>CAWUFW010011060.1:0-644930 GCA_963921515.1 Calotriton arnoldi
AAGTAGGGGTGGTGGTAGTGGTAGGCATCCAGCCCCCCCTGAGTAGGGGTGGTGGTAGTGGTAGGCATCCATCCCCCTAAGAGTGGGGATGGTAGTAGTGGTAGGCATCCATCCCCCTATGAGTGGGGATGGTAGTAGTGACAGGCATCCATGCCCCCATGAGTAGGGGTGGTGGTAGTGGTAGGCATCCAGGCCCCCCTGAGTAGCGGTGGTGGTAGTGGTAGGCATCCATCCCCCTATGAGTGGGGATGGTAGTAGTGGTAGGCATCCAGGCCCACATGAGTAGGGGTGGTGGTAGTGGTAGGCATCCAGCCCCCTGAGTAGGGGTGGTGGTAGTGGTAGGCATCCAGGCCCCCTGAGTAGGGGTGGTGGTAGTGGTAGGCATCCAGGCCCCCTGAGTAGGGGTGGTGGTAGTGGTAGGCATCCAGGCCCCCTGAGTAGGGGTGGTGGTAGGCATCCATCCCCCTATGAGTGGGGATGGTAGTAGTGACAGGCATCCAGGCTCCCATGAGTAGGGGTGGTGGTAGTGGTAGGCATCCATCCCCTATGAGTGGGGATGGTAGTAGTGGTAGGCATCCATCCCCTATGAGTGGGGATGGTAGTAGTGACAGGCATCCATCCCCCTATGAGTGGGGATGGTAGTAGTGACAGGCATCCAGGCCCCCCTGAGTAGGGGTGGTGGTAGTGGTAGGCATCCAACCCCCTATGAGTGGGGATGGTATTAGTGCAGGCATCCATCCCCCTATGAGTGGGGATGGTAGTAGTGGTAGGCATCCAGCCCCCCCTGAGTAGGGGTGGTGGTAGTGGTAGGCATCCAGGCCCCCCTGAGTAGGGGTGATGGTAGTGGTAGGCATCCAGGCCCCCCTGAGTAGGGGTGGTGGTAGTGGTAGGCATCCAGCCCCCCCTGAGTAGGGGTGGTGGTAGTCGTAGGCATCCATCCCCCTATGAGTGGGGATGGTAGTAGTGACAGGCATCCAGGCCCCCCTGAGTAGGGGTGGTGGTAGTGGTAGGCATCCAGGCCCCCTGAGTAGGGGTGGTGTTAGTGGTAGGCATCCAGGCCCCCTGAGTAGGGGTGGTGGTAGTGGTAGGCATCCAGGCCCCCTGAGTAGGGGTGGTGGTAGTGGTAGGCATCCAGCCCCCTGAGTAGGGGTGGTGGTAGTGGTAGGCATCCATCCCCCTATGAGTGGGGATGGTAGTAGTGGTAGGCATCCATCCCCCTATGAGTGGGGATGGTAGTAGTGACAGGCATCCAGGCCCCCCTGAGTAGGGGTGGTGGTAGTGGTAGGCATCCAGGCCCCCTGAGTAGGGGTGGTGGTAGTGGTAGGCATCCAGGCCCCCAGAGTAGGGGTGGTGGTAGTGGTAGGCATCCAACCCCCCGTGAGTAGGGGTGGTGGTAGTGGTAGGCATCCAGCCCCCCCTGAGTAGGGGTGGTGGTAGTGGTAGGCATCCATCCCCCTATGAGTGGGGATGGTAGTAGTGGTAGGCATCCATCCCCCTATGAGTGGGGATGGTAGTAGTGACAGGCATCTAGGCCCCCCTGAGTAGGGGTGGTGGTAGTGGTAGGCATCCAGGCCCCCCTAAGTAGGGGTGGTGGTATTGGTAGGCATCCAGGCCCCCCTGAGTAGGGGTGGTGGTAGTGGTAGGCATCCAGGCCCCCCTGAGTAGGGGTGGTGGTAGTGGTAGGCATCCATCCCCCTATGAGTGGGGATGGTGGTAGTGACAGGCATCCAGGCCCCCATGAGTAGGGGTGGTGGTAGTGGTAGGCATCCAGGCCCCCCTGAGTAGGGGTGGTGGTAGTGGTAGGCATCCATCCCCCTACGGGTGTGTATGGCATTGGTGATAGCCATCCCGCCCCTATGGTTCTGCTGTTGCTAGTGTACGTCATTTGTGCATCCCTATGTGTGTGTGACATATTTCGGGTACGTGTCGTTTGTTTGTGTTGTGAGTGTTTGACTTACCGTCTGCACCGTACGCGTCCGTACCGGTCCCGGTAATAGATGTAGAGTATTGGTAGGACCTGCGCGATGGGATTCATGGTTGGGTCGTCTCGTTCGGGTTTCTCGTGGCTTCGACTCGTACTCGTCGCTGGCTTGTTCGTCTCGTCGCCGTGGATCATCTTGTGGCGCGAATCGGAGCTTATGTACAGCTCTCCCGGATGCTCAAACGTGCCGGACGTAGCGACGGGTTCGGCGCGTATGGAAGGCGCATCGTACTAGTCCGGCCGGAAGGTGCTGTGTATTTGCTTCCGTGCGACTCGAATCGGCGTTTACGGATCCGGCTCGGGCGGGGAACAGGAGCTGAAATGGGTAAGTACGGCTCGCTCGGAATCTGGGCTGTTATGCGCATCGTACTTGTTCGTTCGGAAGAGTCTTCGAATCGGTCGGGAAACACGCATTCGGCTTGTATTTTTTCCAGACGAATACTGTTAGGTGCGCTTCCGGCCGAGATCGAATCGACCCCTATGTGTGCATCTCTGCATGCTGGGTCTCCTTCAAGGAGAGGGAAGGAAAGTTTAACCGCTGGTCTCACCGTTGAGGATGCTTCTTGAGGCATTGGGCAGCATGTAACTGTTGCAATGTCCTCCATGAAAAATTATATACAGCTGCCAGCATCTTCAAACAATTTAGGGCCCGATTCCGATCTTGCTAGGAAAGCCCTCTGTACGACTCAGATCCAGAGGGTTTTCCGAGCGAGATGTGCTCCTGGAGTCCGACCGAACGAGTACGATGCAGCCGTATGCTGACGGACTCGGTTCGCTCGGACTCCCATTGAACTCTATGGGAGCCTGTGTACAGACCCGTACACAGGCTCCCATGGCAGAAAAGGGGTGGGTGGGGAAAAGCGTACACCCTGTGGCGGGCACCCTATGTTGCCCATCACACTGTGCACGCCTGGATTGGGGGGACCCATGGGCACACCCCCGTGACAGACTTGGAGGGCCCCGGGTGCAGGGGAGCCTGCTACGTCCCCCGAAGTAGGCTTCCGACAGCCGTTTTGTCATGCTGAGACTGAGGCAAAGCGGCTGTCCGAATCATGCATCGTACTCGCTCGGTCGGAATTCTGCTCCATTGCACTGTACGATCCGGATGCGAATGAGTCGTACGGAGCGGTTCGGGTCTGGAAACGATTCGGTCAGCGCTTACGCAATCTTCGCTTCGTACTTGGTCGTTCGGACCTGTGTACGATTCGGTCGTAAACAAGGGCTACGAATCGGATCCGGCAAAGCCAAATTCGATTCGGAGGCCTTCCGAACGACATCGGAATCGGGCCCTTAGTATCAGTGTTTACAAAGAGTTTCAACCCAGAGGTCTGAGCATGGGATTTGTTACCATTGGCAACGGCAGTAATATTGTCAAAGTCAGTGCATCCCAGAGTATACTTCATTGTTCTATGTTCAGTGCAATGCATCAACCTAACTTTGCAGGACTTCCTCAAAAAAAAGTAGTAGTCAACAACAACATACAGGTCACTTGTCTCAGGATTTGCACTTATTTTAGTCATTCTTTCAAAGACTGGAAGCAGTTGATCATTCAGCATGCTAATAGAGTCCCTGTAAAAGCCCTCATACAGGAGGTGCCAACCCGTTGGCACTCCACCTTCTACATTCTGCAATGCCTGTTTGAGCAGTACAGGTCTATAAATGATTATGTATTATGAAAGAGAGGAGTTGAAACTGCCAAAGACATGAAAGTGGAGACTGACAAATGGGGTCTACTGTTATGCCTGATCTGAATGCTAGTGCCTTTTGAGATCAAAAAGAGATCGAGTCATTCAAAGAGTTTATCTGTGCCACAAAACTGAATCCACGGTAGAAAAAAGCGCTGCCCAATTTCATTCATTTTTCAACAGTGAAATTCTCAATTTACAAGAAGTGGCTTGTCAGGAAAGTGGGTGACCTAGAAGATGATTGATAGCAAAATCGACGTCATTGCTAAAATTAAGTGATTCCTTTAACCTCCGAACAGAGCAGTGTTGGCCCAGAATAGAGAAGCATGTTACAACTGCAGCACCCACTAGCGGTAACGCCATCGCCTGTTACTAAACCTACGCTAGCAATAGCTTCACTTACAACAGCTGAAATGAATTGGCACCAGGAATACAGAAACAACAAGCGTCAACAACAATGACAATTGATAAGATAATACAGGACTATTTCAATGAGCATGCAGACGTATACCTGGATCAAGATCAAGACCCACGGACAGAAGGACAGTCTCTCTCAAGAAGAGACTAATGAAGTTTAAATTGATTAAACATTTCATACCCAAGATTATAAGGATCTAGAAGACACATCTGTGGATGAGCGAAGGTTCTCAGACATCGCAAGTGTAGCGAGTGATCATCCTCAGGGCAACAATAACAGAAATGTATGCTATAAAAAAAAATTAAAAAGTTTTATTTTCAGATTTGGTGTGCAGCTAATGTAAATAAACTTAAATGTACTAGTGGCGTGGCACAGATAAATAATGACACAGGACACAGCCATTTGGCCTGCTGACTGAGTAGTGACAAAGAAATAAAAAGAATTCAACTTTAGGGTAAATGGTAGTGAGCAGTCAGTGGTATCGAAGTCAGCCTGCAGACAATTTCTTGAAAAAAACAGATGCCAGCCTTCCATGTGTAACTTTGCATTCCAATGCTTGGCTGTAAGTGAAGATGCAAAGGACTGCACTGCACAGCTGATGTAGCCATTTCCGTTGATCAAAACAGATGTGTAGATATGTGGATCGCCACCCCACTCGGGAACAGGTAACTTGCATCAATGAATGCCAAATGAAGATTAATGTAATGAATGTGACTCGCTTGGCTTAGGTAAGCTTGGTGTTTCAAATAATGTCATTCTTGGGTGATTATTTCCTTAAAGGTTAATGTTAAGAGTGATACTTGATTAGCATTTTGGTAATTTGTGTGCCAGCATTTCTTGGTTTTTCTGAAACTTCTCAGTATACATTGACTAGATGACGAAAAAAACTTTTTATTTTCTTGTACATAAGGGCAGTCTATTTTCGGAAGATATACAATCTGCAAAGTCTCCACAACAGCATGCAGAAGAAGGATCAATGCCTATCTACTTCTATGGGAAACAAGAGGTCTCAAAGAGGTCTACCCCTGTGGACTGAAAATGGAAAAGGGTGAGTTATTTATGTAGACTAGTGGCTTGAGTGCCAAATCCTAAGTGGTTGTGGCGGTCATGATGATGATATACGCAGCAAAACTTTTTTATTGTTTGGGTGATCAACCATTCAGGGTTTGCAAGTTGTCTGGGATCGGTGGTACTAGATTAGCCCTTAGTTAATTGTATGCTAACTGCTTATATACCATGATTACACAGAGTCTCAAATATTGTCATTTTTTCTTTTTCAATCTGCAGACCTCTTCTGCAAGGAAGTGGAACCTCCATGAAATATATTTATAGTTTTCTATATATTTTAAAATCACTTTATGGAGAAGTACGCTACTATCTACAAAATACCGCAGTAGATACATGAAAAAATATAAAGATTTTTTTTTTAATATACAGTAGTACACTATATTAGCGAAATATAGTGTAGTGCTGGGTATTTATATACATATTTCTTTTTTTATTTTGTTTTCATTGATCTAAGTAGCGCGTTAATTTGTAAGTATTACAGCGGTACTCCGTAGACTTTTTTTTAAAAGAATTAAATATGTAAAAAATTATAAATACACTCTATTAAACTAAATATATGAAATACACTGTTGTACAGTATATTTCTAATTTTCTTACATATTTATTTTTTTGTTTATTTTTTAAGTACCTTTGGTGTTTCCTAGGTGGCCCAGCGGTACTCCGTAAAATTTTGCAAAAATATATAGAAATGTATAAATAATTTTCCTACCTATTACCACTATAATAAAGTGGTAGTAAGTAGGGAAAAACATAAAACCTAGTAGATACCTAATCTAAGGACCTAACCTAGAACATAGCGAAAGTGTACTGAAAGCAACATGGCTGCCTTTAGCTTTTGCAAAGACAGTCATCAGCCAATCACATAATGCCTTGTAGGCAGCATCCGTGAAATTTCATGAAACTACCTCGGCCATGATATCACTAAGGGCCTGATTACGAGTCTGGCAGTCCTGGAGACGGCTGCCATGCCAGCGCCCTGCTCCAGGACCGTCAAACTCGACCGCCGCCTGCCCGCCAGATTAGGCGTTTTCTCCTGGTCTGTCAAGTGGTCCTTTGACGTTCCCACGGCGGTGCCTATGAAAAAGGCACTGCAATCGGAAGGCCTAAGCCCGTTGCTGCATAACATGGACTGCAAAGTCCATGCCATGCAGGAAAGGGTGTGCATGCAGACAGGGGACACACCATGTGCTCCCCTGCATGCATCCCATGACCCTGAGGCTGTTTCCTCTCTGACGCACTCTTAATGGTGGGCTCACCGCCATTGAAAGTGAGGTAGTCAGGAAACTCCTTATATGCTTGGGGGTGCCGTTGCAGCCCCGCCTAGCATATTAGGGCTTCTGCCCAACACGCCACCCCACCCCAGCGAGATCCATGATCCCCCAAGGTTGCGGTGGTCCTGTGGCGGTCCCACCACTGAATTTGTAATGTAGCAGGCAGACCACCAGTGTGGCGGTCCAAGGACTACCACCACGGATTTGACGATCCGATGGAACGCCGAACTCATAATCAAGCCCTAAGTTAAAATGCCTTATAGCTTAAAAAAATACTTACCCTACTTACCTGTACTACCAAAATGGATCATCTGCACACTATAATCTAAAATCCTTCCAAATTTCATGGAAATTCGCCTGTCTGTTTTGGCCTATGTCCAATGCAAATGTCTATGGAAAATGCATTGAGAGAAAAACGTGTTTTGGGACCACACCTTTTTTCTTTGCGACCCCCTTGTCAAATCACCACAAAACTTTGCATCATCCTCCAATGTAGAAAAAGCTCTAGGTTTGCAAAGTTTTGTGGAGAGTTGTTAAATGGGTGCAAAGTTATTACAGATCAAAAATCTCAGAAATTCCTATCCCTAGGAATCCTAACTATAACTGCAGAATGGCTACTTGCGGCTCTGCAATATGTGTATATATGTTACATTGTACCTGCCGCTGGGATCGCGTGCACCCCGGTGAGCAGGGCACGAGTCGGGGTACCACGTGGGTGGACGGCGTCCCCCCACTTATTTTCCAGGGTGGACGCCGTCCACCCTGCTTATCAAAACGCCGTCCACCCTGCCCTGCTCATCAAAAGCGTGATAAGAGCGCTCACCAACCACGCATTTCTGGGTGATTGTGGCTGAATCCGGAAATTTCTCGGACTGCCGGTCATCACGCCCCTGCACCTACTTGCGTAAGTAAAAGAGAGTCTGTGAACCTGCCCCCATCACCTCCTAACCTTGCCGGGGTACCTACCAGTAGACGCTGTGATCTGCGACCAATCAGTGGTCGTAGCAGACGTCACTGGATGGGTGTGTCTGCAACTCGGCAGTCCTGCCCTTGTGCTTCATGCCCTTTATTTTTCGGGCTTGTCTGCTCTGGCTCCTTTCCTTTCTGGAAGTGACCGGATCCGGATATTGACGTGTCTCGCTGCTCTCCCTCCCTTCCTGGCCTTACCTGCTGCCTGACCTCCCTCCCGCTCGAGACTTCCCTTCCTAGCCTCGCCTGCTGCCTGACCTGCCTCCTGTTCGAGACTCCACTTCCCTTCCAGGAAAACATTTTCCGGCTTGGCGACGGTTTCAAGGTAAGTGTAGTAATAGTGGCGCATGCGTGCTGAAGCATTTCCACTGTTTATTTATTTGATGCATCATGCCTTGCCATGTCCTTGAGCAGGTAGAACTTGCCCTGGTGCAGACTGCCCGGGGCAGCCAGCAGCACCCTGTGTCACGCTTACATACAGCCAGGCCTCTCAGTGCCAGGCGGAGGCACCCGTCCAGCTCTGGCGGGAATCCCCCACCTGCTCCTTGGAACCCGCCTGAGTTGCAACACTGGGGCACACGCAGTGGTACGACCAAGGTGACTAGTTTAGCTGGGGATTCTGTTCAGTAGTCTCTATTATTCCCAAACATATTTATTATGTTTCATATTTTCATAGAAGAAAGATTTCAGCTTCTTGTATGATTTCGTAAGAAGGAACAATTCTCAATATTACATTCTAGCAACATGGCTGATGGTTTCAGCTGCAGCTAGCGCTGTGTAATTTAAGTTTGGTGAGATGGATCTCTTGCGGTGCCTCCTCTATGTTAGAGTTTCTCCAGTAAATGTTACATGACGGAAGTTGCCACATCGAACAAACCGAAGTGCTGCAGTGGGCTGTGGCCATGAGCAGGACCGTTCTCTGGGCACGGTATGAAGCCACTGCAGTCGCACCACGGTAGTCTTTCCATGTACAGGTGTTAAGGTGTCTCCAAGAGGGGTATGAGATGGATGATTCAAAGAGTGGGCTGCACAAGTACTTCATTTTCGCTGAATGCAAGGGCTTAGCTTCCACTGATTCAGAAGTTGCAGTGGCACCCGGGCCCAGAGGCCTGAGGGGCCCATTTATCCCTGATTATTCTATCGTTTACAATTTAAACAGCAACTAAGGGGTCCATTTCCTTCTTTGCACTGGTGCACGTGACACACTGGCTACTCTGTTGTTTGGAATGCTTTGTTTATCTCTGTGAAACAACAGGTAGGTATTACGACAGTTCAGAGTGTTTATGCGACTGCTGCCGAGATGTTTATGAACTGCAGGGGGCTGTGAGTCAGTGATTCCTCTTTTCAAGTTCGATGTAGTAAGAGCCACGTAATATGGATGACATTACTTATATCACTGCGTGGTATAAAGCGCCTAGGCGCTGCGGATGTAGTATTGCATGCCTCTTTAATAAAAAAGTTATTGTTCGGTCTGTAAATCTGCCGTATGCGTGCGAAGGGCCGCTGCTCAGTTTGTGTCAATCCCTACCTGGAGTTTCATATAGACGTGTATTACAGTCTCTGCTCACCTGCTCCTTGGAACCCGCCTGAGTTTCAACACTGGGGCACACGCAGCCACTGGCACCGACGTGATGCTGAACGCGCCTGAGTGCCAACACTGGGGCACACGCGGCCGCTGGCACATGGGTGCAGAGAGCCGCGCTACCTGCTGCTACATCAAAAGAACTTACTGGCACACTCCCGTCCTCGCTGTCCCTCGTCCTTATACCCATCTCGGCATCCTCCTGTCTCCCTCCCTCATCCCTCGTTGCCTATCTCCCCCTCCTCCAGTTATCTCTCGCTTTCTCCTTTACAACCCTCACTTTTCCACTGTTTAAAGCTGCGCGCCCGTTTCATGTCCATCCTCCCTTCACTGTTCTCTTCTCTGTCTCTTCTCTCTCCGACTCTTCTCTGTCTCCCTCTTCGCTCCGCTCTCTCATCTACATACCCCTTTGTTTCACATCCCTACACTTCTGTCCATCGCGCTGCATACCCACATCTCATGCATCTACGAAACCATAGCTGTTGTTTATTTATTATTATTATTATTATTATTTGTATGGCGCACGAATCATCCCCAAGGGGATCTCTCGGCGCCCGGGTAGCAGGCAACCTAGTGTGAGAAATGCTCATTAAAATAGCCAGGTTTTAAGAAGTTTCTTGAAGAGAACCAGACTGGGACATGCCCGCAGGTCCTCTGGCAGATTGTTCCAGTACTTGGGGGCTAGGTACGAAAAGGCACGGCCTCCCATTTTAACTTTCTTGATTCTCCGAGTGCGGAGGAGCTTATGGCCACTAGATCTTAACTGGCGGGCCGGAATATACCATTCTAGTTTCTTAGTTAGGTATATTGGCCCTAGCCCATGGAGAGATTTAAACACCAGGCATAGGAGTTTGAAAACTGCTCTTTTCCTGATGGGGAGCCAGTGTAACTCTCTCAGCAGAGGTAGAGATGGAGTTCGTGCTGGCTTATTCAGTGCTAAACGTGCAGCAGTATTTTGGACGACTTGCAGCCTTGAAAGCAAATCTTCCCTGATCCCTACCAGTAGAGCGTTTCCGTAATCTAGTCTACTGACTAGAAGCGCCTGTATCAGGACCCTTCTGGTGGAAAGCGGGATCCAAGGGAAGATCCTTCTTAGCATGCGCATTAATCCAAAGCACTTGCCTGATAAGGCCTTAACATGCTCCTCCATAGAGAGGTTGTTATCAATTGCAATGCCCAGGTTCTTCGCCCATTTTTTTGGGGTGGGAGCTTCTCCTAATTCCGCTGGCCACCACTCCTCAGTCCATAAATCCTCAGCGTTCCCAAACAGTAAGATCTCGGTTTTGTTGGAGTTAAGCTGTAGGAAGTTCTTTCTCATCCATGTGGCTGTTTTTAGCATGCAGATCTTAAATCTTTCTCTGGTCACCCCGGGGTCCTTCTCTATGGGGACTATCACCTGAGTGTCATCCGCATAAGAGATGGTTTGGAACCCGCAAGATCTAATAATGGTGGCCAGGGAGGGCACATAGATATTGAACAGAGTGGGGCTTAGGATGGAGCCCTGTGGTAGCCCCTTGTCCACAATTGTAGTCTGGGACACAAAAGTGTCCAATTGTACACATTGAGATCTGTCTGAAAGAAAACTATACAGCCACTCTAGTGCCATCCCTCTGACACCAATCTCTTGCAGCTTATCCAAAAGGATTCTGTGAGAGATGGTGTCAAAGGCTGCCGTCAGATCTAAGAGGACTAGCATTGTAGGCGTTCCCTCGTCTAACAGTAGCCTAATCGAATCTGTTACCTTTGTTAAGGCAGACTCGGTGCTATAACCCGCACGGAAGCCTGACTGCGAGGGGTCGAGTAGATTGTGATGTTCCAAGTAGTCTGAAAGTTGTCGGTTGACCAAGGTTTCCATTATTTTTGAGCAACAAGGGAGAAGAGAGATGGGTCTATAGTCTTGTTAGTCAGCGGGGTCCGCTGATGCTTTCTTGGGCAATGGTTTAATATAGGCTTTCTTCCATTTCGATGGAAAGGAGGAGGTCTCTAATGACAGATTGCAAATTTCCCTGATTGGATTTACCAACTCCGCAGCCAGATCAGAGATGATGTGGGGGCACATCTAACGGGGATCCTGACTTAGTATGTACCAGCAGTGGTAGGACTTGTTCAGTGGAAATAGTTGCAAAGGTCTCTAGTCTAGGTGAGAGAGGATTGCCCGGGACCGATGTAACTTCCCTAATCTCCATTTCCTGGTCAAAGGAGTCATAGATTTTGTCAATCTTCTGTCTAAAGTGCGTGGCTAGCTCATCACATAGCTCCTGCGTGGGAGGACACCTCTGATGCATCATGCCTTGCGTGCAGTCTGATCTCGTAATCCAACTCTGATTATATGTCATTGTGTACATTTAGGACTGTTTCTGCTCCAAAGCTGAGAACAAGCTTTAAGACTCAAATCCTGCATCATTAATAAAATAAATTTGGACAATCTGGTGTTACATCACCCACGGAGGCGGCAAAAAAAAGATGAACTTTTATTTAAGTCAGGTAGAATAATCCTCACCTCTGTGTTCCTAGTAAATCGTAACTTTCTTTTCTAATAGCTAGGGAATTTTACATTTCTTGGCAGGACTGTATATGCGATTGTTCAAAGCTTACTAATTGCCACAGAGGTAAAATCTGATACCGGCATAAAATAAAACTTTTTTAAACTAGACTCTGGTGGCCAGTGTGTTGTCCTTAAAAGGTCCTCTCGTGGAACACATAAAGAAGAAGCCTTAGGCGGCCATCACTCCCCTCGATCAATGTGGCAAAAGAGATTGGGGGGGGGCTGCCTCCTGCATCGTCCATCTTGATAAGGTCGTTGAATAGACTGCCATAAATAGTTTTCATGAAGCTGCTCTAGTTATCATTGCACTGATCACGTTCTCACACTAAGACATTGTACCCCTCTTAGCCTGGGATGTTCAGAGCAAGCTGGGTATAGAATGACATGCTTAATGGACTTTGCGCTCCTGGAAGCAGTAAACATCACACTGGCCAGGTTGAAGGATCTTCTAGCCAAGTCCAGCACATGCACATTCAACACTTTATGGCAGGAGAACAAATAAAGCAACATGGTGATCTTAGCAATCAACTGTTTACGCTCCAACTCTTCATTGTCCAACTATACAAAAAAAATCCAACACCTTGTTCACAACCCAAGCAAATGTGTATGTTTCCTCTTAGCGCTTCACCATCCAAGTGCCTTTTAATAGCATGCACATCAAATACAGCAGTCCGCGCTATGGCTGCCTCTGTGAAGTCTAGCAGGAGTTGGGTGCCAATAAGTTGTAAGCTTAACAGCTGTTTCTATGCTTGCGATGTTATGTGCTGTATGTCTCTGTAGTAGATCTCTTGCCATCTTTTGTGTGTCAGGGTCGTTCCTGGCTCTTGTTCCCATCGTTTTTGCCCCGAAGTTTTGGGGGGCCACAAAAGGAAGAGGGCGACAAGGAGTGCGGGGCAGGGGTTGTTTTCAGGGTAGAGAAGCACACAGAGGGGGGAGAGAGTAACACAAAGCATGGAGGGAGTTTGCAGGGGGAAGTACACGAGGAAGAGAGCAACACAGAGCAGACGGAGCATCTTCCTGTTGGAGAAGCACAGAACGGATAGGGAGGAACAGAGATCATGGGGCAAGGGAGGTTTGAAGGGGCAAGAAGCGCACGAGAGGGAGAGAAATACAGTAAAAGGGCAGGGGAGAAATGAGCAAGACAGGGGTTTGCAAGGGAAAGCACACAGGAGAGAGAGCAACACAGTGCAGGGGTGTTCAGAAGGTGAAGAAAGCACATGATGGAGAAAGCAACACAAATCTGAAGGTACTTTACCATCGCTTTTAATTGGCCATTTTATCTGTATTTATCCATATTTATTTTGTGCTTTGAGTATAAATGAGGTTGTCAAACTGTACATTTCCATATTTATTTAACTGATAGACGCGCACTCATACTTTGCTGTCTGTCGAGTTTTAGCTATTTAAGCTGGCAAATATTACATAACAATACATCCACTGTAAATACTAGCATTATACCATAAATGTATGTTGACATATGCCATTATTTAAAGAAATTGACTTTCCTCTTAGTTCCCTAGTGGAATTGTCGTTAGGGCAAGGAAGCATGGATGTTTCTAAGTTTAGGGTTAAAAATGATCACTTTTGAAAGGTCTCAATGCAGTCATTAAAGGCAACCTGCTGTGCCGCCAACATCCAAAAACGCTTTAACCTCTTCAAATATTTTTTATTTGGGTGCTCAAGATTGATGGAAATCTATGGAATGCCTCAGAATCGTTTCTAAGGAATGAATGACCATGGCAGCAGGATGCCACCATTCCTTCAATGATGAAAATGCTTACAGTTGCCTAATGTGGAATATTTTATTTGCACTACAGCTTACAGTATCTTGGGAGCCATCCTATTCAACAGATCTCCCTGCCTTGCATTTGTCCTGCTCACACCTGCAATGGTCCATCCTGCAACACAGCAGGGCCGCGTTGGGTCCCATGCTCACCCAGGACACAACACAGATCACCAGGAAGTCGCACAGCCAGCTGCTGCCAGACCGGAAACTTTACCTTCTACCCCTAGCACGGAGGCTTCAACAGTGGTAGCCAAGAGAGGTAAAAGGCGCTGCTACTCCTTGCCAGAAAATGTTTGGTTCATTTATGACCACAAATCTTTTTAATTTAATGTTCATACATTACATGGGAAACGAAATGAGCAATATCACACCGGTAAAATTGAAGATCATCAATTGCTAATTGAGGGAATTTTTCTTTTTTAAAAGGGCATTTTGTGACTTTCTCTTTTTTAAAAAATTGTAATACCACCACAAACCGGGATGGGTGGCTCATTGGGCCACAAACATTTTCTAAGTGCCAAAAGTAATACGAAAAATATTTTTGCCAAGCAATTTTGCAATTTTTTTCCTCACCAACCATCAGTGAATATGAGAGTGACAAATGCAAAAATATAGCTGACCCAATGCTTTCTGCTTTCTACAGAAATAAGCAAACGCAAATCCAGCATCATGGATTTCTTTGCAAATGCGAACAAGAGATCACGATTCGATTCTGAAAGTAGCCTAGTACAGCCCAGTGCGTGCTTGAAAGATGTACCTGCACAAGATTCGGAGAGTATGATGTCAAGCCAAGGATCGATTCAACCTTCTCCACTGGAAGACTCTTCAACAAAGATCCGGGATGCGGGCGCCAGTTTTTAAAGGGATACCAGCTTGCCAGAGTGTTGGGACCACAATCAGTGGGCTCAATTTAAAGAAAAGTATCCATGGCTAAGCAGTGAAAATGGCCGCCTTGGCTGCAACATATGCAGTGAGGTTAAGCTACTTGGAGCATCACAGGGTGTGGGTATGTCTAGAAAATGGGTCACTGGGAGCATTGCTGCATCTGGCCCAAGAAAAGCTAGCCAGTTAGGCTCACTGCGGAAAAAAATACATAAGCATAAAATTTCTGAAGCACATTGTAACGCATGTGATATCCGAGCTGCATCCAAGAAGGAGGTACTGTGGTCAACGATCCTGGAGCAGCAGAGGCATTATCATGCTTCAACGGTTAAGGTGTTTCGCACGCTTTACTTTTGTGCAAAAAAGAATCGCCCCTTTTCAGACTTTCCAGGTCTAGTAGCCTTGCAGGTTGCTAATGAGTCAGATATGGGCTCGATTCTACACAGCAAATTCACTGCAGCACAGATAACCGATTGCATTGCTAAGGAAATGCGGAGAAAGCTTTGCATCGGCATCGTTGAACAGGCTCCAAAAATCTCAGTTTATATTGATGAGTCAACAACCCATTCTTCTACGACTGTTTTAATTATTTATGTCCGTGCTGCAATCAATGGAAAAGAGCCCCATACCTTTTTCCTTGACTTGCTTGAGTTGCCTAGGGGCGATGCAGAGTGCATTGAGTCCTCACTGTGGAAATGTCTTGAAAAACATGGGTTTTGCAACACAGACAATTGGATAGGGGTGTGCAGTGATGGTGCCAGTGTAATGCTTGGGAGAAACTCTGGTGTTTTGGAGAGGCTATGTTGTAAATACCCTCGCCTTGTAAAATGGCACTGTCTATGCCACCGGCTTGAGCTCAGTGTAGCCGACACGGTTGATACAGTGCCGGGCCTTAAGCACCTTGCATCATTTTTCAAAAAACTGTATGCCGTGTACCACCAGTCTCCCAAAAATCAGCGGGAACTCTCTGCATGTGCGAAAGAGTTAGAAATTGCAATTCTGAAAATTGGGCGAGTATTTTCAATCCGGTGGATTGCTTCTAGCAAAAGGGCAATACGAGCAGTGTGGGAGTCATACCCAGCCCATCACCAGCATTTTGTTCAGTCCAGCTTAAGTACTTCTCGTGATGCCAAACACCGGTCTACTTTCAGCGGGCTGAATAAAATCCTGACATCTGCTGATTTTTTGCTGAATCTAGCTGGTGTTGCAGATGCGGTTCATGAAATTGGAACACTGTCAGAAGCACTTCAAAGGGATGAAGTAACTCTGCCATGAGCTTACCAGCTCATCAATCGTTCAGTAAGGGCAATTGAAAAGCTTAAGGAGTTTCCAGGGACACACAGGAAGGAGGCTGAACAAGCTATTGAGAGTGGCTTATTTAGAGGTGTGCCAATCAGCTGGGAGGACTACGTGGGCAGGTAAAAATAAACCTTCCCCAGTTTTGTCAAAATCTGGCAGATAACGTGCGCTCCAGGTTGTATGCCCAGCCTGCAAGCAATAGGTCGGCCACATCATCTCGGACAGATGAGTTTTTAGCTCTTACATCAGAGATGGATGTTATCAACCCACAGAAGTGGCCAAACGACATTGAGAGCCCATGGTATGAAGGTGAGGAGAAACTACAAAACCTGTGCAGGAGATTCTCTCTTAATTATAAAGGCGTATCTGAAGGCTTCAGAGACTATGTTGATAATGGTGGTAATGAGATTCCAGAGCAACTGCAACCTGTTTTGAGGGCTATAAACACACTTCCTGTGACTTCAAGTGACTGCGAAAGGGGTTTCAGCACAATGAATTTGATAATGTCACCCATACAAAACTGCCTTGGTATCGGACGCCTTTCCTCATTAATGTTTATAAACCTCATGGGCCCTCCTCTGCCTCTTTGGAATCCAATGCCATATGTCAACAGGTGGTTGATTGCTCATCGCCATGCAGATGATACTCAGTCTAGAAAGGTAGATCCTACAGCCCAGCACAATAAAAGATATGCAGACGCATGGGCGTTTTTTAATTGATGGTTTTCAATGATATAAGCGGTCTCACAAATTTTCCATGGTCAAACATCCTGTGGCAATATAACATGTCCCATAATGTCTGCAATAACAGATGTACAGAGTATCCGGTTGAAACTGTACAGAGTGCACCTTGCATTTTTTTCTCATGGTCACAGTGTATTAAACTTGTCAGTATATTTAAATGTGGTGTTCTAGGTAGCGTAATAAATTTTATAGTTTTGATAATCACTATTGTAGTTTCTAGCATGTGGTTTTCTTTGGTTTTTTTCAATGCACTAACTCTGCTTTTGTTCATGGTGCCATGTTTTAGTATGCCTCGCTTACAGCACTTAATGGCTTGACTAATGTAGTTGTACGCCAAACTTCATCCACATTTTGGCTGTTAATTCCTCCATACAGGGACCTTAAGTCACAGGCTTAAGTACTGAGCAGCTTCAATTGTTAAATCTTGCAATATGTGCAAATGATAGATCTGCTGCACATGTGATGTCACTTCCTGCCGTGTTGTCACTTCCTGCCGTGATGTCACTTCCTGTTGTGATGTCACTTCCGGTTGTGAGTCACTTCCTGTTGTGATGTCACTTCCTGCCGTGGTGTCACTTCCTGTGACACCACCTAACTTGGAGAGTCCCCCCACTTCTTTTTTTAGGACTTGTGCCCTGCCGGTGAGGTTGCATATCTTATTTGTCCCTAGCCTGCAGCTCTCCTTCCTTTCCGGGAAAATGGAGTCCTTTCCAGGCCTACCTCCTGCAGTCAAAATGAAAGGGAGGTGGAAGCGCACACTGCCTGTTCCTGCCATAACTTTGAGGGTGAAGGAGTTTCATAAAACAAGCAAAACAGACAGGCGGGGAACATTTTTAAATAAATGCCCTCGTGCATGGAAAGGAGACAAGATAAAGTGGAAAGAAAGTTGAAAAAAATGGGAGAGATGGGCAGGAATGGGATGGATGGGATTGGATTCGTAAGGGAATAAAGCTAGGAAGGTGCAGACCAGTGTCAGAGTGCTACTTCTTGTTCAAAATGGCCGCCCAACCAATTCACTGCCGTAACTAGTATAAAGGCGCCTGGAGAAACAGCAAAGGGACAGAGTCACTCATTCTAATTTTTTCAGAATACCCATTTTAGCCTCTACTAGTAGTTACTCTCTAAATCGGGATTCCGAGATGTATGGTAATTCTGTATGCAGAATTAACACACCACCTAAGTTTTCCTGGGACAGATTCGCCAGGTAAAACCCAGTGGAATATGCTACCGAAAAGCAACCTGGAATATGGGAATTTCATGGAGAAACTGGTGTGGAAACAACAACTTCCATCAATATTCCCATTCCTTTCAGGACGCCTTGGATCAGTGAGCAAATGCTGCAGCCATAAATTTGCTGGCACCAGGGCATCAAGATTTCTAAGTGCAATGCACTTAGAACTCGGAATTGAGAAGCACTGGGTCAGCCAGACATGGGGACAGGGGAGCCATATCAATAGCGATATTTGGGAATACCCCGAGTATGCTGGGAAAATGGACTAGAGGTCGTCCACACTAACTTGTATCAGGGATCGTTGAACCCTCAACCGCTGGAGAGACCCCGACTGAAAAAAACACTCATCACAGACCCAAGTCTGAAGTCACGAAG
This sequence comes from Calotriton arnoldi, assembly GCA_963921515.1. Lineage (NCBI taxonomy): Eukaryota > Metazoa > Chordata > Amphibia > Caudata > Salamandridae > Calotriton > Calotriton arnoldi. The sequence goes on from CAWUFW010011060.1 coordinate 17,836, forward strand.
TGTGAAGAGGTCATGTAATTGCTAACGCCGGTCTATCCAAAAACCATGCAACAATATACCGTGTATTGTCTACAAAATTATTTTACTCATATGGGTTCCAAACAAGTGGTTAATAAAAATGTATCTCGTTTGTGATTTTTCTTAACAAGCCAGGTGAGAATAGAACTCAGCGTTTTTCCAACTGGGAGAGCGTGGAGTGTAGGTTGGTACCTTGGGTCCGCACTAACATTTAATGATTCCCATTGCAACCGATTCCTCCCTGGGCGATCTACCCTTTGAGATCCAGATGTGACAGCACAGTGCAAACCATCATTAGAGAAATAGTTCTGTAGCCATCTATACTAATAACATGATGCAACATCAACAATTCAGCTGTCTCTGAACACACAAGGTCTGCAGGAGGGGATCTTAAGACCCCTTGCGGAACCATCTGAATGTCCAGACCTGCACCCATTCATCAATTGACGAGTTCATTTCGGGGACAAAACCCAATACAACCTACACAAACATGCATAGAAACCCTACCAGTGTACATAGATGCCAATATTAAAATGTTCGCATTAAAAAAGTGAGCACTTAATATATACATAATTTAAAAATATCACAATTCATGTAAAAAGGGGAAAACACAATGAGGAATAAAATATCAACTACTGGGCAGAACCGATTAGTTTAGAAAGGCATGGAATTAAAAAGGGCCCCTTGTCACATTGCGCGATGATAAGCCTAAAATGATAAACATCGGACTGCACAAAAGGCCAGACCTCGCTCGACAGATCAACCATTTGCTTATAGTAAAGGGTCGAGTGCTTCCTAAAACTGGATAGGAAGCTCATACAGTGTTTCATAGAAACATATTTTGAGCTGAAAAGATATGTTATGGAAAGCTTACAAAACAGACATGCAATAAATAAATTAGAACAGTGAGTAGATTGCACAGTTGGGACTGATTCCAAGTAAATGCACCGGTTATTGATGGAAGGGGGGGGTCCAACGACGTTCACATGTGGCCTTGTTTAAAGAGAGTACCCCAGCTGCTTCCGTACCAGCCAGACGGCATAAAGATATCTACTCACAGAGTATACAATAAGGGGGTTGGTCCGTAGTATCCTAGAGGCAGTTGAATGATGCCTAATGCCTACATTTATACAGCGGGGGCCTGGCCCAGGTATTTCATGGTCTTTGGTACTGTGGACGGAAGAACAGCAGATTATCCATTTCTTCTGTTGCATCCCTACAAGATGGCCCAAGGGCCTGTATATCGAGAGTCTGCTTCCATTTGCCAAGAAATTGCCCTACCCGTAGAGGGCCCTCCATTTGATATACAAGATCTTGACTTGGTAGGGTGCGATGGCATGCATATATGGTTCAAATGCTGGAGTATACTTCTGGGTTGGGGAGCCTACCGTAAGGTTTCCAGAACTTATGTTTCTATGATCTAACTCAGTCATGTGGAACAAAAAATCTGATTTGTCAGTGACTGTTGTTACACCCCTTATAGTAGAAGGATCACTTCAGAGTGAGACCATGCATAGTGCTTGAATGTTGGATTTTATATGACGAAACCATGGAATGGAGTCCGAGTTGTCCATATCTAGGATCTCAATTAAGGCTTTCTATATGGTTCTAATTCTAGAGTTACCACTAAGAAGGGGGCCCCTGAAGGCGGATAATAGACAGGTAGGACAGGGGAGAACAACACAAGCAATCAACAGAAACCAACCTGTCTATAAATAGTATAAGATGTGCCCATTAGGGTCACTCAATAATCAACAAACGCTGGGCTAACAAATATTTTACAAAATATATAAATTTTTATTTTCATTATTGTTGTTCAAATAGTTTATCAAAATTAACACAACACAGATAAATACATATATATGATGATATACACCAAACAAATAAATATAGATACGGTCCCACATTTAAACATTCATAACTAGCACTCATTCAAAATTACATGCACACTTAAACATTCAAACCAATCAGAAACACTTTAACATCAAATAAATGAAGGTGTGACCCACATTGGGTTAGACACCGAAACGCGCGTTGGCGCAGAATAAACTCGTGCTTCCGGATCTAGCTACAACTTTTAACCAAGAGAACGCACGAGAGTCTCTTTTTTGTGATTACTAACTCTCTGTATAGGACCATCTACTATCTTGTAATCTGATGGATTTATTTGATGTTAAAGTGTTTCTGATTGGTTTGAATGTTTAAGTGTGCATGTAATTTTGAATGAGTGCTAGTTATGAATGTTTAAATGTGGGACCGTATCTATATTTATTTGTTTGGTGTATATCATCATATATATGTCTTTATCTGTGTTGTGTTAATTTTGATAAACTATTTGAACAACAATAATGAAAATAAAAATTTATATATTATGTAAAATATTTGTTAGCTCAGCGTTTGTTGATTATTGAGTGACCCTAATGGGCACATCTTATACTATTTATAGACAGGTTGGTTTCTGTTGATTGCTTGTCTAATTCTGGAGTTACCCACAATCTAATCCAAAATTAAAGTGGTCTTAAAGCAGCTATATTGCTTTTTCTCTTGAGCCCTCCATCAAAAAATAGGGGGACTATAGATGTACTTTGAGATAAGCTCAGCTGAACAAAGGGCCCGATTACGACGGCGGGTGGACTTAGGTCCGCCTGCCACCCTATCGGGGACTGGGACCACCCGACATGCTGTTGATGGTCCCGCAGGAGGCATTTTGATTCGACTGCCACCACGGCAGTCACAATGCCTATATTTTGCAATTTGCTGTGCCTGCCACATGGTGGAGGGATATGTAGGGGGGCATCATACGTGCCCCCCCCAGTCCTGTGTCTGGGGCCAGTGGGTAAAGGGGCCTGCTAGGGGCCCCCAATGACCCTTTATGCCAGCCTTTTCATGGCGGGTTCACACCCATGAAAGGGGGGGGCAGAAAGGCACATCGTAATGCCTACAGCGGTGCCTGGCAGGCACCGCCTCCATTGTAGGCATTACTCTGCCTCCGCCGCACCGGCGGGTTCTAGGAGCCCATCAGAAGCGTGGCGGTCGGTCTTGCCGACTGCCAACAAACCGCCCGCCATCCTAATGTGGCGGGCAGAAAACATGCTTAGGATGGCGGTGAAACCGCCACTGACGGGCTGTCAGTGGCGGTCTCACCGCCATCCTAATCAGCCCCAAAGACCTTAAAAAAGCATTCTCTTTTACTGTTTACTCCTTCATATTCCCATGTCCCCAGATCTTGTTGCAGGAATTCTGTTTTTGGAAACAGAACTATGCCTGGGATCACAGAACGTCAGTATGTAGGGACTGAGTCACTATACCACATCAGCACCTATGGACCCAAGCCCTGACTAGTTCATAGTGCCTTACCAGCCCTCCTAAACTTCCCAGAGTAACAGTTATGTTGGCATCCCAGAACACAACACTCTAGTCCCCTCAGGGAACCACAGTAAGAGGCCATCCCCTTCTCTCACTCATACATGTCCATAATAAACAACTGAAAGACACAAGATATGTTTTTCAATATTTATTGAAACTGTCATGTTCTATCATGAAGCAACTCTGCCGGAATTAGGAAACATATGCAACTTAGTAGCGTGATTAGCATTATCAGTAGACTATACACAATTTAGGGCCTCATTATGATGGCGGAAGGACCGCCACCGCAGGGTGGCTGATGAGGGGTGAAACCCCAAAATCGGTCCTAGGATGCTTGTTTCCAGGCCAGGGATGACCTGGTTTGGCAGTTCGGGCTGGACTGTTCCCATGAGACACAGGGTCAAGACTGATTTGCATATGGCCAGGTCTAAACTGGGGTGGCATGGTAAGCAAAAGAATGATGGATTTAAATCAGATCTCTTGACTGGGGGTGAATGTTTTGATTTGTTCTGCATTCCGTCCATCAATTGTGTGTCTTTTGCTTTCTTGCCCTCAGTGCGCCGGATATGCCCAGATGTGGGTCCCGGGCTCACTGTGCACTGGATTCAAGCTATCCTGGCTGATGAGGGGTGAAACCCCAAAACCGGTCCTAGGATGCTTGTTTCCGGTCCAAGGAGGACCTGGCTTGGCAGTTCGGGCTGGACTGTTCCCATGAGGCACAGTGTCAAGACTGATTTGCATATGGCCAGGTCTGAACGGGGGTGGCATGGTGAGCAAAAGAATGATGGATTTGACCCAGATCTCTTGACTGGGGGTGAATGTTTTGATTTGTTCTGCATTCCGTCCATTAATTGTGTGTCTTTTGCTTTCTTGCCCTAAGTGCGCCGGGTATGCCCAGATGTGGGCCCCGGGCTCACTGTGCCACTGGATTCAAGCTATGCTGGCTGATGAGGGGTGAAACCCCGAAACCGGCCCTAGGATGCTTGTTTCCGGTCCAGGGAGTACCTGGCTTGGCAGTTCAGGCTGGACTGTTCCCATGAGGCACAGGGTCAAGACTGATTTGCATATGGCCAGGTCTAAACTGGGGTGGCATGGTGAGCAAAAGAATGATGGATTTGACCCAGATCTCTTGACTTGGGGTGAATGTTTTGATTTGTTCTGCATTCTGTCCATCAATTGTGTGTCTTTTGTTTACTATCAAGGCAAGCAAGTGCCAGATAGGGCAGGGCTCTGTTGCATACTTGGGCCACCTTGTAAGTGGAGGCCAATTTCAACCCTTACAGCCCAAGATTCAGACAATTGTAGACTGAGTAGCTCCAACCACCCAGAGTCAGGGCATTCCTTGGCTTGAGTAGGTACTACACTCCCCCCCAGAGAGCATTCATTGGGGTGCCATTGAGAGGGCAGCCTTTGCTGTTGTCTGGTCCCTGAAGAAGTTGAGGCCATACCTGTTTGACTCTCACTTTCTTCTTCAAACTGACCCCAGGCCTCTGAGATGGCTAATTCAAATGAAAGGTGAAAAGCCCAAACTGTTGAGGTGGTTAATTTCCCTACACGGTATGGACTTAACAGTGGAACACAGAACTGGTTCTGACCATGCCAGGTTCTTCCACTTAGAAGATGTAGACTCTCTTGGGAAAGGTTATTTTCACTCTCTTTCATTTAGGGGGTATGTAGGAAAGTGCCCCTTTTTGACATGGTCACCCTCACTTTTTGCCTGGTATTTGATGGGATTTTGACTGGAAGTGCACCGGGGTCGTGCTAACCAGGCCCCCAGTGCCAGATCTCTTTGCCAAAACTGTACAATTGTTTCCCCCAATTGGCAATACCTTTAGCACTCTCTGTAAGTCTCTAGTAAATAGTATCCCTGGTACCTGTGGCATGAGGTACTAAAGAGGGGGTTTCGGGGCTGCAGCACAACTTATGCCATCCCAAGAGATCCCTCACCAAACACATGCAAATCCGCCATTGCAGGCTTCGTGTTTTGGTGCAGACCAAAGTGAATGCATGACATGACTAACATTCTTGTGTGCCATGTACCCAAACACTGCATCAAGTATATGTAAGTCACCTCTACAGCAGGCCTTACTGCCCTAATGAAGGGTGCTTTATATTACATGTGAGGGCATACCTGTATGAGCAGATATGCCCCAGTGCTGGTCAGTTCCGTAAATGTCAGTGCAAGTGAACAGGGAAGCCATTTTAAAACATGTGCTGGATACTGGTAAAAAAGTATTAATAAACCCACACTGATTCCTGTGGTGGATTTATTAATTCATGCACCAAGAAAGCACCTTAGAGGTGCCCCCTAAAAACTTACCAGCCCTTGGTGTGTAAGCTGACTGATTTCTGACAGCCTGCCACCAGAGAGGAGTGTCTGACCCCCAAGAATAAAAGCCTTAGCTCTCAGGAGGTCAGAAACAAAGCCTACTTGGAAAGAGGTTGATAACACCCCTCCCACAGGATGACCTGCTGATTAGCATTCCAAGACAGGAGAGTTTCAAAGAAGCTACCGCCTTTGAAATGCGAGTCTGGCTTCCCCCACAGGAGAGGAAGCCGACCCACTTTGTCCCGAGCCCTTTGGCACCTGGACAGGCAGGACAATTTCACGATATATGTTTTATCTTCCATGTGGTGTTGGTGAATTGCACTTTTTAATTCATGGGGCACATTAGAGAGTGAGCATGAACATGTGAGCACGCTTTGGTGTCTCAAATTGTCAATTTTTTGATAATGAGGAAATTGATGATGTCATAATTTTGTCTTCACTACAGGTCTTCTCAAAAATTGATTTACGTATATTGATACATAGAGAAGTATAGGTCAGATGGGAGTAACACAAATAAATTCATATATCAAAACCCAAGTCACTGTGTAGATTAGGTTTTTATAGTTCTGAAGAAAAGCCGCTAGATCATTCGCATGACTAACTTAGGCTTGAAACATTTCGACCTTCAGCTACCTTAGATAATAACTTCTAGTAGGTGGCACCACATATTTCAACATAGGGAGTAGGACTCTTCTTTAAAATATTTCTGTAGAGTACCCCCCTGTCCTATTTTTATCCCACTATTTTACATATTTACTGAAAGTGCACCAATCGAAAATTTTACCCACACTTCACCATACGGCTTATAAAAATATCTCTGGTAGAGTGCCCCCATTGAGGGTGCCCATCGGGCATTGCAGCGCCCGCCTAACATGGAGCAAAAGTCCAATGATGATGCATGACACCTTTCTAGGTGTGTGAGGGAATTTGTTCAGACAGAGTAATGGTCCCTGCATATTCTGTGTAACATAACTGACCTAAGCAGACAAATCTGTACTTACTAGGGACTGCATACCCCTGTGATCTTGATTAGCTAATCAAGCATATATGCTGTACCTTTATGCGCTCCCAGTCCCTCCCTCTTGATACATATATCTTGCACAGCGGCTCAGCCATGGGACTTTAGGTCATAAAAGAAGCAGCTTTGAGTAGCACTTTATTGTGGGTGTGATCAATTGACATACCTTCCAGTACCAGACACTCCTCAAATTAAGCAGCTACACAAGTCAGATTAACACAAAGAACCACTATGGATGAAAACCTCGGCCTTAGCTTTGGGGATGATATAGTCAATTAAATCCTGAGGACAACCTCACTTCTAGACACTGATAGTTCACTCATTTCGAATAGCCAATTAGAAGATTGGAACAGTCTCACCTCAATAAAAAGACAACTAGTCAAGGTTATACTACACAGAGCTATCATGACTGAATATCTAAGGGCTAACATCGGCCCCAATGGATTGGTGGTGGATAACGAACCACATATTTTTCTTGAAAATGCTATTTAAAAAAAAGAATGGTCTCAGGTAGCCTGGAAATGCACCAGGGACTGGTTGGTACTGATTATCAACACGGCGAAATGCCTGACTGATGCTCTGATCATTAAGATAAACATCGCTGAAAGAGCCTTAAATACTAGTATCCAACTGACCTTCTACAAAACTAAACTAGCAGAAATCAACAATGAAATCACAGAGAAAAGGGAGTATCTGACCAAACAAAAAATAACAAAATTACAAAAAGGCATTAAAAAATTCGACAAAGACAATATCTATCCCTATCCAAAAGCTATGTCGATAATACAGGAGATATCTCATCAGATGAAAGCCTTCCCTCCCGGAGGGGGAAAAGCTCTTTTAACAGCAACTCCAGCTCGGACAGCTCGAACAGTGACCAGAATAGAAAGACTCCTCCCCCACACCAACAATATGGTTATGGGATGATGCCCTTCCAGGGTCCACCAATGTGGCAGTACCCAATGTTTCCTCAGGGACCACACCATCTATTCCAAACTCTATACAACCCTCCTTTTTTAGACAGTGTTTGGGGCAGAGGGAGAGGAAGAAGAAGAACGTCCACTACCCCAGATGGTACTACAGAATCACTCAGGGAAGAAAGATTAGTTGTAAATCTTTCACCAAGAGAACTCACAGAAACTGAAGTTAAAGATTTACAGAAGGGATTGGGCTTTGCTCCTACAACCAGTATTGACCAGTTTCAGAGGAATTGCGAGTTACAAAAATTCTTCGCAAAATATGTCTCAAAGCATTCTTTCATGACAAATCAGCATTAGCACAAACGGATTCAGGTCTGTGCAAACCGTTCTCTTTTACGCTAAACCTAGCCAAGATACCACATGAACTAGTGACCTTTGAACAAGCTGTCCTAAAAGAGATAACGAATGACTATAACACACAGAATATCCCCAATATATCCAAAAAGGAACACAAACCAGTTAGAGAATTGGCCAATGACAAACAGTTCACAATAAAACAAGCAGACAATGGTACAACGGTAATTATGTCCACCACTGATTATGAGAATGAATGTGTATGTCAACTTGCTGAGCGCAAGTATTACACACCCATCGCACAGGACCCAACAACGAGGCTAAAAAGGCAGATAATCTCCATGGTATCTGCTGCTGAAACACATAGGATGGATCACAAAGAATGAAGCAGACTTCCTAGTGAACAAAGATCCGAGGGTCCCATACTTTTACATGCTTACAAAGATTCAAAAGTGGATTTCCTCACCTCCAGGCAAACCCTTAGTCTCAGGGATAAATTCCCTCCTGGAATCACTCTCCCAAGTTCTGTGGCAAATTTTTGCAACCATGTGTAAAAAAGCATTCCATCATATATACAAGACACGTGAGATAGATTGAATATAATTGAATCCACTACTGACACACACCAGCTAGACCTACTAGTCACCTTGGATGTGGAATCACTTTATACGAATATACCACAGACATCCACAATGGAGGTAATAGACATCATCCTCCGTATGGAGGAGTGGACTTCCTCTGTGCCCATTAACTTTCTCATGGAATGCACATGCACGGCCCGGGAAACAGCGTTTACAACGCTGTTTCCACAACGCATGGCTTCACAACACGGTTGATACAACGACCGCATTGTTACCACGCGTGCCATTACATCGCAAGTTGTATCAACGACTTGCTGTAGGGAGCGTGCAACACCAGGGAATGTGTTGGATTTTAAATCTAACACCTTCCCTGCTGCTGCACAAACTGGAGTAGGAATAGTAACTAATACTATTCCTAAGTCCAGCGTGCCCCCTACAGCAAGTCGTTGATACGACTTGCGATGTAATGGCATGTGTTGTAACAATGCGGTTGTTGTAACAACCGTGTTGTGAAGCCATGCGTTGTGAATGTATGCGTTGTAACGTCATACATTCGCATGGCCCTCATGGAAATTTCTTTCAATATGGAACACAACTATACCAACAGACACAAGGTACTTCCCTGGGAAGTACCTTTGCTCCAAGTCTAGCATGTCTCTATATGTCACATTTTGAAGAACAATTAATTCTCTGTCCAGATAACCCATGCAAACCCAACATCCTTCTTTGGCGGCACTATATAGATGACATACTCATCTTTTGGAAAGGGGACCTAGCTACTTGCAAGACATTTTGCTCCTGGGTAAACACCTTAAACCCTAACTGAAATTTTCAAATTCAATCACTGAGAAGGAACTACCGTTCCTGGATCTTTTGATCAAGAAGAAAGACAGCAAGCTAGTAGTAAGCTCATATAAAAAATTTACAGACAGGAATAGCCTCCTACTTTACAATAACCACCACCCAAAATCCCTGCGTGACAATCTACAATACAGACAGTTTGTGCGCCTGAGACGCAATTGCAACAGACTAAAGGATTTTGATACACAGGCAAAAAAAAGTTGCCCGTAGATTTGGAATCAAGACAATACCCTAGTAAATGTGTAAAAACTGCACGTAAACAGGCTAGGAATTGTAACAGAGACACTACTAGAGCCACGCACTAGACAACAAGACGAGACTCTAACATGTGTCACTATGTACACACCCCAGTCAAATAAAATACGCAAATAATTAAGAAACACTGGAAAATCTTACAAACTGGGCAACTATCTTTCCCACCACCTAGGTTTGCATTTAAACGAACTGCTAATCTGAAGGACATGCTAATACACACATGCCCACAAGACCATAAGGGGTCAGACCATAAATTACTATGGGATGTCCCCCCAGTAAAAGGGCATTTCCCATGTGAATCATGTGTCGCCTGTACTTTCACAGAAAGCTCTAGGGAGATACTTTTGAAGACTAATTGGATGTGGACACAAAAATCACACCAATTGCAACACAAAATACTGTGTCTACTTGATCACTTGTCCCTGTGGTAAACAATACGTAGGGATGACCACACGCCCTGTAAAATTGAGAATAAACTAACATCGCAGCACTATATGCTGCAAGAAATCCAATACAAAAATGAGCACACGATTCCTCACTGAGGGACACACTGCAGAGGATATACGATGGACTGTGCTAGAAGCATACCCAAACATGAACCAGCATGCCCTCTTTAGAAGGGAACAACAATGGATATTCCGCTTTTCATCGATTATCATCGGTCTCAATGATGAAATTCCTTGGGAGGAAATATAAATTAGATCACAGTTAGTGAGTGACACATGTAAGTCTACATTACCATCCTCATTCACAGAATATTCAATTGTTCAAATGAAAAAATGTCTTTAAATCACTACTGAAAAAAACACGTCATGTCATCAAAATAGGAGTGTTTTTATGACAATCCGCCTATTAAAAGAAAGATTGACTGGACTGATGATGTTCGCCCACATTGGCTTCACAGATTCATGCCCCCTTGTTAAAATGGCCACCAAGTTTACACATATATGGGAGAGATGATTCCTCTCCTATTAGAAATAAAAAACAGACCCGAACGCCCGACCCAAGTGTTTCCGCTCTAGTGGTTGAAACCGGGCTTCAACTGCACGAGACACATCTGCTTCCAATTAACATTGATGGAAGACAGGTTAAATACTGGAGACCCACCGCACTCTGCACTTCCAAGGTTGCTGGCGTGAGTAGGTCTTCCAGTGTGCTGATATACAGGAGTTCATTAGTGCGACATAGCAGCTCTATTTTTCCAAAGGAGAGTGTGGGTGCAATTTAACAGTCGCCAGATCATTAACACAGGTCAACTGGCCCTGTATTTTGATATTTTACAGCACGCTAATAAGCTTGTCACCAGGCAAAACACTTGAGGAGTCCAGATTTCTACCCTCAGTGGGTAAGTTTCCTCACTGATCAACAGAGTGTGCTGGAATTTCATGATATATGTTTTATCTTCTATGCGGTGTTGCTGAATTGCACTTTTTAATTCATGGGACACATTAGAGAGTGAGCATGCTTTGGTGTCTCAAATTGTCAATTTTTTGATAATAGTTAAATTGATGATGACATAATTTTGTCTGCACTACAAGTCTTCTAAAAAATTAGTTTACTCAGACAAGGTTTTTATGTTCCTTAAGAGAAGCCTTTAGATCATTCACATAACTAAATTAGGCTTGAAACGTGTTGACCTTCAGCTACCTTAGATAATCACTTCTAGTAGGTGGCACCACATATTTCAACATAGGCAGTAGGACTTAATCATTAAAACATTTCTGTAGAGTACTAACCCTGGGCGAAGTTCGTGTAACTGCGCTACGTGAAGTTGTACAAAAACTCAGCGACGCTACGCGAGCATGCGGAGTTGCTTGTTTCCGCATGCTCACGTTGTCTCGCATATGCTTGCGTTGTGCTCGCGTATGCTCACGAGGTGTTTTTGACATACAGCAACGCGGATGACATGTTCGGGGGAAATATCGCGCAAACTTCACCACGCGGTCGCCAATGGGCGCGGCCATCTTGTTTTCCTATCTTTTGCATGGTTCTGGGGCCTGTTTTTCAATCCCTCGCCAATCTTTTCAACCCTTTGTATTTTACCGTGTTTTTCTGACCTTTTTTATTTATTATCTATCCCTCTCTGTCCCTAAGTCTATATTTTGTGTTTTATTTCTAGTTTTACTGTGTTTTTTTAACTTTTCTACAGTTTTATATTACTTCCTTCTTTACTCTTCTACTTTTTCCCCTAACTTTATTTTTTCCTGCTAAATTTTCTTTTCCGCCCCCTCCCACCCCAAAACCATGGCTAAGGGAAAGGGAACCGGCTCCAAGGGCAAGGCGCCTGCGCCCAAGAGCCGCCTGCCTTGCGGCAGACTGCGCCCACCAGGGGTGCAGGCCCGGTCCCTATTCAGCGAGGCGGAGGTGGCCGCCCTTGTTTTTTTTGTGCAGCGCCACCTCCCCTTGACCTTGGCAGCAGGCTGCAGGCCTGGCTCCGGGTATGCTACCCAGGAGCGTCACCGGCAGTGGGCGAGGGTGCGCCAGACAGTGTTTCGCTGCTCTGAGATCCGGCGCACCCATAACCAGCTGACCCACCGGTGGTCAGACATCTTGGACCGGGAGCAGGACCTGCTGGACCTGCTAGGTGTCGAGGTCGTGGGGCTTGGTGAGTAGCTAATACTATTGTGTGTTCTCTAGACTGTGTTACTGTTATTGCAAATATAATTTTTTTCCGGATAGCAAGAATGCTGCTGCTTACATTGCAGGTAAACTTAAGTTTAAAAATCTTTAGTGATTGTTATTCTTCTAGACACAGGTGCTCGGCGCTACTAATCTTACTTGTTTGCAACTTTGCGCTCGCTTGGGCTGATTATGTAAGAGTTTACTTTAGAGAACTTAAGTTAGGTAATGCTAAAGAGACTCTAGTCCTTCCTTTGTCCTCCTGTCAGTAAGATAGTGGTGGGTAGGTAGTTTAGTTACTTAGGGGCTTATTAGGATGGCAGGTGGATGTCCACCGCTGGTCTGGCGGTGGCGACCGCCGGACCGGCGGTGGACATCCGCCCGCGATCGCAAGCCAGAAAACCGGCGGTCAGATTAGGATGGCAGTGGTGACCGCGGCGGTGGGAAATTCCGACCGCCACTTTTCCGCCGGTTGCCATCCGCTCTCCTGCCTTGCGGACGGAGAAGGACCGGGATAATGGTGGCGCTGCCGATCTGGCTCTGCCGGCACGATTATGATGCCAGCGGTAGCCAGCCCTCCTCAGCGGTCAAACCACCATGGAAAGGCAGGCAGAGAATGTCTTCCGGGGGCCAGTTGTGGGCCCCCAATGTGTTGGGGTGGGGGGGTGCACTGGGGTGGTACCCATGGTCCCCCCCTACATTTCCCTGTACCAGGTGGCAGGCACTGTGCAGTGCCTGCCATGCAGTGCAGGGAAATGCAGGACATGCTCCTTTGGACATCGCGGCGGTGCTGCGTGCAGCAGCAACCGCCGCAATGTTAAAGCTCCGCGATCCGACCGCCGCGGTCGGATTTCGAGCAAGGACCATCGTAATGTGACCGGCGGTTATGTCGCGGGCGGTCTTTTCCCGCTACCATGGCGGTCGGGGAGGTTTTCCGACCGCCATCCTAATGAGCCCCGTAGTTACTTAGTATTAGTTGGTAATTTTTAAGCGGTCTGCGTGACGGTGACGCATCCTCTGTCACGTGACTCACGTCACGTGCTGCTGAGTGCTGCTTACTCCAGTCCTTAGTAGAGCCTTTTGTAGTTTGTTTAGTGAGTGAGTAATAGGCTTAGCAGAACATCAGCAGCAACCAACCAACAATTTGGTGTATGCAAAAATTAATGCATGTGTCCTCCATCTATGCATTTTTGAGGACTAAAATAAATGGAAATGCAGAGTTAGTGAACAATTGGTCCGTCTGATTAGGTGGGCAAGGTCAGGTGGTACTTAGGCGTAGTATTCTGGAATCAGAATGGAAAACTGGATTAGTGTTCATAAATAATAACTAGACGGTCCGCGAAACCCGCAATACTACCAGTCGATCAGATTAGATAGGTCAATTTTATTGCAATTGTTGTTTCCAAAAATGTTTTTTTGAGCGTTTTAAAAAATATATATATATTTTTTTCACACCAATCAATGTCTCTTTCTTTATTATATCTTACATGATCAGCACCCAGGGGCAAGAAGACGGGGTCGGAATTGGCGGGAGCAGCTGGAGAAGAACACCAGGGCCAGGACCAGGACCGCTCCTCTACCGAGGGCTCTGCTGCTGTCCCCAGTAAGTCTTCCTCCTGTTAATATTAATCATTATATTTCCCTAACTTTTACTGCACCTTATTTTTTCCGAACTATTATTTCCATTTCCTAATTCTATTTTACCAAATCTTCTTCGATCTAGACTATCTGTTTCTAAATTCTTGTTATCCCTGCCTCTAACTGCATCTGCTCTGACTCCCTGTACTACTACTATATTATTAGTCTGTCTGTAGCTAAGCTTGCCCAGTTGGCCACTCTTTATTTTTATTTAAAAGGTTTTAAAACTCAGATTCACCAATAGCTCTAGCCACTGAGTCCAGTCCTTTGGGTTGTCCTCTTCTAGTCTTCTTAATCTTTCTTGATAGGCTTTGACAATTCCCACCAACAAAATGCCCAACCAGATATTTTACTATTTTTGTTAGGATAGGACATACTCCTACTAGTGTCTACTCTCTACTCTAGTACCCGGTTTGTACTAGTGATGTATGTGGAATATATATGTATTTTAACTATTTTTTCAATCTTGCTAGTGAAAAAGAATAAATAGGGGGAGGCGTATATGGCATCTAAAAAATGTGTAATGTATTTTCTAGGCGTACCGACCACCAGTGCCGGGGCCAGCGGCGGGGCAGGCGACGCCAGCCAGGAGGCAGCAGCGGATGCAGCAGCTGCCACAGGGGTGGGTGAGGCAGCAGCAGTTGCGGGCGGTGGTAAGTTATACTTATATTCCTTACTTATTGACAATAGTTACACACTCGCTGCAAGGGTGTACACTGTATGTTGAGAGAGACTAAGTTGTTGTGAACAACGGTTGAAGAAGAAGACACCCTTTACTTAGCATTAGAGGCGAGCAATAGCATTAGCGGTGGGAGTAGTTGAGTAACTAATGGCCTCTTCAATCTGACTTCAACTCAGCTGGGAAAGTTTTATGGAGAAGACTAAGAGTCAGACGACCTTGATGGATGGGTTGATCGAAAAGGGAAAGAAGGATGGAAGGAGGAAGGACGGGCGAGATGTAAATATATATGACAGGCAGAGATGGCACCTGCCACGTGGGATGCATGCATAGGTGGCTGATAGGAAGGAATCAGATGCATGGGTGGTTGAAGGATGGGTCGAAGGTGAAAGAAGAAAAGATGCCTGCCTGGGTGGATGAAACTGGAGGGCTGATAGCAAGAATCCCCCGGGGTGTTTGATGGGGCAAACTCAAAGGCAAGCAAGAAAGGAAGGACGCATGGGTGGTGGTTTAAAAAAAAAAAATGTTTGTTGTTGTTAAAACAAACTAAGGTTTGTTGAGAGGTTAAGAAGAATGATAGACATGTTTACTTTGAATGGATGATGGCTGGATGGCATTCATCACATCATATTCATAGCATAGGTGGAGACTGTCACTGGATGAAGAGTCTTTGAAGAGAATGTAGAAGGAACCGCACCAGAGTAGCAAGCAAAGCCAAGGAGAATAGAAGTTGTATGTTCAGAATACTCCCTTGACTCACAGTAGTTTGCAAGCACAGCATATATTGTGTGTATGTATGTTATCAAGCGCCTCTCTCAGACTCCGATGCCCACTCACTACCTATGTGAATTTATTTTCGACTGTTTCAGCCTGCCATGGGTGGCCTTCACTGGCCTATCGGCTGCATGGATTGGTTACTAACCGGTTACACAATCAATCAAAACAAAGTACCTCATGTCGTCCCATACATATATATAAGCAATGATCATTTGGATAAGATATCATCTGCCTTGTTGTAGTAGGCAGGGTGAAAGTGAAATTGAGCAGTTGCCCTGGCCTTGATGTAACAGAGAGTATGGCCAGTGCCACCCATAATAGAAAAAATAAGATGATTGTGTAGTCAGCTTCCCCACCTGCAGAGTGCAGACAGTAGTAAATAAAAATAACGTGAGTCTGTGTCACGAGTATAATGTTTGTCTTGAGCGCAAGCTGACTGAGCTGGCATGCCGGCTGAAACAAGGTTACTTAATTTAGCTAAACAAGATAGTAGAAGAAAACTGGTGTACTCGAGTCCATACTACCACAAATGTTATGTCATGTGCCTGCTAGTGCTACTGTGCCACTATGTGTAGAATTAATTTTGTGTTACTGTTTTGCTAACAGTATTACAACAGTCTTTTTTCTTTTTTGATATAGGTACTCCTTCCCAACCAAAAAGACCAGACAGGAAGGAGTTGGCAGCCATGGCCCGGCGCCGGAAGCTTGAGGCCATTCGGAACGACTATCGGTGGTTGGGGGCTCTGGCGGAGGGGGAGGAGGAGGCAGCAGCAGCTGCAGCCTCCTCCAAAGCCTCGGGCCCCAGCCAGGTCCCTGGCCCTCGAGTGGTACAGCGCCGCGGTCTGGCAGCCTCCCGCCGCACTACATCCAGCACTGTTGCCCCCCTGTGGATGCAATTGCCGAGCCTTTAAGCGCCGCGTGCTCCTCCGAATGGCGCGCCTAGAGGAGCAGGTAAGGGAGGTCCTTAAGAGACAGCGAGCCCGCCGATAGACTGAGATCCCGTTGGATTGCCCCTTTTTTATTCTTTTTTTTGGTGGGTGGGCATTGGGCTACGTTGGGAAAAGTTGGGGTTTATATTTATTATGGACAATTTTTTAATTCAACGCCACGGACATTGTTTGGACTCTATCTTTTGACTTTTTGGACATTGGTTGGGGTTAGGGAGAGGGGTGGGTCAGGTGTTGTGGGATTTTTTACAATAGTTTATTTTGTTAGGGGATTAAATTATATTTATACTTAAACTTTACATACGATGTAAATGTTTTGTGGGGGGGTTACTCTTTTACGTCAGACGGTTTCCTTCCTTTGCTGCTGCAAAATAATCTGCCAATTTTGTAACACACGAACAGATAGATGCAGTAGCCTCACTGAGTGACTTGTCCTACTAATACTGTCAGTCTCTCCTCCTAGTCTATGCAGTCTGCCACTGGACTCAAGGGTGTGGGTGTGTGAATTAATGAACCATTTAATTTCCATTATTAATTATGCCTCCCCCAAACTTCTTCTCTTACCTGTGATTGATGTTTAAACTTATGCAAAACACACAAGATGATGGACGGAATGTTGCACATTGGCAAACATTCACCCCCAGTCACAGATCTGGGTTTAATCCATCATTATTTTGCTTCACCACGCCACCCCAGTTCAGACATAGCCATATGCAAATCAGTCTTGACCCTGTGCCTCATGGGAACAGTCCAGACCGAACTGCCAAGCCATGTCTTCCCTGGACCGGAATCAAGCATCCTAGGACCGGTTTCGGGCTTTCATCCCTCATCAGCCAGGATAGCTTGACTCCAGTGGCGTAGTGAGCACGGGACCCACGTCTGGGCATACCCTTCCCACTTAGGGCGAAATGCAAAACACACAAGATGATGGACGGAATGTTGCACACTGGCAAACATTCACCCCCAGTCACAGATCTGGGTTTAATCCATCGTTATTTTGCTTCACCACGCCACCCCAGTTCAGACATAGCCATATGCAAATCAGTCTTGACCCTGTGCCTCATGGGAACAGTCCAGACCGAACTGCCAAGCCATGTCTTCCCTGGACCGGAATCAAGCATCCTAGGACCGGTTTCGGGCTTTCAGCCCTCATCAGCCAGGATAGCTTGACTCCAGTGGCGTAGTGAGCACGGGACCCACGTCTGGGCATACCCTTCCCACTTAGGGCGAAATGCAAAACACACAAGATGATGGACGGAATGTTGCACATTGGCAAACATTCACCCCCAGTCACAGATCTGGGTTTAATCCATCGTTATTTTGCTTCACCACGCCACCCCAGTTCAGACATAGCCATATGCAAATCATTCTTGACCCTGTGCCTCATGGGAACAGTCCAGACCGAACTGCCAAGCCATGTCTTCCCTGGACCGGAATCAAGCATCCTAGGACCGGTTTCGGGCTTTCAGCCCTCATCAGCCAGGATAGCTTGACTCCAGTGGCGTAGTAAGCACGGGACCCACATCTGGGCATACCCTTCCCACTTAGGGCGAAATGCAAAACACACAAGATGATGGACGGAATGTTGCACATTGGCAAACATTCACCCCCAGTCACAGATCTGGGTTTAATCCATCGTTATTTTGCTTCACCACGCCACCCCAGTTCAGACATAGCCATATGCAAATCAGTCTTGACCCTGTGCCTCATGGGAACAGTCCAGACCGAACTGCCAAGCCATGTCTTCCCTGGACCGGAATCAAGCATCCTATGACCGGTTTCGGGCTTTCAGCCCTCATCAGCCAGGATAGCTTAACTCCAGTGGCGTAGTGAGCACGGGACCCACGTCTGGGCATACCCTTCCCACTTAGGGCGAAATGCAAAACACACAAGATGATGGACGGAATGTTGCACATTGGCAAACATTCACCCCCAGTCACAGATCTGGGTTTAATCCATCGTTATTTTGCTTCACCACGCCACCCCAGTTCAGACTTAGCCATATGCAAATCAGTCTTGACCCTGTGCCTCATGGGAACAGTCCAGACCAAACTGCCAAGCCATGTCTTCCCTGGACCGGAATCAAGCATCCTAGGACCGGTTTCGGGCTTTCAGCCCTCATCAGCCAGGATAGCTTGACTCCAGTGGCGTAGTGAGCACGGGACCCACGTCTGGGCATACCCTTCCCACTTAGGGCGAAATGCAAAACACACAAGATGATGGACGGAATGTTGCACATTGGCAAACATTCACCCCCAGTCACAGATCTGGGTTTAATCCATCGTTATTTTGCTTCACCACGCCACCCCAGTTCAGACATAGCCATATGCAAATCAGTCTTGACCCTGTGCCTCATGGGAACAGTCCAGACCGAACTGCCAAGCCATGTCTTCCCTAGACCGGAATCAAGCATCCTAGGACCGGTTTCGGGCTTTCAGCCCTCATCAGCCAGGATAACTTGACTCCAGTGGCGTAGTGAGCACGGGACCCACGTCTGGGCATACCCTTCCCACTTAGGGCAAAATGCAAAACACACAAGATGATGGACGGAATGTTGCACATTGGCAAACATTCACCCCCAGTCACAGATCTGGGTTTAATCCATCGTTATTTTTGCTTCACCACGCCACCCCAGTTCAGACATAGCCATATGCAAATCATTCTTGACCCTGTGCCTCATGGGAACAGTCCAGACCGAACTGCCATGCCATGTCTTCCCTGGACCGGAATCAAGCATCCTAGGACCGGTTTCGGGCTTTCAGCCCTCATCAGCCAGGATAGCTTGACTCCAGTGGCGTAGTAAGCACGGGACCCACATCTGGGCATACCCTTCCCACTTAGGGCGAAATGCAAAACACACAAGATGATGGACGGAATGTTGCACATTGGCAAACATTCACCCCCAGTCACAGATCTGGGTTTAATCCATCGTTATTTTGCTTCACCACGCCACCCCAGTTCAGACATAGCCATATGCAAATCAGTCTTGACCCTGTGCCTCATGGGAACAGTCCAGACCGAACTGCCAAGCCATGTCTTCCCTGGACCGGAATCAAGCATCCTAGGACCGGTTTCGGGCTTTCAGCCCTCATCAGCCGGGATAGCTTGACTCCAGTGGCGTAGTGAGCACGGGACCCACGTCTGGGCATACCCTTCCCACTTAGGGCGAAATGCAAAACACACAAGATGATGGACGGAATGTTGCACATTGGCAAACATTCACCCTCAGTCACAGATCTGGGTTTAATCTATCGTTATTTTGCTTCACCACGCCACCCCAGTTCAGACATAGCCATATGCAAATCAGTCTTGACCCTGTGCCTCATGGGAACAGTCCAGACCGAACTGCCAAGCCATGTCTTCCCTGGACCGGAATCAAGCATCCTAGGACCGGTTTCGGGCTTTCAGCCCTCATCAGCCAGGATAGCTTGACTCCAGTGGCGTAGTGAGCACGGGACCCACGTCTGGGCATACCCTTCCCACTTAGGGCGAAATGCAAAACACACAAGATGATGGACGGAATGTTGCACATTGGCAAACATTCACCCCCAGTCACAGATCTGGGTTTAATCCATCGTTATTTTGCTTCACCACGCCACCCCAGTTCAGACATAGCCATATGCAAATCAGTCTTGACCCTGTGCCTCATGGGAACAGTCCAGACCGAACTGCCAAGCCATGTCTTCCCCGGACCGGAATCAAGCATCCTAGGACCGGTTTCGGGCTTTCAGCCCTCATCAGCCAGGATAGCTTGACTCCAGTGGCGTAGTGAGCACGGGACCCACGTCTGGGCATACCCTTCCCACTTAGGGCGAAATGCAAAACACACAAGATGATGGACGGAATGTTGCACATTGGCAAACATTCACCCCAGTCACAGATCTGGGTTTAATCCATCGTTATTTTGCTTCACCACGCCACCCCAGTTCAGACATAGCCATATGCAAATCAGTCTTGACCCTGTGCCTCATGGGAACAGTCCAGACCGAACTGCCAAGCCATGTCTTCCCTGGACCGGAATCAAGCATCCTAGGATCGGTTTCGGGCTTTCAGCCCTCATCAGCCAGGATAGCTTGACTCCAGTGGCGTAGTGAGCATGGGACCCATGTCTGGGCATACCCTTCCCACTTAGGGCGAAATGCAAAACACACAAGATGATGGACGGAATGTTGCACATTGGCAAACATTCACCCCCAGTCACAGATCTGGGTTTAATCCATCGTTATTTTGCTTCACCACGCCACCCCAGTTCAGACATAGCCATATGCAAATCAGTCTTGACCCTGTGCCTCATGGGAACAGTCCAGACCGAACTTCCAAGCCATGTTGATGTTTAAACTTAGGCACAGCGATGGCTGGTTATAGTGATGATGGTTTGTGTTTCCCAAGATGCCATGGTTGTGGTGGTAGTAGTAGACACTGGCAGTAGCATTTGCAAAAAAAGAAAATGAGACAGTCAGTCGCCTGAGAGAGAGTCTGGGAGGAGTAGTAGAACGAAGTACAGTACACTAGAAGACTGCCAAACAATAATAATAATGCTGATTAGCAATTCTAAAGTAAAATAAAACATAATGGTGGTGGGGATAGCCTAAGCCTAGTACAACAAGTTACAAACTGTAGTTGTGTCGAGTCACTCGACACAAGCATAACCTTTAGTGCTGTGTAGGAGGATGATGAATCCAATCGATGCCGGCAATTAATTATGATAGATTAGGTTCCTTTGGACAAAAAATTGACTTGCAAATATACTGAGCATGGGTGGGTAAGCAGAAGAAGATCCCCGCCCTGCCTTGAAATTGAATCAGTGTTGCTTTCACCACATCCGCCCCAGCAAGCGTGTGATCAATTATTGGTGTACATTTAATTTAGTCACACCTCAATATAAATCCACACAGCCCGGGGGAAGAGGGTTAGGGTTTGATGAATGGTTGGGAAGGGGGTTTGGGGAAAGGTTTGACAAAGAAAAACACTACGCATGGACAAACAACAAAACACAATCTTGGCAGACGACCATCATATCCATAAATCTGTTAAGGGAGAAAAAGGAAATGCATGCATGATGATGATGACTAGATGGTTAATGATAAGTAGTACTTACTAACTAGACTAGTAGACAGTACAGGGCAGCAGTATAATATTAATTATTATGCAATTTCCCATGCCTGTCTGCCCTCAGAGAGATCCAAATTACATACATTTTTACTTCTGTTGTACCGGGCTTACTTTTTAAAGCTAGCAAAGAAAATTAAAAAATAGCTGTAGGGATCAATTATAAGCAGAGAGCAAACAACAACAACACACAGTCGTAACGATTGAAGAGAAAAAATGAATCAAATTATTTAAAAGATGATGAATGTTGATACTAAAGTGTTACTGTATGTTATCCTGGTCAAATTGGGGAGTTGCATCTCGGCATTCCTCTTGGTCCTCCCTTCCATGGACGCTGCGTCCGTCAATCTTGGGTGCCACTGCCTGCCTGGCGGATGCGGATTGGTAGGTGAGTGTGAGTTGTTTTTCTCTGTTTAGCACAGGGTAAAGGCCGGCCTGTAAGTGTAGATGGAAAAACAAAAGGGATATTTAAAAATCAAGGAGAAAAAAAAAGCATAAATTTCGGAGGAGTGCAAACACTTTCAGAGCGGCATGGCTAAATCATGTCTACTCTGTTGTCTATTTCCAGCATTAACCTACAACAGCAACAGGACAGAGCAGGCCCACGGTGCCCACCCAACCTCCACTTAGCTTAGATTTTGACTGAGCCAGACAGAGCACACATGTCACATATACAGCAACATAGCATTTTCCAAAGTAAGTAACTAAATCAATGGCATGCACAGCTGTCAGACATACCACCACTACTACACTCGTGACTCGACTCCACCACTACACAGCCATGTAGGTCTGCTGTGGTTGTTGTTGACTTGTTTACCTTTTATTCCACTCATGAAACGCCCTGAGTTATTCCATCAATCATCTCCGATCCTACTGACTGACTGCGAAGATATTATGTCACTGTGGTCATCATCATGGTGTTGTCCAACTCAGTCTGCAGTGTACAGAGTGAGTCAAGATTCCATATTCAAAAATGCATTGGATCGGCCTGCAGTAGAGGTACAATTTTGTTATTAAACAACAAGAAGGGAAACATTGACTTGAGTCACTTTTAGGGTGTAGATTAAATAATAGTACACAATGAATTCACTTCATGCACAACAAACAACAACAACACAAACACCAATCACTCAGAGTCAGCGTCCAATGCATGCCATCATTACCTGTTCCTTGTTCTCTTCTTAAGTTAAGGGACAGTCTCTCTCGGCTCGGAAAGGAGGATAGCTATAGTAGTCATCATGTTCCACTTCTTTTGGAGGGACTCGACGAGGCAACATTTTCTTGTACTATTCTCCATCCAATCATCATCTGGCTTGAGGGAAATGGATTTAGGGCGAGTCAGGAGGATGGAGCAGGAATCGGAGGAGTCGAGTTAAGTTAAATGCACAGAGCTGCAACTCCAATATGGCAATAAAAAGACTAGAAGACAGTGGTGACGGATTTGTTGTGATTCGAAGTTTCGAACCAGAAAGACAGACACACACACAAATAAAAGTAAAATAAGGGAGAAAGAAAGTAAGAAGTTCAAAGCGTAGTTGTCAGGGAAGTATAGCTCATCCTCAAACTCTGGTGGTTCAACCAGAAGTAGGTAATCATCTAAGACACTACTTCCGTCACCTAAGTCGCTGTCCTCATCTTCCTGCGTTGATTCACGTATTTTGTAATTCGGTGGTATAAAGTGCTGATTCACTTTGATCATCGTTAACCTCTCCACGTTTTTGGGCGAGAGACTGGTCCTTTTCACTGTTACAATGGCACCAGCAGCACTGAAAACATGCTCAGAAGAGACACTTGTGACAGGGCAAGCCAGATAGTTTATCGCCAGCCTGCTGAGCACTGGGCATTGGCCCCTTTTCCCATACCAATACAGCAATGGGTTTTGATCAATGTAGACCTCTGTTGGGTCATCCAGATAGGCCTGGACCATCCGCTCAATGTTCAGGGGTGCTCCACTTTGCTGGGCCTCTTTTGTCTTTGCATCAGCACTGGACCTAGCAAGCCCTTGCTGTAAATACAATCCCGTGCCGATTTTACTGGGGCTGATGATCCGGTTCTTGCTGTTGTTGATAGTGTTGGTGACAGCTCTGAGCCAAACGCACTGCCCTCAGGCTCTGAAGTTGAACTTGACGCCGGATGCCCTGCTGCAGTATTTGTTGTGGGTTTGAGTAGCGGGCCTTTAATTACCAGCCGTTCATTTTCCAAGTCACTGGCTGCCTCAGCTATCCAAGTTTTGTACTGGGCAACATCCACTTCTGAAAAAGGAACTAATGTCAGTGTTCAGTGCCGATTTGTACCGTGGATCCAGAATTGTGGCACAAATGTAATGTTTTTCTGAAACAATGCGAGTTTGCACCCTTGTATTTTCAGCTAAGCGACGGGATAAACTCTCCACCAACTCTTATGCTTCATTTTTTTCCTCCACACCTGTATACGTTTCAGACACCTCTTTCAGCTGTTGCTCTAGCATGTGCAACAATGGGATAGCTTGGCCCATAGTACAGTCCTCCTTGCTGACTTCACGTGTGAAGAGCTCGAAAGGAAGTAGCATCTCTGTCAGGCATTTAACTAGGCCCCATTGGTCCATCTGTAGGGTCATGCCTTTCACAGTCGCATCCCTTATTCTTTGCATGACATATTCATTGCTTGGTCTGTACTGATCAAACAGACGATCAAGCATGTAATAAGTTGAGTTCCAACGTGTTGGCACCTCCTGGATGAGTGCTTTGACTGGCATTCTATGCTCACGTTGAATTATCCTCAGCTGCTTCCGGGCTCTAAAAGAATGGCTGAAATGTGTGCATATTCTTCTGCAGGTGGTCAGTAAGTTGCTGACTCGGGCTTCTTTTTTCAGAAAGTCTTGAACAATAATGTTAATGCAGCGCGCCAAATACAGGACCCTGAAATAGCCACCATCCTGCATGGCCTTAACTATATTACTGCCATTATGTAAATCCGTATTTGTAAAGCGCGAACTACTCACCCTTACGGGTCTCAAGGCGCTGGGGGCCGTCGTGGAAATTAAGTGAGCTATTGCCCAGAGTCACATGGTGCTGAGCTGAGCTGCCGCCGGAGCCGGGGATCGAACCGTGAACCCTGTGCTCCGAAGTCAGCTGCCCTGGCCGCTGCACCACACCTCTCCACCCATCCGTGGCAACAAAACCAATGTTAAGCCCTCTTGGTCGCAGCCATTCAAAGACCTTGCTGTTAAACTCTTCCAAAATGTTTGCAGCAGTATGAGATTTCTCCATGGCGAACATGGCTACAGTTGCATGTTTCCGAGTAGCATTAAAAATCTCAGCAGTGTCAACAACACCTGCTTCAGATATCTTTTCTCTAACCCCCACAAAAGAGATCCAGTGTGCAGTGATGCACATGTAATCAGTGGCTTGGCAACTTGTCCACATGTCTGTTGTCAGGTGGATATTGTGAACAGCACTCTGCTGCAAAGCTTGTCCAAGCAATTCCAGCACATCGTGATGTAGTGCTGGACCAGCAACTCTGGCGAAATAGGACCGGCTGGGAACCTTCCATTTTGGGCAGATGGCTGATACACAAATTCAAGGAAACCCACCCCTTCCACAAAAGAAAAAGGGAGAAGGTCCAGCGCTAACATTTTAGCCAGCTTCGCATTGTACAAACGTGCCGTTGGGTGGTTGTGTTCGTACTGCCCCTCCGACCTAAGCATGCTGACAATGGTAGGCTGTATTTTTTTCCTTTCTGGTGCAGCTGATGCAGGAGAATTCTTGAACCCAGTTAGGCTCAACCACGCACTTTTTTTCATTGCAGTACTCTGTTGCCTTGGTGTCTCAGCCTGACACTTACTACGGTGCCACTGAGATTTTGCTGAGGATGTGGGCGGTACCACTACACTGCTGGGGACAGGGCTACTTTGTGTACCAGAGAAAATGTCTTCCTCTCGTTCACCTTCCACCACGATCATATCTTCTTCTACTTCTTCATCCCCACCAACAGCAATGGGTGCAGTTTTACTTTTTTGTACGGTAAGTAGGTGCGCCTCCCACTGGATCATGTGGTGTTTTTTCAGATGGGTTGTTTGGCCTCCGGTACCATAGTTTGTACTAAGCTTACCCCAACTAATACCATGTCGACAAATTGAGCATATAGCAACGTTGTCCTCCTTACTGCTGACCGAAAAGAAGTCCCAAACTGGGGAGGTGAACTTTCTTGTGCTGCTGGAGGTGCAACTTGCAATGCCGGATGAACTGGAGGGTGTGTCTGGAATTCGACTCTGTGTAGTTACAGTACCACTACCTACTGAGGTGGGGGTTGAGCTGGATGTAGGTCCCTGCCGGGCCTTTGCAAATGCAAATATGGAAGCTGGAGGTCGTGTTGGTGTTACCTGTGTTGGTGGTATCCGTGCCACATCCCTCACAGCAATTTGGGATGGGGTAATAATAATGTCGGTCTCCATCTCCACTGGGGCGGGAGTGATCTTCATGATGACTGGCATGTCATCATCCTCCTCTTCTACATCTTCCTCCATAACTCTAAGGCTTTCTGGAACCTTCATTTTCCTTAGCCTTGTCGCGTGGCGTGCCTCACTCTCAGGCTGAGCTGGTGGGTTCCAAGTGGTATGTAGATCATCTGAAGGGGGGCTTGAAGAAGAAGTTGATGGACTAACCCTCCTTTTCCTTGCTGGGGATCTGGAAGACAATGGATCTTCTGAAAGAGTGGCTTGCTCTTCTTCATCTGCAGGAAGCTCAATTTCCTGAACTGCCCCTACTTCGGGAGGAACAACGACTATTGTGGGCTGTTGTTGCGACTGTTGTTGCGGCTGTTGTTGCGGCTGTTGTTGCGGCTGTTGTTCCGGCTGTTGTTCTGGCTGTTGTTGCCCACTTATCTGCTGAGTTTCCGCCTGCGTTGATTGGGTACTACTTTGCGATAATGACATTTCAACATTTCTGCTCGTTGGAGTTTGTGCAAGTAGACTGGCTACCTCTGCGACACTCATGGGCTTGGGCCTAGATTAGTGGGGTAGGCCCGCTGATGCGGAGGTGCTGCTCCCAGCTTGGTCCCCGGACACCGCTGATGCAGGCGTAATTTTTTGTTTCCCAAAAACATATTGGGCAGCACACCAGTCTTGGTAAGTGGCAGTGCCACTTCCTTCTTCTGTTCCTTCTCCTCACTGGCAACTGTCTTGGTACTGGAGGACCTAGTACCTTTCTTTGGGGCCATCTTCTTCCGATGTCAGCAGGATGCAGGTGCACAAGTTGCAGAGATGTCTGTGGTCACACGTCACGTGACATGGTGCGCAGCAGGACTTCTGTCTGGCAGTTCAACAGGTGATGATGATGACACCTCCTCCTCAGTCTTTTTGTGCACCTAAAAGCAAAGAAGCCAGAAGAACATCAGTGAAATGTTGCATTTGTTGTTGTGGTTCAATTACTACTAGTACAAACAAACAAATATAATATATAACTTAGTGTGTGGTGGTCACACTTGTTAGTGTTATATTATTACATTTTATTAACTCAGTTTAAGTTATAAAAAAACCATAACAGTGTAGCCATTTGTGAGACTTTGACAACAAGGGCTTTCATGGTATACTGTGTACACTCAGGAAGGATAGGAAAGAAGAACAAAAACAAAAATACAAATGTAATGGAAGTGGAACCTGTTTGGCATTAATTTGCGCATCATGTCATTCAGGGAGCTGCAGCTGGCAAAGGGGATGGAAGCAGTAAGCCAAGAGGAACAAAGGAAATACATGCAGACCTATATGACAAAAGCAGCACACTACTAAACTACCACCACAAAATGGCCACCAGCCACATGGTCACTCACAGTCACAACAAGCAGGAGGCCTGGAAAACAATGAACTCAAGCAGGCCTATATGGCCAGACAAAGGAGGCATGCTAAACAACACAGCTTTAATGCAAAAATGCAAAAACGAAAATCCACAGGGCTAAAAAAGGTTGGAAAGTTACGCAACAACCACACCACACACACACATCCAACAAAGGCATTTATTTAACACACACCAAAAAAGTGAAATACCCCCCAAAAAAACACATTTTGCAATTCAATCCAATGCCATCAATGCCCAAATGATGTTCAAATTCAACAGACACCACAGAGACAGTTGTTTCATGCACCCATGAGTAGCTCTGGGCCTACTGGATGAAAGGTCTATTGGCAGACTAGGCCACAAGCTTGCAGTCCTATGGCAAAAGCACACTGGCTGGCTCCACAAAATGGCCACCAGCCACATGGCCAGGCCACCCACAACAACAAGAAAGGGAAGATAGACAATGCAGGCCTATGACAAAAGCACACTGCCTGGCTTCAAAATGGCCACCAGCCACATGGCCAGGCCCACAACAACAAGAAGCCTAGGCCAAGAGGAACAAAGGAAAGACATGCAGGCCTATATGGCAAAAGCAGCACACTACTAAACTACCACCACAAAATGGCCACCAGCCACATGGTCACTCACAGTCACAACAAGCAGGAGGCCTGGAAAACAATGAACTCAAGCAGGCCTATATGGCCAGACAAAGGAGGCATGCTAAACAACACAGCTTTAATGCAATAAAATGCAAAAACGAAAATCCACAAGGCTAAACAAGGTTTGCAAGTTTCACAACAACCACACCACACACACACATCCAACAAAGGCATTTATTTAACACACACCAAAAAAGTGAAATACCCCATAAAATACACATTTTGCAATTCAATCCAATGCCATCCATGCCCTAAATGATGTTTCAATTCAACACACACCACAGAAACAGTTGTTTCATGCACCCATGAGTAGCTCTGGGCCTACTGGCTGAAAGGCCTATTGGCAGACTAGGCCACAAGCTTGCAGGCCTATGGCAAAAGCACACTGGCTGGCTCTACAAAATGGCTGCCAGCCACATGGCCAGGCCACCCACAGCAACAAGAAAGGGAAGACAGACAATGCAGGCCTATGGCAAAAGCACACTGCCTGGCTTCAAAATGGCCGCCAGCCACATGGCCAGGCCCACAACAACAAGAAGCCTAGGCCAAAAGGAACAAAGGAAACACATGCAGGCCTTTATGGCAAAAGCAGCACACTTCTAAACTACCACCACAAAATGGCCACCAGCCACATGGTCACTCACAGTCCCAACAAGCAGGAGGCCTGGAAAACAATGAGCTGAAACAGGCCTATAATGGCCAGGCAAAGGAGGCATGCTAAACAACACATCTTTAATGCAATAAAATGCAAAAACGAAAATCCACAGGGCTAAACAAGGTGTGCAAGTTACACAACAACCACACCACACACACACACACACACAACAAAGGCATTTATTTAACACACACCAAAAAAGTGAAATACCCCAAAAATACACATTTTGCAATTCAATCCAATGCCATCCATGCCCTAAATGATGTTTCAATTCAACACACACCACAGAAACAGTTGTTTCATGCACCCATGACTAGCGCTGGGCCTACTGGCTACCCACAATAAATTAAAAAAAAAATGATGAAAAGTACAAAAATTGTAGTTGCAGCAACTGCAATGCCCCAATCAAAAAACAACACCAACTTACTTGTAAAATCTCAAATCCAAAAGTCCTCAAATCCAATGATATATGATGCAGCAGACACAAAGAGTGATCCTTCCAGCTCCAAATCCAAATGAAAAGTGAAAAGGACATGGACAAAGCACTGGGAGGAGCCTGCTGGACAGGAACAGGAAGTTGGAGACTCTGGGGCACTTCCTTCCTCTCCCAAAAAAAGTAAAAAAAGAAAAAGGACTCCTTGCACAAAAAAGTACAGCCAAATGTCAATCTGAGGAGTTTGTTTCATCCAAATCATCATTTTCAAGAAGGTTTTATGCTGCTCGAGAGATATTCTTCTCCAGATTGCAAATTTTGCGTGTTCGGCATCGCGAGCTTCACCAAACTTTCGCCGGATGTCCGATGTCGCGTCCGAATGACGTGTTCGCGATCACACACTCTCGCGGGATCGCGCGGCTGGCTACCAAAATCTCGTGGCACACGCGAACGGATAGGAAAACTCGTCGGCGAACGCAGGGATCTCGGTAAGTCGCTACCGCGCGCGTGAAAACGCATTTTGAAAGCGCGAACAAGGGAAAAACTCTGCTACACCGCGGATCGCGGAGTTTTCGGTAACTCCACGTTCTACGCGGAACGCGGAGTTGCCAAAAATCCGCAAACTCCGCAAGCGGAGCGGAGTTTACCGCCCATGTTATAGAGTACCGCCTGTCCTATTTTCATCCCTCTCTTTCACATATTTACTTAAAATACACCGATCTACTATTTTAACCACACTTCACAATATGGCTTATTAAAAGATCTCCTGCAAGGAGCCCCCATTGAGAGTGCCTGTCGGGCATGCAGCGCCACCCCGACGTGGAGCAAAAGCCTAATGATGAAGCATGACACCTATCTAGGTAAGTGAGGGCATTTGTTTCTACAGAGTAATGCTCCCTGCAGACTCTGTGGAACTTAACTGACCTAAGCAGACAAATCCGTACTTACTAGGAACTGCATACACCTGTGATCTTGACTAGCTAATCGGAGCATGTATGCTTGACCTTTATGCGCTCCGAGTCCCTCCCTCTTGATATATAAGGAAAATTAGCTAGTCAGTTAGGCTTGCCTACCCCCAGGTTAGTACCACCCATAAGGTGGCCTAATCTGAGGTGGACTCGACTTTTCAGAGTTAGCCATCTTCGAGTTGGAAAATGCAGGAATTCTGGGACAGGGTTATGCCTACTTCTCACAGGAAGTGGTCATATAGGGGGCGTAGCTCGCGGAGTATTGCCACTCGGTACTCTGCTTGGAGTGCATAGTTCAGCAAAAAACTCTGCCTACCACTAACCCTGGGCAGTAAACTACGCTACGCTCGCGGAGTTTGCGTAGTTTCGGTAACTTTGCGATTCGCGTAGAGCGCGAAGTTACCGATCACTACGCAATTTGCGACATAGCGTAGCTGTTTTACTTCTTCGCGCGCTCAATATACGCTCTCACGCGCGCGGTAACAACCTACCGTGATTCTGCGTTCGCCGACGCGACTTCCTATCCGTTCGCGGGCGCCACGAGATTTGGAATCCGGCCGCACGATCCCGCGAGAGTGTGCGAACGCGAACACGTAATTCGGACGTGCGATCTGACTTCCGGCGGCAGTGTTGGTAAGATCGCGATCCCGAACACGAAGAAACTACAATCTGGCAAAGAATATCTCTCGAGCATCATAAAACCTTCTCGAAAATGATGATTTTGCTCCAAAAAACTCCTCAGATTGTGATTTGGCTGTAGTTTTTTGTGCAAGGAGTCCTTTTTCTTTTTTTCCAAGAGGAAGGAAGTGCCCTGATTCTCAAACTTCCTGTTCCTGTCCAGCAGGCTCCTCCCAGTGCTTTGTCCATGTGCTGTTCACTTTCATTTGGATTTGGAGCTGGAAGGATCACTTTTTGTGTCTGTCTGCTGCATCATATCATTGGATTGGATTTGAGGACTTTTGGATTTGAGATTTTACAAGTAAGTTGGAGAATTGGTGTACTTGTTTGTTTGATTGGGGCTTGTTTGTACCTACATTTTTTGGGGATTTTCATCGTTTTTAAAATTAATTGTTGTGGCCTGTAGTTTCAGTAGGGGCCTAGTTGTTTTTCTTTGATTGGAATTTCAGCCAGTAGGCCCAGAGCCAGAGGTACCCATGGGTGCATGTTTCTGTGGTGTCTGTTGAATTTAAACATCATGTAGGGCATGCATGGATGGCATTGGATTGAATTGGTAAATGTGGTTTTTGGGGTGTATTTCACTTTTTGGGTGTAATATATACCTTTGTTGGATGTGTGTGTGTGCTTGTTGTGTAACTTTCCAACCTTTCGTAGCCCTGTGGATTTTCGTTTTTGCATTTTTGTATTAAAGCTGTGTTGTTTAGCAGGCCTCCTTTGTCTGGCCATATTATAGGCCTGCTTGAGTTCATTGTTTTCTATGGCCTGTTGTGACTGTGAGTGACCACGTGGCTTGGGGCCATTTTGTGGTGGTAGACAAAGTAGTGTGCTGCTTTTTCCATATAGGACTGCATGTCTTTTCTTTGTTCCCCTTGGCTTATGCTTGTTGTTGTGGGTGGCCTGGCCATGTGGTGGCGGCCATTTTGTGGGACCAGCCACTGTGCTTTTGCCATAGGCCTCCAAGCTTGCGGCCTAGTCTGCCAGTAGGCCCAGAGGTAGTCATCCTCATGGGTGCATAAAAACTGTTTCTGTGTTGTCTGTTGAATTGTAACATCATTTAGGCCATGGATGGCATTGGATTGAATTGCAAAATGTGGGTTTTGTGGTGGTATTTCAGTTTTTGGGTGTGTGTTAAATAAATAGGCCTTTTCAGCCAGTAGGTAACCCTGGGCGTTCAGCTCGCGGACTTTGGGCAACTCCGCACTGCGCGACAACGCTGACTTACACTTTTTATCTTCTTCGTGCGCTCAATATACGTTTTCACGCGCGCGATAACGACTTTTTGTGACGATCGCGATGCCGAACACGCAGAATTTACAATCTGGCGAAGAATATCTCTCGAGCAGCATAAAACCTTCTCGAAAATGATGATTTAGTTCATTTTGCACAAAAAACTCCTCAGGTTGTCATTTAGATGTAGTTTGGTGAGCAAGGAGTCACTTTTTTTTTTTACAATTTTTTTCAAGAGGAAGGAAGTTGCCCAGAGTCTCCAACTTCCTGGTCCTGTCCTTTGTCTTCACTTTCTTGTTATTGTGGGTGGCCTGGCCATGTGGGTGGCGGCCATTTTGTAAAGCCAGGCATTGTGCTTTTGCCATAGGCCTGCATTGTCTGTCTTGTCTTCCTCTTCTTGTTGTTGTGGGTGGCCTGGCCATGTGGTGGCGGCCATTTTGTGGGACCAGCCACTGTGCTTTTGCCATAGGCCTCCAAGCTTGCGGCCTAGTCTGCCAGTAGGCCCAGAGGTAGTCATCATGGGTGCATAAAAACTGTTTCTGTGATGTCTGTTGAATTGTAACATCATTTAGGCCATGGATGGCATTGGATTGAATTGCAAAATGTGGGTTTTGGGGTGGTATTTCAGTTTTTGGGTGTGTGTTAAATAAATAGACCTTTTCAGCCAGTAGGTAACCCTGGGCGTTCAGCTCGCAGACTTTGGGCAACTCCGCACTGCGCGACAACGCGGACTTACACTTTTTATCTTCTTCGCGCGCTCAATATACGTTTTCGCGCACGCGATAACGACTTTTTGTGACGATCGCGATGCCGAACACGCAGAATTTACAATCTGGCGAAGAATATCTCTCGAGCAGCATAAAACCTTCTCGAAAATGATGATTTCGTTCATTTTGCACAAAAAACTCCTCAGGTTGTCATTTAGATGTAGTTTGGTGAGCAAGGAGTCACTTTCTTTTTTTTACAATTTTTTTCAAGAGGAAGGAAGTTGTTGGGTGGCCTGGCCATGTGGTGGTGGCCATTTTGTGGGACCAGCCACTGTGCTTTTGCCATAGGCCTCCAAGCTTGCGGCCTAGTCTGCCAGTAGGCCCAGAGGTAGTCATCATGGGTGCATAAAAACTGTTTCTGTGTTGTCTGTGGAATTTTGACATCATTTAGGCCATGGATGGCATTGGATTGAATTGCAAAATGTGGTTTTTTTGGGGGTCTATTTCACTTTTTGGGTGTGTTAAATAAATGCCTTTTTTGCGTGTGTAATTATGTGTTGTTGTAGTTGTTGTCTAACTTTCCAAACTGTTTTTAGCCATGTGGATTTTAGTTTTTGCATTAAAGCTGTGTGTGTTTTATCAGGCATCCTTTGTCTGGCCATATATAGGCCTGCTTGAGTTCATTGTTTGCCGTGCCTTGTGCCTGTGAGTCACCATGTTGCTGGGGGCCATTTTGTGGTGGTAGTTAGTAGTGTGCTGTTTTTGCCACATAGGCCTGCGTGTATTTCCATTGTTCCTCTTGTCTTACTGCTTCCAAATCCATCCCCATTGCCAGCTGCAGCTCCCTGATGCTGCATACATCCCACGTGATGCACAAATTTAGGCCAAACATGCTCCACTACATTTTAGTTTTTGTTCTTTACTATTCTTATTCTTCCAGAGTGTACACACTACACAGTACACCAGGAAAGCCCTGGCCTTGTTGTCAAAGTCTCATAAATGGCTACACAGTTGTTGTTCACTGAGTTTCTAAAATGTAATAATTGAGGCAACCACACACTAAGTTCTATATTATATTAGTTTGATTTGTGCTATCGTTTGACTGATGTTCCTCTGGCTTTTTTGCTTTTAGGTGCACAAAGACTGAGGAGGAGGTGTGTCATCATTGCCCGTTGCACTGCCAGACAGACATCCTGCTGCTGTACACAACGTGACGTGTGACCTGACCAGACATCTCTGCAACTGAGTGCTGCTGACATCTGAAGAAGATGGGCCCAAAGAAAGCAGGTACCAGGTCCTCCAGTACCAAGAAAGTTGCTATTGAGAAGAAGGAACAGAAGAAGGAAGTGACACTTAAGTCTGGTGTGCCGCCCAATACCTTTTTGGGAGAAAAAAATTACACCTGCAGCAGCGGTGTCCGGGGGGCAAGCTGGGGGCAGCACCTCCGCATCAGTGGGCCCAACCCACCAACCCAGGCCCAAGCACATGAGTGTGGAAGAGGTAGCCAGCCTAATGGTGGAAAGCAGTGATGCTGAGCCTGAGATAAACTTATCGCTATCTCAAAGTAGTACCCAATCAACGACGGAGGAAACACAGCAGATAAGTGGTCAATAACAACAATAGCCGCAACCACCGCCCGCAATAGTAGTTGTTGTTCCTCCCGAAGTAGGGGCAGTTCAGGAAATTGAGCCTCATGCAGAGATAGAAGAAGAAGCCACTCATTCAGAAGATCCATTGTCTTCCAAATCTCCAGCAAGGAAAAGGAGGGGTAGTCCATCAAGTTCTTCGCCAAGCCCCCCTTCTGATGATCTAGATGCCACTTGGAAGCCACAAACTGAGTCTGAGAGGGAGACACGTCCCAAGACCAAGCTAGGGAAAAGGAAGGTTCCAGAAAGCCTTACACTTATGGAGGTCGATGTAGAACAGCAGGATGATGATGATGATGAGCCAGTCATCACGAACATCACTCCCGGCCCCGAGGAGATGGAGACCAACATTATTACCCTATCCAAAATCGCTGCGAGGGATGTAGCACGCATACCTCCACAGGTAACACCAACACGACCTACAGCTTCCATATTTGCATTAGCAAAGGCCCGGCAGCGACCTACATCCAGCACAACCACTACCTCAGTAGAAGTAGGTAGTGGTACAGCAGCACAGAGTCAAATTCAACACACACCCTCCAGTTCATCCGGCATTGGAAGTGGCACCTCCAGCAGGAGGCAAAAGTTAAGCTCCCCAGTTTGGGACTTCTTTACGGTTAGCAAAAAGGAGGAGAACATTGCTATATGCTCCATTTGTAATACCTCTGTTAGTCGTGGTAAGCTTGGTACAAACTATGGTACCGGAGGCCAAATGACCCATCTGAAAAAACACCACTTGATCAGCTGGGAGGACCAACTTCGCGGCATAAAAACTGCAACCATTGGTGTTGGTGGGGATAAAGGAGTAGAAGATCCGATCACGGTGGAAGAGGAAGGACAAGGAGACATTCTCTCTGGTAGTGGTACACAAAGTCTCCCTGTCCCCAGCAGTGCAGTGTTAACGTCGCCCACATCTTCAGCAACATCTCAGTGGCACAAGAGTAAGAATCAGACTGAGACACCAAGGAGTACCGCAATGAAAAAAAGTGCGTTGTTGAGCCTAAGAGAAAGGAAAACCATGCAGCCTACCATTATCAGCATGTTTGGGGGGGAGGGGCAGTACGAACGCAACCACCCAATAGCATGTTTGTACAACGCAAAGCTGGCTAAAATGTTAGCACTGGACCTTCTCCCTTTTTTTTTTGCTGAAGGGGTGGGTTTTCTGGAATTTGTGTCAGCCATCTGCCCAAAATGGCATGTTCCCAGCCGCTACTATTTTGCCAGAGTTGCTGTTCCATCACTACATCACGATGTGCTGGAATTGCTTGGAAAAGCCTTGAAGCAGAGTGCTGTTCACAGTATCCACCTGACAACAGACATGTGGACCAGTTGCCAAGCCACAGATTACATGTGCATCACTGCACACTGGATCTCTTTGCGGGGTTAGAGAACAGATATCTGCTGGTGTTGACGCTGCTGAGATTTTTCATGCCACTCGCAAACATGCAACTGTAGCCATGTTTGCCATGGAGAAATCTCATACTGCTGCAAACATTTTGGAAGAGTTTAACACCAAGGTCTTTGAGTGGCTGTGCCCAAGAGGGCTTATGATTGGTTTTGTTGCCACGGACAATGGCAGTAATGTAGTTAAGGCCATGGGCGATGGTCGCTATTTCAGGGTCCCGTGTTTGGCACACTGCATTAACATTGTTGTTCAAGACTTTTTGAAAAATGAATCCAAAGTCAGCAACTTACTGGCCACCTGCAGAAGAATATGCACACATTTCAGCCATTCTTTTAAAGCCCGGAAGCAGCTGAGGGTCATTCAACGTGAGCATAAAATGCCAGTCAAAGCACTCATCCAGGAGGTGCCAACACGTTGGAACTCAACTTATTACATGCTTGATCGTCTGTTTGAACTGTACATACCACTCAATGCTTATGTCATGCAAAGATTAGGGGAACCTACTGTGAGAGGCATGACCATTGAGATGGGTCAATGGGACCTCATTAAATGCCTGACTGAGATGCTACTTCCTTTTGAGATCTTCACACGTGAAGTCAGCAGGGAGGACTGTACTATGGGCCAAGCTATCCCATTGTTGCACATGCTAGAGCAACAGCTGAAGGAGGTGTCTGAAACGTACACAGGTGTGGATGACAAACAAGACGCATATCATTTGGCTTATCTGCAAATACAAGGATTCAAAATAACATTGTGTCACAACAACATTACATTAGTGCCACAATTTTGGATCCACGGTACAAAGTATTTCTGAACAGTAAGGCAGTAATTCCTTTTTCGGAAGTGGATGGTGCCAACTACAAAACTTTGATAGCTGAGGAAGCCACTATTTTCGAAAACGAACGGCTGTTAATTACAGGCCCCCCACCCCAGGCCATAACAAGTACTACAGGGCATCCAGAGTCAAGTTCTACTTCGGAGCCTGAGGGCAGTGCGTTTGCCTCCCAGCAGTCACCGACACCAACAATAACATCAACAACAGCAAGAACAGGATCATCCACAGTACAATCGGCAACTGATTGGTTTCTACGGCAGGGGTATGGTAAGTCCAGTGCTGATGCAAAGGCAAAACAGGCCGAGCACATCGGAGCACCCCTGAACATTGAGCGGACTGTCCAGGCCTATCTGGATGACCCAACAGAGGTCTTCATGGATCGAAACCCATTGGTGTATTGGTATGGGAAAAGAAGCCAATGGACAGTGCTCAGCAGGCTGGCGATAAAGTATCTGGCTTCCCCTGTCGCAAGTGTCTCTTCTGAGCGTGTTTTCAGTGTTGCTGGTGCCATTGTAACTTTGAAAAGGACCAGTCTCTCGCCCAAAAGCGTGGAGAGGTTAACCATGATCAAAATGAATCAGCACTTTATACCACCGGATTACAAAATACGTGAATCACAGCAGGAAGAGGAGAGCGACTTGGATGACGTAAGTAGTGGGTTACAGGACCTACTTCTGTCCGAACCACCAGAGTTTGAGGACGAGCTCCTCTTCCCTGACAACTAGGCTTTCAAATTGTTACTTTCTTCCTTCCTTTATTTGTCTGTGTATCTGTCTTTCTGGTTCAAATCAAATCACAACAAATCCATCACCACTGTCTTCTCTTTTTATTTCCCTATTGGAGATGCACGTCTGTGCATTTAACTGTCCACTCTTCAGAGTCCTGCTTCATCTTCCTGTCTCGCCCTAATTAGTACATTTCCATCAAGCCAGACATTGGAGTACAAGAAATGTTGCCTTTAACAGTCCCTCCATAAGAAGTGAAACGTGACTATAGCTATCCTCCGTTTTGTTTCCGAGCCGAAACTCATCAGTGTCCGAAGGCTACCGCCTCTGCAGGCATCCACAACTCTTCACTGTCAGAACTTGGGCAGGCATCCAAAAGTAAACTCATCACTGTCCGAAGGCTACAGCCTCGGCAGGCATCCAGAGCTCCTCACTGTCAGGACAGAAGGTACTTGGCAGAGAAAGACAAGACTCTTCGAAGAAACTTGCTGACATTTGTGCAAACTCAATTGACCAGCAATGAGCGCTACCCAGGCCGTGGCCCATCATCACAGTGCTGACCATGTGAAGCAACTTAAACTGTGACAAAGTGCCACAGATGAATAAGGCGAAAACCGAAACAGCGACTAACACTCAAAATGAATGTGGACTGGAGTAATGATGAGGCCACTGCCCCGTTAAAAAAAAAACACACACCTGTCAGAACTAGGCATCTGATGATCTGACAGCCAAAGAGAAGAGCAAGACAGGTAATGATGGCATGCATTGGATGCTTGCTGACTCTGAGAGATTGCTGTTGTTTGTTGTGTTGATGTTGTGCATGAAGTCGAACTCTACTCTACTAGTTAATCTACAAAGTGAAAGTGACTCAAGTGAGAGTCAATGTTTCCCTTCTTGTTGTTTAATAACCAAATTGTACTCCTACTACTGCAGGTGCAGGCCAATATCTGTTGCAATTTTTTAATATGGACTTAATCGGAGTCACTACAGACTGAGTTGGAGTTGGACAATACGTACCACACCATGATGATGACCATACTATCTTTGCACGCAGTCAGTCAGTTGGATCGGAGATGATTGAAGGAATAACTGCGTTTCATGAAGTGGCATAAAAGGTAAACATAAACACAACAATTCAACAAGAAAGTAAACACAGCAGACCTACATGTCCATGTAGTGGTGGAGTTGAGTGTAGTCATATGACTGACAGCGGCGCATTGATTTTGTCACTTAATTTTGAAAATGCTAGGTTGCTGTATATGCCTTTTGTCTGGCTCTGTCAAAAATTAAGGTAAATGGAGGTTGGGTCACGGGCTGGTGCTGTGGTGGGCCTGTTCTGTCCTGTTGTTGTTGTAGATTAATGCTGTAAACAGAATATACACGATATATCCAAGCCACCTCAGTCTGAAAGTGTTCTCTCTTCTCTTCTTGGACTCCACCGTAATTGATGCTTTTTTTTATTCATCGATTTTTCAATACCCCTTTTGTTTTTCCATCTACACGTTACAGGCCGGCCTTTACCCTGTGCTATACTGGGAGACACAACTCACACTTACCTTACCAATCCGCATCAGGCAGGCAGTGGCACCCAAGATTGATGTGCGGAGCGTCCATGGAAGATAGGACCAAGAGGAAGGACGAGATTCAACTCCACAATTTGACCAGGATAATACAGTAACTTTAGTATCATTCATCATTCGTCTTTTAATTATTTGAATCCTTTTTTCTCTTCAATCATTACGACTGTGTGTTGTGTTGTTGTTTGTTTGCTAATTGATCCCTACAACTATTTTTTAATTTTCTTTGCTATCTTTAAAAGTAAGTCCAGTACAACATGGAATTTGGGTCTCTGAGGGCATATTACAGGCAAAGCAAATTGCATAGAATATACTGCTGCCCTGTACTGTCTAATTGTCTAGTAGTAGTTAGTAAGTACTACTCATTAACCATCAAGTTATCTTCATCATCATGCATGCATTTCCTTTTTCTCCCTTTATAGATTTATTGGATAAGATTAAGATCATGGTTGTCTGCCAAGATTGCGCTTTGCTTTTGTTGTGTCCATGCGTACTGTTTTTCTTTGT
This sequence comes from Calotriton arnoldi, assembly GCA_963921515.1. Taxonomy (NCBI): domain Eukaryota; kingdom Metazoa; phylum Chordata; class Amphibia; order Caudata; family Salamandridae; genus Calotriton; species Calotriton arnoldi. Next base: position 57,139 of record CAWUFW010011060.1, read on the forward strand.
CAAACCTTTCCCCAAACCCCCCTTCCCATCCATTCATCAAACCCTAACCCTCTTCCCCCGGGCTGTGATTTATATTGAGGTGTGATGTGACTACATAAAATGTACACCAATTGATCACACGCTTGCTGGGGCAGATGTGGTGAAAGCAACACTAATTCAATTTCAAGGCAGGGCGAGGAGCTTCTTCTGCTTGCCCACCCATGCTCAGTCTATGTGCAAGCCAATTTTTTTCCAAAGGGACCGTCACCTAATAGTACATCATAATTAATTGCCGGCATTGATTGGATTCATCATCAAACTCCTACCACACAGCAGTAAAGGTTACGAATTACGATTGTGTTAAGTTAAGTGACTCACTCGACACAACTACAGTTTGTAACTTCTTGTACTAGGCAGTCCCCGCCACCATTATGTTTTATTTGACTTTAGCAGTTGCAAATGCAATATTGTTTGTTTGGCAGTCTTCTTCTGTACTGTATTTTACTTCGTTCTACTACTCCTCCCACAATCGCTCTCAGGCAAGTGACTGTCTCTTTTTATTTTTTTTGCAAATGCTACTGCCAGTGTCTACTACTACCACCACAACCATGGCATCTTCTCCATTCTCTTGGGAAACAATGCAGCCATCGCTGTGCCGAACTTAATCATCATCAATCACAGGTAAGATAAGTTTGGTGGGAGGTATAATGGACTAGGAGGAGAGACTGACAGTACTAGTAGGACAAATAACTCAGTGAGGGGTACCGCATCTATCTGTTTGTGTTACATCATCGGCAGATTATTTAAATCAAACACTGGCTGCGGCCCTGCAGCAGCAAGGAAACCATGTGACGTAAATTCGTAAAACAGTAAACCCCCACAAACATTAACATTGTATGTTTAAGTCTAAATATAATTTATTACCCTAACAAAAATAAACTATCCCACACCTGACCCACCCCTTTCCCTAACCCCAACCAATGTCCAAAACGAAAAAAGTCCAAAGAATGTCCAGAAACCCCAACGCCCAATTCACACCCACCAACAAAAGGAATAAAAAAAGGGGCAATCCAACAGGGTCCTATAGTTCTTCTTATATTCGGCGGGCTTTTAGGTGTTTGTCCACCAGTATTTTTACACGCTCCTCTAGTTGCTCCTCTAGCCATGACATCCGGAGGAGCATCTGGCGGCGAAATGCCCTGCAGTCGCATCCAGGGTGGGGGACAGCAGTGCTGGCTGATAGAGAATTGCGGCAGCGGGTGGCTGCCAGACCGCGGCGCCGTACCACTGGAGTTGGGGCCTGGCTGGGGCCCGGGGCATCGGACGAGGCTGCAGCTGCTGCCGCCTCCTCCTCCTCCTCCGCCTGAGCCACCAGCCGCCGGTACTCCTCACAGATGGCCTCCAGTTTCCGGCGCCGGGCCCTGGCTGCCAACTCCTTCCGGGATGGTTTTTCTTGTGAAGGAGTACTATCTATATCAAGAAAGAAAAATAATATTGTTGTAAGTAACCAGTACTCTTAGCAAAACAGTAACACAAAATTAATTCAACACATAGTGGCACAGTAGCACTAGCAAGAAGCACAGTACATAACATTTGTGGTAATAATCTATCTATCCTCCCACTTCCTCAGCCTCTAACATTTGTGGGAGTTTCAGGCATTATACTAGCACTATGGACTCCAGTACACAGTACACCAGTCTTCTTCTTATCTCTAGTTTAGCGAAATTACATAACCTGGTTGTAGCCGGCATGCCAGCTCAGTCATCTATGCTTGCACCCAAGACAAACATACGAGTCATGACGCAGACTCACGTTAGTTTTATTTACTACTGTCTGCAGTTGGGGAAGCTCATATTTTTCTATTACGGGTGGCACTGGCCATACTCTCTCTGTTACATGAAGGGCAATTGGTCAATTTCACTTTCACAGTGCCCTGGCTACTACAAAAAGGCAGATTATATATCTGATCCAATGATCATTGCTTATATATGGGACGACGACATAAGGTCAGTAGCGGTCGGTGGTGGGACTCGGGGAGTGCTGCCGGGCGGTGACGTGGGGAGGGGCAGGGTGGAGGGTAGTAAACTATGGATTACGGCCAATTATAGGTAAGTAAACATATAAATAAATAAAACAAATTTTGTTGCGCGCACTGCATCGCATTTGGCGGTGCAGTGCGCACAATGAAATTCGCTTTATTTATTTTTATGTTTACAGTAAAGTTACCTGTATTTGGCCGCGTAATACATTGTTTACTACCCCCCACCCTGCCCCTCCCCACATCGGCTTTGCTACTCTGGCGAGTTTTCTTTTACATTCCCTTAAAACTAAGACTCTGCATCCCGTGACAGTCTCCACCTATGCTGTCTATGATGAATACATACAGGCATCCATCCATTCTAAGTAAATGTCTATCATTCTTCTTAATCTCTCCACAAACCGTACTTTGTTTCACCAACAACAACCCATGCGTCCACTCCTTCCTTGCTTGCCTTGGCTTTGAGTTTCACCCAAACACCGCTGATGATTCTTGCTATCCACAGTATCCACCCATACTGTGTCGCCCACCCAGGCAGGCATCCATTCTTCTTTCACCTTCCACCCATCCTTCAACAACACATGCATCTGATTCCTATCAGCCACCTATCCATGCTTCCAACGTATCCTTCTCTGCCAGTCATATTAAATCTCGCCCGTCCTTCCTCCTTCCACCCTTCTTTCCCTTTTTGTTCAACACATCCATCAAGGTCATCTGATCTGACTTTTAGTCTCCTCCATAAAACTTCACAGCTGAGTTGGAGTCAGATAGAAGAGGCCATTGGTTAATCAAGTCACGCTGCTAATGCTATTGCTACTGCATTGCTAATGCTAAGTAAAGGGTGTCTTCTTCAACCGTTGTATAATGTTCACTACAACTTCATACCTAATAAGTCTCAACAACAGTACAGTGAGTGAAGTGAACACCCTTCCAGCTAGTGCAATGTCAATAAGTAATGAATATAACTTACCACCGCCCGCCACTGCTGCTGGCTCACCCCCTGTAGCTCCTGCAGGTGCCGCATCTCCTGCCCCCTCCGGAAAGGTCGCATCAGCGCTGGCCCCGCCGGCACTGGTGGTAGCTAGTACGCCTAGATAAAAACATGACACATTTTTAGATGCCTGTACACCTCCCCCTATTTATTCGTTTTCACTAGCAAGATTGAAAAAAAAGTTAATACATACATATACATCACATTCACTAGTCCAAATCGGGTACTAGAGTAGAATCAGTAGACACTAGTAGTGTTATGGTCCCTAGGGTCATTATTATAATATACTCTACTCTTTGCAAAGGTAGCCTGAGCCATGCAACCATTTTTCGCTTCATGTCTTTTGCGCATGTTACCTCGCAGCTTGTTGTGCAGTAACAGTAAGACGCCTTTTTGAGCCCACATGAGCTCATACAGCTACTGTCTGAGCGTTGCGTACAAGAGGTCGAAAAACAAGCCACTTTGTTATGGAGTTCGGTTAGTCCGTATTGCTTAGCCATAAGTAACATGTTACACTTTTTTGGCATGACTGAGAAATGCTTGCATTATACTATCTAACGCGCACCATTTTTCTCATAACAGGCAGAAGATTCCCTTCTACGAACCAGAGATTTGCAGAGCTTATGAATGATGCATGTAACCAGTAATTCTACGTTCTACGGTGAGGAGTCTCCCAGAATTCGCACAGATCTTTTGTCTTCTATCATGCACTTGTAACAATGTTTATTGTTTTAATCTTATGCATTTTGCTGTTGGAGCTGGCTGGAGTACACTGAATTTTATAGAACAACATACAGAGCTTGTTAGTTGAAAATAAACCTTTTGAACTTACACATAGACTCTGTGGTATTTGGTGTGGTGGTGGTGGTGGACTTACACGAGTGAGTGAGCGAAAGGGTGTTATCTGTTCTGGGTTGTGTAATCATTGGGTATCTTTGGGTGGGGATTCGGGGACCTAATGAGACACTATAGCTAGTCGTTCAGGGGATTGTGGGTTCACTTCTGACTGAGGTGTGAGGAAGGTCCAACCTCCCATCACCAACATCCTATTTTCTTGTGCATAGTTCTGTATGTGGCTGTGCAGAATCCCCACATCAGTAGTAGTATGTACTATATCCTATCAAAAATAGTCAAATATCTGGTTGGGCATTTTGTTTGTGGTAATTGTCAAAGCCTCAAGATTAAGAAGACTAGAAGAGGACAACCGAAAGGACTGGACTCAGTGGCTAGAGCTATTGGTCAATCTGAGTTTTATTCAAAACCGTAAAATAAAGAGTGACAAACTGGGCAAGCTTAGCGACAGACTAATAGTAGTAGTACAGACATTCATAGCAGAGGCAGTTAGAACTTAGAGGCAGGGATAACCAGAATTTAGAAACAGATAGTCAAGTCAAGATCAAAGAAGCTTTTGTAAAAAATAGAATTAGGAAGTGGAACCAGAATTAATAGTTCGTAAAAAATAAGGTGCAGTAAAAGTTAGGGCAATATAATTGTTAATATTAACCACTGGAGGACTTACTGGGGCCAGCAGCAGGGCCCTCGGTAGAGGAGAGGTCCTCTGGTGGTTGTCCCGCTGACTCGGACCCCGTCTTCTTGCCCCTGGGTGCTGCAGATCAGTGATCATGTAAGATATAATAAAGACACAAACATTAATGATTGCTGTGAAACAAATAAATTATCTAAAAAAACGCTCAAAAAACGTTTTAGGAAACAAAAATTGCAATAAAATTGACCTATCTAATCCGATCGACTACTGGCTTGCGGGATTCATGGACAGTCTACTTATTTAGGAACACTAATTCAGTGTTCCATTCTGATTGATTCAAATAAAATCCAGAACACTAACTAAGCCTAAGTACCACCTGACCTAGCCCACCTAATCCAGACGGGCCAATTGTTCACTAAGTCTGCATTTCCATTTTTTTTAGCCCTCAAAAATGCATAGATGAGAAGGAGGACACATGCATAAATTTGTGCATACACCAAATTGTTGGTTGGTTGCATCTGATGTTCTGCTACTGACTGACACTGCTAAGCCTACCACTCACTAAACAAACTACAAAAGGTTCTTCTAAGGACTGGGGTAAGCAGCACTCAGTGACAGAGGATGCGTCACGCAGACCGCTCAAAAATTATCAACTAATAGTAACTAAACCTAGTATCAATCCATCCACCACTATTTGACAGGAGGACAAAGGAAGGACTAGAGTCTCTCTAGCAATAGCATTACCTAACTTAAGTTCTCTAAAGTAAACTCTTACATAATAATAAGGACAAGCGAGCGCAAAGTTGCAAACAAGTAAGAGTTGCGCCCAGCACCTGTGTCCTACAGTCACAGAAGATTTTGAAACGTAATTTACCTGCAATGTAAGCAGCAGTATTCTTGTTATTCGTAAAAAAATTATACACAATACTTAATACTTATACTACTATATATATTAGCTACTCACCAAGCCCCACGACCTCGACACCTAGCAGGTCCAACAGGTCCTGCTCCCGGTCCAGGATGTCTGACCACCGGTGTGCCAGCTGGTTATGGGTGCGCCGGACCCCTGAGCAGCGAAACACTGCCCGGCGCACCTTCGCCCACCGGCGGTGACGCTCCTGGGTAGGGTACCCGGAGCCTGGCCTACCGCCTGCTGCCAAGGTCAAGGGGAGGTGGCGCTGAACAAAAAAAACAAGGGCGGCCACCTCCGCCTCACTAAAAAGCTGCCAAGCTTGCACCCCTGCAGGGCGCAGTCTGCCGCAAGGCAGGCGGCTCTTGGGCGCACGCGCCTTGCCCTTGGAGCCGTTACTGCTGCTGCTACCCTTCGCCATGGTTCTGGGGTGTGTGGAGGAGGCAGAAAAGAAAAGTTAGAAGGGAAAAATAAAGTTAGGGGAAGAAGTGGAGCTTAAAGAAGAAAGTTATATAAAACAGTAGAAAAGTTAAAAAAACACAGTAAAAAGTAGAAATAAATGCAAAATATAGACTTAGGCACAGAGAGAGATAGATAAGAAATAAAGAAAAATTGAAAAACAGTGTAAAAAACTAAGGATTGCAAAGATTGAGGGAGGATAGAAAAGCAGGCCCAGAACCATAGCATAGAGTGAAAAACAAGATGGTCGCGCCCTTCGCGACCGCGTGGGTAAGTTTGCGCGATATTTCTCCCCGAGCATGCAAAAAGCGTCGCGAACACGTACGACGCGTTCCCGAACATGAAATGCGCATCGCGAGCACACTATACGCGACCCGGAACAGGAAATAAGGGATCGCGAACGGGCGGGACAAGTGAAAAACAAGATGGCCGCGCCCATAGGCGACCGCATGGGTAAGTTCGCGAGATACTATCCCCCGAGCACGCAAACAGCGTCCCGAACACGCACAACGCGTTCCCGAAGAAGAAAAACGCATCGCGAACGTGCGCGACAAGCAACTACGCTCGCTCGCGTAGCTACGCATAGCTCGCGTAGCGCTGCGACGTCTTCGCATAGCTTCGCGTAGCACGACTACGCGAACTACGCCCAGGGTTACCTACCACCAGCGGAGGGGAGTTTATGGTCTTCCTAATTCAAGAAAGGTCAGTGATAGCCTACAGCTCTCAGCAGATGGAGTGAGAGCTCTCCTAGAACGCGGGACATCTGTAGGAAAGGTCAGAGAGCAGAACTTGCCCTCTGATTGGAAAGTCAGAAAATAAAGTCTCCTCTACCAGTGTGCAGGGCTTAACAACCCTCATTGTGATTGGCAGCTGTGTGGGTGACCTATAAAAGAAGGTTTCACAAGCCCAGAGGCTGGGTAGGCTTAGTTCCGAATTGTTTTTTCAGTGGAGGGTGAGCCGAGTGTTCTGTGCCTCGCGCCCTACCGTGATCTGCCTCACGCAGATGCCCTCTATGCTTCTTGCAGATGCCTGACATGTCTGTGTTTGCAATTGCATGTGCATGGCTTGACATGTGGAACGCTCATTTTGCAGCTATGGACAGAGCAGCATTTACAGCTCTCTGCAAGGAGCGATACTGCTAACATCTCACTAGGCATGTTTTTCTGCTGTTCTAGGTGGGAAAGATGATGAGTGCTCAGATGATGAGGGGAACTCGGTAAGGTGCTGACTGAGGAAAACAGTGCAGAAGTCCCCTGCATGAATCCACAGAAAGAGCTTAATACTGACTCTGTCCTCACGCTGAACTCTGCGGAATTACACAGAGTACAACTCCGCAAGATCCGCCCAGGCCCAGTAGTGGCCCCAATGGTCAGTAGCACATTGGCTACTAACCTACACTCCCCTTCCACCCTTAAAGTCAATTTTTAAGGGAGCCCCTGGTGCCAGAAAAACAGATCCTGCCGACCTGAAAGAAGAAGACGGATGTGAAGAGTCGCAAAGAGCAAGGACAGAAGATCCAGCAACTGACTTAGCACCAACCCTGCCGGTCTGCCTACTGACTTCAACAATTGCACCAAAAGACAACTTCTCCTGCAGCTACTGAGTTCCCAAGGCCCGGAAGACCTGCCAGCACTTCACCAAGGAACCAAGAACTCCTGTGAAGCAGCGGACCTGCTTCCCTGCATCCTGCAGGCACCCAAAGAGACCTGAGAGGACTTGAAGACCGCGAAAACACGATGCCTAAGGACACCACTGCACCTGTAGCTCCAAGCCAAGTTGAAGTGGGCCAACGGTGCCAGCGAGGTCCCCCAGCCTCCAGAGACTGAGTACACTGTGGTTTGGCCTCTTGTGGACTCCCCAAGGTCGCCTGCAGCCTCTGCACGCAGGCCCCCTCTACTGAGGAAACCAGATGCCTATAGACACCTCTGCACCCGTGGCCCATGGGCCATGGAGAAGAGGATCAAAGGTGTCCCTACATCCCCGAGCATTGTGAGGCCTGAGCCCCCTGTTGGGTAAGCCCGACTGGCCTCCCAGTCAATGCTTTGAGCCTCTTTATGCAAAGACCAGTACCTATAGAGTAACATTGGGCACCCAATGCTATTTGCAACCCTAAACCAGGCTGCCCTAGTGCCGCTGGTTCTGCTGGTGCCGCCTTGGACCTTACCGATCGCTCAACTTAACTCCTGGAGATGGATTCAGTAAGTCACTGTACTGTACCTGAATGCCGTACTTGTTTTTCCTCCCATAGAATAACCGTGCAGCTTCTAAAAATTGCTCTAGGTGTCGACTTTTTAGTACAAAAGTATTTCTATTGCAAAACATACTTACCTGATTGAATTGGTTCTGGTGCCTAAATATATATATAAAGATATGTGTTATTTTGATAAATTAGTGTGGATCTTCGTATTGAGTCGTGTTCATCATTTATTGACTATTGTGTGTATTTGCAGATGTCTTACACTCCCCTCTGATAAGCCTAAGGCTGTTCGACCACATTACCCCCTAGAAAAGCACCTTGGGATTGCTAGAGCAAGCCCCTGTCCACTCATAAGGGAACCCCTGGACACTTTGCATGGTAAATCTCATTTTGATACATCATATAAAGAGCCAACTTCCTACACTCTTACACCACAAGAACCTGTACTAAACTATACAATCAAAAGCGGAGTGACTCGGAAGAGTCGAAGTCCTTGAATAGATTAGAAGACAGAAAAAGGCATCATATGATGGTAAGCGCCAAGTGGGTTAAACGCTCAACATACCCAACAACCCATTAGGGCTCACTGGGTGTTGTTCTTTTAATATTTACACACCGCAGATCCTATAACATTCAAGCACTGAACTAAAACTGGAACAATTCTCATATGCCCATGGATGTGACTCTGATATTATGTTGCATTACACTTCAATCTTTGACATCTGCTGCATATAGAGGCCTGCTTCACAGATCTCAAACTTATGTGCTGATATAAAATGGCTTAACTATCAACTCAGGTGCAGCTCTCATTAACACAAAATGCACAGGCACTTGGAATGCCACTAGGATGTCCTACTGAGGTATGAAAAATTAAAAACCAGAGAAAGTAAGTTCGCTGACTATCTTCGGGTTACTGTCGTCTGACAAAATGTGCACTTCCGTGAAATGGCTTGAGGAAGGGGTAACATTTTCTCCCCATGGAATAACAGACTGCCAACTGGCACACCGACAGCGAGCCAAGTTTATAGAGATGAATGGCCTCCTTCATGATTCTCAATCTGGGTTCTGTTGGTTGAGATAGCTGAATCCATGAGAATGACTGTAGAAGCTGGCGCTTCAGCCATGTTAGTCATGTTAGATCTATGAGCAGTACTCGACACAGTAGCACACTCAATCCTACTGGATAGACTAAATCAGCTGGGTATTCGGGGGTGACACTCTCTTGGATTCGGTCCTATCTTAAAGACCGTTCCTAACAGGTCTCTCTCCAACCATTTCGATCTGCATCAAAGCCCTTACGGTGTGGAGTGCCTCAGGGCTCTGCTTTGAGTCCACTGCTTTTTAATATCTATTTGGTGCCACTCTCTACTCTCATTGCATCATGGGGGGTGAAAGTAGTTACCTATGCGGATGATAGTCAGTTGGTGTTCTCGTTTAAAGAACAATCCGCAGCTGCGTTCTATAGATTCAAGGAGTGCCTGATGGTCATTTCTAGATGGATGAACAGTAATTGCCTGAAATTAAATGCAGACAAGATGGAGGTCCTGTTCTTTAGTCAGGCTCCTCCTCCCCCGGCATGCCTCTGGTGGCCTGCAGTACTGAGCTCACCGCTGGTCCCGGCAAAGACAGCAAGAAATCTAGGCATCAAGTGGGAAACTGACCTATCTTTTACGGCTCAAGTACGTCAGATCTCTTCATTGTGCTTTGGAAAGCCGAGAAGCATAAGGAAATTCCTTTACTTACTGCTGGAGGACAGCCGTTGGATTATAGTCCATGCGCTGGTGACTTCTCAATTGGACTATGCCAACAGTCTCTATCTGGGCCTGCCAGCCTACTTGATTTATAGACTACAGATGGTTCAGAACAAGGCGGCAAGACTAATTTGAGGGGTCCCTTTCCGCCATCATATTTCCCCACACTTAAAACAGTTACATTGGCTCTCGGTAGCTAAAAGAATAGAATTCAAGGCACTGACCTTGCCTTTCTGAGCCATCCATGACATGGGCCCTGGTTACCTTAGGCTTAGGCTCAGCCCGTATCGTCAGGAACGCACTTTGAGATCTAATTACCAGCATCTGCGCTGTGTCCCTCGCTATGCGAAGACCCGACATGGAGGAAGGTCTTTCGCCATCAGGACCGCTAAACTGTGGAACTCTATGCCACCTCTTGCCCCAGATAGAGTCAGAGCAAGAGTTCAGGAAGACCCTTAAAACCTGGCTCTTTAGTCAAGGTTAGCTCTACTGGCTGGCTAGCCCTCTTCTGTAATCTCCATGTAGCGCTGGGACACCTCTATTTGAGGTAGCTGTGCGCTTTATAAATGTTTATTGTATTGTATTGTATTGCCAACCCCACCATTAGCACCGCTGGTATTGCAGCCTCAGCACCGATATCGTCTGCCACACCTAACTTTGTCAACAGCACCACCACCAGCGCCTTCACAGTTGTTGCCATCACCTTAAGTTCCAGCGGGCATGCAGATACCAGCTCACTATTCATTCCTGGTCCTGTTACCTTCACAGACAGCTTCTTGGCTGATGTTATGAATGATTCTGTCTGGTTAAAGCAGGGATCAGCACTGCAGCAAGGGGGACTACCTCCATCATTTCAACATCACTCTTCTAGGATATTGGGTTCACAGTGGTACTGTCAGCACCAGACACACCTGATGCAATGCTGAAGAAGACAAATCTTCTACCAGCAGCAGTTATGAGCATATTCTCAGCCAGCAATGTTGGATCCAGCACGGAGAAGAAAGAGCTATCCCTTTACCTAATCCACAAACAAAGCCGACCATCAACAGTGCCACCAGCAACAGTAGCTGGAGCCCCAGCAGCAACACCACTATTGAACGTGGCAGCAGCAGCCGCAGCACAACAGAGCCATCAGCAACAGTGCCACCAGCAACAGTGACCATGTCAGTATCCACAGCAACAGTGTCAGAAGCAGTTCCATCAACAGCACCACTAGCGACACAGACACTACCTACAACAGTGACAGCACAACAATCAACAGCATCTCCTGCCATAGTGCCAGCAACACCATATGCACTGACACCAATGACTCCATCAGAAGCAGCACCAGTGCCATCAACAACAGTGCCAGTGGCAACTGTACCAGCTGCAGCATCAGCCACAACAATTCTACCAGAGACATCTCCAGCAGCAGCACCACCAGTGATAATTGCCACCAGCAACAGTCCCAGCAGCTGCATCGTAGTACCAACAACAAAGCCATCACTGGTAGCTTTGATTTTCTGGAATCAGCAATATTTACAACTGCCAAAGGGAGCAATGCTGCAGCTAATGCGGGTTGTGAACCGCTGGATCTTAGGGTTCAAGGTGAAGCGTGGGTGCCCACAATTCAAATTTTGAATTTCAAAGCATGAAGTGACGACCACTACTGCTTCAGCCGTGGCCAGCACCAGCACCACCTCAGCAAGAACCACCAGTGCCACTTCCCATAGAACTACCCCTTTATTCCTTCTACTGTCTCGCTGCCTTTCCACCTCTAACTCTTTCTCTTGTCTCTCATAGGTTTGAGTACAACAAAAACAAGTGCCCCTACAGCTAATTGCAACCAGAAATATATCACAAAAGGTGCATAATCTGTTTCACAATATCTATTATCTCATGACACTATTCATACATTCATAACATACTGGTACCAAGCGACCCTATCTAGGTATGGTCAACAAATAACATATCACAGTATTTGCAAACACCAATATTCAGAACCAAACATAAAACAAGCTGCGAGAGCCCTAAGCAGTGTTCCTCATAGTTCAACCTAAGAAGTGTTCCTCATATGTGGCAGTCGGACTACAGCTGTCTGACACGATGGGAAGTGCTGGAGGAGCTAGTGATAAGCAGGGACATTTTAAGGATTTTGGAAGCCCTGGGCCAAACCTCTTTTAGGGGCCCCTGTTCAGAACATGTTTGAATTTATGATACAATTTCAGCTCTTTCATGGTCTCTTTGGCCAGGTCACTGATAGTAGACAGACGCAATTGTCCAAATTCTAAGGGGCATATTTACAATAGAAGTGACGGAGCGCGACATTAGCCTTCTTGGCTTAACACTGCGCTCCGACACTTCTGAAACGCAGGGCTGCTCCATATTTATAACAATATGGTGCAGCCCTGCATTTCTCCCTGCACTGGTGCTAAATTTAGCTGTCTAGTGCCAATGCAGGCACCCTTGCACCATAGTGAAAGGGTGTCTGTGTTGCGGAGGAAGATTGTTTATGTGCAGGAAGGTGTCACACTCTTTAAATGGAGATTTGTAACTTCTATGTGTGCTGCTTAATGCAGCAAACATATAAGTTGCAAAACGTCATTTTTTTTAATGATTGTTTATGTGCAGGAAGGGACACCTTCCTGCACATAAACAATCAATGGTGTTTTGCTGTTTCCATGTGTGCTGCACAATTCCAGGTTAAGAACAGGTTTTCTCTGCTCTTAATTTTGGCGCTGACACATATTTACGCCACCCTTGTAAATAGGGGGCAGTGTAATAATCAATGCGTGTTGCTGTGGAACGCCCACCGCAACACCCATTGCCTTCCCCTTTCACTCTAAGTATAGCGTGAAAGGGTGCCTTATTTACAAGGCGGCGCTAAGCCACGTTAAGTGGCTTAACTCTGCCTTGTAAATAAGGTGAAGCCCCTATCGCCACCAAAACGACGTGAAAAGTGACGTTGTGGTGGCGATACAGGCTTGTAAATATGCCCCTAAATGTGTTTGCATGTTATATTCAGGGACAGTGACGTGTGTTGTCAATATTGTAACACAGCAGCAACTCACTAATATTACTGCAAATAATCTCTGTGACACTGTCCCTATGTGAGGTCCTTTTGTGATCTAAAAGAAACTTTTTTTACGGATGTTGTGAAAATAGACACAACATTTTCTGCAAAATGTCTTTAATAGACCCTCACACATCACTCACATTTAAAATAAATTAAAGGACAACCGTTTTTAAAACAATCGGTTTAAGAATTATTCAAGGTCATCAGGGCAAGACTCTCTGCTGAACAGTGCTCGCTCTGTCAGGGGACCCCCTGGAAGGCTGGGGCCCTGGACCAGAGCCCACTTTGTCCATGCCTTAAAACGTCTCTGGTGATGAGCAAGGTGAGTATTCTCTCTTTCCCTCTCTCACCAATCCCTACCTGCCTGTCTTTCCCTCTCATCCTGGTGATCTTTCCTCTTTTTTTCTACTCTCTCTCGCTTTTGCTCTCTCTCTTTTTCTCTCCTTCTCTCCCTCTCTTTTACTCTTAATTTCTCTCCCTGCCACCCACTCTATCAGTCTCTGTATAAGCTCTTGACCTCTACCCAACGCTCCTGTGATTTTTACTCATGGCCCTTATACCTCTAACTCTTTCCATGCTCTCTTGTAGGTTTGTGGACTGACTATAAGTGTGCGTCACAAAGGGAAGGGCCGGAGGAGTTGATGATGAGCAAGTTGAGCACTATTTCTTTCTCTCTCTCACCTCTGCCTACCTGGCCACCTCTTTCCCTCTCTTTCTCTCTCTTCCTAGTGTTCAGTCCTCTCACCATATTTTTACCCTCTCTTTTCCTCTCACTGTCTTTTCCACTCTCTCTGTCAGGTTTCACTGACAGAATATCGATGTAAAAAATATAGATGTAAAAAATATAGATGAATATCGACTCCTTATACTTAAAAAGGTAAGTACAAAAATATCGAAAAAAAATATCGATGTTAAAAATATAGCTGTACACAATATCGACATGGTCAGTGACATCACTGATGACATCTCAAATGACTTCACTGATGACATCATCTAGTGACTGTGTTTCTGTAAAGTTTAAATATTTTTTAATATATAGGGAAAGGTGTATTGAAGAATGAGTGGGTGTATAAGTGTGTGGATGAAGGATTTAGTAGGTGCGTGACTGACTCTATAAGTGAGTGATTAAACGTAACTTACTGAATGCAAGGTTAAGTGACTAAACTGGGTGAATGTCTGTAACCGTCTGTCTGTTGCTGTGTAAGTGGCTGCATGGGTTTGTGAATAGCTACATGAGTGTCTATATGAGTTATTTATTGGTTGTCTGAGTATCTGTATGGGTGCCTGAGTGTTTGTGTGGGTGGGGTGTGTGCGACTCTGTGCATAGATGTGTGAGTGGGTGATTCACTGGGTGGATGGTTTCAAGAGTGCATCTGTGATAGGCTGTATGGGTGGGTAAGTGTGTGTAAGAGTGTGTTAGTGAGTGAATGTATGTCCCAGTGGTACATGTGTGAGTAACTACATATGTGAAAGGCAGTATATATGTGTGTTGGAGTATATAAATAGCTATAAGCGAGAGTGTGTGATTGTGAGAGTGACTGTATGGATGAGTGTGTGCTTGTATCAGTGATTGTATAAGAGCGTAAGAATGTGCTAGTATTTGTATGAGTAAGTGAGCTGGTGTGTGTATAACTGTATAGGTGAGTAAATGGCAGTGTGATTAATTATTTGCATGACTGACTAGGTGTATGAGTACCTCTATGGATGAGTGGCAGTGTTTGAGTGTCTATATAGGAGTATGAGTGCATATGATAGTCCTGTACTGAGTGACCGTACGTATGAGTGACTGTACGGGTGAGTGAGTGGATGTGTGTGTGTAGACCTAAGAATCAGTGAGTGGGTATGTAGTTATTGGTGTTGGAGTGTCTATGGTTTTGCGAATGGCAGTGTGTAATTTAGAGTGGGTGTATCAAAGGTTATATTAGGGTGTGAGGAGGTGCATCAGATTATCACGTGGATGATGTCATCAGTGATGTCATCAGTGATGTCATTTGAGATGTCATCAGTGATGTCATCAGTGATGTCACTGACCATGTCATGAGTGATGTAATATGTGACGTCATCAGCAGTGCATTGCGGGGCGCGAGTTATAGTTAGCTGAACTAACTATAGCAGGGGAATTTCTATGGTTTTGTACAAGTGAAATGTCCAACTAACTATAACTGTCCCTAAAACCTATGGTTTTTTCAGTGAATTTCAAAGGTTTTTAAATGCTAATTTCTAACTATAACGTGTCTGAAACCTATGGTTTTTTCAGTGAATTTCAAAGGTTTTTAAATGCTAATTTCTAACTATAACGTGCCTGAAACCTATGGTTTTTCAGTGAATTTCAAAGGTTTTTAAATGCTAATTTCTAACTATAACGCCCTAAAACCTATGGTTTTTCAGTGAATTTCAAAGGTTTTGTAAATGACAATTTTTAAATGTATTAATTGTTATATTTATTTTTTGATACTGATTTACTACATTTTTTAAATTATTTATTTTTACATATTTTATTTTTAAATTACATTGTAATTACATTGTACATTACATTACAAAATATACTTTCTCAGAATGAATTACTTTAGTTTAAATACTTTGCAAATAGGCAATAGACTTTTAAGTACAGTAGTTACAGTTGTTGCAATGGGCAACACAATTTCAAACACAATGCAACATTGAGCTCAATGTGAATTTCTAGTTAAATGCAATTAGTTACTTTATGGATTACTTTTCTAACCACAGGACTGGATCCTAGATTCAGTCCTGGGACATCTCCTGTAAACAGTTGAGTAAAAGCGTTTTGGTTACAGTAGTGATTTTTAAGGAATATTATTGTATTTTAAAAGTTGACAGAAACTTTTTCACATAGAATCACCAATGTTATCCTATGGGAGGAAATTCACTTAGCAGGTAAGTAGTGTTATCGTTACTTTTTCTTACTCAGTGGTGGATCCTGGATCCAGCACTGGTGCATCTCCTGTAAACAGTTGAAAGAATGCGTTTAAGTCATACAGGCGATTTTTAAGGAATATTTGTAGTTTGTGAAAATCGACACTTTGAAACTTTTCTGCTGAAAATCAGACAATGGATTCCAATGGAAGGAAATACAAGTTACTGGTAAGTACGGTTAAAATTACTTTTCAGGATCAGTACTGTGCTCAAAGATGCAGCACTGAGGTCTCTCCTGATAACAGGTGAGTAAATCGGAATTCGTAGTTCTGCTGATTTTAGAGGAATATTTGTATGTTTCAAAAATCGACACTTTGAAACTTTTCTGCTGAAAACCAGACAATGGATTCCTATGGAAGGAAATACAAGTTACTGGTAAGTACGGTTAGAATTACTTTTCAGGGTCAGTGCTGGGCTAAAAGATGCAGCACTGGGTTCTCTCCTGATAACAGGTGAGTAAATCGGAATTCGTAGTTCGGCTGATTTTAGAGGAATATTATAAAGTTCCAAAACTCCACACTTAGAAGAATTTCCAAGTGAAACCAGTCAATGTTAGCCTATGGAAGGAAATTCAAGTTACTGGTAAGTACGGTTAAAATTACTTTTCAGGATCAGTACTGGGCTCAAAGATGCAGCACTGAGGTCTCTCCTGATAACAGGTGAGTAAATCGGAATTACGTAGTTCTGCTGATGTTAGAGAAATATTTGTATGTTTCAAAAATCGACACTTTGAAACTTTTCTGCTGAAAACCAGACAATGGATTCCTATGGAAGGAAATACAAGTTACTGGTAAGTACGGTTAGAATTACTTTTCAGGGTCAGTGCTGGGCTAAAAGATGCAGCACTGGGTTCTCTCCTGATAACAGGTGAGTAAATCAGAATTCGTAGTTCGGCTGATTTTAGAGGAATATTATAAAGTTCCAAAACTCCACACTTTGAAGAATTTCCAAGTGAAACCAGTCAATGTTAGCCTATGGAAGGAAATTCAAGTTACTGGTAAGTACGGTTAAAATTACTTTTCAGGATCAGTACTGGGCTCAAAGATGCAGCACTGAGGTCTCTCCTGATAACAGGTGAGTAAATCGGAATTCGTAGTTCGGCTGATTTTAGAGGAATATTTGCACAATGGTGAAGGGAGGGCGGGGCCTGAGGTGACATCTGTACAAACACGCCCCATGGCGCGTTTTAAGTTGGGGGATTAAGTCCCCTTGAATCATGAGGGTCCCTGGGGTCCAACTAGCCCACCCTGTACCTCCAGTATGCGCCAGGGAGCTGCGTTGCAGAGAGGTGTTCAGAGGCCACGCCCCTTTTTGCACCTCTCTGCAACGCAGCTCTGTGGCGCTTTCTGGGCGTACCTGGTGGGCTAGTTGGCCCTAGAGACCTCAGGATTGAAGAGGATTTCATTCCCCATCTTAAAATGCGCCACAGAGCCTGTTTGCACACATGTCACCTGAAGCCCCGCCCCTCCCTTCACCACTGTGCAAACGCGCCCCGTGGTGCGTTTTAAGTTGGGGGATTAAGTCCCCATGAATCCTGAGGGTCCCTGGGGTCCAACTATCCCACCAGGTACCTCCAGTAAGCGCCACAGAGCTGCGTTGCAGAGAGGTGTAAAAAGGGGCATAGCCTCTGTAAACCTCTCTGCAACGCAGCCCCCTGGTGCATACTGGAGGTTCCTGGTGAGCTAGTTGACCCCAGAGACCCCAGTATTCAAGGGGAGTCGTTCCCCCTCTGCAAACGCGCCAGGGGCGCGTTTGCAAGTGGTAAAGGAAGGGGCGGGGCCTGCGGCACGATCGTTTTTTTCCCTCGACGGGGGCCTGTGTGGCCCCCTTCCTTTCCTTTTTTTGGGCCCTGGGGACCCCATCCCTCAGAGCCTTACCCCTTTTTTCATTTAAAAAAAAAAAACGGGGAAGGGAGTCGCGTGGCCCCCTCCCGTGGCCGATTCTGGCCCGGGGACTCCATCCCCGGGGCATGGCCACTCTTTTTATTATTTTTTTAAGGAGGGGGCTGCGTGGCCGCCCTCCTCAGGCCTCCTTTTGCCCCGGGGACCCCATCCCCGGGGCAGGCCTTTATTTTTATTTTTATTATTATTTTTTGGGGGGGGCTGTGTGGCCCCTCACGGGCCACTTATGGCCCCGGGGACCCCATCCCCGGGGCCTGGCCTCTCGTTGGAGACTGTGGGGGTCCCTAATCCCCCACAGTCCCAGCCAGCTCCCCGCCTCCTGCGCGAACCGGCATTGCTTTTCCACATGGGAGCAGCTAACATGCTGCTCCCCGTGTGGAAAAGCAATTGAGTTTGCATTTTGAAAGAGAGCAAGTTTGCTATGACAGGACGGGAGCCGCGATGCTCCCGTCCTGTCATAGCAAACTACAGTGTCCCGGGGTAGGCACCCGGGACACTGCAGGAGCCGGACCTGGGGGTGGTGGTCCCCAGGGCCATCACTGGCTCCAGGAGGGGGCCCCCAGCTTGTTCAAAGCCCGGGGAGGTGGTGGTCCCCGGGGCTCTGGAGGTCGTAACGGACCCCCATATTTAAATCTGTAGTGCCCGGGGAGGTGGCGGTCCCGAGGCGTGTGGGGGCTGGAGCCCCTCCCACACAGGTTTTTTTAATTAAAAAAAAACAGCCCCGGTGGGTGGCGGTCCCCGGGGCAGCGGGAGAGCGCACAGCCCTCCCGCCATCATTTTTAAAAGCCCCGGGGGTGGCGGTCCCCGGGGCTTGGGAGTCCTTAGAGGCCCCCCATAAACAATAAACCCACCCCCGCATGCCCCCGGGACTTGGGCCACCGGGGGCAAATTTGCATCAAGCGCGGTGAGACCGCGCTTCGATTTTTTCAGCAGAATCCGCGCACCCTGAGTGCATCCTGCCGATTTAAAAAAGAAAAAAAAATGCTTTTTTCTGACCCCCTGGGCAGACCTAGGGGGTCAGGGTGTTTCTACCCTGCCCCCTTTGTGCGTTTTGCGCACTTGTTTCTTTTTTTTTCTCGGCGGGATTCGCGCACCCTAAGCGCATCCCGCCGATTAAAAAAGAAAATGCTTTTCTGCCCAGGGGTCCTTGTGGGACCCCTGAGCAGACCTAGAGGTCAGGGTGTTTCTACCCTGCCCCCTTTTGCGCTTGCGCACTTGTTTCTGTCCTCGGTTCTACCGAGGGACAAAATGGCTGCCAACACTTCCTGATTTGGAGTGTTGACAGCCAATTAGCATGCAGCTCGTGATCGGGAGGGTGCACGAATCCGACACGGCCATAGATATATATGTGATTTTCCTTTTGATTTTCACAGGAACTACTGAGCGGATTTACACCATTTAACAAAAGGGTTCTTTCTGAACCAAGAACTACCTCTTTGCCAAATTTGGTGTAATTCCGTTCAGCAATTCGAGCTGTAGCCGTGGCTAAAGTTTCCTATGGGAAAATGAATGGGGAAAACACGTTTTGGGACCCCCTTTTTCTCGGCCCCGGCTTGACGAAACTTTCAAGGTAGGAGCGGACCGGAGCGGGCCATAAAGTTTGAAAATTTCGCAAAGATTCGTCAGCCGACGCAAGAGGTTATTTCAAATAGAATGTCGCTGGATTTCCTATGGAAAATAGGTCCTAACTATAACTATCTACTGGCGACCGCCAGTAGATATATATATATATATATATATATATATATATATATACATATATATATATATATAATTCAAACAGGTTGACCCAGATGAGGAGCGGCCCCAGGGGAGGTTGTCATCCAACTCTGGGGAATGGAGTACAGACAGATACAATTGCCAAGCCGTCTTATGGCTCAACGCGTTTCAAACTTGGCGTTCTTTCTCAAGAGCCTGGCGATCAAGACATCAAACGCAGCATAAAGAGCACCATTCAAATTTATTAGAGGTCCCGCTTCAGTGGGCGTGTCCTCCTGCCCGATTAGGCAAAGAGGGATCTGGTACCTGTAGTGCTCCACCATTTTGTCATTCCGGTAAATGCCGCTGTGTGTCAAAATAAAGTCTATTAAATCCACAGTGAGTTGGCGTGGCAATGAACCCCAAATGTGCTGCCAATTACAAGTCCACCAGAAGGAACCTCCAATTCTGAACCAGCATCCGGGAGTCCAGATACCGCAGATACGCACTCGGCGTCGGGCAGTTCTCGCGACCAGGCACGGCCGCTTAACAAAATTCAAACAGGTTGCCCCAGATGAGAGCGGCCCCAGGGGAGGTTGTCATCCAACTCTGGGGAATGGAGCACAGACAGATTGAATTGCCAAGCCGTCTTATGGCTCAAAGCGTTTCAAACTTGACGTTCTTTCTCAAGAGCCTGACGATCAAGACATCAAACGCAGCATAAAGAGCACCATTCAAATTTATTAAAGGTCCAGCTTCAGTGGGCATGTCCTCCAGCCCGATTAGGCAAAGAGGGATCTGGTACCTATAGTGCTCCACCATTTTGTCATTCCGGTAAATGCTGCTGTGTGTCAAAATAAAGTCTATTAAATCCACAGTGGGTTGGCGTGGCAATGAACCCCAAATGTGCTGCCAATTACAAGTCCACCAGCAGGAACCTCCAATTCTGAACCGGCATCCGGGAGTTCGGATACCGCAGATACGCACTCGGCGTCGGGCCGTTCTCGCGACCAGGCACGGCCGCTTAACAAAATTCAAACAGGTTGCCCCAGATGAGAAGCGGCCCCAGGGAGGTTGTCATCCAACTCTGGGGAATGGAGTACAGACAGATTCAATTGCCAAGCCGTCTTATGGCTCAACGCGTTTCAAACTTGACGTTCTTTCTCAAGAGCCTGACGATCAAGACATCAAACGCAGCATAAAGAGCACCATTCAAATTTATTAGAGGTCCCGCTTCAGTGGGCGTGTCCTCCCGCCCGATTAGGCAAGAGGGATCTGGTACCTGTAGTGCTCCACCATTTTGTCATTCCGGTAAATGCCGCTGTGTGTCAAAATAAAGTCTATTAAATCCACAGTGGGTTGGCGTGGCAATGAACCCCAAATGTGCTGCCAATTACAAGTCCACCAGCAGGAACCTCCAATTCTGAACCGGCATCCGGGAGTCCGGATACCGCAGATCGCACTCGGCGTCGGGCCGTTCTCGCGACCAGGCACGGCCGCTTAACAAAATTCAAACAGGTTGCCCCAGATGAGAGCGGCCCCAGGGAGGTTGTCATCCAACTCTGGAGAATGGAGCACAGACAGATTCAATTGCCAAGCCGTCTTATGGCTCAATGCGTTTCAAACTTGACGTTCTTTCTCAAGAGCCTGACGATCAAGACATCAAACGCAGCATAAAGAGCACCATTCAAATTTATTAAAGGTCCCGCTTCAGTGGGCGTGTCCTTCCGCCCGATTAGGCAAAGAGGGATCTGGTACCTGTAGTGCTCCACCATTTTGTCATTCCGGTAAATGCCGCTGTGTGTCAAAATAAAGTCTATTAAATCCACAGTGGGTTGGCGTGGCAATGAACCCCAAATGTGCTGCCAATTACAAGTCCACCAGCAGGAACCTCCAATTCTTAACCGGCATCCTGGAGTCCGGATACCGCAGATACGCACTCGGCGTCGGGCCGTTCTCGCGACCAGGCACGGCCGCTTAACAAAATCCAAGCCGGTTGCCCCAGATGAGAGCGGCCCCAGGGAGGTTGTCATCCAACTCTGGGGAATGGAGCACAGACAGATTCAATTGCCAAGCCGTCTTATGGCTCAACGCGTTTCAAACTTGACGTTCTTTCTCAAGAGCCTGACAGATCAAGACATCAAACGCAGCATAAAGAGCACCATTCAAATTTATTAGAGGTCCCGCTTCAGTGGGCGTGTCCTCCTGCCCAATTAGGCAAAGAGGGATCTGGTACCTGTAGTGCTCCACCATTTTGTCATTCCGGTAAATGCCGCTGTGTGTCAAAATAAAGTCTATTAAATCCACAGTGGGTTGGCGTGGCAATGAACCCCAAATGTGCTGCCAATTACAAGTCCACCAGCAGTAACCTCCAATTCTGAACCGGCATCCGGGAGTCCGGATACCGCAGATACGCACTCGGCGTCGGGCCGTTCTCGCGACCAGGCACGGCCGCTTAACAAAATCCAAACCGGTTGCCCCAGATGAGAGCGGCCCCAGGGAGGTTGTCATCCAACTCTGGGGAATGGAGCACAGACAGATTCAATTGCCAAGCCGTCTTATGGCTCAACGCGTTTCAAACTTGGCGTTCTTTCTCAAGAGCCTGGCGATCAAGACATCAAACGCAGCATAAAGAGCACCATTCAAATTTATTAAAGGTCCAGCTTCAGTGGGCATGTCCTCCCGCCCGATTAGGCAAAGAGGGATCTGGTACCTGTAGTGCTCCACCATTTTGTCATTCCGGTAAATGCTGCTGTGTGTCAAAATAAAGTCTATTAAATCCACAGTGGGTAGGCGTGGCAATGAACCCCAAATGTGCTGCCAATTACAAGTCCACCAGCAGGAACCTCCAATTCTGAACCGGCATCCGGGAGTTCGGATACCGCAGATACGCACTCGGCGTCTGGCCGTTCTCGCGACCAGGCACGGCCGCTTAATAAAATTCAAACAGGTTGCCACAGATGAGAGCGGCCCCAGGGGAGGTTGTCATCCAACTCTGGGGAATGGAGTACAGACAGATTCAATTGCCAAGCCGTCTTATGGCTCAACGCGTTTCAAACTTGACGTTCTTTCTCAAGAGCCTGACGATCAAGACATCAAACGCAGCATAAAGAGCACCATTCAAATTTATTAGAGGTCCCGCTTCAGTGGGCGTGTCCTCCCGCCCGATTAGGCAAAGAGGGATCTGGTACCTGTAGTGCTCCACCATTTTGTCATTCCGGTAAATGCCGCTGTGTGTCAAAATAAAGTCTATTAAATCCACAGTGGGTTGGCGTGGCAATGAACCCCAAATGTGCTGCCAATTACAAGTCCACCAGCAGGAACCTCCAATTCTGAACCGGCATCCGGGAGTCCGGATACCGCAGATACGCACTCGGCGTCGGGCCGTTCTCGCGACCAGGCACGGCCGCTTAACAAAATTCAAACAGGTTGCCCCAGATGAGAGCGGCCCCAGGGGAGGTTGTCATCCAACTCTGGGGAATGGAGCACAGACAGATTCAATTGCCAAGCCGTCTTATGGCTCAATGCGTTTCAAACTTGGCGTTCTTTCTCAAGAGCCTGACGATCAAGACATCAAACGCAGCATAAAGAGCACCATTCAAATTTATTAAAGGTCCCGCTTCAGTGGGCGTGTCCTTCCGCCCGATTAGGCAAAGAGGGATCTGGTACCTGTAGTGCTCCACCATTTTGTCATTCCGGTAAATGCCGCTGTGTGTCAAAATAAAGTCTATTAAATCCACAGTGGGTTGGCGTGGCAATGAACCCCAAATGTGCTGCCAATTACAAGTCCACCAGCAGGAACCTCCAATTCTTAACCGGCATCCTGGAGTCCGGATACCGCAGATACGCACTCGGCGTCGGGCCGTTCTCGTGACCAGGCACGGCCGCTTAACAAAATCCAAGCCGGTTGCCCCAGATGAGAGCGGCCCCAGGGGAGGTTGTCATCCAACTCTGGGGAATGGAGCACAGACAGATTCAATTGCCAAGCCGTCTTATGGCTCAACGCGTTTCAAACTTGACGTTCTTTCTCAAGAGCCTGACGATCAAGACATCAAACGCAGCATAAAGAGCACCATTCAAATTTATTAGAGGTCCCGCTTCAGTGGGCGTGTCCTCCTGCCCGATTAGGCAAAGAGGGATCTGGTACCTGTAGTGCTCCACCATTTTGTCATTCCGGTAAATGCCGCTGTGTGTCAAAATAAAGTCTATTAAATCCACAGTGGGTTGGCGTGGCAATGAACCCCAAATGTGCTGCCAATTACAAGTCCACCAGCAGTAACCTCCAATTCTGAACCGGCATCCGGGAGTCCGGATACCGCAGATACGCACTCGGCGTCGGGCCGTTCTCGCGACCAGGCACGGCCGCTTAACAAAATCCAAACCGGTTGCCCCAGATGAGAGCGGCCCCAGGGGAGGTTGTCATCCAACTCTGGGGAATGGAGCACAGACAGATTCAATTGCCAAGCCGTCTTATGGCTCAACGCGTTTCAAACTTGACGTTCTTTCTCAAGAGCCTGACGATCAAGACATCAAACGCAGCATAAAGAGCACCATTCAAATTTATTAAAGGTCCAGCTTCAGTGGGCATGTCCTCCCGCCCGATTAGGCAAAGAGGGATCTGGTACCTGTAGTGCTCCACCATTTTGTCATTCCGGTAAATGCTGCTGTGTGTCAAAATAAAGTCTATTAAATCCACAGTGGGTAGGCGTGGCAATGAACCCCAAATGTGCTGCCAATTACAAGTCCACCAGCAGGAACCTCCAATTCTGAACCAGCATCCGGGAGTTCGGATACCGCAGATACGCACTCGGCGTCTGGCCGTTCTCGCGACCAGGCACGGCCGCTTAATAAAATTCAAACAGGTTGCCACAGATGAGAGCGGCCCCAGGGGAGGTTGTCATCCAACTCTGGGGAATGGAGTACAGACAGATTCAATTGCCAAGCCGTCTTATGGCTCAACGCGTTTCAAACTTGACGTTCTTTCTCAAGAGCCTGACGATCAAGACATCAAACGCAGCATAAAGAGCACCATTCAAATTTATTAGAGGTCCCGCTTCAGTGGGCGTGTCCTCCTGCCCGATTAGGCAAAGACGGATCTGGTACCTGTAGTGCTCCACCATTTTGTCATTCCGGTAAATGCCGCTGTGTGTCAAAATAAAGTCTATTAAATCCACAGTGGGTTGGCGTGGCAATGAACCCCAAATGTGCTGCCAATTACAAGTCCACCAGCAGGAACCTCCAATTCTGAACCGGCATCCGGGAGTCCGGATACCGCAGATACGCACTCGGCGTCGGGCCGTTCTCGCGACCAGGCACGGCCGCTAACAAAATCCAAACCGGTTGCCCCAGATGAGAGCGGCCCCAGGGAGGTTGTCATCCAACTCTGGGGAATGGAGCACAGACAGATTCAATTGCCAAGCCGTCTTATGGCTCAACGCGTTTCAAACTTGACGTTCTTTCTCAAGAGCCTGACGATCAAGACATCAAACGCAGCATAAAGAGCACCATTCAAATTTATTAAAGGTCCCGCTTCAGTGGGCATGTCCTCTCGCCCGATTAGGCAAAGAGGGATCTGGTACCTGGAGTGCTCCACCATTTTGTCATTCCGGTAAATGCTGCTGTGTGTCAAAATAAAGTCTATTAAATCCACAGTGGGTTGGCGTGGCAATGAACCCCAAATGTGCTGCCAATTACAAGTCCACCAGCAGGAACCTCCAATTCTGAACCGGCATCCGGGAGTCCGGATACCGCAGATACGCACTCGGCGTCGGGCAGTTCTCGCCACCAGGCACGGCCGCTTAACAAAATTCAAACAGGTTGCCCCAGATGAGAGCGGCCCCAGGGGAGGTTATCATCCAACTCTGGGGAATGGAGCACAGACAGATTCAATTGCCAAGCCGTCTTATGGCTCAACGCGTTTCAAACTTGACGTTCTTTCTCAAGAGCCTGGCGATCAAGACATCAAACGCAGCATAAAGAGCACCATTCAAATTTATTAATGGTCCAGCTTCAGTGGGCATGTCCTCCCGCCCGATTAGGCAAAGAGGGATCTGGTACCTGTAGTGCTCCACCATTTTGTCATTCCGGTAAATGCTGCTGTGTGTCAAAATAAAGTCTATTAAATCCACAGTGGGTTGGCGTGGCAATGAACCCCAAATGTGCTGCCAATTACAAGTCCACCAGCAGGAACGTCCAATTCTGAACCGGCATCCGGAGTTCGGATACCGCAGATACGCACTCGGCGTCGGGCCGTTCTCGCGACCAGGCACGGCCGCTTAACAAAATTCAAACAGGTTGCCCCAGATGAGAGCGGCCCCAGGGGAGGTTGTCATCCAACTCTGGGGAATGGAGTACAAACAGATTCAATTGCCAAGCCGTCTTATGGCTCAACGCGTTTCAAACTTGACGTTCTTTCTCAAGAGCCTGACGATCAAGACATCAAACGCAGCATAAAGAGCACCATTCAAATTTATTAGAGGTCCCGCTTCAGTGTGCGTGTCCTCCCGCCCGATTAGGCAAAGAGGGATCTGGTACCTGTAGTGCTCCACCATTTTGTCATTCCGGTAAATGCCGCTGTGTGTCAAAATAAAGTCTATTAAATCCACAGTGGGTTGGCGTGGCAATGAACCCCAAATGTGCTGCCAATTACAAGTCCACCAGCAGGAACCTCCAATTCTGAACCGGCATCCGGGAGTCTGGATACCGCAGATACGCACTCGGCGTCGGGCCGTTCTCGCGACCAGGCACGGCCGCTTAACAAAATTCAAACAGGTTGCCCCAGATGAGAGTGGCCCCAGGGGAGGTTGTCATCCAACTCTGGGGAATGGAGCACAGACAGATTCAATTGCCAAGCCGTCTTATGGCTCAACGCGTTTCAAACTTGACATTCTTTCTCAAGAGCCTGACGATCAAGACATCAAACGCAGCATAAAGAGCACCATTGAAATTTATTAAAGGTCCAGCTTCAGTGGGCATGTCCTCCCGCCCGATTAGGCAAAGAGGGATCTGGTACCTGTAGTGCTCCACCATTTTGTCATTCCGGTAAATGCTGCTGTGTGTCAAAATAAAGTCTATTAAATCCACAGTGGGTTGGCGTGGCAATGAACCCCAAATGTGCTGCCAATTACAAGTCCACCAGCAGGAACCTCCAATTCTGAACCGGCATCCGGGAGTTCGGATACCGCAGATACGCACTCGGCGTCGGGCCGTTCTCGCGACCAGGCACGGCCGCTTAACAAAATTCAAACAGGTTGCCCCAGATGAGAGCGGCCCCAGGGGAGGTTGTCATCCAACTCTGGGGAATGGAGCACAGACAGATTCAATTGCCAAGCCGTCTTATGGCTCAATGCGTTTCAAACTTGACGTTCTTTCTCAAGAGCCTGACGATCAAGACATCAAACGCAGCATAAAGAGCACCATTCAAATTTATTAAAGGTCCCGCTTCAGTGGGCGTGTCCTTCCGCCCGATTAGGCAAAGAGGGATCTGGTACCTGTAGTGCTTCACCATTTTGTCATTCCGGTAAATGCCGCTGTGTGTCAAAATAAAGTCTATTAAATCCACAGTGGGTTGGCGTGGCAATGAACCCCAAATGTGCTGCCAATTACAACTCTTCAATCACGGATGGAACAGGTCCTACTGTTTGCCCACTTGGACCTTCATCCGCATCCGTGTCAAGCTCAGAACTTTGAATACTACTTAGTTCTGATTGTGGATCCAGTGTTGATTTACCACTTGCATTCATTTTTTGTCTACGCAGCCATCCTTTGGAACTCGCTGCCGGCCCACATTCGGGGGCTCAATAATCTCCTCGAATTCAGGAAAGCCATAAAAACCTTCCTCTTCCCCTCTCCATAGGTCCTCCTGAGTCCCCTTCTATCTTGGTCACCGCATTGCTGTTCAGCGCCGGGACGCCTCTTTACTGAGGCAGCTGTCGCGCTTTATAAACCCTCTAAGATAACATAACACATTCACGTGCAAGACCGAGTTTGCTGTCTACGTGCTTCAGTACCCTTGTGGCCTGAGGTATGTGGGCAGTACAATTCTGCTGTTGCACAAATGAGTCCTTCAACATCTCAGAGCCATAAAAAATGAGGATAGATCTTATCCAGTGGCACGACATTTTGAGCAACACCACAGTAAGAGTGTACAAAGATTATCATACTTTGCAATCAATGCAGTTCCACCAAATATAAGGGGTGGGGACCGGGAAAAAAAACTGAGAAGGTTAGAATCGTGTTACATAGTAGAGCTTGACACATAAATCCCGGAAGGTCTGAATATGGGGGAAGATTTCCATACGCATCTTTGATGAGTGATATTTTGCAGTGAGCCTCTCTGTAATCTCTATGTTTTTAACTGTTTATGAACAAAAATTCTGTCTTTTTTTTTAATTTAATTTTTTAGTTTATGTTTTGTAAGCACAATGCACTTTAGAAGACAATGGTATGTTGACATGTAATGACTTCTGCTAATAATTAATGCCCACTTGGGCTGGATTGTGAATATTGTTTTTGTGAAGCTATCAAATAAGGCGGTTTTGATATTTGTGTAAAGTGCACTTTGCATGGAGGTTAATTGGCCACATGGGCTTTATTACTGTTATATTTGTAAACATTGATTATGCAAACGGAAGGAGAGAAAAAATATATTCATAACTTTGGGCATATGCATATACAGTCATAATGTGCTTGCTCAATTTGGACTTAATGATGTTAGTCTTGCATTACCCACTAGGGTGGGATTCATTGGCATTATTGGTGTCAACAAAAATGAATTCAAAACGTCAATAGCAAGGCGTAATTGTTAATAAGCACAACGCCATGTCAAACTGGTTCGCCATCAATATTGTGAATCAGTTTTAGCAGAGTTTCATGAATTCATGACCACGGTGTATTGAATTGAAAAAAACTACGAGTCTGTCTTCTTACACACTTGTTCAGTAGTTCACATGTGACACGGCACGTAATTGCATTTAAAAACGGTCGAAAAACTTTATTGATTTTGTTGGTGAGCGTTAGGCAAAACGCGTCCGACAGCGACAAATAAATCAATATTTGTTCAAGACAAGGCGTCGTCATCCTTGGAATACGAGGGAAATTGGTAATTAAAGCTGGACCGTGCTTGGGTGGTCTGCAAAGACGACGCGCCCTCTGTTCAGGAGCAGCGGAGGGGGGTACACAAGCAACGAGTGTGGGATATATATATGTATATATATATATATATTTATATATATATATATATATGTTTCTAATTTATGGCTCCTTCTGCCTATGGAAATCAAGGGGGGACTACAAAATACATGTATTAATGCGGCAAATTGGGTGTCTTTTGTTTCCCTAAATTAACTTTCTCTTTACGTCTTATGTAATTTTTTAATCTGTAGATTTTTTTCACATACACATTTTTTACACATGTTTCCTTGGTGGACGACTGGGTGTAGTGTTGGTGAATTGGGAAGGGCTGACAGCAATCCTACATATAGGGGCAGGATCTGCCAAATGTAATCTAAGGGCAATTTGTCAAATGACTAACCACTTAGGGGTATGAATCATTTTGTGTCACTAGATTAGACCGTACAAATTTCAGACATAACTTTAGAACATTTTCAGGCACTATGCCGAGCACAATGGTTTATGAAGAACAGTATGGTGTAGAATCTTACCATATATTACGGTCTTTTCACATCAGACTGGTTTTATCCACAACACAGTCTGTTCAGAGGTTTCCGAAAGCACTAGGTTGAGTGGAATTTACACCCGGTGATTCAAATGAGAAGAACAATTTTGAATACTGCAGCCTGTTCTGGTAATACCTCTCATTTTTAATGGTCTTTTCAATAGTTCATGTTATTATATTTGCACAGTCTGTATAGAACACATGTGTGAATAAGACAATTTTTGGCATAAAGCAGGATGGTTTAACAATATGCACTCTTGCATGACAATGTGCACGTTACAAAATGGATGCCATGTACACTCGGGTCTATCAAGTGACTATAGCAAATCATGGATTTGAGCCTCTTTATTTGTTTGATTTAATCTCATAAGTGGGACTTTCCATCCACTTTGGAAATCTATGTATGACTTAATACAGATTCTCACTACGACTGTTAATTTTGTATGCTTTTAATACATTTGTGTGTATCATTGAACACTACAAAATGGATGCCAATTTGCTGCAGTAATACATGTATTTTGTAGTCCCTCCTTGATTTCCATATTTCCTATGCATTGCTAGCCCATTCCCGCAAGACACTGTGTGACCAAGCTTGCTGTGCAAGCGAAACGCGTTACCTGGATTAAAAACCAACTTCTGGTGTTTGCAAATTACCTCAGAGTGATCGCTTTATTGTCTGCTTGGAACATATATATATATATATATATATATATATATATATATATATATATATATATAAAAAATAACATAATAAATATCAAAAATATTAAATGACAAAAATTGTTTTTTTTAAAGAAAGTAGATTTAATATACATTTTAACAAATATAACAAATAAACTTAATTTAAAAGAAGTTAAACACATACATATTAATTAATATATATATATATCTTTACTTTAAAACAATTAATAAACTATTAATTTTAATTTACTTTAGAATTGTGAAATTATATATAAATTTACAAGTATATATATATATATATATATATATATATATATATATATATATATATATATATATATATATATACCTACTGGCGGTCGCCAGTAGGTCATTATAGTTAGGACCTAGTTTCCATAGAAAAAGCGTTTTTTGATTTGCCAATATCTTTGGCGCTGCTTGACAAATCTTCGCAAAATTTTCAAAACTAATGGCCTGCTCCGGTCAGCTCCTGTCTTGAAAGTTTTGGGGTGATTCGTCAAGCAGGGGCCAAGAAAAAAGGGGGGTCCCAAAATGTGTTTTCTCCATGTTAATTTCCTTAGGAAACTTTAGACAAGGCTACAGCCTGAACTGCTGAACGGAATTACACCAAATTAGGCAAAAAGGTAGCTCTTGGTTCAGAAAGCGTTCTTTTTTTAAAATGGTGAAAAATCCGTTCAGTAGTTCCTGAAATATTCATATTAAAAAAAATTATATATCTGGTGACCGCGGTGGATCTGCGAACCCTCCGGAGCACGAGCTTGATTCTTATTGGCTGCCAACACTTCAAACCAGGAAGTGTTGGAAGCCATCTTGTGACTCAATTGAACCGAGTCACAAGAAAAAAGAACAAAAAACACAAAAAGGGGGCAGGGTAGAAACACCCTGACCCCCTAGGCCTGCTCAGGGGGTCCCACAGGGACCCCCAGGGCTTAAAAAAACATTAGTAAAAATATTTTTGGCTGGATTCGCGCTGGGTGCACAAATCTGGCTGAAATTTTTTTTTTAAATGAAGCACGGGCTCCCGCGCTTCCTTTTGATAATCCCCCAGGTGGGCCAGGTCCCGGGGGCAATGTGACAAATATATGCAGGGGCCGCGCATGCCCCCGCAGCACCGGGGACCGCCACCTCCCCGGGGCTTTATTATTTATGGGCGGGGGGCCTCACAGGCCCCCCCAAGCCCCGGGGACTGCCACCTCCCCAGAGCTTTCTTAAATTATGGGCGGGGGGCCTCGCGGGCCCCCCCAAGCTCTGGGGACCGCCGCCTCCCTGGGGCTTCTTTTAATTATGGACGGGGAGGCCTCGCAGCCCCCCCAAAGCCCAGGGGACTGCCACCTCCCTGGGGCTTTCTTCAATTATGGGCAGGGAGGCCTCGCGGGCCCCCCCAAGCCCCGAGGACCACCACTTCCCGGGGCTCCAATAAATTAAAATTAGTGTGGGCTCCTGCCCCTCCCCACACTGCACCAGGGACCACCACCTCCCCAGGGCACTAATTATGCTAATGCAGGGGTCCGTTGCAGACCCCCGGCCCCGGGGACCACCACCTCCCTGATGCTACATACATGTTGGGAGGGGGGCCATGCGGCCCTCCTCCTAGAGCCCTCCTTGGCCCTGGGGACCGCCACCCCCCAGGGCCGGCCCCAGTAATGTCCAGGGGTGCCCACCCCCGGGACCTTGCAGTTTGCAATGACAGGGCGGGAGCATGGCTCCCGCCCTGTCATTGCAAACACTGCTTTGCTTCATGGAAGCGAGAGCAGGAAACCTCCATTAAGCGAAGCAGACTGCTTTTGGACAAGGGGAGCTGCATGTCAGCAGCTCCCCTTGTCCAAAAGCAATGCTGGCTCCCGCAGGAGGTGGGGAGCCGGCTGGGACCGCAGGGGCATTGGGGCTCCCCCGCGGTCCCCAATGTTGAGGCCAGGACCCAGGGGATGGGGTCCCCAGGGCCAATAGTGGCCCAGGGAAGGGGGGCCACGTGGCCCCCTTCTGTATAAATAATTTAAAAAAACAATAAAAACAAGGCCAGGCCCCGGGGGATGGGGTCCCGGGGCCAAAAGTGGCCCAGGGAAGGGGGTCCATGCGGCCCCCCTCCTGTAAAAATAATTTTTTTTAAATAAATAAATAAAAAAGGCCATGCCCCGGGGGATGGGGTCCCCGGGGCTGAAATTTGCCTCAGGAGGGGGGCCCCGCGGCCCCCTTCCCGTTTTTTTTTTTTTTTTTTAAATGGGTCAGGCCCTGGGGGATGGGGTCCCCAGGGCCCACAAAATATTAAGAGAAGGGGGGGCCACACAGCCCCCCTTCTAAAAATATCAAAAGAAAAGAAAAGCCGGCATCTCGCAGGAGGCCCCACCCCTCCCTGCACAACTCTGCAAACGCGCCTCCAGGCGCCTTCTGGGTTGGGGGATTAAGCCCCCTTGAATGCTAAGGGTCCTTAGGGGCCAACTAGCCCATTAGGTACCTTCAGTAAGCCCCACACAGTGGGATTGATGAGAGGTGGTCCGAGGCCATGCCCCTTTTTACAACACTCTGCAAACACGCCTCTTGGCGCATTGCTGGTGGGGCGAAGAGGTCCTCTTGTGTCCTGAGGACCTCAGGACTAAAGTGGACTTCATCCCCCGAGCAGCAGTGCACCAGGAGTCACGTTTGCAGGGTGGTGTAAAAAGGGGGCGTGGCCTCAGACCACTCTCAGCAATCCAGCTGTGTGGGGCTTACTGGAGGTACCTGGTGGGCTAGTTGGCCCCCAGGGACCCTCAGGATTCAAGGGGACTTAATCCACCAACCAAGAACGTGCCAGGAGGCGCATTTGCAGAGTGGTGGAGAAACCATGGACCTAGGTCACGGTCGAATATATGCAATACACTGAAAGATGCATGCATGACATGAAGCAGATACACTTGCAGGCCTTGCCTCCTCTTGCTGCTTTAACCTGCCCCCCGATAGGAAGTGCGGCGAACACAGTCTACTCTTGCCACTTGGCACAGTTCACAGTTTGGGCAGACACACGTTGTCCCTCTGCTCGTTTTAAGTTACAAAGCGAAATGCTTACCCCCCTGTTAATCACCTCATACACTGTTACTGTACCGCAGAAACTATCGCAGATGCGTCTCTTGCCCGAGACACATATACACTATCCATGGTTTGCCCCCCATGCGCTGCGCTCCCCGCGCTCATTGACACTCTACATTGACACTAACCCTGGGCGTAGTTCGCGCTACGCGTAGCTACGCGAAGTGCACTTCGCACGCTACGTGTAGCTACGCGACCTGCGTAGTGCGGTAGGGAAATGCTGTTCGCACTGATTGCACAGTGCCGGATGCTTGTCCGCACTGTGCAATCATTGCAAACGGCATCTTGCACAGTGCAAGCGGTCGTTTTCTGCCGCTCGAGTAGATTTGTACTCGAGCGGCAGCTTTCTCAACGCGGACTTGTAGTTTTTCATCGCAAGCGGTCGCGAGCATATGCGACCACTCGTAATGAGAAACCTGACCTCCCCGCGTTGAGAATCTCGCCGGGAGGTTTATTTTCCACGCTCGCGATCGGCAACTTGATGTTGCTGATCGCGAACGAGGAAAAAGTCTCGCCAGGATGTTGATTTTGCTCGCTCGCGGTCGCCAACTTGAGCGTTGAGGACCGCGAGCAAGCAAAAATGCCCGCTACGCTACGCGTTTTGCACTGTGCTACGTGCAATTCGCGTAGTAGCGCAAACTACGCAAACTCCGCGAGGTAGCGTAGTTTTCCGCCCAGGCCTAATTGACACTCTATGCCGCCTACCACTATAATTACCTGGAATGTTAGAGGTATCTATACACCAGTGCGCAGATACGAAACATACGCCTACATCAAGCGTCATGCTGCACACATAGCACTATTGCAGGAAACGCACTTAGCGCAGCCGGAGATTCGTAGACTGAAGCATAGATGGAAAGGTCAAATATTGGCCAAGGGCTATTTCTCCTATGCTAGAGGCGCCCTCATTTGGATCCGCCCAGGCGTCCCATACACACCTGCAGAGATAGAAATAGATGCTTATGGCCGCTTTGACTGTCACAGGGCAGACTGAATGGGAGGCAGATTATTCTAGGATCCATTTACGCCCCAAACACTGATCAAGCAGCATTCTGGCACACACTTTCTGGCATACTGTCCTGCTGGTGCAACATCCCCTGTTTGTTGGCGGGCGATTTTAACACGGTGCTAGGCACAAGCTTAGACAGGTCCTTCCCGCCACTACAGCTCACCACTGCCACATCTAATGCCAAGGCCTTAGGGGAGTGGTTGCGCCACTGGGGCCTAATCGACATATGGAGGGCACTACACCCACGGGCGCGCCTATACTCGCACTACTCCCACTTGCACAGACTGCACGTGCGCATTGATCGATTTGTAGGAAGCTCAAAATTCCTTGCTAAATGCAAGAGCGCAGACTATTTAGGCGGAACGCATTCGGACCACAATCCTCACATAATACAGATGCACAACGAACACACTGCACAAAATACCCGCATGTTTAGCCTGCAGCCTGCAGCTCTGGAGGACCCCCCTTTCAGAGCCTCACTAGCCACTACTATCAAAAATTACTAGGAAACAAATGCGGACTCGGTCCCAGACGTGGGTACCGTGTGGGATGCGAGTAAGGCGGTGGTCCGGGGTCAATGTCTGGGACTTAGTTGGAGCGTGCGCCGGCAATTAGACCAAGAGGCAACACGCATTGAGGACGCCCTCATTCAACTAGAATCAGCTGTAGCAAATGCAACTGGCACCCAGCATGCTCTTGTCAAACTGAAGCACCACCATGCTAAAGTTATGGAAAGGCTACGATGCCTAAACTATGCCGCGCATGCAGCACGCACTCATGCAGCAGCAGACAGAGCAGGTAGGTTACTAGCGAGACTGATCAGACAGGAGCACTCACATCAGCCGGTTCTCTCGCTGCGATCCGCATCAGGGCACCTGCTGACTCACCAACATTACATACATCAAGAGTTCACAGCTCACTATGCTAAAGTATACAAGTCGGTTCTTCGGGTGGAGCCCCAAGCCCTGGAATCGTATCTGCTCCTGCTGCCAATGCCAACAGTATCGGCAGAACAGAGGGCGGAACTAGAAGAGCTGATCATGCTTTCGGAGGTACAAACAGCCATACAGGCACTGGCAACTGGCAAGGCGCCCGGCCCTGACGGCTTTCCAGCTGAGTACTACAAAGCATATCAAGCGATCCTGGCCCCGCGCTTGCTGTCGGTGTACCATAGCGCTCAAGAGTGGTATGTCCTCCCGGAGTCGCTCAGCGAGTCACTACTGGTCTCACTCCCTAAGCCAGACAGAGACCCGGAGCTGTTAGGCTCCTACAGGCCATTGGCACTGTTGAACACTGATTACAAGGTGTTGGCCAAGATATTAGCGTGTAGACTAACTCCATTGGAACCGCAATTAGTGCACACAGACCAAAATGGCTTTGTACCCGCCCGCTCCACGTCGCTGAACATACGTCGTTTCTTCCGAGAACTGGACACACTCAGGGTGCCTAGTTCTCGATTTGGAGAAAGCGTTCGACACTCTAGAGTGGGACTTTTTATTTGCCGCCCTTAACAAACACGGGCCGGGCAGGAAGTTCCTGGGCCTGGTTAAGTTATTGAACATGCAACCCACAGCCAAAATTAAGACAGGTCCCTATGTGTCTAAGGCGATCCCAATCGAACATGGCATGAGACAGGGGTGTCTGCTCTCCCCACTGCTGTTTTCACTTGCCATCGAACTGCTGGCTGAGTCTCTCCGCCAGACTGGTGGGGGTGATGGCATGCATGCAGTTTCCCTATATGCTGATGACCTGCCGGTATACCTCCGAGATGTGCGTAGGCCATGCACAGCGGTCGAGAGCGCTGCTGGAGTTTGCCTCCTTTTCAGGGCTCTGGGTAAATTGGGGGAAGTCGTGCCTATACCCCTTCGTCGGGGCGACCCCTGATCCAGAATTAGGGCTGGGTGGTATACCGGTGCCATGGCAGCGGTCAGCATTTCGCTATCTGGGCATCCGCATTTACCGCCAATCGGAAGACCTTTTGGAGGGCAACCTTGTGTGGGCCGCGACGGCGGTGAGATCACAGATGACTTTTTGGCGCACCCTCCCCCTGGCCACTATGGGCCACATTGCAATTCTAAAAATGGTGGTGCTTCTACTGCTGCTCTACCATTTCACAAACCTACCACTATATATTGGACACATGTTTTTCCACATGCTTGAACGGGACCTGAGGCAGTTCATATGGCATGGTACGAGCAGCAGGATAGTGCTAGTAAAACTCTATCTGCCCATCGACAGGGGCGGATTAGCCGTCCCCAACATGGAACACTATTATCTAGCGGCGCAGCTACAATGGGTGGCACACTGGATCAGTGGCACACATTTAGCGGACACTGCCACGCAACGACCCGGATACACACAACCCCAAATCACCGCCCTGTTCCACTCCGGTAGGAGGGGGCGACTCCGGTGCAGCTCCTGACGTTGGTTGCCTATAAGTGCTATTGCCGCTGCCTAAAACTCACGAAGGGGACTACTCCATATGCTCCCTCCCTGCCCATACTTGGCAGGCCATGACCGCGCCGGGTGGTCTCCACCGCAGAGCTCAGCGCCTGGGAGGCTACAGGGTTACTGACTCTGGGAGACCTGTATCAGGACCAGCAATTAGTGCCATTCAACACGTTGGCTGAAGACAGTGGCCTACCGCAAGGCCAATTTATCCTATTCGCCACACTGACACAGGCGTTGCATGCCTTGTGGGGAGACATGACTCAAGAACCCATGACACACCTCACTATCCAATATCTCCACGAACTAGGCACTGGCAGGCATCTCACTAAATGGTTCGCTGAGTCCATACGAGCGCACTCGACACGACCACTAACATCACTCAGGCAGCGATGGGACGCAGACCTGCAGAGGCAGTGTACCGAGTGTGAATGGACGGCTAAACATAGAAGGACCCACGTACATCCCAAGGAATGCCCGGTTCCGTTTAGTACAATATTATATTCTCCAAAGGGCGTATATGACGCCAGCCAAGATCAACAGATACTTTAGCCGGACAGATGACAGGTGCCCGAGATGTAGACTGATAGATGCAGACCTTCTGCACATGCTGTGGGCATGCACAACTCTTGCTCCTTACTGGGGAGCAGTCACGACGCATCTGGCTGAATGCACGGGACACACAGCAGAGTGCTCTTGGGAAACCTACCTGCTGGG
Organism: Calotriton arnoldi; assembly: GCA_963921515.1. Classification (NCBI taxonomy): domain Eukaryota; kingdom Metazoa; phylum Chordata; class Amphibia; order Caudata; family Salamandridae; genus Calotriton; species Calotriton arnoldi. The sequence goes on from CAWUFW010011060.1 coordinate 94,150, forward strand.
CCTATACTAGAGAACCAAGATGAATAAAGTAACGTCCCAATTGATAGACCTTGGGCTCATTGTAGCCAAGTGCCTAATCACTAGGCGTTGGAAGTCGCTGGGGCCGCCGAATATAAAAGCCTGGCTACAGTCGTTGACGTGCTGGGCACAAGCGGAAAGCGTGGCACTACACCAGGAGGATGCCCTAGAGCTTCGAACGCTCCCACTGCAGCGGCCTGGGATGCGATACTGAATACTGATGGACCTTCGGAACTCTTGGCAGGACGACCCGGAGCCGCCCAGAACCCCCCCATGACATAATCGACGTGCAAGGCCCAATGGTCGCTGCAGAATAAACCGGGCGCCGCTGGGTGCTCCATAATACAGGGATTCATGTGGTCTCAAGTGCCATGCACCTCACGTACACAACCAGGTCACACTATACTTGTGCATCTAGCCGCAGCTAGAATCATTCATCTTAAACATGTGGAGGGAGTGCGCGCAAAGACGCAGTGCGCGTCACAGAGGGGGCAGCGGAGCATCACGTCGGGTGGGGGACTATCAAATGCACCAAGTGGTACAGCACAACCTTGTCCCAGTTCTTATTTCCCTTGTTTACTAATGCGTCATCACATATGATACACATCATGCGACACACAAATAATATGATACACATGTCCTTACAATGCAGATCAACTGTATTATATGTCTACTTTTCTTTTTACACAGTGTGTGCAAGCATGTGGCATGTGATGATGCTTGTTAAATTGTACCAAAATGTCAAATTCAATAAACAAATTCAAACAAAATAACTAAATATTAGCAACAACAAAAATATTTAAAAAACAAAATAAATAAAAAAATATATAAATATGTAAAAAATGTAAATACAAATATATTTAATATTATACATTTAAAAAAACATATATATGTTAAATGCATATGACAAATACCTTCAAATAATATATTAAATAAAATAAAAAATAATATTCAAAACAAAAAAATGTAATTAGAAATTATTTAGAAACAAAAACATTAAGGATTGCATAAATGTACTTTTTAAATTTCCTACCCTATACCCCACACAGTTCCCAACTCCCACATCTAAATTTAAAAAAAAATGTACTAACATAATTAACATAATTAATTACCAATTAAAGAAATATTAATAATTAAAAAACAAATTTAAACTCATACAAATTAATAAACTTTCCACACTTTATCCTACAGAAACACGGATTCATCACTAGAACCGTATGTATACAGTGCACATTAGGTGTGCATGGTTTGTGTCCTTATTACAGGATTCACTAGGAGTGGTACACACGGGGCTGGACCCCGTGGAGTCCTGATGAAGAGCTATTAGGGGAACAGCTCGAAACATGTTGACAAAAACCCATTACTGAGACAACCAGACTCATTAAGGTCAGGTTTCTTCTCAGTAAAAGACCCCTGATTTTTTAACCATACCAACTAGGGGCGGGAATAAAAGAGTGGCCAACTAATTAGGTATTTTTAGATTTTCTTTCCCTTTCCCTTTCCACTCCACATCACTGCACTACACATAGTCTACAATAAAAAGTCCTCCTGCGTAATTCGCAAGTCGCAGCATTCCTCAATCCATAGAGGATTGAGAGGAACCCCAATGATGAAGCATGCCACCTAGGGGCAACCCTGGTGGGTGAGGGGTCTCTAGAAAAAAAGTATTTTTTCTAGACAAGGGATTACAACGAATTATTGCTGTACCCTATCTAAGTCCCTAAGGGCCGGTTTTCTTCGATAGACACGATTTTTGTCTAACTACGTAACTGTCAGGAGGATAAACCTAGCCTCTACCTCTACCTCCCTCTTTACTTTGGTAACTATGTGAATTTTTCGACAACTTGAACTTTAAAAATGACTGGATGGTTCCAGAGTTGCAGATTTTAGAACAATTCAAAATACATTGAATACACCTAAAGATGCGTGATATCAGGTCACACAGAGTCTTAGGGTCTGTGGAGAAAAGTGGTACCCTTCATAGTAGGGCCACCACGTGCCCCTTTGGCCCACAACAGAGGGTGAGCCCTACTCAGGAGTATTCAACAAAGTGGTCTCAACCAACCAGTTACTTGGACTGAAATGTTGACTTAGGATTAAGTCCAGTATCCTTTTTGATCCCTCTGTACCAGAGTGCTCCTGATGTTGTGCTGGGAATCAGGACCGTGAGGCTTGTGACCGTCATTGCTGAGAATGCCAGGGGAGTCCTCTGGTGCCCACTCTTGTGGTTCTCAACAGGGAGGGGGGTCCTGGGGATGAGGCATGAGGACTCTATGTGTTCTCGACAAAGTCTAGCTGGTGACGCCTCACAACTGGTCCTCAAGTACTGCAGGTGCTTGGGTAATAGGCGCAGAGGAAACACTCCTCAGTAGCTGCTCCTGGGGATTGGTGCAGGTACAACTAAGTCTCTCACATTCTTTAGGGGTTAGAACGATGACTCCTAAAATGCACTTCAGTGGTCAAAGGATGATACCCTCGATTGGCCTGATGGCCAGGTGCATGTCAGTCCTTTGAACCTGCTGTAGGCCTGTGGTTCAGAAAGGGAGATAGGAGCACTAGCCCTTGGGAGATTCTTTGGGGTCCTTTGGCATTTGTAGACAATACCACCCTTTGGACGCCTCCTGCCGTTAGGTGCAGGCCGTGGTGTCTCTTTGTGTCCAGGTGGGTGCAGTAGGTGCAGTCTTTGCTGCCAGCTCTCCTGGGGTCACATACTGGAATCCATGCAGTTGTTCCAGCAGGTCTAAGTTCTGTGGTCAGGGGTGACCTATTTAACCCTGAAATCTCACTCAGGAAGGAGGGGGTGATTACTAGCCAATGGGCAAGTCCGCCCCCATGCAGCCTTACCCACCTGGTGACCACTTTTTTCGAAGTATGGCATCCGGGTACCCGAAGTCACTATTCTTTGTCGAAAGAAGATGACAGAACCACTCTCAGGACCTCATTAGCCCACCCCATGGGTATGGCTAGCAAGGCCTACATGCCCCTACACAGGCTTCCCTGCTTCCCCAATGATGCCAGGCTCTCTGGGGCCACAATGGCAGGGGTGTGAGCAACATTTTCCCACTAGAGGCAGCTGCTTCTTTGCAGCCTGCACTCTGTTGTTCCCCTTGTTCCCCTTGCCACAGGGCATCCTGCCTGGGAGGAGGTGTGACCTCCATCCTAGACATGTCTTTTTTCTCTTGCCAGCAAGGTCGTTCACACATTGGAAGGTGGGAACAGGGCAGAGACAGCAGATGTATACTAGATAGGTTACTGGCTGGCGCACCTAAATTGCCACTTTATAAAGTGCCATTATTACTCATTTACATTCAATCTGACTTCAGGATAAAGTCGGGTTTAATGAGACAGTCTCTCCGATACCAAACAGTACCAGTTTCGGTGGCCCCATTACAGGGTTAGCCTAGAGGGGAAACTCCTATGTTAGCCAATGGGGCTATCAGACTTGCTACACCAAAAACTGATTTTGGGACGTTTTTAATGCTGGGATACCACAAATATATATTCCACCTTACAACACCTTGCACCCTGCCTGTTGGTTATCACAGACCTTCCTTAGGGATTGCTTACATTAATGTAAGGGAAGGTTAGGGCCTTGCCATTGGTACAAATGGCAAAGTGAGTTGACAGTTTGCAGCTGTCCTTCCAGGTTGCACTATCATTCTGGGGGTCGTTGTTGCCCTTGTCAGCACTGTGGTGCCACAATCAGTGCTGCTGTCCACGCCTGGCACTTAACCTATAGGCTCTAGGCACATAAAGCACCCTATAGTAAGGATTTACAAGTGAGTTAAGTCATGTCAATTAGGTGTAACCAATTGACATGTACAGTTTTAGAGGTCTAGAGCACTTCCTCACTGGCCATCCTCCAGATAAAAGGTGATGAGCAACTAACCAAAGCCCAAGTGGTTCTCACCATCAAAGCAAAATAACCTAGAAAGGCCTTCTGCATAGGCATGGGCAGTCCCATGTATGTTTTCCACTGTAAAATCCAACCCCTGTAGGTAAAGGTACCACCTCAAGAGTTTGTGGTTCTATCCTTCCATCTGCATGAACCAGCTGAATGGCCTGTGGTCAGTGTGAACTTGGAAGTGAGTCCCAAACAGGTAGGTTCTCAGCTTCTTAAGCGGCCAGACCACAGCAAAGGCTTTAGTCTCAATTTTACTTCAATGCTGCTCTCTGGAGAGGAGTCGCCTGCTGTTAATCTTTACTCTCTTCATTTACTCGTGCCAACAGTACCCCAATCCCATGTTCTGAAGCACCTATCTGTGCAATAAACTCTTTACTGTAGTCAAGTGCTTTTAAGACAGGTGCTGTGCACATAGCATCTTTCAGAGTGCCAAAGACTGTTTGACACTCTGGAATCCATATAACCTTCTTAGGCTGCTTTTTTGAGCTGGGGTCAGTCAAGGGCTCCACAACTGTGCAATAGTTCTTCATACATCTCCTGTAATCTCAAGTCAGGCCAAGAAAAGCTCTAACCTGGGTTTGGATCTTAGGAACTTCCCAATCCAAAACAGTTTGGATTTTTGATTGGAGGGGTAGCTAAGCTGCCTGAAGGCTTCCAAACCTGACAGGACTTGATTCACCAACCTTTAAAAGGTGGCAGTGGCATTCTTTAAGCCAAAAGGCATCACTTTAAACTGAAAGGTGCTCTGTGGTATGGACAATTCTGACCTCTCTTTTGCCCCTTCACTCAGGGCAATCTGTCAGTATCCTGAGACTAAGTCAAAAGTACTCAGACACTGTGCAACCCCCAACCTGTCAATGAGCTCATCAGCTTTAGGTAAGGGGTGAGCATTACTTTTAATAACTGCATTCAAACATCTATAGACCACACAAAACCTCAACTCTTTCTTCCCACCTTGTAGGTTAGGTTTTGGGACCAGAACTACTAGACTGGCCTGAAGACTGTCAGAGGGCTCAATTACTTCACGTTCCTGTATCTTGGCTTCTTCAACTTTGATGCTTGCCTTTACTTGGTCAGACAACCTGTAGAATGTACTATTCACAGGTAGGCTGTCACAAGAGTTCACATCATGAAGACACCAGTTAGTCTGACCAGGAGTCATGGGAAGCAGCATAGCAAACTGCTCCAACACATTTACTGCAGTATCTCTGTTGCTGGTCTGCCAGAGTAGGGGAGAGCACTACTCCCTCCACTGACCCATCATTAGTATTCTCTGATAGTAGGTCTGGAGGAAGCTCACTCTCCTCTTCCTCTCCTCCATTACTGACCATCAGCATGGTCAGGACAGCTCCATCTTGGTGTGGTTTTAGTCAGTGGCGTAAGGAAACTTGAGAGGGGGCCCTCTGCAAAGTACATGGAGGGCCCCCACTAAGGACTTACTCTCCAGCTCTCAAGCCAGGATACTCTGCTGAGGGACCCCCTGGAGCTCGGGGGCCCCCCGCACAGCAGGGGCTGCGGGGGCCTTTGTTACGCCACTTGTTTTAGTCTGTTCATATGAAGAAATGCATTGGGACTCCTAAGACAACCAAGGTCCACCAAGTAGGTGACCTCACTCTTTTTTTCCAGAATGGGGTATCCCCAGCCTACTTTTCCTGGAGGCTCCTGGGAGCTACTGGCTCCTACATCGGCACCAGCTGCCCTGGCTGGTGCTCAGTCAGGGTTGACTTCTGGTTATACCAATGTTTTCTAAGCTCATGCCTTGCCTGCAGTTTGCACTCTTCACAAACTCAGCCATACGTGAACGCAGGAATAGCACATATTCCAGCACATCTTGCTTTGGGTCCTTCAAAAGCTTCTCTCAGCCCCCCCTCACCAAACTCAATGGGCCTCTTACAGAGTGGCCAAAGAGTAACTCATAGGGACTGCAGCCCACTTCTTTCAGTGGTACTGCCCTGTATGCAAGCAACAGGCATGGTAGGAGAATATTCCATCTCTTCCTGAGTTTGTTAGGAAAAACCATGATCATCCCCTTCATGGTCTTGTTGAATCTTTCCACAAGGCCATTAGTCTGGGGATGATAGGACGTGGTGAACTTGTAAGATACAATGCACCCATTCCACATTGCCCTAAAATAGACAGACATTAAATTAGTCCCTCTGTTAGAGACCACCTCATTTGGAAAGCCTACTCTGGTGAAGGTACCAAGGCTTGCTTTGCCCACTGCAGGGGCACTGACAGTCCTGAGTAGTATTGCCTCTGGGTACCAGGTGGCATGGTCCAATTCCACCAGAATTAACCTGTTCTCAGATGCAGTGGGTGGGTCTAGAGGTCAAACAATATCTATTCCCACCCTCACAGAGGGGGTCCCAACCACTGGCAGTGGAATTAAGGGAGCCTTTGTTTGGCCCCATGCCTTGCCACTGGCAAGTGGGCAGGAGCTGCAAAACTCCCCCGCCTTGTCAGACATCTGGGGCCAACAGAAATAGCTGACCAGCCAGTCCCAGGTCATGGTCCGACCCAGATGTCCAGCTAGAGGGATATCATGAGCCAAAGTGAGGAGGAATTCTCTGTACTGCTGGGGGACCAGAACTCTTCTGATAGCACCTGGTTTGGGGTTCCTTGCCTTGCTATAAAGGACTCCCTGTACTCAATAGACTCTGTGGGTGCCACTGACATTACCCTTCTCTTGATTGGCAGTAATCATCCCCAGGCCCTACAAAATGGGACCAGTCCTTTGTCCCTGGCACAGCTCCTCTCTGTAAGGCACCATTAGCCCGAATTGTTAGAGGCTGTGGTGTGGAGATCGTGTCATATGCAGATGACATTCAACTACTGTTCTCCTTTGGTCCTGATCTTGACAAGGTGAAGAGTAAATTCGTGAACTGCATGATGGAAGTCAGTGTCTGGATCAGTAACAATTGTCTCCAAATAAACAGCGACAAAACAGATATCATGCTTTTTGTTGAAGCCACCGAGATATGGTCAGCTGATTGGTGGCCTGTACAACTTGGTTTGGCTCCTACACCTCAGCAGGTAGTAAAGAATCTTAGCATGAGGCTGAATCAATCTCTCTCCATGAAAGATCAAGTTAGCTCCACCTGTGGCATATGTTTTGCTACCTTGCGGCTTTTAAAAAATCCCTGCGATGGCTTCCAGATACCGCCAGGAAGGCTCTTGTCCAGGCTCTTATTTCCAGTCTCCCGGACTATGGGAGTGCCCTGCTGATCTCAGTAAATGATACACTGCTGTTGAAACTGCTGGTGGTCCAGTGTACTGCAGCGTGACTAATCTGTAACCTTCCTTCTTACTTGCCTTCTTCGATCCTTAGAAAGCTTCACTGGTTGCCTATTAAGAAGTGTGTCATCTTTAAACTCTGTTGTTTGACACACAAAGCTCTTTTTAAGTCGTGGCCAGCTTATCTGTCGTCTCAGCTAAATCCTTCCTTCAAGATGTCTGAGATCGTCAATCAAGGCGCTTTGGTGATTCTTCGCATGTGCACCTCAAGATACGTGGGCAGATCTTTCTTCTACACTGCCCCCTATCACTGGAACAAACTTCTTCTTGGCCTTCGCTCTTGCCCAGACTTCCCTTCCTTCAAGAAGTGCTTAAGACTTGACTGTTTTAGACTTTCTCTTTTTCTCCTCCTGCGCAGTGTATCGCTGAGATGCTCCTTTGGGAGTGAGTCGCGTGCGATATCAAATGATCAAATAAAATAAATAAATAGGGTCCACCTGCTCCCTGCAGTTCTGTCAAGTCAGGCATGTCCTTCAAGGGGAAAGTCACCTCCTCAGGGACCAGATCCTCTTCTTCAGGGTTGGATTCCTCTTGGCTCCTGTTTTGATCGGTTTGAGTTGGCTTTCCAGGCCGTTTGCCTTTTTGTCATGTTCTTGGGGGCTTGGCCCATTCTTTCAGGTTTCAAGTTCTCATGATTCCCCTCAGGTGCAGCCTGTGCTCTGCTTGCAACACATACCAACTTAGGGAGACCTAGAATCTTTGCATTGGCCTTCCTTTCAACCCCCACCACTCCGATGTCTCCAGGTCATTTCCTAGCAGACTCTCCACTGTGAGGGCAGGGGAAACAACTATCTTCTTAGGGCCAGTGAGCCCTCCACATTCTAAGCTTGCCCTAGCCATGGGATGTAGCTTAGTCTCATTGTCAGCATTGGTCACCTGATAAAATGCATCAGGCAGAATCTGGCCTGGGGGAAACCAGCTTGACCAATACCATCCTTGCACGGGCACCAGTATCCCTCAGAGCCTCATTGATTTTAGCCCTGTGCCTGTACTTTTCCATGTTTGGATGTAAGGCTGCCATCGATTCAATTTTCAACCCACCCATGGACAAGAAGGTAATCTCTGCATAACTTTTAACAACTCTGGGCAAACGTCCACCTCCAGTCCTGCACTGACAAGCCCTTTTGACTGCATACCGGTGGAACGCTTCTTAGAGCATATTGCATCTCCTCTCTTGATAAACATTATAAAACCAGTGTCTGAAGTAGAAACCTAAATAAAACACAATGGTGCGTTCTTGTTTAAGTATCTGGTTTCCTATGTGCAGTAGTCTTCATTCCAGAGAGGGTGGCCAGTTTGAAGGCCATGACAGGAAGGTGTGTAATAAATACCCTGACGTACTTCAAGTTTGTCTTCATGCAAGCTTCCTGGACTCTTGGCTAAATAGCCTTTGGTTGTCCTTATCCCTTATTCCCCTAGAAGTTGCAAGAAGTATAATGTGTGAGGAATGGTAAAACAGCCAGAGACACTTCGGACCAGATTCTCTCATTTTACAGGCAACGCAGTGTAGAGCTAAGATTTACTGCAATGCTTAAGATAGCCATCAGGACAAATCAGGGTGTTTGTTAATTCCCGGCTCAGCACTAAGCAATATTACCCATATGAAATTATTATTTTTGCACAAGCACTGTACCCTACGCAGCACTTTACTTGAATTTAGATATTCATTGTATTCCTTTCTTATGCAGTATTATTTCTGTGTATTATTTGTGTATTAACTGGCAGACGTAATGAATTTTGGAATGGCTTATTTAGAATCTCTGGAAGTTTAGGCAGATTAAGGTGCTGGCTTGTAAGAGTAGAGACCTAGCTAAAAGAGATTAACTAAGATGAGTGAGTCGCGGATTCAGAGTACAATATTAAAGGCCATATCGTTTAATGCCAATGGTCTAAAGTTTTGAGTGTATCTCTAGCCCCAAGGCCGCCCATAGGGGAGTCGCCATTTATATAAACAAATATTTCTGGTTTGCTGTTAGTGTTTTTCAAATAGATAGAGTCGGTAGGTGGGCCTGGGTTAATGGGCAAATAAATGGAGCCAGAGTCATTTTTGACAATATCATTGATTGATCTGTTCAAATCATTAATGACATCTCTCGTAACTGGTGACTCACGTTTTCAGGTTAGTCTGTTCACCAAGGTCTCCAGCTCAGCCTATCCAACGTCTATACAAACCCAGGAAAGTCTTCAAGAAGGCAACCTGCAAGACTGGTGAGGCAGCCTTAGATAAGTCTAAGTACTATTAAGAGAACCCAGGGGTAATTTTTCTGAGATTCCTTCCTCCTCCCATTGACTTGTATATGTTTCGGATAGGAATTATTGAACGTGTTTTGATCTTTATTTCCACTTTTGTACTTTCTCTGTGGTTTCAAGTTTATACGTTTTCTACACTTGGTATTCAAACTTTGCTTTACTCATTAAGTTCTTCAAGTCTTGATTAAATTGCTGTTTGAAATATTGTTAATTTGCACACACTTTAATGTTTTTCATTCATTGTGCTCAACCAGGATATCAAATTGTGAGCTTCAATCAATCAGGGGAATTGTAAGCGCGCTACTCACCCGTGAGGGTCTAAACGCGCTGGGGGGGGGGGGGCGGTAAGCATCTCCGTTCAGTCGAAGAGCCAAGTCTTGAGTGTCTTCTTGAAGATGTTCAGGAAGGGGGCACGTCTGATGTCGATGAGGAGCTTGTTCCAGGTCTTGGCCGCGATGTAGGAGAAGGCTCTTCCACCTGTTATGGCTCTGCGGATGTGCAGGGATTCGACGAGGGCGAGGTCGGCGGATCGGAGGTTTCTATTGGGTACGTGGAAGGAGCTTCTCTCATTGAGGTATTGGGGTCCGGTGTTGTGGAGGCATTTGCAGCCGTGGGTGAGTATCTTGAAAGTAACTCTCTTCCCGTCGTAATCTTAAAAATTCCCCAAAGGGAATATTATCCTTCTGTGAACGAGGATGATTACTATTATACTGTAATAAAGTATTTTTATCCGTAAGTTTAGTATATAGCTCCACCTGTAATTCATCTTCTGCGCACTTCACCCGGATATCCAAAAACTCAACATTGGAGTCACTATAGTGTGCTGTAAATTTAAGATTACGACGCAACTGTACGACTCTGGCTGATTTTTATTATCATGCAGAGCTGTTAAAGAAAAAATTAAGGGATAGAGGCTACCCTGTTAAGCTTATCAAACAGTCCTTGAAGAGAGCCCGTTTTTATAATCGGGACTGTTTATTGGAGCAGAATAAAGAGAAGAAAAATAAGAATAAGGCAACTGATAGAGTTGTTTTTGTGAGCCAGTTCACTAGTTTGAGTAATAAAATCAAAAATATAGTTAATAAGAATTGGAAAATGTTGAACCATGGAGAAATGACACATTTACAAAAGCCACTTTTTTCATTTAGGAGAAATAAAACGTTTCGTAATTCTTTAGTGAAAACGTATCCAATAAAAGTGGAGAATCAACAAACTTTGGAAGGAAAAAAGCAGTTGGTAATTACAAATGTGGAACTTGTTCCATATGCCCACATTGTATTGAAGAAAAAGCGTGATATTTGCAGGAAAAACAATGATAGCCACAACCTTAAATAATTGCCGTAGCAGAAATGTTATATACTTGTTAATCTGTCCATGTGGGTTGGGATACGTAGGGGAGACCAGTCGAGAATTACATACCCGCCTCCTTGAACACAAATCGGCTATAAGAACGAAAAAGGAAAATGCGCCACTAACGGACCACTTCATAAGGGTAGGACACAATTGTGATCAGTTTCAGTGGTTTATACTTGAAAAAATTAACATAAATAGGAGAGGTGGTGACCTGGACACAAAGAGGAGAAAAAGGGAACAATGGTATATATGCCATTTGAATACTGTAGAAATAGGATTAAACTCTAGGGAGGATTGGATGAAGATTGTGGCTAATTAGTTATAGAACAAGGAGTAACATTAGTAGCATATGTATAGGGAACTCAGCCTCAGGCGATGCATTATTTTTAAATATATCTAGGGATGGCAAATAAAAGAATTCCATCTGCGCCCTGTTATTCTAGAGAAATATATATTTTAGTGTACGAGGATGATTTATGAATGATCCGGTTAAAGATTGGTATGTGTGATGGTGGAATCTACGTTAGAACCGAGAGTTTCATGTTTTTACATCCGGGATCGAAAAAGCAGCGTCAGCACAAGACGCAACCACGAGGCTCGGGCTAACCAGTAGGAATTGAGTTGGCTGTATTTAAATTAGAGAGTTTCTGGGTAATTCCGTCGATAGATGATAACGAGCAGGACGGATGTGCGATACCTCGGCGGTAATCCTTTAGGTAAGAACAACCGGAGTCACAAAGATTTGACGAGTTTGGTAGTAGTAGTGGGGAGATAGAAATGCGGTATATCCAAAGGAATACAACATGGGTTTTTGAATCGCGGGTATTTTTGATGTTTGCTAATGCAGCCGACAATAAACGGAATGTAAACAGCGATTTTCTGTTTGTTTTACATTCTACAGCACACCGGGAAAAGAGGAGGACGTGATTGCCCCTCGATTTGCGAGCAAGTTATGACCCATAAGGTAGTGTTAATAATGAGATTACAAACTATGAGACATTATTTCATAGACAATAGGTTTGAGTGGTATTCCTCCCTTTTTTTTCGAATAAGGAGAGTGTCTTAATTGAAGTTTGGTTTCTTTGTTTTAGGTGGAAGGATTGGTACCACGAGAGTCATTATTCCAAAATTGTATTGACTCCAGTTAATGAGACATTGTCGACCTGGGTGTCATAAACAGTCTCCGTACAGCGAGGTAGGAGTGTGTTGAGTCTCACCTAGAGGGATCGGTGGGTGACGTTTTAATTAAATGAAGTGTCTTGAATTAATTACTGACACAGGTCTGTTGCTTTATTCTATAAATAGGTTGAAGCCCTGGCAGTAAATCGGACCGAGTAAATTATTCAGAAAATTGTGGCATTCGAGATTTTAAGAGATTTTTCATTCGAACATAGCTTATTCATAAATAAGGTACTTAATGTGGAAGTAAATCTATGTTAAGGTACATAAAAAATGTGAATGAGGTTTGAGCTAATATAGGAGTTAGGAAAAACAACTAATAAATAATAGGATAATAATAAAATAAATCCGATAGGGACATATGCAATATAATGATAGAATTGGGGGGTAGGTGTTTAATGATGGAATTGCATGATTTTATGTGCATATATAATGTTGATATACTATAGGATTTTTGCTAAACACTTTAAGAATATAAAGAAAATGTGAAGTTTATACACAAGTATGATGCTATGTGCATGTACTGGAGTTAGTTGCATGAGGTGTTTTTGAGGTAAAAATGAAATATCAGTTATCCTTGTTCTTATCATTATAATATGTGTATTAAGCACTATGCATTAGACAAATATAGAAATATTGTCTTATACATATATATTTGTTTTACACAGGATTTTCTAACCAAGGAATATTATAGAGAAAAAGTATATAAGTGTCTTGAAAAAGATGGACTAAATATTTTCGAACCATCGAAACGCGTCGACGCAAATTGATTACATAATCCTTGGAGGAACGTGATTCTGTAATTGCTTAAATCAAAAGGGCATTCAGATTGTGTCCCTATATTTGGTTGTGAAGGATATGTATTGAAAAATGACCAATTTGAGTGTCTAATATTTTCTTTTCTCTTGTGTGTGGGGGTATAATGTCATCTGTGTTTTGTGTAACGTTGCGATAGCTGTTTGTATCCATTCTATCAAGTGTATGAAATATATTGATGTTTTTACTGTGATTGAAAAATCAGATTTTAATATTTTTTGTGATAACAGGATTTTAATTAAAACATGTTTTTTAATATTTGAATTATACGAGTCAGTATCTGATGTTATATGATATGGATTGGAGTGGATAAGTAGTACGAGTTTTAAGTGAATCATAAGCTTAAGCATATCCTTAGCGAGTAAAGTGATTAAACCCTGTGAAAAACACATGACGAGGTTGTATGGGAATTTAGCCGCAACACTCAAAGTCTGAGACATCTCTTCCCCTTGACTTTCCAGAAAGATGTCTGACAGACATTATCTTGTTAACTCATAAACTGTCATGATGCATCACATGTGGAAATTCTTTCTTATGCAGGTGGCTATTTTGCTTTGATGAATTGCCAAAGAGACATTCTATGTTACTGAAAATAGTTTTCTGCAGGATCCCCTGAATGGTGAGCTGATTTCCCTTACTTTGTGTTACTTAATAATGCTACATTTATAGCTTAAAAGATCCAAATGCTGTAGCACAGTGGTTCTTAACTTGTGGTCCAGGGACTCCTGGGGGTCTACGAAGCCTACGGAGGGGCTCCGTGACTGCTTAGAAAACTAAATAATAGTAACAAATCAATAAAGTCTGTATAAATAAAGGAGCAAATGTAAAATGTAACATTTTAAAATTATAAATGTGAATTAATTTGAAATTGGAGGCTAAAAATTAAGTTAGTATCCTCCGATTGATTCGGGGAGAGGTTCAAGTGCATCAAATTAAATATAGTATGGACGATGAGTGGCTTCAGATTAATTTAGAAAAGCTCCAATTTCTCCATTAAAGTTAAAATTTTGATTTTTTCTTACCTTTGTTTGTGAATTAAATAAATTATTTTATCATTTGTGTATTTGTTTGATGAATACTTGTTACTGTATTTTTCTGTATTGTTTTGTGGTTCAAGTGATCAAAAATACTTACAGTAATGACTCAGTTGGGGTCCTTGGATACCAATAATGATTCAGTGGGGGTCCCAGGTTGTAGCAATGATTTAGTGGGGGTCCTCAGAAGTCAAAAGGTAAAGAACTGCTTCTGTAGCATGTTCTTTTGACACTGCAGAAGAAACAATTCAGGTGCCAGCTTTGCTATGTGTGAGGAAACCACGCTATCTTTCTTGAACCTCCAGCAAAGTTCCTGTATGTGGCCTTTGGTTCTGATTTATGTCAAGGATATGGGAAATGTCCAGAACAACGAGGCCAAAGCCACGTGTCCTTGAACACCGCAAATGTAACCATGCTTGCACGAACAACGCATCTGCCTTAACACGCATATGCGTGTATAGGCAGATAGTGCTCTATTGTTCAGGATGGGTGGGGACTCGGGGAGAAGGGTCGGAGCCGGAAGCTCCGGAAGCAGACAGGTAAGTGGGGGTAGCTTTCAGGAGGGTGGTCGGGGTACCTTTGGGAAGGGGGCAGGTTTTTAGCACTCAGAGAGAATGTCGGGGTACTTTTAAGAAGGGGGCAGGTTTTTAGGGTGGGGGAAGGGGGTTTGGGTAGTTTTAAGGGCTGGGTTTGGGGGTGCTTTATAGAAATGGGGTGTTTTAGGGCTCAGGGCAGGGAGGTTGGGGTCGTTTTTTTAAATTGGGGTCAGGGTTTTAAGCCTTAGGGCAGTGGAAGGGGTTGGGGTAGTTTTAAGGGCTGGGTTTGGGGGGAGTTTTTTAGGAATAGGGGTGGTTTTAGGGCTCAGGGCGGGGGAATTGGGGTAGTTTTTTTAAATTAGGGGCAGGGTTTTAAGCCTTAGGGCAGTGGAAGGGGTTGGGGTAGTTTTAAGGGCTGGGTTTGGGGGGAGTTTTTTAGGAAATGGGGTGGTTTTAGGGCTCAGGGCGGGGGGGATTGGGGTAGTTTTTTTAAATTAGGGGCAGGGTTTTAGGCCTCAAGGCAGTGGAAGGGGTTGGGGTAGTTTTAGGGAAAGCAATGTGGGGGTGGTTGTTGGGGTAGTGTATGTTAAGGGGCGGGGTTTTAGGCCTCAGGGCAGGGGGAGGGAAAGGGGTAATTTTCAGGGCAGGTTTTGGGCCTCAGGGCGGGGGCCCAGGTAGGGGGTTCGTAATTTAGGGCTTAGAGCAGGGGGGGGGGGTCAGTGTAGTGGCAAAGTTAACCATGCATACCCCCTTACCATACATGCCTTTACAACAAAATTGTGTGGTAAAGGTATGCGTGGTAAAAGAATGCATGGGTAAGACACATTTGTGGTTTGGGCTGCGTGGTAGAGGCATGCGTGGTTTAGCCATGCATGACTCTATCATACAACCCAAGGATATCCGTAGGCTCCCTCCGTAGAGAACCAATACTGAAATGTTGTAATGCTGCCTACGAGGTCAGGTCTGGATGTGGTAGCATGTAGTGCTCCCCTTTATGTCTTATGTGGTCCTCTGTCGTTGCAAAGATTGTTATATGTTTAATTTGATGAACTGATAAAGTTCATTTATTTGTGTATAAATAATTTTTGTGCACTTTATTCACAAATCACCTCAAGCCGCAGCATGCAAATGCAGCAACAGGCAAAGCGACTGGTAAAGCAGAGAAAGACTGGGGAAGCAGTGAATGTGATTGTTGATGGTAGGATGGTGTGTATATGCGTATGGGAAAGATTAAACTGGTTAAAAGACACTCTTCAGGGTGTTTTAGGCACAGAATATCGATAATTGCCAATGTCACGGTTCATCGTTGAGGCAAAAAGTGTTGATGTATAGATCAAGTGTTTGCACCTTTCGCACAGTAGTTAATTGGCTACTAGTCCAGCACACAGTGCATTGGCATAACCCAGATGGGAGCTCACAATAGTTCCGTCTACTGCTACATGATGGTTGGTTGCAATGTGGGGAATAGTCTTCCTGACTAAGCAGAGCTGATGGAAGGCATTCTCTTTTCTTGAAATTTTTTTATTGGCATGTTAGACAGCAGAAACATAGCATTACACATATATTCAGCAATACACAATGCGACAGAACATCAAATAGTTCTTAACGCCCGTGCAGCACATTTGGTTACAGGACTGTCACTTTATCCAACATCATCCCCTTCGTCCCCCCGAACCCCTGGTGGCTCACATATCTCCCCCCGGAAGGTATTCCAGGGCCCCCAAATTTGCGACCACTTCTGCGGGCATCCCCTGGACACATAAATAGGTATCTCAGTCACCATACACCAACCCATGTCACTGGCCCAATCCGCAATGTTCGGTGAGGTCGGAGCCCTCCATAATCGCACGATATTCCGCTTGGCCACCATGAAACCCAAAGTGACCCATATCCTCTCCTTAGCCGTAAGATCAGTGGGGTCCCATATATTTAACAAAATCAATTTGATGTTACATTTTATCTGCTGTCCCAATACTTCCTCCATCAGTAATACCACCCCCTTCCAGAATTTCTGAATTGTCTCACATTCCCAAAGTGTATGGATGAAGGTGCCCTCCTGCCCGCAGAGCCTCGTACAACCGCTATCTTGGGCATATCCCATATGAACCAACGAGGGTCCAGACAAGTAGGTCCTGTGGAGGATTTTTAGCTGAACCAGCCGGAGTCTGGAGGAGATGGCAACTTCGCGGGGAGAAGCCACCGCGGCCCGTCACTCCTCATCATCCAAGCCGGCAACATCATGGTCCCATTTATCTCTTAATCTTGTCAGGGGATCAGTCATATTATTGATAAGCTTCTTGTATATGAGGGATATGGCCTTCTCTGGCAAGTCGCCATCTAAAATCCTATCCTCTAGAGGGGAGGAATCCGGGAGGGCTGTACCCCTAGGGAGAGCCGAGAGTAGTGCGTGCCTAATTTGGAGATATCGGAACTGTTCAGAGCTGGCCATTTCGAACTCTTGACGTAGTTGGGAGAATGGCATGACGTTCCCGGATCTCCAAAGGTCTCCAATTCTGGAGATACCGATGGTGTCCCATTTGTCGAACCCCAAGGAGCGCGACAGCCGACCCAGCTGGTCACAGTGCCAGAGCGGCGTGGCCAGAGTAAGCTTGCCCTCCCAACCCAGGCTCCTAGTGGCGTCTCTCCATATTTGCACCGCGTGTTTAGTCGGGCCAGACAAGACGTTTTCCTGAGACTTTGTATACAGTACGCCCGCGAACCCGCCCCCAGGGAGGAGCCATCGATCGATCCGAAATGCCGGGTCATCGTGCCGCCTATAAGTGCATTGGTTAATGACCGCAAGTTGCGAGGCCCAGTAGTACCTTTTCATGTATGGGAGTCCGATGCCCCCGTCGAACCACCCCATTGTGAGCTTGTGTCTGGCAATGCGGGGTGGCTTACCCTCCCAAAGCAGATCCCGCACTGCGCCCTCCAGTTCTTTAAAATATGACGGTGCTACCGGAAGGGGTGCGTTTTGCAACACATACAGGATACGGGGGAGGGACATCATCTTGAACAAAGCTGCCCGTCCCAGGAGGGTCAATGGGAGCGATTTCCAGTGCTGAGATCCGATTTAAGGCGCGCTAGTGGCGGCTGGAGGTTGGTGTCATAAAAGCGCGTCAGGTCTTTAGATACCCATATCCCCAGATATTTAAAGCCGTCAACGGCCGCAGTCAGCTGGCAACCCCGGGGAAGTCGAGGCCTTTGCCCACTAAGAACATAAAGCGCCGATTTGGACCAGTTGATCTTGTAGCCTGCGAACCGACCAAAAGTGTGAAATATATCCATCGCCACATTAAGAGATTTCGCCGGGGAGGCAAGGTAGAGCAGAATATCATCTGCGTACAACGGCCCTCTCTACTTCGGTTACCGTAATATTGCGGTCCAAGTCGAGACTCTCATCCTCTGTTACAACTGGCAGCCGAATGTCGCGCAGGAGGGAAGAGGCCTCTTCCTCTGAATAGGTCGCGCTAGAAGAGTACAGGGAGTGGTAATGTCTACCAAATGCGTCTGCGATGTATTGCGGGGCTGTAAGTCTGGGCTGGGAGTCAATGGCAATTTCAGCCACAACGCACCGTGCCCCATCTCTGCGGTCCAACCAGGCCAGCAACTTGCCCGCCTTATCGCCTACATAGTAAATCCTGCCAAGGGTAGCCCTACAGTGCGCCTTAGCCGCCTCAGTGGCGAGGTCCAAGAGTTCCTTGGTCTTAATGCGAAGTTGTTGGCGCACTTCCTCTGAGTTATGCGATCGAACTGCACGCTCCAGTTCTAGGATCTCTTCCTCTATATGCGTCATGGCGGCCGCCTTCTCCTTGCGTTGTCCCGCGATTTGTCCCAAAACCACCCCTCGAACAACCGTCTTATAGGCCTCCCAGAGTGAGACGGAGGATCTGACTGAGTCCAGGTTTTCTTGAAAGTACAGGTCAGTTTCAGTCAAGACCCTGTCCCTGATGAGGGGGGTCGTGAGATACCACGAGTTAAGCGGCGCCACACGGCCACCCGAGGGTCCCCCCACCTCCAGTCTACACAGAACGGGGGAGTGATCCAAAATTCCCCTGGCCAAGTGTCGTATTTCCTTGACAGTGTGGAGATGATGTGTGAGTGTGAGCACATAATCAATGCGTGACATGGTGCCATGGGGACCCGAAAGATGTGTGTATTAGAGTTCCTCTGGGTGCAAGCACCTCCAGACATCCGCTAATCCCAATGCACCTAAGAAGCATCCTAAGAAGCTATGGATCCGTTCACGGGATAGTGGCAGGTCTTTCTGGGTCAGCGGTCCATAGAGTCTGAGACTATGGAGTTAAAGTCCCCCCCAATCAATAAACGCACGTCCGGGAGACCCAGGGGAAGGGCGCCAAGATCCATAAAGGCCTGCATGTGGAGGCCCGGCGGAACGTATACTGAGACCAGGTTAAGGGTGGCTCCCTCCCAGGTTCCTGACAGAGCTACGAACCTACCCAGTGGGTCCTTGCGGACCGTATCAATCGTTAAGGGGAAGGATTTGCGAACGAGGATACCCACCCCCCGGGAGCCAGAGCCGAAGGCGGAGTGAGCGACCAGTTGAAAACCCCATCGTGACAGGGCCCTACAACCGTTGCCCAACAAGTGGGTCTCCTGCAGAAACACGACGTCAGGCAAGTGTCGTTTCAGAAATTGGAGAACCACCCCTCTCTTTATTTTATCCCCCAGTCCATTCACATTCCACGAGAGGAAGGTAAGTTTCTGTCTACTCGTAGTACCCATCACTCGGCTTTGAAATTTAGGATACCCCATGGAGGAGCAAGTCAGGGGGAAGATAAGGAAGGATTTCCTAACACTGCTAAGCACTGTGATCAATGAAGGCGACAGTAACAACGTGTCTGCTGCAATCAATATCTGGATCCGAAAAAACAGAACATGCCTGGACAACAACCGCACCCAAATCACCCATTCTAATAAAACATACCCAAACAACAACCATTCCAAAACCTAAATGCTGTCCCCTCCCACCCACCCCACAGACCCACTCAACATTCCCCAGATCCCCCCACCCTGCATCCCTGCTCGGCGGTGACAAAACCTCCCGCCCCCCAAACTAGCATAGCGCCTTTCGCCCACCCTTCCAAAAACTGACGGGTTCGTGTAGCCGAGCCGAGCTTTGGCCCTGAGAAATTAGTTTAGTCAGTAATAACATTAAGAGCCCAATGAGTGTCCAATAAGAACAGAACATCGGCGAGGTCCCAAAGACTACCCACTAATGCCCACGTGTGAACAAGGAAACAGGCAAAATTCAAGGTGAACAAGTTCACTAAGTTCGCCATAGCATTCTAGCCCCTTACAGCAAATGGCTGGCGCATTTGGCGGAGAGGAGTCAATGTTCACAACCCTCCATCTACGTGGAATCACTCAACCTCCCAAAGGGAAAAGATACAGCCAGTTATTCGGCACCTCCCGCCGCTTCAGTCGAGTCATAGAATGGCGAGCCACCACCTGAGGCCCGGGTGTCTCCATCATTCCTCCCGCCCCGGACCTGGTTGTTGCGGCGGTCCGCCGTACGCCAGCCCTCCAGCCAGTCCCAGGCCTCTTCTGGGCTGGCGAAGAACCAAGATTTCCCCTCCGATTCCACTCTCAGCTTAGCCGGAAACATCATGGCATATTTCAAATCTTTGTCTCGGAGCGCTTTTTTCACTTCCAGGAAGCTTCATCGCTGTCGCTGTACCTTGAGGGTGAAGTCCGGGAAGAAAGTGATGCGGCTATTCTGGAATTCCACAGGCGGGGCGGAACGGGCACACTGCAGGATGACATCTCTGTCGCGGAAGTTGAAGATCCTGGCTAGGAGTGGTCGCGGGGGGCTCCAGGCTTCGGTTGACCTCCTGGTACTCGGTGCGCTCATTCCACAGAAAAGAAATTGGAGAGTCCCCTTGGCTTAACACTTAAGGTAAGTAGTGATCAGATCTTCCATGAATAGGTCTGCCGATGGCCCCTCCGCTCGTTCAGGTACCCCAATAATGCGGACATTATTGCATCTGGAGCGTCCCTCATAGTCATCCAACTGCGCTTCCAGTTTCGTAGCGTGTGTTTGCAGCTCTGCCATCTTTCTCTGCAGCGCTGACGTGTCTTCAACCAGGGAGGTTGTCTTGATCTCGACGTCCTTTAGTCGCGAGTTCATGGAGCGCATATCTTCTCTGATGAGGGACACTTCGGTGGACACTGTATCTATACGCGACTCCAATGACGTTCGGACGGTGGTGATGACTTCAAGGATATCCTGCAGCGTTGGCTCCTTCTGCTTTCCACCGGTTTCCGGTTTATCGGGTGCAGATGACCCCCCTTTGGGGCTAGCTCCGGGGCCACCCTCCCAGGCGTACTTCATTAGTTTGGCCTGAAGAGCTGCCTTTGAACTGCGACCCCCCACCATGTTGTATACAGATCCCCCCAGAGGACTAGCTTGTGGCTGGTGCCAGGCACCCCGCGTGACAGTCAGCAGCAGGATCGCCAAAGTTCACCTCACTACGCAATGCCGACTTTCAATGGCCGGAATTCTGGCAGCCGAAGTCACACATCCAAGACCCCTCCCAGCACTGGGGTGTTGGCAGGTGCACAGCAATCAGCACCAAGAACGCGCCCTGACAATGCTGCGAGATCTGTGCTGAAAAGGGGGGGGTCCACACCACAGGTGCTCCACAATGACACTCTGTGTTCTCCTGCACGGCTGCTATTCTCGGGTGCCAGGGCAGAACGGCAATGCGGTATTCCCAGGCTTTCGTGGGGGGCCACAGCGAAGTCACGGTGCAGCCAGCTTCTCATATGGGGTGCCTCAGGCAAGAGAGCAGCCCCAGTACCTCAGCCACTCACGTTCAGGGTTAATTACAGCAAGCGCGTGGCCATGCTACAGTTCCGTCTGCACGGCGGCGCCACGGTCTCAGCTCTGTGGTTTCTGTAGTGTATGGAGTCACAGTAGGGCCTTTTTCCGTGATTTGAAAGTCCGCCTGGCGATGATGCTCACTTCCGGCCAATGCGGGGCCGCCACTCCCTCCCAGTCACTTCAGGCGGTATGACCGCTCCAGTGAAGGCCAATGCTGGGGTCAATGCCAGTGGGCGCGGCTCGTACCTGCCGGCCTGTCGAATCCGAACCCCGCTCTCCGTCCAATTGACACCCGGAGCGGCCGCGGCACTCTAGTGACGGCCGCTACGGACCAGGTCTTCCCGTCGGACTCGGTGGGGTTCTGCTCACGGGCGCGCCTCCACCCTGTGTCATAAGTGGTTCTGCCGATTAATGAGCGCTGCCGACGATTTCCTCAGCCGATAGGCCGCGCGGTCTTGCCTCCGCTCTGATACGGCCTGCCGTCGCAGATCTCGCCGTTTCCGCTCAGTGCCACCGTTCAGGCCGCGGGAGGCACCAAAATGTGCAGCAGCCCTTCCGATGTCGAAATATCGTTGTTTGAGCCCCAGGTAAAACAATTTAGAACGGATATGCAGCGGATGTTTGCTCGGTCGGCGGAGCCGACAGATTAGGCGGCCATCTTGTAGCTCAGCTTGGCCACGCCCCGGAAGGCACTCTCAATTACTCCACCGTTAGGGTGTTACTTACCCCAAACACTATGTAAAGTGCAATTAAGTGCATATGTACCAAATATCAATTTCCTAGTATCAACAGACTTTTGTCTCTTGAAATCCGAGACTAAAATCTAATTTTGAGAATCTATCAAAAACTGTGATGATGCAAAAAAGTAGACTGTTGTTTGACCACTAATTGTCTGCATATTTACGTGATTGAGACACCCGCTATCTCATATGTACTGAAGCTGGGCGAAAATCAAAGCCAGGTCTGAGTCTGTCAGGGCACATGCTTATATTCTGTTCAACTGACTAGTCAAATGAGTGGATTTTTAGAAAACTAAGGGGCATATTATCAAGCCTCTATCGCCACCACAACGTCACTTTTTGTGATGTTGTGGTGGCGATAGGGTCAGCACTTCTATTACTAAGGCAGCGTTAAACCACATAACGTGGCTAAAAGCCACGTTAAGTGGCTTAACGCTGCCTTGGTAATAGGGCCCCTTTCACGCTAAAATTAGCGTGAAAGGGGCGTGCAGTGGGTGTTGCGGTGGGCGTTCCACCGCAACACCCATACATTTCGAGGCTGCCACCTATTATCAAGAGAGGCGATAATAGGTGGCTGCGCTCGAAATTAAGACCAGGAAAATCCTGGTCTTATAGGTGGAAACGAGGAGAAATGCTTCATTTCTCCCTCGTTTTTGCTTTTCCATGTGTGCTGCTTTGTGCAGCACACATGGAAAAAGCAAATGCTAAGGTTTGTTTATGTACAGGAAGGTGTCCCTTCCTGTACATAAACAAACCTGTTTTTGAAAATGCCATTTTGTAACTTACATGTGTGCTGCATGAAGCAGCACACATGTAAGTTACAAAATGGCATTTTGGGTTTGTTTATGTACAGGAAGGGACACCTTCCTGTACATAAACAAACCTCCCAGCTCGCAGACACCCTTGCACTCTGGTGCAAGGGTGCCTGCGTTAAGTCGTGAGACTTAGTGCCATCGCAGGGGGAAACGCCAGGCTGCACCATATCCTTGGTAATATGGCGCAGCCTGGCGCTTCCGAAGTGGCGATGAGAGGCGTTAAGCCAAGGAGGCTAACGCCTCTCATCGCCACTTCCTTGCTAATATGCCCCTCAGGCTCTTCCTTTTTTGAACCTATGTGACTGTCAATAACTCCACCCCACATGAGCAGAGATGCTCAAGTTCCCATATGGGCAGACTTCAAGATTCATTATGAGACAAGTAATATTGATACATGAGCTGAAAAAGAACTGAGGGATTTGTATTTATGTAAGGGCAGTTGATCATGTACTCGGGGCCAAGAATGAATACTCCTATTTTTGACCCATTAAATGTCAAAAGGTCCAGGCTCATCCATTGCTCAATGAATAGCAGACTCAGGGGAAACGTCCTCATTAGGGGTGGTGGATTTGATTGCGAAGTCAGTGTTATCTCTACCTTTAATCTCTACCCCCTTCTGTGTTGTCAAATTGCAGTGGCTTAGATTTCTTGCAACCACTTTTGATTACTTCTAAGTTGTGGAATTCTGCATTATGGTTCCTCCTTTGCAGGTGAGCTCCAGTCATTGCAGGATATTTGGGCATGAACTCTTCAGTCGAAAGTAGGACTGAGATGTTACTTTACTCATTTCATTGTTAATAGCTATAAACAATTAATAATGTGCGCTCACTGACAAACTACCCAAACTATCAATACATTTTGAATCAAATAACCAATTATGGAAGTATGTTACAAATTAATTTCTAAACTATAGAGTGTGTAAAGGATTAATGTGTAGAATTTTCACTCAGTAGTGTTGCCTGTTCACGCCATGTCACAAATGCTACCCATATAATGCAGCATGCAACCTTCTGGACTACATTGAACCACAGCATATAAGGTCCTTAAGTGAAAAGGTCCAAAATACATACAGAAGAAAGTTCCACACTATACCCCAGCCTCATCCTTAGGTCTAAGAGCACAAATGTGAGCACCCAAGCCTTGCTCAACTGAAAGATATATGGAGCAACTATTGTGGTAACAGACACACAACTGTCCATGATTTTACAACTGAGGAATCAGTTCAGTCTATGAAACTTCAAGCAGTTTACGTAAACCAGCCTTGCCATGTAGGTCTTCAGCTCACACCAAGGCAGATCTCTGACCCCCACCTGACCCTATACGGAAGGGAACCCATTCAATCATTGATGGAAGACCATGTAGTCATTATTCCAACCCAGACAAGACTGGGCCAGACTCTTGACCGTAAATCCAGCAAGTTTGGGAAGTACATCATATTCCACATTTTAATGCACAGGCCGAGCTCATGACGAGGAGCCCCTGGCCTTCTCAAATTGTAATTGGGCCCTCTGTTCTATTCTCATAATACATGGAAAGTTTAGAAAGTAAACATTTAGAAATCATAGGAAAAGTGAATATTTTTTTTTTAGAATCAAAACTACTGATAACATAAAGGGAATGTGGGGAGAAAGGTTTTAAAGAGTTCAATACCAGTTGTACAGTTCAGTGGACTAAATCGTGGTATTGAAATTAATAGATCACTTATTTCGAAGGAATACTTAAATCTAAAATCTTAAAATGATTATAAAATGTGTTTTGATCTAACGCCCCAGGTTGACGTCTATTGGTTTTAATGAGATATTCCTCCCTAATGACTTGTAGTGAATAAGAAGTGACTTCATTCTGTCCCTATCCGATGCTTCAATAATAAGCAGAAGGTTTTTTCAACAAAAAAGTTTCTAAAGTTGAACGGTTGAAATTGTGTTCATTTAATAACTCACGTTAATTATCCCCCCCTGAATAGTGAGGTTAAAAATTCCTTAGAGCCCGAAGTGGGGCATGTTTATCCCGTTGATGAAACGCTTTAAAAGAAGGCAGTCTTTGTTCCACAACAGGTGAGGCTGAAAGGTGGTCGAGGTTACTGCAGACAACTGCATTTTTGATTCCAAGTACCAGTAACAGGTTTTGGCAGTAACCTTTAAACACACAGAATGTTGTATTAGTAAAGGATGCAGATTAAATAAGATGCTGTTCTCGCACCCTGAAGAGGAAGGAAGGCATTGAAATACTAATTTCATATACTGAGATAAAGGTAAGGAGCTGACCTATCAGAATCTCTTGTGGGGACTGGGCCATAAACTTCATGCGGGGCCTCTATCTGGTTTACGGCAGCATCAGGACTTCGTTTAATATAGACAGGCAGTCCGGGGAACTTTGGTGGCTCCTTCAGCACGTGGGGCCGACAAGTGATGGCTCTCATTAGCTGCCTCGTTGTGAATATACATTTTCAGTGGCAGGGCAGAGACCTGAAAAATGTGGGTGTCGGGCTTGGGTGAAACCGCTCCAGCTGCAACCTCTTGTGACGGTAATGTGAGGAGAGTACTAAAATACGTAGATATTTTGTGAACCTTCTAAAATGCAAAAGGAAAGGAAGAATGCATTTGACATATATCCCGCATATGTTCCGGCTACGTTCTGAAAAAAAGCTGGTACTCTTCCTCTCAAAATAAAAAAAAGTCCGTACCGGACAGTACCGGCCCATTTAAAGCACTGAAGTCAGACGGTGAAAAAATGTACAAGACTTTACACGCAATAGTTACTTGGTAGCTTTAGGTTGTGACTAATACATTTTTACATTTAATGTATTCTAATTTCTTGTATTTTATGTATTTGAAACCCAATGTTTCATCACATGTTAGGACTAAATGCTAAGGGGCAGATTTACAAGCCCCTTGCGCCACTTTTGCGTCACTTTTCCCATGTTAAAAGTGACGCAAAAGTGGCACAAGGGGCTTGTAAATCTGCCCCTAAGATCCTTATTGGAGACATTTTAAATGGAAGGGCAGAAGATTATCTTAAGACACTGTGGTCTTGATTCACAAAAATCAATCAATCAATCACGGCATTTATAGAGCGCGCTACTCACCCGGGAGGGTCTCAAGGCGCTGGGGGAGGGGGTAAGTTACTGCTCGAACAGCCAGGTCTTGAGCTGCTTCCTGAAGGAGAGATGGTCCTGGGTTCGCCGAAGGTGAGTGGGGAGGGAGTTCCAGGTCTTGGCTGCCAGGTAGGAGAAGGATCTTCCTCCGGCGGTGGTTCTGCGGATGCGTGGTACGGTGGCGAGGGCGTGGCTGGTTGATCGTAGCTAGCGGGTGGGCGTGTAGAAGGTCATGCGGTCGTTGAGGTACTTTGGGCCCAGGTCGTGGAGGGCCTTGTGTGCGTGGATGAGGAGTCTGAACGTGATTCTCTTGCTGACGGGGAGCCAGTGCAGGTCTTTCAGGTGTCCGGTGATGTGGCTGTGTCGGGGATGTCCAGGATGAGTCGTGCGGAGGCGTTCTGGATGCGCTGGAGTCTTTTTGAAGTTTGGCTGTGGTTCCGGCGTAGAGGGTGTTCCCATAGTCCAGTCGGCTGGTGACGAGTGCCTGGGTGACGGTCTTCCTGGTTTCAGTGGGGATCCATCTGAAGATCTTGCGGAGCATGCGCAGGGTGTTGAAGCACGAAGATGAGACGGCGTTGACTTGTCTGGTCATCGACAGGGAGGAGTCCAGGATGAAGCCCAGGTTTCGTGCGTGGTCCGTTGGCTTGGGCGCGGTGCCCAGGGCCGGGGGCCACCAGGAGTCGTCCCAGGCGGAGGGTGATGAGCCCAGGATGAGGACTTCCGCCTTGTCTGAGTTCAGCTTAAGGCGGCTGATCCTCATCCAGTCGGCGACGTCTTTCATCCCGTCGTGTAGGTTGGCTCTGGCGGTGGTGGGGTCGTTGGTGAGGGAGAGGATCAGCTGGGTGTCGTCGGCGTAGGAGATGATGTTGAGGTTGTGTTGGCGTGCAATGGCTGCGAGGGGGCTCATGTAGACGTTGAAGAGGGTTGGACTGAGTGAAGATCCTTGTGGAACGCCGCAGATGACTTCGGTGGCCTCGGATCTGAACGGGGGAGGCGGACTCTCTGGGTTCTTCCGGCGAGGAACGAGATGATCCATTCCAGTGCTTTCTCTCGGATTCCGATGTTGCTGAGGCGCTTCACTAGGGTGCGGTGGCAGACGGTGTCGAACGCCGCGGAGAGGTCCAAGAGGATGAGGGCTGCTGTTTCCCCGTTGTCGTTTAGGGTTCTGATGTCGTCGGTGGCTGCGATGAGGGCGGTCTCGGTGCTGTGGTTGGCCCGAAACCCGGACTGCGAGGGGTCGAGGGATCCATTCGTCTCGAGGAAGGCGGCAAAACGTTTGCCGGGCAGGGTGAGGGTGTAATGTGGTCTCTACTGGTCATCCATTTCAAGAGTGACTGCGCGCGGGTTCTGCAGTCCTGGACTGAATGTGAAATGAGCCAATGATATCACAGGGTTGCCCCACTGTCCAATCCTTAGCTCCTCAGAAGTCCCTTGTTTGCCTGTGTTGGATTAATGGAAGGACAAAGACTGCAAACTATAGATAATAAAACCGAAAATAAAATACGGCTTCAGGGGCGTAGCTTCAAGTCAGGATGGGTGTTTGGGGTGTGACACCACCCAAATACATGTATTCTTGGTTTGGTAGTCGTGTCTGGGGGGCCCTAAATTGGGTCTGTTGTCTGTGTCGGTTTCTCTCATGGGCCAAGAATAGAAGACACAACAGTGACCTTTGACATAGGGGTAGGAAGTGTGGGGGATGTGGGGAATTCATCCCCTCCAGATTTTGGAGTGGAGGGGACATGGGGGACAAGTGTCAGGGGACGCGGGGGGCGGGGGTGGGGCAGAAAAACTCCTGCGCACTTCCACTGTTGACAGGGCCATCGAAGCGTTAAAACGCTACCTCTGACAGCCCTGCTTTCGACCTACTAACCTGCCTTCAGTCAGGGTCGGATTTGTTCATTGATGCCCGGTGCCCGAGGAACAAATTCCTGAGGACGTTGTTTTTCAGGTTTGGGGCAGGCTCCCCATTTAGTACAAACTGTTGGCCGACAATTGTCATTTTACATAGAATGACAATGATCAGCACGAGCAGGCATAGCATGTGGTGCGTCTCCTCCTATCGGGGGCCAAGAGCACAGCAGGGAGGCCTCTGCTTCTGAGTAGGAGAGTTCTCATCCTCCTGGCAAAGGAAAATGCTGGGGGCTATCGGAGTTCTTCTGTGATAAGGCGATGCATCTTTTTTATGCAACTCACCTCAAATACAGAAATACAGGGGGAAGCAAACCTTCTTCTTACTGGTTTACTGCAGATTTTCCACTTAATGAAGTGCATTGCTAACAGATGCTCTAAGCAACGTGTTTGCTGTGCCTTCGGGCTACTGCAGTCTAGCCTTTCAATTACTTTAGTGCAACAAGAGACCCCCGAGAA
Source organism: Calotriton arnoldi (assembly GCA_963921515.1). NCBI lineage: Eukaryota > Metazoa > Chordata > Amphibia > Caudata > Salamandridae > Calotriton > Calotriton arnoldi. The sequence continues at coordinate 122,397 of CAWUFW010011060.1, forward strand.
AGCATTTCGGATTCATCAAACAGATAAAATGTTTGATCATGTACCCCTTTTGTGAGGGGAAAAAAAGCGCTTTCAAACCCAACAAGTGAAACTGAAAGTTTTTATGTCCTGCAGTTTAATGGTTAAGTAATCAATCTGATTTAAGTGGTGTGTTGGCAGGGTTGCACTGGCCAGTAGGGTAATCTTGCGGTGCCAGAAGGGCTGGTCCAACAGGTCAATGTTTGGCTGGTCTTTTGGCTGTTTGTGGGCCAGTTTTATGGTCTGGCGGGTAGGTTTTTACTGTTGATTTCCCTGATATTGCCACAAATATTTCGTGTACCAAGTGCATATACATGCGGTCTGTGGTACCCAGGGCCATTGGAATTATGCAATTGTTCAGCCACAGCATGGTTAGAATGATTATGCATTTGCCACATCAAATCAAGTCAATAAATCTTTATTTGGCCAGTATAGGCAATAAAATCATGTGAAAACGCCCATTTGCCACATAATCCATCATCTGATGTATAATCTGCAGATTTTAATGGGAAAAAAACTTGCTTCTAACTCACATGCTCCAAAAGTAACTAAAAAAAACGCAGCAGCACATGCTGCGGCGCAGTAGAAGGCCCTTTACAAAAATTGACTAGTCCTCTTTCTGTTGCATACTCCTGTATTTGGATATTAAACTGGTACTAATAAGGTACAGCCAATGTTCAGGCAGTGTTAACAAGTGTAAACATGTCAAAATAACGAAATAATACTATTACAAAATGTGCAGCATTACGCTGCATAATTTGCTTCTTCTTGCCACATAATTTACTGAGCTCTTCTTCATAATTTGGCCCTTCCCTGCCTCATAATTCCTGTGGACCTGGCCATACCTTGCAAAACACAAATGCAGTGTGTCTTTACAAGTGCAGTCCTGCACTTATTTGCAAATGTGGGCCACTGTTTCGCTACCTGGACCACTTTTATTTTGGTGCTCAGGCCTGTTTTCTGTCCCAGTCTGACCCTGCCTCTAGTACTTATGACTATCTTACGGTTTACACAATGAGGCTGCTGTCATGAAGGTCCCCTTCAAAGAGACTCGATTGAATTTTGTGCATGCGAAAACTATGGGAACTGTGATCAGGAGTACAATGTGGAGGTAGAGTCAGAGATGTGACTACAAAGAGATTGCCAACCTATTTTGCCAGAACCAGAGAAAACTAGACACTTTCTACCCTACCCCTTTCCTGGGCCTGCCACTGCACTCCAGCAGCCCCAGCAAGGCACATACATTTTCTATCTACACATGCCCAGGCCTACCCCCCATGATCTTCAGCAACCTTTGAAAAGAACAAGCAGATGGGCCCATACAACTTCACTCCTTCCCAATGCACACCATAGTGGCATGAAACACTGCCCCTTCTTTCCTGACTGCTCCACTTCATGATGCACAAACCTGACTGCTCCACTCCATTTGTAGCAGGCTTGGGAGCAACATGAGGTGCTGACTCCTCTGATTGCCCAAGACTCTGGAAAGGAGAATATATATCTGTATCAAGGCTCCCAGCGCCAGGTAAAGCTCAGACTCATTTTTGAGGAGTCTCCCTCTGCTCCTATTGCCTCTCTGCTTTGATCCATATTTAGTACGTTTGGTTTAATGTCCACAAGTCTTTTCAACCACTTCAGAGCACTTTGACACAACAAATTTGGAATATCAGCGTGCAGTCAGACAAGTTAGATGTATTCTTCAGGCCATAAATACAGTTAGGAGAGCTACCTGCTTCTCAAAATACATTTTGTTGTATTTTATCTAAGAGAGAGGATGTGGCATTATGGCCAGAGATGTTGACTTTGGAACTGGGGAACCAGGTTCAAGCCTTAGTATGGGCTCAACATCCTGTGATTCTGGGCATATCACTTAATTTTCCTGTGCCTAAAAAAAAAAAAATGAATGCGATCTTGTGTAATGTAACTGGTGCTCATGTGTAGGTCTCCAATTTCTTTGGGTCAAGTTCCCGCTATATAAAACTGCAAAACAAAAAAAAGAGTCCGGTCCCTGCGTATGAATCACTTACAGCCATGTTCTCATGGCCTAATAGAACTGAAAATTATAGGGGTTAATATTATACCAACCCATTAGCACTCATGTTATGAACCTTCAAAGGATGAAAAGCAGATACTGCAGAGATTAAAACCGTGACCTCCAAGTTGCGTTTGACCTTTGGCAGCAGATGCCTTGACTCCCTGAACTACAGTACATTAGGCTGTGTTTGATAGAACTGCACCTGAACTTTGTATAAAAAATATCTTATATTAATATCACTATTTCACTTCAAAACTCAGTGATTGTGCAAGTTTAGTGGAGCCAGCGATGTGAAGACCACAGGCAATTTTTATTGGGTCCCCGAGGCTGACCCTGTCCCCCCCAGCAAATTAGTGTCTCCTATGCCCCTGACCTTTGACGTCAACAGGAGAGAAAGTGAGAAATAAACCTTTGGTGGCTGAATTTCACAGTGTGCAACCAGGGGCTCAGGAATCAATTTCAGCTTCCCTGTCTGTCCAAATTGTGTGATTCTAGGCAAACATTTTAATTCACAGTGCCTCCTTTTTCTTTATTATAACATGTGAGAGCACTTTTAAATACTTGAGTCCAGAATGTGCACTGAACAAGCCCCTCTTATGCTTGATTAATTAGACTATAATGTTTCTCCACTAAGAATAAGAATTTAGGCCATGTTTAGGGTTTACATGACGGTTTACTTGATTCTTAGCTCACTAATTATATTGTCATTGAGGGGGCAAGCCAAAAATGTTTTTAAGTACATGTTTGAAAACTATCACGTTTAATAAATGCCTGTCTATGTAGTGGTATAATCTGATGTATCAAAGTGAAAGATTCTACATGTGATAAAAAATAATTTGGGGAATTCTGAAGAGACTGTATCACATTTGTACATTATACTTGTTGCACGATATACATGCCAAACATTTTCATGGCTTGGTCTTAGAGCAAAGCCAGAACCTTGGCTCGACTCACCCTACTGATTTGCTGGTACACTCACCTCTATTTGCAACTCGAGCTTGGTGCACGGGCCGTATGTCACTTGATAAAATAATTTGTAAAATGTGAGGACTGGAAACACGGAGCCCTGCCTACAAGCACTGATTTGACAACCACGGCTTCTCGTAGCAGAGGAAAAGAAGAGCTTGTGGAGCTTGTTTAAATGAGTGATCCCAGGTCAGTGTCTTCACACCATTTTGCTGTACGTCACTGTAGTCATGAGTTTCCAGGGGAACTACCAGGCCCCAAGGCCCAGGTGGGAAGGGCAGGTAGTAGCTTCCGCGGGGTGTTTCGGGTGTGATACCCTACTAATGCATACTTGGCTTGAGGTGAGCAAATTTATAATGTCACTGGTGTTGAGAGTACTCTATACTGGAGCTGCTTTCCACCTAAACTTGAGAACTACCCAAAGTTATCGCCTTCTTCTTTTGCATAATTTATGCGTCACTCTAAGCCTGAAATATATATATATATGCAAAAAGAAGAAGAAAACTCTGGGTGGGTCCCAAGTTTAGGTTGAGAGAAGCTCCTGTATAGAGCACCCTACAACACCAGCAACACTCTGAATTTGCTCACCTCATATGTCTGTTTTTCTAGCAGAGTTTTTAAGCATAGGATTACCACAGTGCCATCCACGCCAAGCTAGAAAGGGACGAAGTCTTTTGACATTTCCACAACAAAGACCCTAATTACAATTTCGGTCGGAATTGCCTCCGACTGACACCGTCTCGGTGTGGGAACCGACAGGCCTTAGGTCGGTGGTTCGAAACACCATATTACAATGTGACCACACATGGTGCGGTCGCAAACTCCCATTTCCCTATGGGAGCTTGTGCGGCGGTCGGACACCGGCTGCAGCAAAAGCTCCCATAGACAGCGCCTTGAGACCCTCACGGGTGAGTAGCGCGCTTACAATTCCCTGATTGATTGATTGATAGAGAAATGGGAGTTTCTGTAAATCCCTGCACCGCGTGGCAGGTACCTCACTGTGCATGCTACACAGTGCAGGGATTTACAGGGGGCCCCATAGGTGCCACCAGGCCCCCAACTAGAGGCTTCAGAGACATGGGGGCCCTGCTAAAGGGCCCCCAAAGTCACTCTCCGACAGGCTTTTCATGTCAGACAGCCCAACATGAAAAGCCTGCCGGAAACCGACATCAAAATCCTGACGGTGGAAACGCAGTCCGTAGGGGATTATGTGCGGCCTCCGGCTGGCCGAAGAGGTCTTTGACCACGTCGGAAGCCAGTCGGTCCGACCGGCCAGTTTAAACTCCAACCGCCTACATTGCAATTAGGCGGTTGATTTTTAAACCATGGATGTCGGTCAGAAAGCCTCCAACCTGTGGTCGTAGGCTTTCCGACTGACATCCTAATCAGCCCCAAAGTCTTTATGCATAGGATTAGCACAGTGCAATCTATGCCGAGCTGCAAAATGACAAAAGCCTTTTACCACTCTTGGGTTAGTATTACAGCTTTGGATTGGTAAAATACCATCCAAGCCAACCTGGAATGAATAAAAGCAACCCCTGACATGTGTTTCGCTATCAGTATAGAATTTTCTGAAATGTTTAGCCTTGTCCAGACACAAGGGAGCACCCAGTATAAGTCAAAACAGCACCCTTTGAGAGGTAGTGGCATGCATAAATTATGCAAAAAAGAAGCAGAGAACTCTGGATGGTTCCCAAGTTTATGTGGAGAGCAGCTCCTGTATAGAGCACCCTACTACACCAGCGACACTCTGAACTTGCTCACCTCAAATGTTTGTTTTTCTAGCAAAGTTTTTAAGCATAGGATTAGCACAGTGCCATCCAAGCTGAGCTAGAAAGGGACACAATCTTTTGACATTTCTACAAAAGCCTTTTACCACTCCTTCAATAGTATTACAGCTTTGGATTAGTAAAATACTATCCAAGCCAACCTGGAATGAATAAAAGCAACCCCAGACTCATTTTTTGCTATAATTATAGCTCTTCAGAGAGGTTTAGAATTGCCTAGACACAAGGGAGCACCCAGTATAAGTCAAAACAATATATATATATATATGTATATATATATATATATATATATATATATATATATATATATATATATATATATTCACTGAAAAACCATAGGTTTTAGGGACAGTTATAGTTAGTTGGACATTGCACTCGTACAAAACCCGTGAAATTCCCCCGTTATAGTTAGTTCAGCTAACTATAAACCGCGCCCCGCAATGCACTGCTGATGACGTCACATATTACATCACTCATGACATGGTCAGTGACATCACTGATGACATTCAAATGACATCACTGATGACATCATCCAGTGACTGTGTGTTTCTGTAAAGTTTAAATATTTTTAATATATATAGGGAAAGGCGTATTGAAGAATGAGTGGGTGTATAAGTGTCTGTATGGGTGATTTAGTAGGTGCGTGACTAACTCTATAAGTGAGTGATTAAACGTATCTTACTGAATGCATGGGTTAGTGACTAAACTGGGTGAATGTCTGTATCCGTCTGTATGTTGCTGTGTAAGTGGCTGCATGGGTTTGTGAATAGCTACATGAGTGTCTATATGAGTTATTGATTGGTTGTCTGAGTATCTGTATGGGTGCCTGAGTGTTTGTGTGGGTGGGGTGTGTGCGACTCTGTGCATACATGTGTGAGTGGGTGATTCACTGGGTGGATGGTTTCAAGAGTGCATCTGTGATAGACTGTATGGGTGGGTAAGTGTGTGTAAGAGTGTGTTAGTGAGTGAATGTATGTCCCAGTGGTACATGTGTGAGTAACTACATATGTGAAAGGCAGTATATATGTGTGTTGGAGTATATAAATAGCTATAGGCAAGAGTGTGTGATTGTGAGAGTGACTGTATGGATGAGTGTGTGCTTGTATCAGTGATTGTATAAGAGCGTAAGAATGTGCTAGTATTTGTATGAGTAAGTGAGCTGGTGTGTGTATAACTGTATAGGTGAGTAAATGGCAGTGTGTTTAATTATTTGCATGACTGACTAGGTGTGTGAGTACCTCTATGGATGAGTGGCGGTGTTTGAGTGTCTATATAGGAGTATGAGTGCATATGATAGTCCTGTACTGAGTGACCGTAAGTATGAGTGACTGTACGGGTGAGTGAGTGGATGTGTGTGTAGACCTAAGAATCAGTGAGTGGGTATGTAGTTATTGGTGTTGGAGTGTCTATGATTTTGCGAATGGCAGTCTGTAATTTAGAGTGGGTGTATCAAAGGTTATATTAGGGTGTGAGGAGGTGCATCAGATTATCACGTGGATGATGTCATCAGTGATGTCATTTGAGATGTCATCAGTGATGTCATCAGTGATGTCACTGACCATGTCATGAGTGGTGTAATATGTGACGTCATCAGCAGTGCATTGCGGGCGCGAGTTATAGTTAGCTGAACTAACTATAACGGGGGAATTTCACGGGTTTTGTACGAGTGCAATGTCCAACTAACTATAACTGTCCCTAAAAACGATGGTTTTTTCAGTGAATTTGTAAGGTTTTTTAAATGCTAATTTCTAACTATAACGTGCCTGATACCTATGGTTTTTTCAGTGAATTTCAAAGGTTTTTTAAATGCTAATTCCTAACTATAACATGTCTGAAACCTATGGTTTTTTTCAGTGAATTTCAAAGGTTTTGTAAATGACAATTTTTAAATGTATTAATTGTTATATTTATTTTTTTGATACTGATTTACTACATTTTTTAAACTATTTATTTTTAGATATTTTATTTTTTAAATTACATTGTAATTACATTATACATTACATTACAAAATATACTTTCTCAGAATGAATTACTTTAGTTTAAATACTTTGCAAATAGGCAATAGACTTTTAAGTACAGTAGTTACAGTTGTTGCAATGGGCAACACAATTTCAAACACAATGCAACATTGAGCTCAATGTGAATTTCTAGTTAAATGCAATTAGTTACTTTATGGATTACTTTTCTAACCACAGGACTGGATCCTAGATTCAGTCCTGGGACATCTCCTGTAAACAGTTGAGTAAAAGCGTTTTGGTTACATTAGTGATTTTTAAGGAATATTATTGTATTTTAAAAAGTTGACACAGAAACTTTTTCACATAGAATCACCAATGTTATCCTATGGGAGGAAATTCACTTAGCAGGTAAGTAGTGTTATCGTTACTTTTTCTTACTCAGTGGTGGATCCTGGATCCAGCACTGGTGCATCTCCTGTAAGCAGTTGAAAGAATGCGTTTAAGTCATACAGGCGATTTTTAAGGAATATTTGCAGTTTGTGAAAATCGACACAAACTTTTCTGCTGAAAACCAGACAATGGATTCCTATGGAAGGAAATACAAGTTACTGGTAAGTACGGTTAGAATTACTTTTCAGGGTCAGTGCTGGGCTAAAAGATGCAGCACTGGGTTCTCTCCTGATAACAGGTGAGTAAATCGGAATTCGTAGTTCGGCTGATTTTAGAGGAATATTATAAAGTTCCAAAACTCCACACTTAGAAGAATTTCCAAGTGAAACCAGTCAATGTTAGCCTATGGAAGGAAATTCAAGTTACTGGTAAGTACGGTTAAAATTACTTTTCAGGATCAGTACTGGGCTCAAAGATGCAGCACTGAGGTCTCTCCTGATAACAGGTGAGTAAATTGGAATTCGTAGTTCGGCTGATTTTAGAGGAATATTTGCACAATGGTGAAGGAAGGGGTGGGGCCTGAGGTGACATGTCTGCAAACACGCCCTGTGGCGTGTTTTAGGTTGGAGAATTAATTCCTCCTCAATCCCGAGGGTCCCTAGGGGCCAACTAGCCCACCAGATACCTCCAGTATGCGCCAGAGAGCTGCGTTGCAGAGAGGTGTTCAGAGGCCACGCCCCTTTTTACAACACTCTGCATCGCAGCTCCGTGCTCCGTCCGTCATAGCAGTTTGCTATGACAGGACGGGAGCTGCGAGGCTCCCGCCCTGCCATAGCAAACTACAGTGTCCCGGGGCTAGGCACCCCGGGACACTGCAGGAGCCAGCCCTAGGGGGTGGTGGTCCCCAGGGCCATCAAGGGCTCCAGGAGGGGGGCCGCGCGGCCCCCCTCCCAACATGTTGAAAGCCCGGGGAGGTGGTGGTCCCCGGGGCTCTGGGGGTCCGTAACGGACCCCCATATTTAGCGATTTAGTGCCCCGGGGAGGTGGCGGTCCCCGGGGCGTGTGGAGGGGCTGGAGCCCCCCACACAACTAATTCTAATTTAAAAAAGAAGCCCCGGGGGTGGCGGGTCCCCGGGCTGCGGGAGGGCTGAGAGCCCTCCTGCACCATTTTGTTTAAAGCCCCAGGGGCTGGCGGTCCTCGGGGCTTGGGGGGCCTTAGAGGCCCCCCATATAATTATTAATAAACCCCTGCATGCCCCTCGGGACTTGGCCCACCCGGGGGCCAATTAACCACGAAGCGCGGAGGTCAGGCTGCTTTGTTTTTTTTTATCGCCAGGATCCGCGCACCCAGCGCGTTTTTTGACGATTTAAAAAAAAAAAAATAATAATTTTTTGGGCCCTGAGCAGGCCTAGGGGTCAGGGTGTTTCTACCCTGCCCCCTTTTTGTGTTTTGCGCAGTTGTTTTACTGCTTTCTTGTTCCTCGGTTCTACCGAGGAACAAGATGGCTGCCAACACTTCCTGATTTGGAGTGTTTGCGGCTAATTACCATACAGCTCGTGATCGGGAGGGTACGCGGACCCTACGTGGCCATAGATATATATGTGATTTTACTTTTGATTTTCTCAGGAACTACTGAACGGATTTACACCATTTAAGTAAAAGGCATGACTCTGAACCAAGGGCTACCTTTTTGCCAAATTTGGTGTAATTCCGTTCAGCAGTTCGATCTGTAGCTGCGACTAAAGGTTCCTATGGAAAATTGCATGGGGAAAACACGTTTTGGGACTCCCCTTTTTTCTCGGCCCCCGCTTGACGAATCACCCCGAGACTTTCAGGATAGGAGCGGACCGGAGCGCCCCAACAAGTGGAAAATAGGTCCTAACTATAAATATCTACTGGCGACCGCGATCAAGGTCCATGTTGTAGGACCGAAACGCGTTGGGCATGGCAAAACCCTTGAATTAATAAATACGCATTTTTTAAATTCTATCTCGAGTGAGTGCGATCCATTGTTGTGGCAACTTCAAAGAAATAGTTACTGGCGTGGCTCTGCCGGGAGGAAACACGCACCGCCCTCATTGAGAGCGCCGGCGTCCAAACTTGGGCCGAGTGGAAGCAATATATATATATATATATATATATATATTCACTGAAAAACCATAGGTTTTAGGGACAGTTATAGTTAGTTGGACATTTCACTCGTACAAAACCATAGAAATTCCCCGTTATAGTTAGTTCAGCTAACTATAACTCGCGCCCCGCAATGCACTGCTGATGACGTCACATATTACATCACTCATGACATGGTCAGTGACATCACTGATGACATCACTGATGACATCTCAAATGACGAGGCTCCCGCCCTGCCGTAGCAAACTACAGTGTCCCGGGGGTGGGCACCCCGGGACACTGCAGGAGCCAGCCCTGGGGGGTGGCGGTCCCCAGGGCCATCAAGGGCTCCAGGAGGGGGGCGCACGGCCCCCCTCCCAACATTTTCAAAGCCCCGGGGGGTAGTGGTCCCCAGGGCTTGGGGGTCCATAACAGACCCCCAAATTTAAAGACTTAGTGCCCCGGGGAGGTGGCGATCCCCGGGGCATGTGGGGAAAAAAAAGCCCCGGGGGTGGCGGTCCCCGGGGCAGCGGGGGGCCGTGTGCTCCCCGCTACACCATTATTTATTTAAAGCGCCGGGGGGTGGTGGTCCCGGGGCTGGGGGGCCCCTTTGGCCCCCCATCCTAATACAACTATTGCCCCCGGTATTTGGCCCACCCGGGGGCTGAATATTAACGAAGCGCGGGAGCCCGCGCTTCGTTGTTTTTTTTTCTCAGCCGGATCCGCGCACCCTGCGCGGATTTTGCCGATTTTTGTGTTTTTACTCTGCCCCCTTTTTGCGTTTTGCGCACTTGTTTCTCTGATTTCTTGTGCCTTGGTTCTACCGAGGCACAAGATGGCTGCCAACACTGCCTGGTTTGGAGTGTTGACAGCCAATTAGCATACAGCTCGTGATCGGGAGGGTGCACGGATCCTCCGCGGCCATAGATATATATGTGTTTTTACTTTTGATTTTCTCAGCAACTACTGAACGGATTTACACCATTTAACAAAAAGGGTTCTTTCTGAACCAAGAACTAACTCTTTGCCAAATTTGGTGTAATTCCGTTCAGCAGTTCGGGCTATAGCCGTGTCTAAAGTTTCCTATGGAAAATTGCATGGGGAAAACACGTTTTGGGACCCCCTTTTTCTCGGCCCCGCTGCCGAATCACCCCGAAACTTTCAGGATAGGAGCGGACCGGAGCGCCCCACGAGTTTTGAAAATTTTGCAAAGATTCGTCAACCGGCGCCAAAGTTATTGGAAATAGAATGTTGTGAATTTCCTATGGAAAATAGGTCCTAACTATAACTATCTACTGGCGACCGCCAGTAGATAATGTATATATATATATACATATATATATTTGACTAGTTTATTAAAAAAAGGTTAATCTTCACCCATGTAAGTGCTACTTGATTAGCTTCAAATTTACTACTTTTTGGATTTCATAAACTTTGGGAGTAGTGAACTGGCAACAAAGTACTTCATGGAAATCGCAAGCCACAGTCTTTCATTATTCCAAGAATGCTAAATCGGGTTCCTTTGCTAGTAATACAATTTTATTAGTATGACACCGCCAATCATTGTATTACTTTAAAAATCCTGAGTTTATGGGGCAATTTACTAACACTTTGTGCCTGGTGTGCATCACAAAAGTGACAAAAACCTGGTGCAAAGTGTTGTTTTGGGATTTATGTTCCGGTGCAACTCCTATTTTGCTGGATAGTAACCATAAAGTAACACAAATTAGCACTATGAACTACATTATGTCACAGAGGCGTACCGTTGTTGGTACATGGATGTTGCCATGAACCTACCAATGAATTTTGCTGCTAATCCCTATTTACTAACTTTGGTAGAAAGCTATTTGCATGGAAAAATTATGCCTCATCAAGGCAGTCGTAAAGTTAGAGAAAAGATTTATTTCCTCCAAACTTTTCCAAATTTGTTTGTGTGCTGCACCGTACAGCACACATGCAGCATGTTAAACGTTGTCAAAACATAGAATTCTGTGCTGGAAAAGTAACCTTTCAGTATAAAATCTTTGCTTGATATTCCACACACACCCTTGCACTATGGTGCAAGGGTTTTTGCATTGGCCCAAGTCAGTTTAAGGTAAGCCAGCACTGGAGGAGAGAGCAACAGCACCATATCTTAATAGATATGGTGCTTTTGTGCACTCTCCTTTTCATGCAACACAGAGCAGCAACTTTGCTTACTGCGCTGTGTGAAAACTTAGTAATTCTGCCCCTTCATTTATCTAGACCAATGATTCTTAACATACAAAGCCTGCCAGTATGAATGACATGTGACTCTACACCTTGTAGTCCTCATTGTCTGAAGCAACATTTCATATACATTGATTTACACGCTTGTATGACTCATTGGCTTTGTACAATATGTTTGTGATGTAAAGTGCTCTGATACTACATTGGGATGAGTAGTGTTGTAAAATAAATAAATGTGAGAGAGAGGCTATGTAGAGATAAGGGGCACCATTGAAAGGTGGTGGTGAGGGAATCCATGGGGGAGGGGACAGACAAAGATTGTTGCACCAGGTGCCCCCAGTGATAAAGCCGACCCTGAGCACAATTCGGAGCTGAGGGGGGGTGGGGGACCTAGGCGAAAATACAGCACAGGAGATGAGCATAAGAGTGCATCATGGGGGAGGGTAGGGAAGTGCAACCTGGCAGCAAAAGAGCAACACGAGCGTGCATGGCAGAGGCTTAGAAGTACACGAGGGAGACTGCTGGAAATCACATGCACTCTTGCAGAGTGCTTAAACAAATATAAAAAAGTAGCACCTGAAACGGGAGCAATGGAAGGACACAAGTAAGGCTTCCATGCTCCAGGGGAGGGACAAACACAAGAAGTGGAAGGAAATCCGACACATGCTCCTACTTCGAGTCAGTGTAAAGAGATGAAAAAGGGGGAAAACTTACCTTTTTCGGAGTACAGGCTGCGGTTTCCTCCTCTTTGTCCAGGTCCCACCTGTCCTGGCGCACCTTGACCATGACGGACCTGCACCCCATTTTGACAGACTCAAAGGTACGTCGTGTGTGCAGGTATACAGTGCATGGTGTGTGTATGTTAGCGGTGTGCAGTGCAGAATGTGGTCACTACACATAACCTACATACACATATGGACACATACACAACACATGTGTTATACGTAAAAATAAAATGTCACTTACCTGTCTCCCCACCACCATGGTCGCCCCCCAGTCCTAACTCCACCGACAGAAGACCGCCAGCACAACTGGTTCAGGGGGACCCTGCTATCAGGACGGCAATGGAGGGTGGGTCATCAGCACAGGAGACTGCGGCGGTGGCAGTCTTCTGTGTTTCGTTTATACATCTAAATATAGTGGGCAGGACTCCATCAACCCGACGCAGTACTGGAGCCCGACACAGCGGCAGACTGGCAGTCGGACAGCTAAGATCTAAATTAGGCCCTAAGACAGTAAACAAGAGATGTGTCCTCAGGTGATTCTTCAGTTGAACATTCAAGAGGCATGAAATTCCACAGGTGTAACCCCACCACTCTGCAGGATCTTCCACTTGGTTGGGCTAATTTATTATGAGGTTCCATAAGCAAAGCCTGGGAGCTCGAACTCAGGGTTCTCTCAGGGATGTAGGGGTCAGCAACTCTGAAAGAATGATTTATTATTGTCTTCTAATTTCAAGCACAGTCTTTTTTGTCATATATATCCAGTGTACAGGCATAATCATGTTCATCAGCAATTTGTAAACATATATTTTATATATGTAAAACTCGAGACAAATTAACAGTAGAGAATCGGATACTTAATTTGTGCTCATTAAAAGGTCACAAAGACAAATTGTATGAATATGGGTTAAAAGACTCCAGCTAAGGTTGAACTGGCCAAAGAACTGGGATTAAAAAACTGTTAATTAGCACAATTCAAGCCGGGAGTGTGAAATTCAAGTCAATCTGGAATTTTTAAAACATAAATGGGCCCATATAACTACATACAATGGAATGATTACATTGATATAAATACCTATGTAAAAGTTTAGAGTTTAGCTGATGTAGGACATTTCCTAAAAGCTAGCAGATGCCCATTCTGCAATATCCAGAGAGTAGATCCATGCAGACTCTTTAAATAGTACCGTTAAATACTAATGGGGATCTCCCAGAGAACTTCTCAGGACCTGGGAATCAGTACAGTATAAACAACACTTGGTCCTGACGTATTTGTTTGGCCCACCTAAAATGTGTGGGACTAGAAAAATTGATTCAAACGGTCATACAGATAGTTGTCCTATGTATTAATTGAAATCAAAGAGAGAAAGGGACAAATGACAATAAAGTTTTTTAAGAAAAAATCTTTCTTTATATAATTTCTTTGAAAACGCAATCTTCATTCAATCATTAAGACAATAAGCGGTTGTCAGAAAAAGGGTGAAGAAGGAAGTGCTCATGTGTAATGTGAACGTGAAAAGGTTAAGAAACAATCAGAGAGGATAAAGAAACAATAGTATCCTAATTTATCTACATAACATTGGTTGGAATAGGTACGTATTTGGCTGAACCAATGTTAGGCCTGTATACATTATCACTCCACTATCTTGTTCCTTAGATGACCTCTGAGCATTAAGCATGGGTCAAGAGGTAGTATTCCAGGCCAAAGGGGGAAATTGTCGACGTTTCGACCCGTCTTCTGCGATAAGGGTAATTTCTACCTCTGCATGCGGGTCTTCATCAGGACATGTGGACAACCTAAATATAATTCTTTGCAATGGGAGCATGCATTCCGACCAGAATACGTGCTCTCAGTGTAAAGTGAAGAGGTGCAGTTCATCCCTGCACTCCGTGGCAGGCACATCAAGGTGCCTGCCATGGGGTGCAGGGATCAACAGGCTGCCATCTGGAGGCCTTGCACCCATGGGAGACCTGCTGGGGGCCCCCAAAATCGACTTCCCACAGCCTTTCTGTTTTGGAAAGACCGCACAGAAAGGCTGTCAGAATCCGACATTGTAATCCCTCGGGCGGAAAGACCCGCCCTTGGGATTACAGGAGGCTTTCCGAATGGCAGACGGGCTCTCCGAGCCCATCGTAAGCCATTTGGAAATCCAGTTTGGATTCATTTCCGACCGACTCCATTAAAATGGGTCGGTCGGAAATGAATCCAAACAGGAGATTACGATGCCGTAGGAACGGCTCTGACCGAGGGTCGGAGCCGTTTCCTACGGCATTGTAATCAGCCCCTTAGTAGTAAATTCTCCCCTTTTTTCAGCTACTACCATTTGTCCCTCCCATATTTACTACTTATCAGTAAACTTACATGTGTGACAATCTACCCTTAGAAGAGGTACAAGTGGTGAGTATGGAGATATACACTTGTAGGTATGTTAATTACATTTTATAGTAAATAAGTGGCAGTGGTGCTGGAACAATTTGTGGGGATGTCGCTATCAATGTTATATTACTGAAGTCATAGGAACTGTGAAAAATCTACGTGTCACACAATGAACAAGTGTATCAAATATGCCAAGCCCGTTCAGTATGGGTAAGGGGGTAGTATGTAACCAGTGGTGCATTTTGAAGCACACTGTCACAAATATATTACTAAAGCAGTGTGTAGTAGCTCAGTGTTATTTACAGATAACACATTTTCCATTGACATGGCCACTAAATTTGCAGAGACATGCAGTTTTACTGATAACACTATTGTTTTGATCCTATTAAAATCTTTGTTTCTATCACACTTAAGAATTACAAATATGTGCTTCATTTATTCTTTCCTAACTGCTGGTACATTTTGAAATATTTGTATAGTTCATTCACAGATTAGTTTAAATTTTGTTGTATGTTAGAAAATGTTTTACATTCTGCAGCCTTTCCATTCACACTCTTGGTACCCCACCAAGATTGTCACATAGTTCACATTACCAAATTCTCTCACCTTGTAGTCAGAGAAAGAAACGTAAACACCAAATTCCATGTTAAAAGAATACAAATCAATTTGCAAGAAGATATAGCCTGACATCCCAATACTGACTTTGAATACACAGCAAATGTGACAAGTTAAAAACAAAGGGCCAAATTTATCATTGCAATGCGTTGCCCTTGCACCACACATGGTGTCGCAGGGGCAGCACTATACCTAAGTCAGATTTATCAAGCAACATAATGGGCCTTATTATGAGTTTGGCAGTGCGAGAGCGGAACCAGCCTGCTCCCGCACTGCCAAACCAGTGTAGGAACCGCAAGCCAGATCAGGAGTTTTTCTTCTGGTCTGGGAGGCGGTTCTTTGGCGTTCCTAGTGCAGTGCCTATGAAATAGGCACCGCAATGGAACATCAAAGGCAGTACCTGCACGGCATGGATTGCTGCAGTCCATGCCGTGCAGGTACTGGTGTGCAGGCACACAGAGGGGCACATGTTGTGTCCCCCTGTGTGCATCCACATGGCGTTAGGCACCTCTTCACTGCCACACTTTTCATGGTGGTCACACTGCCATGAAAAATGTGGTGATGAGAAAACTTGTAATATGCTTGGCAGGACCGCAGCTGCCCCGCCAATTATATTGCAGCATCAAGACCGCCGGGCAACCACCAGGAATCTTTGATCCCTTCGTGGTTGTGGTGGTCCCAGGGCAGCCCGACCACCCTGGTCTTAATAGGGCGGTTGGAAGAACACCACCGCCGCGTCCCCACTAGTCTGTGGGTCCGTGGACAGCCAGACTCATAATAAGCCTCAAAGCCACCTTGCGTGTGATGTGATGTTACTATAATACATTATATAATACATTATTGCTCTTACCTTGTTGGAGCTCTCATGCTCCGTAGGTTCTGTTACCATGTCCCTCGTTCTTCTTTAGAATGTGAGGCTGACGGCACTCCACGATCGACAGTTGCAGCTGTGTCGTTGAGGTGGTCGGATGCCAGGTTGTGCTCCCAGTAAAGTACTTACCGTTACCAGCTGGCTACGTGTCTTTCCTTTGAGATATCATCTCAACAATTTTGGCGACGAGGATGGGCCCTGCATTGTTTGGTAAATCTGGAGTAACACTAGTCAGCGCAAGTAACTGTCTTCAAACAATCAATCATACATTTGTAGAGTGTACAGCTACTCCAGGGCTGTCTCAACACTAGTGGACAGTATCCACCCCAAGCACTCTACCTATTCTCACTCAGAAAGCTCTGTCAAATAGCCAAGTTTTAAGAGATCTCCTAAAGCAACTTTCATCCCTCATTTTGCGCAAATGAAGTGGAAGGAGATTTCAAACGTGCGCTGTGCAGTGCATACATGCTTTATGCAGGTGTTGGATATGTGTGTGCTTTTGAGTGGTACAATACATGAAGGATCTAATGGTGTGCAGTTTGTATATGCTTTATACATGTGCTAGATGTATGTGTGCCTGTGAATGGTACAAAACATGGAGGACTCTGGGTTCCATTTTAGAAGACCAAGAGCTGCATGGTGAAGCATAAGGAGAGCAGGAATCCCCCCAGACAGATTTGGACAAAGTTGGACGGAACACTATCACCCAGCGCCCCTGCCAGTGCTGCCAATGACAGTTCCAACACAATTACTAATCCTCACACTCCTACAAGTGTGACAATTCAGACTATTCCAGGCCCCCCAAACCTATAAGAATGGCTTGAGCGGCAGTGTTAGTTAATTTTAACATATATTGAAGTAAAAAACTGCAAATGTAGTGCTCATCCCTCAATTAGACAAACAGTGCCACCATGTAGCAGACTGTCATAAGTGCCGGTGTTGACAATTAAGTGCTGGTGCCGAGCACTGGAAACCACTGGCTCAAATTAAGCACTGGGACCTGTCCACATTTCAGGAAGGAGATGGGACTGATAAGAGAAACGGAAAGAGTAGGGCTGAGGAGTGGGCACTTAAAAAGGAAGCAGACCCCAAAATAAACTTCAAAGAATCAAACTTCGAATCATATTTGGTGTCATGAAATAGGCTTAAAGAAGGGGAGCTTGAGACTTCAAAAGTTGTCAACTGTCAAGCACCCAGTCAGGCTGTGCAAGAAGTAGAAGCTCTGCAAGACGTCTGCCTGCTAGTCCTCCAGGGGAGTGAGGGGACATCACCAAGGGAATCCAAGGTTACCAGGCCTGAAGCCTGGAGCACCAGTGCCTGACTGCTTGCCAAGACCAGTGTGCTCTGTGAGGAGGAGGAGAGCATTGGGGGGAGCGAGGTCCAATGAGGAATCCTTGTTGAGTGGACATCCTGGTGAGGTATGAGGGGATGGTTACTGCACCAATCAGGTCATTGCCTGTGTACAGGAAAAAGTCAGAGACCCCCATGTGCAGGAGGAGCAGCAGCAGAGTGAGCCATGATCGTCACTCTGCCAAAGGAATCTTCGCCGTGCAGTGAGGAACCAGCAACCACGTGTGTCAGGAGGGCAGCTGTGATCATCGCTGTGGAAATGGGTCATTGCCCCTGTGCAGTGAGGCACCGGTGACCCTGCATGCCAGGAGGGGCTCCGGGACAGATTGCCGTGGTTAGTGGGTCATAGCCCATGGGCAGGGGTGCACCGGTGACCCCGTATGCCAGCCACAGTGAATGAATCTCCTGTGCTGATCAGGTTGGACCCCGTTTGCAGTGGAGAGCAAGTGACCCTGTATGCGATAGGGGGTCCCCAGAACCAGGCAAGAAGTGTGACCTGGTTAGAATTGTCACCAGAGGAGAAAGACCATTGTAGAGACCCCTGAAAACCTACACTGTGACAAAGGATCAGCATCAAGACCTTCATTCTACTTCCCCGCCTGACACACACCGTGTGAAAGACCAAAGAACTTACCCAGCTTGGAGGAGCCATGAAGAACCTCCGGTCACTGCGACTGCATGACTAGATATGAGAAAATGGAGGACAGCTAAGCGTGGCCCACCTGGGCAGTATTCAGTAAACTCAGCTGAACCAGACACTCCCACTCCAGCGCCCTCGGAGGGCTTGCACTCTAGAACTCCAGTCACAAAAATCCTGCAGGCGCGAGTAATCCAATCCCTCAGCAGCAGTCACAAAGGTAGTCTTCACAAATTGACACACAACCCTATGCTTTCTAGGTTGGGACAACAAACTGCCACAACTTACTCCACTACTGCAAGGGAAAAAGCTACACTACATGGCTTGGTAGGAGGGCTTTAAAAAGTGGGACAGAATAGGCATTTCCAGCTTGGGAGATATTTAGCGGGGAAGATGCATGTGCTCTTTTCAAGACCTTCAACAACATTTCTCCTGATCTCTGACCCAGTTCCATAAATATCTACACCTCTGCCATACTCTTACAAGCCATTTGACGGAGACAACGGACTAGGCTGAACACAACCCTCTTGAGGCAAAACTCCTGGTAGGTCCTTTGGGTAAGGAACAGATATCCCAAATATACCTATCACTAGTTGCCAACGTCCCTGATGCATTTATCTCCCCCAAAAGAAAATGGGAAGAGTTGGTGGGACCCCTTGAAAATGCCGACTAGCAAGATACCCAGATGAAATCCTGAGAAATTGTAATTTCTCCTTCACTTCGATTGATCCAGATGAATTATTTGCATGCCACGTACCTCACACCACGCTGTCTTTGGCATGCTGGCAAGATTCCCCACCCTACTGGCTTTCAATGCACCCATGCCGATGCAGACTTCTTTCACATGATATGGGCTTGCCCTAACATAGTGCGGTTTTGTCGAGGAATTGAGGGGGCACTGGCCCAAGTCCTTGGGCAGCCAGCAGCTGTGATGCCCAGGGTGGTGGCACTTTTGGACATACTGGGCAAACAGTATACGGTCACATACCGATGATGTGACCGGATAATGGGGAGAGTGGCCACAGTGGTCACCAAACGGGATATTGCATGCAAGTGGAGGTCCCCACAGCTGTCTACCTTGTAGGAGTGGCGGATGGGAGTGGATTGGTGTGCAAAACCTGTTGCCCCCAGAAACATGCTAAGACTTGGGGTAAATGGTGGGCACATTACAGGCTAGTAGGCGACTAGCAGCTGCTGCGGGGAGCAGGATGCTGATTCATGATGCCTCAATACTGATTGTATATCAATGCCAAAACTAATGGTTAATGTCTACTTTTACGCACAATTCAATAAAGTTGATTTATCAAAAAACTGGCTTTGAGGACACTGCACTGGCCACTGGTGAAGTTGAGGAAGAAATCCAAGGTTCTTTGCACCATGCATGAATCGTGTTAGGGTACAGGCCCAGCCTACCTCAAAATCTGGTTCCTTACTCCATCTGTAGCAGAGCCATGTGTCCAATTATAACTTCAAATAACATAAACAGTGAGGTAGATCAATTAGAGTACAAACCCCTTCACAAATGAATAATCTGAACAATAATTTGATAGCAGAACCCATTCTCCTGTGTTTTAGAGGGCTCTTTGAAGTAGAAATTATCAGGCTGGCACTTGACAGATCACCTGCAAGCCAAACAGGCCATAAAAGGATACGTGTAAGAAGAAATCCAACCTCACATCTAGTTGGATTCTAACTACCTCCGTCAATTGCTAATCACACCTTTTTTCCTACTGCATCGAAGTAAATGTAAGGGAACCATACAGTGCTATAGGAGAGTAGGTGGAGGTTGGCACTGAATTCATAACATCCTGCAGTATAAAAAATGTCCCTAAAATTGAATCTGTCATGGACTTTAATTAATGCACACAGTTAATTCCAATATTTGCAGTAACTACTGTTACACCCACAATTTTCCCCAGGTAACTTTTCACTCAAACCTGCCAATATTTAGAGGGAGAAAATGCCCAATAAATACAGTGACAGGAGGATTTTGATGTGGTAAGCGTAAAAATCCCCATGCTATGCCCCATTTTTTGAAAACTGAGAGTAAGCAATAATTATCACACCCACCTCCGATACCTCGGTGTAGGATTTTATTGAGTGTGGTAATTATTGTATCTGGCACTGGGGCACTCTTAATCAAGGCCTCTGAACTAAAGATGGTACAAATGAAGGTGACTTACTGTGAGAAGCTGTCCTGGTATATGATGTCGACTTATGTAAGTGGGCACCCTGCACCAGTCCAGACAACCCTTATGGTGATTTAAGAGATCTTAGACAACCTTAGAAAGCTCTCTAAGTGGTAGCTGTGGAGAGAAGCCTTCAGGCTTAGTCCAGAAGATATGTAAAGCAGCTTGTTTTACCAGAATGCAATCTTATAGTATAGATTAAGTGAAAAAGAACCACACCAAGTATTTATGAAAATATGCATTTATTATATAATACTCTCTAGTATGTTCCAATATCTCCAGCACGGAGATAAACTCAATGCACACAATACTTTAGCAAAGAAACACAGTAAATAGCACGAAATACAAGGTGGTCCCAGGGGGGACCAAACCATATACTAAGAAAGTGGTATAAGAACCACGACTCGAGTCAAGACAGTGTTGAGAAAATGTAGAAGTTCTGGGCCCCCAAGGAACCACCCAAGGTGAGTAGATAGGGACCCCACGGAGAGCGTGTGCAGTGTGGAAACACGACCGTGTGCTCCGTACAACTCTATGTGCAAGCCGCCGTTAGAGTTTTAAAGATTACGGACCCTTCCCAGCGGACCCTGAAGAAACCCCTTGGGAGACAGAAGGTTGGAGAGCCACCCCACCCGTGGATACCCTAGTACCCACGTTACCTACACCAGGGAAGCTGGGTGCATACGTGTGAAGTGGTGTCGGAAACCGCCGTCGAACCCAATGGAGGACTTCAGGAAAGTGCCGTTGCTGGAAGAGGAGAAAGTGTCCGTGGGAATCCAAATGTAGATTCTTGAAGAGGAGTACCTGAAAGCAGAGGGGACAGTCTATGCCACTCAGGAGTGACCAGGAGACTTGGAAGATGAATGCCCTCTGATGTCGGGTGCTTCAGGGAAGATGACAATGACCTTGACTCTGCCGCTGTGAGCACCAGGCAATGCTGAGGAAGACCAGGACCCAGGTACGAGCTGTCCCACAAAGGATGTCGAGTGCTGAGGGGTCGGTGTCCGGAGGGAGCACCAACAAGCCTTGGCAAAGGCAAGCCACGCAGAAATCAAAGAAGGAGCAACGTCAGGACCAGCAAGGTCCAGGGGACTCACCAAAGGCAGGGGAGTCAGGGCAGACCCTGAGCAATCAGGGGAGCCCAAAAGTAACAAGTGTGACCCTCAAATGGACCCACAGGCCGGAAGCACTGTAGTCGCGAGAGGACCTCAAGCAGCTCACCAAAAGATGCAGGCCACGATGCACACAATGCAGTGTGGCTGAAGATTCTGGTCACTGGAGATGCTAGAGGTTGGGGCTACTTGGAGCCCGAAGATCTTCTTGCAAAGAAGCCAACAAGCCTTTGAAACTGCAAGTTGGACGCAGTACACAGGGGTACGGTTATTGCAACCCCCACGAGGGATTCTGGCCTCAAACTTGGTGAGAGGGCAGGGAAGGCCTCGGGAGCTGTGGAAAACCACCACCTGTGTTGCAGAGCCCACGGAGTCCGAAGAAACTCAGAATCTGCAGACCGGTCGACTTAGTTACGGTGCTTGCAAATGCAGGGGAGTGACTCCTTCATGCCAAGGGAGATTACTTCAGGTGTCTTTAATGCTTCACAGGCCTTGGAAGGGTCCTGTATGATGCACAGGCAAAGACGATGCAGCAGACTGGAAGGGAGACAAAGTCAGGCCCAAACGAAGTCCAGCGAAGTCCAGAGTGTCCAGACGGTAGAAGTGCAGTGGTGTCTGATCTGAATCTTATCCCACGACGAATTTAGGGACCTACACCCAGGTAAGTCCTTAAGTACCCTAGAGAAAGGGTTGGGAAGATTCAGGGGACCTTCCCAGGGGAGGGTCTGGACAGGGGGGAGGTTACTCCCATGTCCTTTGTCCAGTTTTGCGCCAGAGCGGGAACAACGGCTCCCAGAACTGGTGTGAACTGGACTATGCACAGGGACACCTAGTGTACCCCTCATGCAGACTTTCTGGCGCTGGCAAGCGCACCCACCCGGTCCCAATACACTAAATCCTGTCTGGGAGGTGGTCACACCTCCCTGTGACAGGATGCCTATTGTTCCACCTTCCTCTGCTCGAGCTTGGCTCAGCAGAAGGAGGGCAGAAATGTGTCTCTGGTTGGCAGCAACCATTTTGTGCTGTCCGGGTCTAGAAGACTGGTCCTGGGAACACTGAGAGCCTAACGGAGGGATCTTCCAGTGCTTGGAATCATACCTCCCACACTGTTTACGGTCTGGGACGTATGATTCCAACATGTTTGATACCAAACATGCTAGGATTCGTTGCAGCCGTTTTCGAGATGATCATCGCGTAATTACACGGTGCCCCTCTATATAGTATATGGCTGCTTCACTGACAACCCGGGAGAATGGACTCTGTAGGCTGCAGGGGTGTCCTGCTCATGCAGGGGCACCCTCTCACTTAGAATCAAACACCCTGCCTTCAGGATTTTAAAGGCCTGCTTTAGGGGTGACTTATAGGTTTTAAGTGCTGTGACCCTTAGATATAGTAAACCTATATCTTAAGTAAGTGGTGGAAGCACCAACTTACGCAGGCTGCAATGGCAGGCCTGTAGATCCATTTTGCATGGTCTCCCATGGGTGGCATAATGCATTCTTTAGCCCATGGGAGACCTCTGGGGTATCTATTCCCTGGGTATCTTAGTACCATATATTAGGGACTGATAAGGGTACCCCAGTATCCAATCTGGAGTGTACCTAAGTACTCAACACAACAATTTAGGGAGAGAGCAGATAGACTGGGGTCCTGATTAGCAGGATCCCAGTCAGGCTAGTCAAAATACAGCTTAGCACCAGACAAAAAGTAGGGGTAACCATAGAAGTAGATCCTTCTTTTCTACACTTACACAATATTAAAACAAGTAGCCTTATTTTGAAGCAGGGTTATACCTCCATTTGCACATTTGTTCATAAAATCTGTTTCTCTCTTCCATTTTTGCTAATGGAAATGAATAGGTAATTCCGTTGGTGAATGCCAAACTCGTTTCTCACAGTTTTTTTTTTAATCATAATCAGTGTATCAGGCAAGGCACACGAAAAACAGTAAATTAGCATTTTGCACAATACAAAAGTGTCCAGGTCCAATAGAGAAGCAAGGCAGTAAGTGTGGGCAATATCCAAGTCCAGGAAATTAACATTGTACGTTACTTTCATCAAACAAAGAAAGTACCGCAACGAAAAACTAGCAGGAGCAGTGAGCGGATACAGAAACAAGCTTCCATTCACAGGAGTTAGGGCTTCGAGAGGGGAGGGATTACCAACCCCCGCATCAGCCTCCAGTCCCTGGTCCGCACTGCATCCCATCACATCCGCGAATATTCACTCATCCAAATCCATCTCACGTGGCCACCAACTAACCTTCCACTGGGGTGGGCTCAGAGTTCGAGTCCCGGGAGGGGACCAGAGCGTCGTCTGCCAGCAAGTCCACAGTTGCCAAATTATCCAACATATCTGCCCACCTGTTAAAATCCTTTTCCGCAAGTTCAGCAGTTCGCACTGCCTGCAAACTCCTCTTTTCTGCTTCGCCCCTTTCCTGCAGATCCAGTATCTATTTCTGCACCTCCAGTGCAAGGGGCTGCATCTAGTGGATGGCTACCCGAAGCTTAACAAGCACCAAGTCCGGGGGAGCAAATCAATAGCTCTTTGTGGTCATGTGCGGGGGTGTCAGGAGTTCCCCAAGTAGGCTGTGGGTGATGAAGGACTCCAATGGCATATTTGTAACCTCTCATAAAACCGCCAGCACCACCTCTCAAAACCCCCGTAGTCCACCACAATCCCATGTCATTTAAAGGAAAGTGCAGGTGGAAACCCACACCTTGGGCAAACGGACCGAGCTCTGTTGATTCTCTGTAGTTGCTGTGGCATCATACTGGGGTGGCATAGTGAGCAATAGAACAATGGATTAAACCCAGATCTCTTGACTAGGGGTGAGTGGTTGAAAAGTTTCAGCACTCCGTCCATCATCTTGTTGTGTTTGCTATGTTTGTCTTATATGTAGGTCCCTTGCTTGCTGTGCCACTGCATTCAAGCTAGCCTGGCTGATGAGGGGTGATATCCCGAAACCGGGCCCAGGATGCTTGTTTACAGTCCAAGGAGGACCTGGCCTGGCAGTTCAGGCTGAACTGTATCCCATGAGGAGCAGTGTCAAGACTGATTTTCATATGGCTTGGTCCAAACTGAAGTGGCACAGTGAGCAACAAAAGAACGATGGATTAAACAAAAATCTGTTGACTGGGGCTAAGTGGTTGAAAAGTTTCAGCACTCCGTCCATCATCTTGTTGTGTTTGCTATGTTCCCGTGGCTAAGGGTATGCCCAGACGTGGGTCCCTTGCTTGCTGTGCCACTGGATTCAAGCTAGCCTGGCTGATGATGGGTGATACTCCGAAACTGGACCCAGGATGCTTGTTTCCGATCCAGGGAGGACCTGGCCTGGCAGTTCAGGCTGGACAGTTCCCATAAGGAGATGGTCAAGACTGATTTGCATACGGCTGGGTTTAAATTGAAGTGGAATAGTGAGCAAAGGAACGACAAATTAAACCCAGATCTTTTGACTGGGCGTGAGTGGTTGAAAAGTTTCAGCACTCCGTCCATCATCTTGTTGTGTTTGCTATGTTCGCCATAACTGGCCAAGGGTATGCTCATATGTGGGTCCCTTGCTTGCTGTGCCACTGGAATCAAGCTATCCTGGCTGATGAGGGGTGATACCACGAAACTGGGCCCAGGATGCTTGTTTCCGGTCCAGGAAGGACCTGTCCTGGAAGTTCGGGCTGGACTGTTCCCAAAAGGAGCAGGGTCAAGACTGATTTGCATATGGCTGGGTCCAAACTAGGGTGGCATAGTGAGCAAAAGAACGATGGATTAAACCAAGATCTCTTGACTGGGTGTGAGTGGAAGAAAAGTTTCAGCACTCCGCCCATCATCTTGTGTTTTCTATGTTTGCCCTAAGTGGCCAAGGGTATGCCCAGACGTAGGTCCCTTGCTTGCTGTGCCACTGGATTCAAGCTAGCCTGGCTGATGAGGGGTGATACCCTGAAACCGATCCCAGGATTCTTGTTTCCGGTCCAGGGAAGACCTGGCCTGGCAGTTCGGGCTGGACTGTTCCCATGAGAAGCAGGGTCAAGACTGATTTGCGTATGGCTTGGTCCAAACTAGGGTGGCATAGTGAGCAAGAGAACAAGTGAGTGGTTGAAAAGTTTCAGCCCTCTTTTTCCATCATCTTGTGTTTGCTATGTTTGCCCTAAGTGGCCAAGGGTGTGCCCAGACATGGGTCCGAAACCGGTCCCAGGATGCTTGTTTCTGGTCCAGGTTTTAAAGTTTCAACACTCCGTCCATCATCTTGTTGTGTTTGCTGTGGCATCATATAAGCATGATGTAAATATTAAAACTGAGATAGCTTGAATCACCTGTTACTCACCACCTCCCTGACCAGGGCAAGCACTCATCTCCAAGCGCCATCAGAAAGTGGCATGGGCAGAGCAGCAGTCTTCTTTTCACAAGCCCCTGACAGGTCAGTCTGGCAATCGCCTTTGAGGGTTCTTTAAATATGAGAGCTCAATCCCTGTGTCGACCTGGTGTCCAGTATCTATTGAAGTCTCTTGGATTCCACAGGTTTCCCAGGAAAAGCTGTCCAAATTTCCTGGTACGAGCAAGACACCTTCAAATATTGTCCAAACTGACTGCAGTTAAGACCAAACAGGTCTTGTGCCTCCCAGAACGTAATGGAAGCCCATTTAGGTAGAGGTCACTGACCGAAAGATAGCCTCCCTCAGACCCCCGCGGCAAATCCATCACGGACTGGATAACGCAAAAGGGTTGCAGCCAGCAGAGGGACAGCAATCTAGCAAAGGCTGCCAGGTGCAATGCCTGAGTCATTGTATCTCCCAGGTCACTGCCACCCGTCTGACAATAAAGGGGTGTGTAGATGGAACCCCCCTCCCCTGCATAAGGCACTGCAGCACATCCCCAGCCGTCCCCCTCGTCCTCAACAGGGCCTTTTCATCATTCAGTCCATTGTCGCACCACTGTGCTGCATATTGTAGTTGACTAACAAAATATTACAATTGAAGATTATGCAACTCGAGATCCACCAGCTCGGTATCAAATTTGAGTATGTCCAATTTAACCCTGCTCCTCTTACCGGCCCACACTAGGGACGCAAGGGGGCTATTCAGTTTTGTAAAAGTGTATCTGGGAACGACGTACATGGCATTCTGTAGCACATATAAGCGTCTGGGCAAGGGAACCATTCTGCATAGTGCAACCCTGCCCATGATCGATAGGGGCAACCAAATGCAAAATTTGATTGATTCTTTGTGGTTAGTCAAGACTCTACCTCTATTAAGTCGGTAGTTGGTTTCTGTGGTGTTAGCCACCTGGACTCCCAAGTAGCAAAAGTGATCTATGTCCCACTGAAGCTCAGTCACCGGGAGGATGGCCAGGGGCACACGCGCCAGCGCCACCAACGGGAATAGTATTGTCTTTTGTTCATTAACCTGTAGACCACATTCAGCGACAAATTCAGTCATGATCCACAGTAGTGCCGCAACAGCTCTCTTTGCGTGCATTACATATATAAGTGCTTTGTCTGCATAAGGGGAGACAACATAAGTCACACCACCCTCCTCTATACCCCAGTCCGCAATGTCACTACAAAGGTGAATTGCTAGAGGCTTAATTGCTAATGCAAAAAGGAGCAGTGAGAGGGGCCAACCCTGCCTAATGCCCCTTCTAATAGGAATACTCTCCAACACCACCTGCCCAGATCACACTCGGTGACAGGGTCAGTGTAAAGCAGCTACAGCCAGGACAAGAAGACCAGGCCAAGACCCACCCTCCGGAGAACCTCCCAGATATACTGCCAGTTAAGGGCATTGAATGCCTTTTCGATATCCAAGGCGACCAATGTCACCTCCAGTTCCCCATCCGCGATGGAATGAAGCATGTGTGATAACCTCTTCAGAGTCATGTGGGTCCCCCTAATAGGTGTGAAACCACATTGATCCCTGTGCGCTAAGTGAGACACCACACTGCGCAATCTAGTCATGCGGGCTTTCGCTAGTATCTTAGTGTCCACCCCCAACTTCGAAAGTGGTCTGAATGATCCTGGATTTAACAGACCTTTACCCGGCTTGTGGATCATATTTATTTCAGCCTCTCACCTAGACTGAGGTAGCGTTCCATGCTCCCGTACCTCACAAAGCTTTTCCAGTAGATGGGGTAGGAGTAATTCCAAGTATGCCTGATAGTACTGTACTGGGAGTCCGTTCAGGCCCAGCGTCCTGAATCAAGCCATAACCCGAATCGCTTCCTGCAACTCCTCCTCCAGGAGCTCTCTCTCCAGAGTCTCCCCCTGAGCAGTCGTGAGGCGAGGAAGTGCAAGGCCATCCAAGAAGCTGCTGGTCCCCACCAACAAACTATCCCCCTTCACCTTAAACAGACACAAGATGATTCCGAGGGAGAAGATTGATGCAAGCCTGTGAGGCTTGATAGATCCATCCTGTCACTTCAGCGAGAGGACTACTGGGGGCCGGCGTTCTCTTTTAAGCAACCATGCCAAGAGGAGCCCCGCCTTGTCTCCCTCCCTATAAAGCAATTGATGGTAATCACGCCGTACCAGGCAGTGTAACCTATTCCAGGTTTCCCCCACCAATCCCTGTGCTGACAACAGTGCCCCCGTCACTCCCTCAGTGTGGGGCCGTCTTGCTGGAGGGCAGTCAAATGCAGCTCATCATCAGTTAGTTGTATTACAAGCCGGCGCTTGGTGCCGCTGACACGAGACAGACACTGCCCCAAGTCACTGCCTTTAGGGCATCCCTTTCCACCCCCCTGTGCTCCGTTGTGGACCAGTTGGTCTCAAAATACCCAACTGTCACTGCTCTAAGCTCTTCACGGAGCTGTGTGTCACCACATGTCATGCCGCACCACAAAGGCACCCTGGGTCTGTCCGCACACCCTCCTCAGTCCAAAAGCAGCAGTGCATGGTCAAAGAGAAATCTGCCCAGAATTTAGGCATCAATTATCTCGGGGTAAGATCCAACCACAACAAGAATCTATCTAGGCGGCTATATATGGCATGAGTTGGGGCATAGCAAGTGTACTCTCTGGACTACGGGTGAGTAGTGAGCCAAGCATCCAGACAGCCCTTGAGCTCCATCACACCCTGCAGCACGGACACCATGTTCGGCTTCAAACCTCATCTCAGGGGGGGGCGATCCCTGTCCCCATCCACCACGCAATTAAAATCCCCAGCCCACAACAGGGGGATCCCAACATAATGGAGGAGCTCCCACTCCAGTGCAAGATAAAAGTCACCATCATCTGCAGTGGTTGCATACAGGTTCAAGAAGCACACCTCTCGCTCATCCAAAGTCCCATGTAACAACAGGTATCTACCCTCAATATCTGCTTTAAAACTCCGAACACTGAATGGAACATGTGGGGCAATACAAATTAAAACCCCCTAGCTGTAAACAGAATCGGTAGCTGATAACAACTGCCCTTTCCATTTTCGCTGCACCTTCTGAACATCACTATCCATCAGATGTGTCTCCTGCAGAAGGGCGATCTGTATTCCCTGCCACCGGAGATAGGTCTGGACCCTCCCGCTTGACATAGGAATTGAGCCCCCACACGTTCCACGTCACAACCTTAAAGTGGGCAGCCATATTTGCATTTGCTCAACAGCCTCGCCATTTTCAACCCACCCCCAGCATCCACTACACCGCAGTTGCAGCAAAACAAAACAGAACTAACCCCAAACATCATAACCCTCCCACCGGGTAAACATAATTGACCAACACGTGTCTCCCCAAATAGGAGAGCCCCATGGAGCCCTGCTTTGATAGAACCTCTCAATCCACTATACAGGCTAATCTCCTCCAACCCTTGCAATCCGCAGTCAACCATCAAAGTCAGCAATTTTGGGGGGGAGAAGCTCCACCCTGTGATATCAACCCAGTCCCACACACACACTCCTGCCACTTCACTTTTTTCACACTCTCTCACAAATCATACATACCACCACGTACCACCACATGCTTCTAATCAAACAGACTCTCTGCTAACCAAACAATATAAAGAAAAAACTCTTCCAATACCAGCCACAGGAGAAAAGGGGATGGTGAAACATGTCCCCTCCTGTGACACTTAGCAAACACCACCTATTTATTTGCAGTCATGTACTTGTCTATGAGTCTCGAGAGCCATAGTTTTCCTCCTTCCACAGTGATGCCCAGGCAAGCGTCACCTCATCTCACACAATGCCAGGAATGTCTCTGGCAGTCACCCACAGGGGCTAGACAATAGCTGTAGTGCGCAACACATATATCCAGAAGTGTCAGGAAAGTCAGGTATCAAATCAGTTTTCCCCTGGCTAAAGGGTCTCTTTAACCACAAGGAGATGATGGACGGAGTGCTGAAACTTTTCAAACACTCACCCCCAGTCACAGATCTGGGTTGAATCCATCATCATTCTTTAGCTCACTTTGCCACCCCAGTTCAGACACAGCTATATGCAAATCAGTCTTGACCCTGTGCCTCATGGGAACAGTCCAGACCGAACTGCCAAGCCATGTCTTCCCTGGACCGGAATCAAGCATCCTGGGACCGGTTTCGGGCTAACAGCCCTCATCAGCCAGGCTAGCTTGAATCCAGTGGCAAAGTGAGCAAGGGACATACCCTGCCAACTTAGGGCGAACAAAGCAAACACAAGGAAATGATGGACGGAGTGCTGAAACTTTTCAAACACTCACCCCCAGTCACAGATCTGGGTTGTTCTTTTTGCATTTGTCACACCGAGTGGGACGGGTATGCCCAGACGTGGGTCCCGTGCTCTCCATGCCACTGGAGTCAAGCTATCCTGGCTGATGAGGGCTAAAAGCCCGAAACCGGTCCTAGGATGCTTGTTTCCAGTCCAGGGAGGGCCTGGCCTGGCAGTTCGGGCTGGACTGTTCCCATTGGGCGCAGGGTCAAGACTGATTTGCATATGGCTGGGTCTAAACTGGAATGGCATGGTGAGCAAAAAAACGATGGATTTAGGCCCAGATCTCTGTACTGGGGTGAATGTATGACTTTGTTCTGCATTCTGTCCATCAATTGTTCTTTTTACATTTGTCACCCCGAGTGGGACGGGTATGCCCAGACGTGGGTCCCGTGCTCTCCATGCCACTGAAGTCAAGCTATCATGGCTGATGAGGGCTGAAAGCCCGAAACCAGTCCTAGGATGCTTGTTTCCAGTCCAGGGAGGACCTGGCCAGGCAGTTCGGGTTGGACTGTTCCCATTGGGCGCAGGGTCAAGACTGATTTGCATATGGCTGGGTCTAAACTGGAATGGCATGGTGAGCAAAAAAACGATGGATTTAGGCCCAGATCTCTGTACTGGGGTGAACGTATGACATTGTTCTGCATTCTGTCCATCAATTGTTCTTTTTGCATTTGTCACTCCGAGTGAGACGGGTATGCCCAGACGTGGGTCCCGTGCTCTCCATGCCACTGGAGTCAAGCTATCCTGGCTGATGAGGGCTGAAAGCCCGAAACCGGTCCTAGGATGCTTGTTTCCAGTCCAGGGAGGACCTGGCCTGGCAGTTTGGGCTAGACTGTTCCCATTGGGCGCAGGGTCAAGACTGATTTGCATATGGCTGGGTCTAAACTGGAATGGCATGGTGAGCAAAAAAACGATGGATTTAGGCCCAGATCTCTGTACTGGGGTGAATGTATGACATTGTTCTGCATTCTGTCCATCAATTGTTCTTTTTTGTAAAGGGTCTCCTCAACCACATCACCAGTAGCGTCACCCGAATTGGAGTCTGTCTTTGCCTCTACCAATGCCTTCGCTGCCTCCCTCTCTGACCTTTGTTGCTCCAAGTTTAAGGTGCCATCCTGATGGACCACCACTCGAGAGGAGGATCTAGAAGCTCCACCACCTTGTTGCCACCTCCCACTTGCCAGCCGCGAGCGATAGGAGGTCCCCGGGGTACAGGTCCCAGGATCCGATCTTCACCACGAACCTCCAGCCAGTCCCACACAGATTCAGGGGTGGTAAAGAAGTGTGACCGGTCTGCATGAATCACCTTAAATTTCGCTTGGATAACGGAGTATATATTGCAATTCCATAGCTCTCAATTTCTGCTTAATTCCCCAAACATAAGCCGCTGCTGAACCAATCTTGTGTAATCTGGGAAAATCTGTATCACATTGTTCTCAAACTGTAGGTCTCTGGTCTGTCTGACTGCCTGCAGTATAGCATTCTTGTCCCTGTAGTTAAGAATCTTCACTATCACAGAGCGGAGGGTGTCCCAGCAGGCGGGCTTGGCATCAGGGCACAATGAGCCCTTTGTATCACAAACAACTGACACAACCGTGCCAAAGGAATTATCGTTTTTATCCAGTGTTCAAGGAAAAGCTCTGGCTCCGACCCTCTGCATCTTCTGGGAAACCCACAAACCACAGATTACACAGCAGGACCATCCCCCCGTTGCCTTGGCCCTAAGTTCCAAGGTGTCTGTTTTGGTCACAGGGCTCTCAACTCGGGCCGCAGGGAGTCCACCTCCTCCTTAAGTTGGGAGACATCCCGCTCTGTGGCTAAGGATCTCTACGCCATCTTGCAGAGATCTGCCCTCAGCAAGCCATCGCCTGGGAGACAGTCTCTATCTTTGCCTGGACTGCAGCACTCGAGGCCTTTATGGCGGCAAGTGTCTGGGTGCCCGTTGGGCCCTGTGGGACCTGTGGGGTTGCCACCAGGTCCTGCAGTGGGGAATTGGCCATTGCACTTGAACCTGGGCCGCAAATTGGTCCTTCTTAGTTTGCTGGGCGCCTCTTTGTTGTCAATTCTTCCCCATGTTAGGTTCTGCAGGGGGCATGACTCCCGAACGGGCCCCTCCTTGTGTCAGGGAGTATCAAATTATAGTAGGGGGGACGTCCAGAATATAGCCCAAGTCAAGGCAGGGTTCAAGGATCTGTAAACGGTTGTTGCAGCAGCTTCACTACAACATCTCAGTTGTATGGGTGATAGCCGTCAGGGCCACCAGCCAATCCCCAGTTTCTTGGTGATTTCCCTTAAGCAACCACCTTCCTCTAGCCATCCGAGCCACAGGGCCCAAGTCCTCAGCGTGATCAGGGGTGCATCACAGCCAATACAGTGTCTAAGGATATCAGCGTCTACCGACATGAAGACCGTGCTGTCACATCCTAGCACCGCACCCAGGCAGATAGGCCTTGCAGTAGTCCTTAGGCCGCCGGTATTCAGGGCGGGTGGGGAGGGGCAAAGTCCTATTCCCTAGAGTCTGCAATGCAGAGGACTACATATAAGCCACACGATATGGGCCCTCCCACCACCACCAGAAACCAGCTGCCCCCCCCAGCGTAACAATGGCCCACGATAGTGCTCACCGGCTTTAGCTGTCACTGGCCACCCAGAACACAGGGCCCCAGCTCACTCATGTCACTGGATCACTTGCGGCCTCCTCAGCTCTGCCACCAGTGCCACCGGGTACAAGCCGGTTGTGTCCCCCGAGATGGAGACTGTGCAGCCATGTGGCAAAGCAGCCACAGTCCTCACCACACGGGGCACACCAGGCATAAAAAAGCACCTGCATTCCCTGCTAGAGGGAGACACACACACACACCTGACTTCTCAGGCACTAGCAGATCAAGACACCTCACCACCGACCTTTCGGCTGCTGTGTTCATGGGCACCAGCAGCTCTCATCCAAATCCCCCTGACACACGCAGTCATCCCTCAGCACCAATTACAGGATCCAGGCTCTGTCCAGACTCCCGCCGCTGCACCGCCTGAGGTCCTGCCCAGCCGTAGCTCCCAAAATGGAGACCGTATGAGCGCCTCTGCCATCAGTGTCTTGTCCCCATCACCAACTCCTGATTTGTCATGGCTTCTGCCATGCCACTCAGGGGTCGTCTCAGCGCAGGCTCATCAGCAACAGCAAGTGTTCCAGCGGCTCACACGCAGCTCCGGTGCTCCTCAGAGGCCAGAGTGCGGCCTCCAGCAACCCTCTGGAGTGGAACATAAGGCCTCCAGTCATCTTTCCTATGGGAAGTCCACAGACCTAACAGCATTTCAAGTAGTATTGAAAAGCTAGTATTTTCCAAATAAAAATAAATCAGCCTTTTGGTCAATGAGGGGCAGGTTTCTTTCCACACTTAGGGTCTCTTTAAAGTTTAACACTGGTATTACGTTTAAAATAAATGGGCATTTCAAAAAGCAAGGGTCAAACTCCTTTTCTTTTTGGTCTCATATAGTAATTATTTCATACTTGTGTAGAGAGCAGCCCGGCCTCTCCACAACAATGTTGCACCTGTATCACTCCTCAGGGCGGGCTTGCCTCGAGGAGATAAATAAAGGGACGAAAGACCGCTCGTGGTCTTTGCCCACACCCTCTAACGAAGTGTGTGTCCTGCAATCAATTGGGAGCCAGGTAGGCCGTATTGTCTATGCTGGCTGACCCACCACACTGGCAACGAGGCCGGTTCCAACCATCGCCTCTCCTGCTCACCTTTCTCTGCCACCTCGCCAGACTCCACGCTTGCCTGGGGTGCTGCTCTGCAAAGCGTGCAGCAGCGGGCACACCCTGATCCTCCATGCTGTGAGACCACACCCTCCACTGCGCTCGGAGTGCAGCCTGGCCCCCAGCGGTGACCACCGGAGACTCCAGCGATGGCTCTGCTGACAACCAGGTGGGTGCGTCCCCAACGGCCTTCCTCCGTCTCCACGGACTGCCGGTTGTCAGCTTGCACGGCCCCGCCCGATGCCCAGTAGTCCAGCGTTGTGCTCTCTCCTGTGGCCTCACATCGGCTGGCGGTGGCCCCGCCCTGACGACACATGAGCACCAGGCCCCGGCAGGAACAAAAGGTCCCCATCAGGAGGACTGAGAAGTCGCCTGCAATACGCGAGGTTAGCGTGCTGCGCCTCGCAGGGCCCCCGGGGCAGTCCTACATCTAAAATAAATAAATAAATAAAACAAAGAGAAGAGGACTAGTTGCTAGGGTGCAACGCAAGAGTAACAAAAAGAAAAGAAAAAACGCAAACAGATCAGGATAAACAAGGAAATCAAAAGGGGGAGCAGGAACAGATAATTGAATTAAAAAATAGATAATAAAAATACACGGAAAAAGAGGACATAAGAACAGGAGAGTGAGACCCTAGCCACCGTAAGCACACCACCACAAGCAGGCGCAGCTGACCCATTAGCAGGTGCAGCCGCACCACCCCAACATCACAGCCATGCCGCGTTGACACCGCTCATGCCATTCAGCGAGCTCGCTGACCCAGCGATGGCTGCCCCCGCTGGAAATCCTGGATAGGGCACCTCAACCACTACTTCAGGGGCACGAGAGAGATGGACAGAGCTGTCAAGATATCGTTACTCATGCACTACGGTGGTGGAGAGTTGTATAACCTCTTTGAGACTCTCCCAGACACGTGAGATGATGATGATTTTGAAGCTGCAGTGGCAGCCCTGAACCGGCATTTCGACCCCCAAATCAATCCGGATTTTGATCGTTTCAAGCTGCGACAGGCCTAACAATCTGAAACGGAATCTGTCGATGTCTTCACCGCCCGACTGAGAAGGCTCGCAAGCACATGCACATTCCAAGGCCAGAGAGAAGAAATACGGGCCCAAATCATCCAGGGATGTTGGTCGGTGCTGTTACCGCGGCTAATCTTTCGTCAACCAGGAATGTCACTAGATGACATCCTTATACTGGCCAGATCCCACGAGTTGTCGAACTCCCGAGCAGACGAGATGGAGGCAGCCCTCAACAGGGGCGCAGTTGCACCCAGCACCCCTCCCCCCCCCCCGGGACATCCAAGTCAAGGAGGAAAGAGTGGAGGCCATCCAAAAACACCCAAGCCCAGCTTGTGTTGCCCCAAAGACGCCGATGGGCGGGCCCTGCGGAAACTGTGGAGCCGAACATCAACCAACAGGTCTCTGCTATGCAAAAGGGAAGGTCTGCTCCCGGTGCGGAAAACAGAATCACTTTGCCAAAGTATGTAGGAGCGGGAGATCCAGAACAACCTTCATCAGGCCATGTGGCCCCACATCGAATATTAGGCTGCTGTCGATTGATGACCACCTCACCTAAGAGGACGCCACACCACCAGGGCAAGGGTTCGACATGGACAAAGAGGACAACAATGTGTTTATGGTATCCTTTGCAGGCCGTGCGGACGGACGGCGATAGCCGCCTCCCATGTGCTCCATTCAAGTGGCAGGCTCCACGGTGCAAGCGTTGAATATCATGGACTTTGAGAAATATGAACGCCTCACACCGTGCCCCCCTCTCTCACCTACCAACGTGAAGTTATACACCTACGGCGGGTCCCACAGACTCCCTCTGAGAGGAGTGATAGAGGTGGAAGTGGCCAACGACAAGCACGCAACATGGGCAAGGTTCCACATGACGAATGGGAAGAAAGGCACTCTCCTCAGCTGCCACACGGTGGAGGACCTAGGGCTGGTTTTCTTCGCCAATCAAGTGCCCGACTCCCACGCCAACGCCATCCTACGGGGGTTTCCACAGCTGTTAGAGGGCTTGGGAAAACTCAAAGACAAGCAATTCAAGCTACATATTGACTCCTCGATCAGGCCGACAGCACTGAGGCACAGAAGCGTACCCTTCCACCCACGGCCGCAGGTGGAGGAGAAGTTGAGGAAACTTGAGGAACTGGGTGTCATCAAGAGAGTCACAGGCCTGACCCTGTGGGTGTCGCCTCTGGTCATCGCCCCAAAGCCCAAGCCGCCTGGAGCCATCCGGCTGTGTGTCGACATGCGCCTTCCCATCCAGAGGGAACAACATCTGACACCCACCATGGACGACATTGTGGTTAACCTCAATGGGGTGAAGTGGTTTTTCAAGCTCGACCTAAATGCTAGATACCATCAGCTGGAGCTAGCGCCCGAGAGCAGATATATCACCATGTTCTCCACCCATGTGGGCCTGAGGAGGTACAAAATGACTGAGCTTCGGGGTGTCATCGGCCACCGAGGTCTTCCAGAAAGCTATCCGGGAGACCCTGTCTGGTTTGCAAGGTGTCATAAACCTCAGCGATGACATCATGGTATTCTCGAACACCCTAGAAGAACATCACATGCACCTGAGAGACACACGTCAATGGCTGGCAGTCAGTGGCCTCACCCTCAACAAGGAGAAGTGCTCGTTCTAACAGAAATCAGTTGATTTCTTTCAATACATCTTCTCGTGTGAGGGGCTCCAGGTAGACCCAAAGAAAGCCGCCACCATCAGGACAGCCCAAACACCCACCACTCGACTGAAGTCCGCAGTTTCCTGGGGATGGCCATTCATACTGAACCTGGCCTCCCTGTCAGAGCCACTGCGAGCCCTCACACACAACGGTGCACCCTGGGAGTGGACCCCGGAAATGAATGCAGCCTTCCACGCCAATAAGACGAAGCTGATGGACAAAACAGTCATGGCATACTTTCACACAGGGAGGCGCACCGAGCTGGTTGTCGATGCAAGCCCGGTTGGCCTAGGGGCTGTTCTCCTCCAGGAAAGGGAAGGAAAGGAATGGGCATCCGTTGCATACGCCAGCCGAGCACTATCAGACACTGAGACACAGTATGCCCAAATCGAGAGGGAAGCCTTCGTCATCAAATGGGCATGCCAGCACTTCCACCTGTATCTTTATGGGCACGAATTCTGGGTGGTGACAGACCACAAGCCACTGATTCCCCTGTTTTCTGGAACATCAAGGTTAACTCCCCCCAGGATAGATGGGCTGTCCAGCTTCAAGCATACCGCTTCGAGGTCGTAATTCGCCCAGGTGCCAGCAATTCAGCTGACTTTCTATTGTGCCACCCCATTGTGGTGGACACACGGCAGCCACATGCAGACGAAGAGCACACCAAAGAATTCATAAAAATGATAACCCAGGAGGCGTGCCCCAAGGCATTGACGCTGGAGGAAATCGGGGTGGCAACAATGCAGGATGAACACCTGATGAAGGTCAAAGAAGCACTGCTCACCAGGGGATGGCAACACTTCCTCGAAGGAGCACACTCCCTGAATGCGGAGGATCACCATGCGAGACAGCAGCTATGGAGAGTCCACAGCGAGCTAGGTGAAGGCAAACACTGGATCGTACTGCTCGGTCATGCCATTGTAGTCTCAAACAAGCTACAGAACCAGGTAGTCGATCTTGCACACGTTGGACACGGGGGATGACAAAGACTAAAGCATGTCTCCGCAGCAAGGTGTTGTTCCCAGGCATGGATGCCCTGGTCGAAGAGATGATTTGGAAATGCCATTCGTGCACAATTACCAGAAGCGAGCCAGCTCCGGCCCCAGTCATCACAGAGGAGCCCTGCACCGAACCATAGTCCAAAGTAAGCATCAATTTTGGGAGCTTCCCCGATGGTCACGGCACTCTAGTTTTGATGGACTCGCACTCAAAATTCCCCATCGTCAGAGTGATCTCATTCACAGCATTTCCCCAAGACCAAGCCGTCCTCAACAAGACATTTGCGCTGATGTGCCTCCCGGACGAGATCAAATCTGACAACGGACCCCCGTTCCAGGGCAGGGAATTCCAGGAGTACCTGGCAGGAAAGGCCATTCGACACAGGAAAATCACTCCGCAATGACCACAGGTGAACAGCGATCAGTACCACCCGCTGTTCCCTGTCCCATCTGCTTTTCAGGCGTGCCCCATGGGACAGCCTCCCGGCGGACCCGACCTGGCGTCCAGCTGAACTAGACGGTGAAGCCACGCAGACCCGGGGAGAGATCACCAACCGGAAGGCAAGCCTCACGTGAGGGGCCCAGTCACCCTCATTGTCTGTGGGCGACTATGTGGTCGTGAAAGACAGGCAACCCAGGTGGAAGTTCCGAACTCCCTACGAGCCTGAGGTGTGGAGAGTCATCGCCATCCAAGGGAACATGGTTTCCACTCAACGGGGCACGCGATTGGTGACCAAAAATGTATCCTGATTCAAGAAAGTGGCCGGGCCTCGCTTCGGTCAGGAGTGGGAAGCCGATCTGGAAATGGAAGCTGAATCCTTTGTGGATCCCGCACCATCCCCTGTGACGACTGGTGAGGGCCATGGATGTGCAAGGACCAATGGGTGACCCCAGATATTGATCCAGTGCACCAGAGCACCCCAAGCATGCCCCTGACTAGTAGCCTAGCTGGAGCGGAACCCAATTCCAACTCCCGGAGCCAGGTGTATGGTCTCCAGCCAAAGCCTGCCCCCAGCCAGGGGCTCAGAGACATTGTGTGTGTTATACCTCGACCGTGATAACCATGTAAATGATGGACGCTAAAGAAAAGGAGGAATGTAGAGAGCCATCTGACCTCTCCACAACAATGTTGCACCTGTATCCTTCCTCAGGGCGGGCTCGCCCGGAGGAGATAAATAAAGGGGCGAAAGACCGCTTGTGTACTTTGCCCACACCCTCTAACCAAGTGTGTGTTCTGTAATAATTTGGGAGCCGGGTAGGCGGCATTGTCTACACGGCCGACCCGCCACAACTTGGTCTTTCCCAATACGGGGAAATTTAAAAAAAAAATAAGTTGAGGAACTATACTCTTTC
Source organism: Calotriton arnoldi (assembly GCA_963921515.1). Classification (NCBI taxonomy): domain Eukaryota; kingdom Metazoa; phylum Chordata; class Amphibia; order Caudata; family Salamandridae; genus Calotriton; species Calotriton arnoldi. The sequence goes on from CAWUFW010011060.1 coordinate 161,210, forward strand.
CTAAATGCCCTGGCAAGAATATACACCTGACAATCTTGTTGATATAAAAATATTAGCCTTTCATGAGATTAGAGGTCTGTGATTGGTTCTTGGAGTTTACAATGAAGCACAAAGTTCTAAAGGTAATTCTATTGGGTGTGCTAGCCAGCAGGTCAACCCGAATCTCCTCGACTTCTCTGTGAAAATGTATAAGGTGTTCCAAGACGTTTGTCAAACGTTTCCCCATGACTACTATAGAAATTACGGATTTTGCTAAATGAATTCAATTTCTAGAAGAAATATAATCTATTAAAGATACAGGCAACATATTTTCATCTAATATCCTTAATTAATTTACTCACTTATTTATAGCATATACTATTATGTATTATAACCGTTAAATCAGTACATTTATGATGAAAATCCAGAGAGTATTTATTCACTTAATGTGCATTTCCAACAATGGCATTATTGATCACATCAATTTTTGTTGTTATTGTTTCACTTATTTTATTTCTTTAATGTTTCTTTAGGAGATGAACATGACAAATATGGAATGTTCGGGCAATGGTACCACGGCTACAGAATTCATCTTCCTTGGATTTCAGATCCCTCCCATAGCAAAGATGGTCATCTTTGTGCTGTTCTTAATAATTTACATTTTCACAGTAGCCGGGAATGTTCTGATCATCGCCACTGTGTCTTCAAATGAACATCTTCACTCTCCGATGTACTTCTTTCTTGTTGTTTTGTCTCTAGTGGAAATCGGGTACACAACATCAATTTTCCCCATTTTGTTGGGGACCTTAATAATGGGGAAAATCAGCATTTCCTTTGCGGGATGTCTCACACAATTTGTTTCTATTGCTTTTCTGGCTTGTAACGAGAGCTTTCTTTTAACTTTAATGGCTTATGATAGATATGTAGCTATTTGCCATCCACTACACTACTCAACCATAATGAGTTTGAGGCTTCGTCTTACCTTGATCACTAGTGCATTGATTGCTAGCTCTGTATATTCATTTGGAGGTACCTTTTTAGTGTTCACCTTGAAGTTTTCTGGCCAAAACGAGATAGACCATTTTTTCTGTGATTTTGCACCGATTTTGAAGGTAGCTTGCTCCGACGTTTCTTTGGCCGAAACCGAATTTTTTGTCGCAGCCCTCATCGTGACATCGATCCCGTTTACACTGATCATTGTTTCATACGTATACATTATCTCAACTATCCTTCGAATCCCCTCAGACACAGGAAGGCAAAAGGCTTTTTCCACTTGCAGCTCTCACATTAGTGTGGTTATCATATATTTCGGAACGTTGATAATTGTATATGGGATACCAAAAAGTGTCTACTCCCTCAATCAAAGCAAAGCTTTATCCCTTTTGTATACTGTTGCAACTCCATTTCTTAATCCCATCATATACACTTTGAGAAATAAGGATATAAAAGAGTCCTTCAAAAACCTTCTACATAAAAAAAGAATATAAGGGAAAGTCGTTCATTTAAACGTTTATTGCTGTGGGCATTTAATATAAGAGGTTTATAAAAATGCCGAATAGTGGTTAAACAAAGAACAATGTCACTTTGAGCGTGTGTAATGTATGGGATCAATCTATATTACATGACAATCATGTAATCATTCAATAGATTTCCCACGGAAAAACTTGTGAATCAATGGAAAAGTGCAAATTTACCAAATTTCTTCTTTTTTTGAACGATGAAGTGCATTTCTACACAGTATAAAACACCCATCTTTCTGATTAACCAGAAAAACAAGGTAGAGATGGGGGAGTTGAAATGAGGATGGAGTAACGGGGATAGGTGAGAAAACATAGAGGGCAACAACAAACGGGATGTTTGGACAGAAAAGGAATGGGTAAGAGGGTGAACAGGGAATGAGAGAAAGTAAGAGAGATAAAGGCGAGAGGTGTCAAGCTTGATAGAAGCTTTTGATCCATCGAGAGATTTACTTCTTCCATCAACTCTCCATTGAAATGTTCTAATAGGAGTAACATCTTGAGGAGATACTAGAGGAAAAAGGGGAAAGTTAATAGACACAGAAGCCAGCCATCAATGCTGAAAGGTTAGTATCGGGTCTTCATATACGTGGCTCTTATGGTTTTTACAAGTGCAGCAGCAAAGCAGTACATCCAATGTAAAAATCAGTAAACCGTAAGTGATGGAAATTGGGTTACTGGTTGGGTGGGGGGACAAACCCTTCTCAAGCAGCAACCACAATTCTTGTCAGGGTGAAAACCCAAGCAAACCCCAAATTACCCTGTGCTTAACCCTCTGGTAGCTTGGCACACAGCAGTCAGGCTTAACTTAGCAGCAATGCGTTAAGTTTTTATGCTGCACTTCAAACAGTAATAAAGTGAAAACACAAGACAAGGAAAATCTCACACCAATTTAGGAAAATAGGGAAAAATGTAAGAAATTATTGGAGACCAAAATGACAACAATCCAATCAGTAGAACCAGAGATATTCCATTTCAAAGTTTTAAGTAAAAATAGTACCTAGAAGCACAAAGCAGCAACTGTGGTAATCCAGATTAGCTCTGCTGAACAAAGTACCATAAATCCTGATTGTGGAGTGTTGTGAGATCTCACATTAAAGATGTGTTGCACAGCGGCAGTTCTGAGGAGCTGCGATGCACAGTCCTGCGTTGTCGTCAAAGATGCCCTCAACAAGGGGCTTGCGATGTGAAGTCCTGTGTTGAAGAAAAGTCACGCACTGACAGTTCCAGGGAAGCTGGGAGGCTGCTATGCAAAGTCCTGCTTCACGAGGATGCTGACCATGAGGGGCTTGCAATGCGAAGGCTAATGTCTCACGCAGCAATGGTTCAGGTGAGACTGCGGGCTGTGATACAAAGTTCAGTGTTGGGTATGCATCACGCCACAGCAAAAGTGGCCGTGAGGAGATGCGTCGCGCTGCATCGGTTTTGCTCACACTGCCACAGTTGGGCTAGCAGGGCACCTTCAGGCCCACTTCCAAAGATCTAGGACTTGGGTGGCACCACTTGGGGGGCAAGACTCACAGCATGTTGAGTCCAGGTGCTGGGTTCAAGATGGTTGGATCTTTTTCTGTCCCAGAGATTCTGATCGGGAGGCAGACAATTAGCCCTTGGAGACACTCTGGTGGTCCCAGGTTCAAGGTGCAGGTCCAGTCCTTTTACTCAGGCAGCATGGCAGCAGGACAGCAGGGCAACAGAGTAGCAGTCCTTCTTGCAGAGCAGCACAGAAGTCCTTCCGAGTCTTCCACAAGTTCAAAGTTCTACTGAAAAGTTGGGTTTAAGAGTCCAATATTTATACTTGGTGCCAGCTTTGACTTAGGAGAAGGTTCTGGAGGTTACCAGCTCCATAGGTATTTCGAAATTCTTGCCTCCCTCTCCTTGCCCCAGCTTGTCAGGGGTTTCAAAAGACTAGTGTAAAAACCCTTTGAAAGTGTGCTGGGCAGAGCCTTTGTGATGGGCAAGTTTAGTAGGTGGCAGTTACTCCCCCTCATTAAGTCAGATGGGAGAGGAGTTGGCCTAACGGCTACGGCGGTCGACCTCAAATCTGGGGAACTGGGTTCGAGTCTCAGCAAGGACACCAACATTCTGTGATTCTGGGCAAATCACTTGATCGCCCTGTGCCTAACAAAAATGAATGTGTTCTCATGTAAACGCAACTGGTGCTCGTGTAAAGCGCTGTGATACTCGAAACCTTCGGGTCAAGTTCGCGCTATATAAAACTCCGTAAAATAAATAAATTTAAAAAAAAGTCAGAGATGACCATTCTTCCAAGACCTATTCCCCCTTTGTCTCACTGTATGGGAGTAATGCACAAAGGCCAACTACCAGCTAAACCTAGTCATGTGACCCAGAATACAGGCTGTAGGCACAAAATGGTTGGGATAAGAAAATGCCAACTTTCCAAAAGTGTCATTTTTAGAATTGTGACTTAAAATCTGACTTTACCATCAAAGAGGGTTTTACATTATAATCCTTTAGACACCAAACTCGAAATTCCTATCTGCTCCCAATTGAAAGTTACAGCTTATTAAATGTAATAAGGTAAACAAAGGTTGTCTTATGGAAGAGGTAGGCCTTGTGGTAATGAAAAATGAATGTAAGAGTTTTTCACTACCAGGTCATGTAAAAGTTAAAAGCAGAGGTGCAACTTTTTAATCCACTGCACCTTGCCCTATGGGCTAATTAGGGCCTACCCTGGCAGTGACTTATAAAGGAAGGTTTAGGCCTGGTAAATAGTTTATTTTGCCAGGTCAAAATGGCAGTATAAACTGCACCCACAGGCTGCAATGGCAGGCCACAGACATGTTTAAAAGGCTACTTAAGCGGGTGACATGATGAATGCTAAGCCCGGGTGGAGAACTCCGCTCCACCCGCGGAGTGTGCGGAGATTTGCCTACTCCAAATCGCCGCACACGCCGCAGCGGAGCAGAGTTGGCCAGCCCCCGCCTCCACCCCCCCTATATTAACAAGTAATTCTACATTAATTAAAACTAAATTAAAAACCTCTTACCTGTACTCGGGCGTCCCCGGGCTGCCCTCCTCCTCTTCCTCGCCATCTGGGTAATCCTTGAGAAAACTGCGCATGCACGCCCGCCCGCGCATGTGCTTTGCTCGCAAGAGATGCGCATGTGCGGGCGCGCGCATGCGCAGTTTTCTCAAGGATTACCCAGACGGCGAGGAAGAGGAGGAGGGCAACCCGGGGACGCCACAGTACAGGTAAGTGGTTTTTAATTTACTTTTAATTAATGTAGAATTACTTGTTAATAGGGGGGGGTGGAGGCGGGTGGTGTAGCGGAGCGGAGTTCCACAGAGTTTGTTCGCAACTCTGTGGACCTCCGCGTAGCCCCGCTACGCCCACTACGCCCAGGGTTAATGAATGCTGCAGGTCCACTAGTAGCATGTCATTTGCAGGCCCTGGGTACATGTAGTACCACTTTACTGGGGACTTAGAAGTACATTTAATGTACCAATTGCATGTAAGTCAATTTCAGCATGTGAGAGCACAAGCACGTTAGCACTTGTTAGCAGTGCTAAAGTATGAAGAGTCCTAAAAGCCAACAAAAATGGGATCAGAAAGCAGAAGGATGAAGGCAAAACGTTTGTGGAGGACCCTACAGAAAGGGCCAAGCCCAACAGTAAGTCATGTGCATATCATACTAGAAACAGGTTCCATGGCTTATGGAGTTCCAGGGTGGAAGAGGAAGTACTGTGTCCTTGCATCAACAGGGAATTATGCAGAACATCTGGATTCTGAAAAGCAGTGAAAGCCACAGCAAAGGAATGTCAGCAGTAGCCTCAAATAAGCAAACAAAAAAGATAACCCTCATATTCTGCAACCAAACTAACTGATGGAACTAGGAGTGAGAAAAATAATAAGCTAGAGGAGCAGGGAACTGGGTGAAGAATGATTTGGCAAGTGGAAAACCAATATAACTAGGCAATCTGTGACAAGCAGATTCATAACTGAGGTAAGAGATTTGAATATGTGCTTTCTACCAACCTTGATGTGAATGCCCAACCTAGATATAAAAACTTTCAAGATGACTTGTTTTCTAGTCTGTCATCCTAACCTCCTCTAACCAGTGTACTGAAGTTTCCAAAATATGTGTGTGTGTGAGCGCATGTGTGAGTGTGTGTGAGAGAGAGAGAGAGAGAGAGAGAGAGTACAGGGAGTGATGTTGGGACTGTTTCCTGTTCTGAGATGCATAGATCTTTTACTGAGTCTTGACAGAGTTGTATATATGTGTATGTGAGTGAAGAAGAGAGAGAAAAAGAATGATAAGAGAGTGAACAAGAATGATAAGATAGAAAGGTAGAGTATGAGAATGGAGAAGCAGAGTACTATTGAAGATCTTGGTTACACAGAAACTGGGAATACAATGGTTAGAAGACAATACCCTGAAGTGTTTTGCTCTAGTTCCTCTCGTACGTAATTCCTTGAAGAAATAAAATGCACAATAGTTTGCAGACACCAGTAAATGGTTGTGGGTTCCTACCCAATGCTGCAGGAGAGATATCTTTCTCTGTGCTTTTTAGTTGAAATAGTTTCTGATACCATTTCCAATCTGTGAGAAAGTAGTTTATTAGTTGGTGTACATGTTATGGGCGCCAAATTACTGCCGACAGTGGCATACGCAAGCATCGCTCTAAATGGTAAAGATGCAAAACTTCTAGATAATCTACAGACGAAAGTGTACAAATAAGTTTTCAGTTTACCACAGAATACATCCCCGGCACATGTGAGATTGGAATGTGGTCTCACAAACAAAATATTGGGAGAAAATATGCTGCTATCAAAAGCTGGTATAAAATCTGGTCAAATCGAACCAATGACCTACATGATGCCTTGTGGCGGGCCCAGGAAGAAGATCCACATTCAAGTTATGGCAAATTCTTGAAAACAGCCTTGAAGGAAACAAATACAACAGAACTCTGGGCACAGAACTCCTGTTTTTCTGTCTTCCGTAGGGTGATAAACAAAATGGCCAAATCCCACTCACTACTAGAAGACAAAACCAAATTAGCTAAGAGGTCTCATGCCTGGATGGTCTTGCAATCTTATACAACATCTCGCCCGGCAGAATATCTACATACAACGTACGCACTTCATCTAAAACGAAAACTTAAGGCCACAAGGTTTGGGCTTTACCAAGTTTAGCTGATCAGCCAGCATAGAAGTATAACGGTCCAGTGACATGTAACCTATGTGGTACAGTGATGCAAGATTTTATACATCTGATTTGCTTATGCTCCTCTTTAAAAACAATTCAGGCGTTGCTATTAAAAAAAACATTTAATAATGGGGCATTTGGCCATGCAGACTGGCAATATTTAAAGGCCTGGACCCATTTGACTCCCAGCTGAATTGTAAGATGATGAAAATCTTGATATTCTATGAAAAGTCAGCCCAGAGCAAGGAAAAGTGTGCCTCTGAGCTATGGACGAAATAGCGACTACGAACATTCTTGATTGCTAAGATCAATTCCCTGGAGTACTAAGTCGAGCCAGCATTTACCCACTCGGTTATAAAAGAAAATTAAAGACTGGTTATTATTAATTGCATCAATGCATTTTATATTAGGACTGGAAGTGAAAGTAATACAGAAGATTGATTTTATTGATATATTAATATGTTTTGGATGATTGCGTCCATTTTTTTTATTATCCTCCCAGGCATGAAATTGATTCACAGACTTGCTTTTAAACTGAATTAATGTATTTTATATTGAGATCGGAGTGGAGAGCAATATTGTAGAGTTTGACATAAATTGAATTATTAACTATTGAATATTTGTGAATTAATTGTCTTTGGAAGATTGTTATGGTTTTTATTAACTGAAACAATAACGTTTTTTGTATTTTTTAGTTGGTGTACATCACAAGTAATTAAGTCACTATCTTGCTTGGTACAGTTAAATGTTTCAGTAATTTAAACCTGAGCTTAACCCCTTGTAGTTGTGGCACAGAGTAAACAGGCTTAACTTAGCAAAAATGTGTAATGTATTTAGAAACACCAAAACAGTTTAAAAAGTCCGAAGCATAAAAATCCAGCTCTCATTTATAATACTAGAGAAAAATGTCATAAGCAAAATTACCCCAAAGTGACAAAAATCCAATAACTAGAACTGGAGATTTGATTTTTTAAAGCTGTAAGAGAAAAAAGCACCAAAAAGCACAAAGTATCATTAGTAGTCAATGGTAGCAGTATGCCTAGCCAAGGTGCAATTTGAGGCTGACTATAATGTAGCGTGACTCAGGTACACCAACTAGATTGGCCCCGCTAGGGCCTGGAAGTAGAGAAGTTAAAAAAAGTTTCTAAGTTCCCATCTAAAAATGGACTTTGACATATTTCTGAAAGAAAACTCTTCTCCACACAGGACTGACCTGAAATTCGATGCAATGCAATGGTACTGCCTGTTGAATACCTTTCATGGTCTGTCCCCTTGAAACTCTGCAGGTCTGAAGCAAAAATTAAGAAAAAGTTTCCAAAATTCTTCTGATGCACAAACAATCAAAGGAGTACACTTTTCAGGCCAATGGGACCTCAGCTGGAGCATTTAGAGACTCTCAGCTTGTCAGGCTGATAGCAACATTAAAGCCCAGTCCAGGTCCAATTGCTACTGGTCAGTTAGAATTCTTCACAGAAATGCCCCCTTCAGCTTTTTTATGTTCCTGGAGCCAAAAAGGGGATCAGCCTTATGATCCTTGGAGATCTCTCTGCCCTTGGAATTCTAATGGAAGGGGTCCAAAGTCCCCAGGTCCTTTTCACAGGTCATAGATGCCAAATGCAGCAAGTTCAGTCCACCCAGTATCCTCTCACAAGTCTAGCAGTGTTTTGAGGTAGAATCGGTCAGGGTCCAGCTTTGTCTCATTCATCAGTCGGTGTGTGGGGAGCACCCTAAGACACTCTCTGACCACCGGAGTACAGGACCCAGGTCCTTACCTACCTACTTTTGCAGTAATTCCTGTTTGCTTTACTGCAAGCAGGCTGAAAATGTCACATGTTTGGCTATTTTCAAGAAAGTCATTGGCCACACGAAACTTGGGGTCTGAAGGCTGGTGGAGTGTGTGGGTAGTGTACTATGGTAATCCTGGTGATCTCCCACATTTAAGACTAAAGGCCTGATTACAATGCCAGTTGGACCGACCGTCTGACTGCCTTCTTCGTGAGCCCTTTCCGACCACCGATGCCAGGAAGTACCCCCCACCATATTACAATTCAACCGCTGCTACGACTCGAGGCAGGCAGTCGGACCGACATGGTCGGGTCATCAGAAATCAGGGTCATCAGAAATCCACATCGTAATCAGGGCGTTGGTTGGAGATCCCTGTGAAGCGCTATGGCTGCTGCTTTCCTCCACCATTGAATTGCATTTTTTATAACTATTCAAAATAGTTGTTTAATAATTTACTAGCTGGTCGTATTCCTGGATACAGTATTAGTATTTTAATCTGTACTCTGAATTGTTATATATGACAGCTAGCCTGTCACAGTGGGATATTAGGACCTTGTCACTGTAGAGAAATGGTAACACTAATTTTCTGCAGGTCACATTTTTTAATACCCTATCTTGAGGGCTACAAGGCCTACATAGGGGTGACTTACCTATAATTAAAAGGAGGTTTCTACCTGTCAAAAAGGAGTATTCTAACAGGTTGCACTGCAGGTTTAAGCTGCAGCAGTCAGGCAACAATGATAGGCCTTAAGACAGGTTTTCTTAGTTAAACTTATGTATGGCACAATAAGTGCTGCAGTCCACAGGTGACGTTTAACTGTTCATGCCATGTGTGTATATTCTACACCATATAGTATGGAGTTATAGGAGATTTAAATACATCAATGATTAGCCAAATTCTACATGGTTCAGTGGTCAGAGCCTATACACTGAGCACTGGACAGCAGTGCCCCAGTGTTCAGAGTCTAAAAATCAGCAATAAATCCATCCAAAAATGGAGGGGTAACCTCGCAAATGGACATTTTCTCACAAAACCTACAATTGGAGTTAAAGTATTGAAGAGTTGTTAACCTATGCATTGTTCTCTTATTAAGTGGTGACTCCTTATTCCAAGGGAGTTACAGTCAGAGCTATTGATTTTTCAGTGTCACTAATTTCAAGTAATACAAGGAAGTGCAAAGGGACTAAGTGTCCAGCTGAGGAAACAAGTGTCAGCTGAACTTGTACAGGGACTCGATACAGTACTTATTATTTGCACCTTTATTACTTGCTACGATACACAAACAGCATACCGTGGCTAGAAGAGAGAAAGAAAGGGCACTTGATCACAGGGAAGCCACTGAAACCTCTTGAAGTACGGAATTAAAGCTGCAGTTCCTTCTGCAAAAAGTGTCTGTTGCTCAAAAAATATTATTTGCATCATAACATATACCCAATCTAGTAGTCTGAATCTGGTTTTGCTTCTGCATAAACATACTTTTTGCAGGTCTCTTTTGATCTCAACAGATGTGGTGTTAGATAAAGTTTATTTGCAATTGCCATATCCTTTTCTACACATGGTGTTTTAATTGTAGTACTGTGGGAAGACATCTTGAGTGAAGACATTTTACACAACAATATGTAAAGAAAATCATATAGATTAATTTGAATTTTTGTATTAATACCATAATTATGTCTTGCACAAAAAACTATCCAAGTATCATGATGCTGGTTTCTATTTCTGTCTATGCTTTCCGATTTTCTCATCATATTGTAGATGAAAATCAGACAATAAAAGTAAATCTATCCATACAAATGTTTAATAAAAGCTGAGTACTTAATCATTATGATCAACACAACTAACGCTATAGACCGCTTTGAAAAGCAACAAAAATAGTAATGTAAAAATATGTTTTACTGACATAATTGCTCTGTTTTGTAGTGAATTCAGAAGCTCTTAAAAAATTCAATTTGTTTGATATTTCTCAGTTACTGCTGAATAGGTAATATATCGGCAACTCTCTTGGTCCCCAAGTAGATGCTATAGTCACAACACAAATACAATGCAATTTTATATTCCCAATGGTCTTTCTCATTGCAGGCAACCACAGCCATTGCAAAATAATTTCCATGGTATTCTGTCCTCCTTATGATTAGCTACAATACTGTCATGTCACAAATATTTAGCCAAATGAATGCGCCCCTCATTAATATTCAAATTGTCTTTATCACAAATAATATAATTGCAAATTGGCAGTGGCAGCCCGTGCAGTTAAGCGCAGTGGGGTGGGCCGGGGGCAGTTGAAGTGACATACAATGGGTTCCTGAAAATAAATAAATAAAACCACTTACCTTGCGCTTGCCACATTGCAGAATCGGGATCATTCCAATACACTGTCCCAGTATCTGAGGGAATGTCACAACCAAGTTTAAGTAGTGTGCTACAAGAAGTTTGTTCTACAATGATGAGACACATCAACAGCTTTTTACACTTTACACTAAATGAGGATTTTGCAAATGTGAAGGTAGATTAGTATGTTTTGGCTCCGCTACCACATGTGGCTGGAGCAATTGAAAGCACACATATTGCCTTAGTGCCAACAAACGACAGAGAATGAGTCCAATGCAATCTTCAAAACTGCCATTAAATCGCTGTGCAAGTTGCCTTGGTACAAGATATGTACAATCAAAGTCTGTGTGTGTCTATCCCGGGATCAACCCATGGTCCCTTTGTACTTCGAAACAGCACCTTTTAACTGCAAATGCCACAACTTTGAAATGTCCAAAAGAAGATAACATGGTGAAGATACCTAAAACAGATTTTAAAAAAGATGAGTAATGAAACATAGTAAAATAGACACATTACAAAGTCATCTTTTTGAGGACACATTTTCAAAAACACAAACAGAGATAAACAATGAAAATGAACACAAAAGTCAATGTGTCAAAACTTTTATCAACAAAGACCTGTGGCCTGGATTTCCCTAAACTTGCCCTTCCTAAAAAATGGCCAGCACATACTTTTTTCCTCATTACATCAATAGTTGGTTTAACAGTTGATGTAATAATATGTAAAGAGATACTTATACTCTTGTGAAGAAGTTGCCAATGATATTCTGATATAAGTCTGCTCATTTCTCCTGTCCACTATCATCTTCATTTAGCATTCAGGGATCCTCACTCAGTGACTCTACATGGTCTTTATCCTCTGCGATGTAAGGGGTGTTCCATCGCAGGGCTATGTTTTGCAGCATGCCATGGTGATTTGCCACACCTTATCGGTGAGTAAAGAAGTGCTCCATCAGTCTTGTCCAGACAGTGAAATCTGGCCTTTAGGAGCCCAAAGCCTGCTCCACAGGCCTCCGTGTTCTTCCATGGGGCTCATTGAAGCAGACTTTCACAGGCGTTGTTGGATTCCTCAGCGGTGCCAACAACCATGGTCAGTTAGGATAAGCTGAGTCTCCTAAATTGAAAGAAAAACAGAATAGTCAAGATATGTAACACAATTTCAGATTATTCACTTTGAAATTACCCAAACAATATTATGTCAGATTATACTTACTAACAAGCCAGGCCCGCTCATGTCGAAATTGCGACTTTTGCAGGGGTATGCTGCTGTTCCGTAGTTCAAAGGAATCATGGGTTGATCCGGGTAAACACACACAGACACTTGTGATGTACAAATCAGCTAAACAGACAACCTGTACATTGAATGAAAGACATACAATTCTGGTAGACTTGTTCCCTGGTGTGTGCTGGGACTAAGGCAATATGTATGCCATCAATTGCTCCAACCACATGTGGTATGCGACCCAAACCATAGAAATCACCAAAAAACATTCACACAATCCTCATGTCGTGGAAACTGGATGAAGCTGTTGATGTGTCTCATCACTGAAGAAAGAACTTCATGTAGCACACCACCGAAAGTTGGTTGCGACATTCCACCAGATACTGCTGCAGTGTATTGAAATGATCCTATGGCCACAAAATAAAGTAATGCCATTAGTCTGACAATTGGTGCAATAGATGTGGGATTTCTATTGTGAGGCTGAAGATCTATCTCAAGCTGATAACATACATCCAGTATAGTTTGCCTATTCAATCTAAATTGTTTGATACTATCCTGTTCTGCCATGGTGGCATAGTCTGGAAATGGTCGGAACACTTGAGGCTGTTGCCTCCTCACTCTAACTGGGTTCATATGTCCGCATAAAAATATGCACAACATTTTAAAACATGTACAAATTTCTTTTGCAATAAATGACACAAATGTCATGTGTAGCCAAAAATATATATGGTTTCTTTACATATCTTAACACAACATGTACCTTTTTTTTTACAATCATAATTTTTTACATGTCTATTGATTTTTTTAAAATGTGTAAATAATACATTTCAAATGTATTGGTTACACATTTTTTTTTTTAAATACCGTCAATGGAAGTGTAAAGAACATCGTATAACTATTGTATTAAACCACAGTCTCGCACTACATATAAATGTTTTTTTTTAAATAATTCAGAAATATTAGCATTTTGTATGTGTAAACAAAATAGCCACTATTTTGAGTGGTGGTGACACACTTTACATTCACATACACACTATTTGACCATGTAAAATAGCGGCCGCCTGACCTGTCCGTCTGGACATTTAGAATCTGATGGCCGTGGCGGATGTTGACCTGGTAGTGGGCGGGAAAATCCACAATGGATGCTGTCATAGGCTAATCTATGTGAAAGCAACGTAGGAAACGCAATGGCTGTGTCCATCGCCGTTGATGATCGTGTACTTCGTGTACATGTATGCAGCATTTTTTTTAAAAATTGCTTGCCTCCTAACACTGTCAGGACCTCCTTAACTTCTGCTGCTGTTTCTGACCTCTGGGAGCCAGGATGCCTGGAAAAGCAGGTGACTGGGCCCCAGCCTTCTCACCAGAGGAGCTGGAGTTGCTAGCAACGGAGGTCGTGTCCCCCTACAGCCAGCTCTACGGCTCACCAGAGGAACAGGTACATGTTTAAAGTGTATTTGTAAATCTATCTAACTAGTTTTTTTTCAAAACACAGTCTACAATGTCCCTTTGAGTTTCAGAGTGAAGTGTAGTGATTGCAGTGAAGTGTCATTTATTTTTTTACATTACATTAAGAAATGATGCTGTGAATTTGTATGCACTTTATGAATAGAGAAAACAACAAAATTAGTATGTGGTGTGTGTTTTAAGCCCTACATTTTATTTGGTGCGTATTTTGAGATATATATGTATATGTATGTATTTCATGTGAAATGTATACATTTCACATGATGTAATAATAGAGAACACATTATATATAATTTACAACTGTCCATATATATCATGTGTTACATGCCAAATGAAAATGATGTTTGCTATGTGTATTATCTCACATATCACTCAGTCTAGATCAGGTGACTCCAAACAGTCGTTTGGGAGCTACCACCAGCTCCCAAACACCTTCAGAGCAGCTCACAGCCTTGAGTTATTTTTCAAATGAGCACAAGTTCATATTTTCACTTCAAAGTTAGGGGAAGGCTGTGTTCATGTGACATCATGATCATCAGGCTGCAGATAGAAGGCCTGGCAATGAGCAGTGCTTAGTCAGATTTGTGGGCCAGGCTGGGGCTGAGTCACAGAGGTGTACAACTGAAGCACTGAGGTACTGGGCTCTTAGAAAAATTCCATGTCAACTCAAAATTGAGTTGTGAACAAAATGATGCTTCTGAATGCTTTTTAATGGAAGACAAGTGAAATGGAGAGTTAGTAATTATACAAACAGTTCAAATTTCACAGGCTCTCAGTCACCCATACAAAAATATCTCCTTCAAACGCACACATGATCATACATCCCCAAAAGACCACACTCTCACTGACACACATGGCAGCCCTTTCATAGTGCCCTTAGACATAGTATGTAGTTCAAACCATAGTACCTGGCTCTAAGGACATTAGTATTGAAGTCAATGTAGCTGGGCGTGAAGGTGTCTGGCTGCAATGCTCAAGTTGGGTAGTCTTCGGAGTATCACACTGATAATCACTGATGAGAAGTAGCTCTCATTACATAAAATGTTGGAGCCCCCTGGCCTAGTTGATGTCTCTGGCCTGGAATATTCAATTTAGGAAATGACAAGAGCTAAGATTTGTCAATAGGTTACAACAAAAGTCTTACTTAATGTTTTATTTTGGCAGATTGAAGAATAACATTTAATGTGTGGTAACGTTTTAGTAATGCTTGTGATTAATGTAGTACAATTGTGTTACATCAATACAAACAAACAACAAATCCCCAAACAATTGCTTTTCTTTCCTTTTTTGTATCCATAGAGGTCAACCTTAATCAGAAAAAGGAGATCTGGAAGGCCATTGCCAAGAAGGTGCAGACCCTGGGGGTCTACAAGCGGTGCAGCATCCATTGCCCCCAATAGGTGGGAGGACCTATGACGCTGAACTAAGAAGTCATCAGTAGTCCAGCTCGGCAAGTCCTCCCAACGTGGGAAGCATATGCACTGCACCCTGACTCCCCTAGTGGCCCACATACTTGTGGTGGCCTATTCGGACCTTGATGGGCACTTGAGAACCCAACAGCAGCACAAGGGGGTAAGCTCTAGTGTGAGTTCAACATGTTAAATATCTAATCTTTTGTTACAGCACCTAATTTGGCCATAAATGTTAAGGTTGACACATGTCCAATGCATAAGAAGAGCTCTTGAAGCTGTAAGTTTTGCACAAGGTGCATGAGTATGTGCTTTTTATATGAATTTGTGGAAAAGGATAGCACCTGATTTCTGTTCACTAGCAAAGGACTGCTGTGAGCAGACATATGGGTGCCTAAACTACAAATGAACATCAGGTAGCTTGATGTCATAAGGGACAGTTGTACCAAACTTGCCACTAGTTTTTATTGTGTCAGGTGAGATGCTCCTTTACTATTGTGGATGATGTACTGTTAGCCCTATCACATGTCAAATAGCATAATATGATACAGTGGATATTTCAAATGTCACGTTGGTAAGTTGGGATTCTACTCAAACAGGAGTGACCTTGTCAGACAAAATCACTATTTACATCAGAATGAATGGCTACATTTTGGATTTAAAACACATCCCAAATGTGTTGGGAATCCAAAATACTGTTTCATACATGTAAAAAGTGACAGATTTGCATGATGTCTTACTCCTTCACAAATGTGTATGTAAGCCAGTTTGTTTTTGGACAAATAATTGTGATAGGCATGCAATTTTTGTAAAAACACAGACAGGAATGTGTACACATTGGTGACAGAGAAGCACATACCCAAAGCCATTGTCCAATGTCCTTTGTTATGTCCAGATAATAAATCAATGATGGAGAAAAATGGGATACTTAAAAGGACTTTTGCTGATGGAATGTTCCATTACATATATGTTGGCGTATCCCATTTGGAAAACTGCAAATCAGGCCCAAATCATGACTCATTAGGCAAATGTAGGAATGCATCAGGGTGTAATATGTTGCATATTGTGAATTACATTTGAATATTTGATGAAGAAGTTATATATGAATCAGTGTATGTAATATTTACAGTGACGTTGTGACAATTTTTGTCTAAAGTAAAGGCCAGCATATTTCTTTTATTTTTATTTGCTTTTTCAAGATAGCTTAATGTACAAAACATACATTCAGTTAACATATAACATCTACCAACAATGCCTGCACAACATCTTTGCTATTACAGAGTTCATCTGCATTCACTGCATACTTTGCCCCTTCTTTCCCCAGATACCAAACCAGAGATCAATGGGAATACATATAGGTCTCACTGTTGATAGCACACCCATGGTCAAAATAGTCCAGGCTCTCGAACATCTTATATATTTTGCCTGCAGTGACTTTACTATCTTCTACCCTGTGCATTACCCACCATTTCCACTATTTGATTGCAAATAAGCCATCATTGGTCCACAGTAATCCTTTTGCTGATAGGTTAGTGGTTGTTCCTCAGCATACAGTTCAAGTTGTTTCTTGCAATGTGCCATATCGGCCAACCCTGCAGTCTTCGTTGGATTGAATTTACTTCCCCTATGCAGTGCCACTCTACGTTTTGCAAGTGTTAGGCCCACAGACAGAAATTTCTTATTCAACACCCTGAAGTCTTTTAATAATCCCAGTAGTCAGATAGCCGGCTCACACTTCACACACTGTCCAACCATTCCGGATAGGGTTTCTGTGACTTGCACCCAGAATTGCCTTGCCCGCAAGCAGCTCCATTCCAGGTGCATAAAATCTGCCTCTGCAGCCCCGCATCTTGCACAGTTAGATTTATCCCGTAGCCCATATTTATACAGTTGTTTAGGGGTATAGTACATTTGATGCAGAAATTTAAACTGAATTATTCATAAAATCAATTTGATGTCAGTGTTGCTAATTGCTCACAACAATATCTCCAGTCTTCTACCTCGACAGGCTGTTCTAATCATGCATTCCATTTCGCCAATGCCCTCCCGCCACCCGATGCCATGTCCTTCTGTGCAGCAGCATATAATTTAGTGATGAGATGCTGACGTGACGTACTAGTGATCAGCACCTGTAGTGCCATTAAGAGCAGGTGGTTCTATGAGAAAGTACAGATTATGCGCTCTCACAGCCGCTCAAAGGTGGTAATAGAGAAAGGCCGACAGTGGGGCATTGTCACGTGAAGCCTGTGCATCGGTCACTGTCAGAAAGCTACCATCCTTATACAAATCCCCCATAGTATGCAAGCCTGCCTCCCGCAACCACCGGAGCGATCTGCTTTCCTGCATCACTGTTATGTCCGGGTGATGTAACAGAGGCATTGCGATACGCGATCCTCCAGTTTGAACATTGCCCAACCATAATTCTCCTGTATCACGATGGTAGGGTCCATATGCACCCACACTCCTAAGTACTTATTAGGCCCCATTGCCCACACCAGAGGGTATTCAATTGCGCAGTTTTTTGTGTCTGGCGTTAATGGCAGAATAATGGATTTCGTCCAATTAATACACAACCCAGAGTAATATTCAAATATTACATATTCCCTAATAACCGGAGCCAGATAGTTGGACGGCTCTCTAATATAGAGTGCCATGACATCCGCATATAATGAGATGATCATGGGTCGTAACTGGAATCGCAGCACACGCGCTGCATGTATCTGCCGGATGACGCAGGCAAGTGGCTCGATCACCAGTGCAAAAAGGAGTGGCGACAGTGGGCAGCCCTGTTGCGTTCCCCTGCCGATCTCAATAACACCTGATGTGAGCCAATTAACGCCTACACGTGCTATTGGGCTCTCGTATAGGAGGCGGATCCATCTAATAAACGACTCCGGCTTCCCCATGCGGCCTAGTACCACAAACATGTAGGTCCATGCAATGGAGTCAAAGGCTTTAGCCGCATCTAGCAACACCACTGCTGCCTGCAACGTAGGCTCCAGGTAGTGCAACAGTGCAAATATAGTGCACAGGTTATGCGTAGTTGATCTAGCAGGCACAAAGCGGGACTGATCACGCAGTACCAACAGGGGTACCAGGGGTTGTAGGCGCTTAGCAATAACTTTTGCCAAACTCTTGGGGTCTATATTAATTAAAGACAAAGGCCTGTAGGACTCACACCTTTCCGGCGCCTTATCTGGTTTTGACAATGCCACTATCAATGCCTCCCTCAATGATGGCAGTAATATGCAACTGTGATATGCCTCCTCATACACTGCATGGAGCTGTGGGGCTAACAATTCAATATATTCCTTATAAAATTCACCAGTAATACCGTCGATTCCGGGGGCCTTACCATTCGGCAGGGCACGAATAGCATCCTTAACATCGTCAACCCTCACTGGTTGTGCTAGATATTCTCTCTGGCCCGGTGAAAGCCATGCCAGCGCCACTTCTCCCAAGTATTGCACCAGTTCATCCTACAATGCTGAGGGCCTTGCCTCATATAGTTTGGCATAGAATTTCTGAAACGTCTCTAGTATGTCTATGTTAGCATAATATGCTGTGTCTTCATCGTCCACTAGATGGACCACAGAAGCAGCGCCCCTTTGAGATTGCAGTTTTTGCGCTGGGCTGTGTCCCGGCCTCCCACACTCACCATATGCCCATGCGACGTGTCTCTTATTCAAGAATTGTGCCTCCTGTTCTGCCAGCATCTCAAATTCTGTCAGCTGTACCCTAATAGATGCCAGTATCTCCGCTGCCAGTTGCCCCTCGTAATCCCTCTCTAGAGCATTTAGCTTATCCTCTGTGTTTTTTAGTTGTGTCCGTATGGTTTAGTACCCCTGTCTGTGTGCTGATACATTTACCACGTATCATTACTTTAAAGGCTTCCCACAAAATACACTTGCTATCCACGGAGCCTGTATTTAGTGTAAAGTACTCACTGATCGCACTGCGCAGCTCTTCTTTAAAGACTGCATCTAATAATGCTGCCAGGCGAAATTGCCAGGCGAAAGGCGCAGGAGTCAAACCCGGCATCTTCAGTCTCAAAAGCACTGGCGCATGGTCCAATAGCATTTTGGGTAAGTGCCGAACCTCCACTATCCACCGGCACACTTCCGTAGAAGTGAGCCAGTAGTCTAGTCTGGACCATGTGCCATGCACAGAAGACACAAATGTGCCTTCCTTCTGTGTAGGGTGTCTTAATCGCCAGGCATCTACCAGGCCATATTTCTGAAAATGTTGCCTACATGCATGAGCTTATGCTAATGTTTAACCAGAGTTTGAGAGCCTTGAAGCAGGTGAAATGTGAAAACTTGGAAATTGTTTTGTGATCAAAGTTCATGATCAGTTCTGTCTACACAGATTCAATAAAACTATTGCATGTCATTTCAGCATCATCAGGAACAGGCAGAGGAGACATTGGCCATGGAGGCAGGGAAGCAGTTGGCCACTGTGGTTCGGGTGCTGACACCACCAACACTGATGGACCCAGTGGCATGGAGGGTGACGGGAGGCCAATGGAGGCTGCTAGCTCCACAACCTCATCTTCAGAGGCCTCCACGATGAGCCCTCCTTAGTGGTGGCGGACCTGACCGGAACTGTACCAAATGCATCCTTGTCTGCCACCCAGAGAACAATCTCCACCCTCTGTCTTGCTCCCCCAGGTTGACCAAACTTGCCCACCTAATAGAGGTGGTGTCTCCTTCGCTTCAGGCACCTCACCCCATGCATAACAAATACAGAAAGATGATGGACAGAGTGTTGAAACTTTTCAACCACTCACCCCCAGTCAAAAGATCTGGGTTTAATTAATTGTTCTTTTGCTCACTATGCCACCACAGTTTGGACCCTCATCACCTAGAAGGGCTGTCCCAGAATATCATTTGATATACAAGACTGCCTAATTACAATGTGTTGCTTGCATCAAAGAGGAGATACAATTGTGTACCTACCACCCTGCTTAGATTGGAACAGGTAACTAATGCACCAATAAGTTATATATTATTGAGTGATTATGAGTGATGATTCATGTGGTGGCAGACAATGGGGAGGGTGTTCAACTAATTTGTAAACTTGATTTCGATGATTTGCAAGGTTCGGGGCCTGATGGGCATTCATTTTTCCTGAAGGTGATTGGCCCTTTCACACTTAGGGAGATTTACTTGCAGGTTCCACTCCTTTTATCTGGTTCTTCAGAGACCAGACCAGTCACTTTAGTTAACAAACGCAAACCTATACAACATACTGTAATTCTGGTTCTCTACTTCTTCTTCAACAGCAGTGCACTAAACAACTATCTTGCTCGGGTCAGGACTGGGACGGAGTTACTCGGAATCAGGAGGAGGATGGAGGAATTCAGGGCGGGACTATTTCATCAAGAGCTAGAAGAAAGAAGTTATCGACTTCAAAGGGAAACCATGAATCTGAGGCCTAGTAATCAGTTATATGTGGAATGGAGAGAGCTGCGTTGATTTGGGAAATGCTGATGAGTGTGTGTGTCACACTGGTGGCAAAATGGAAACTCAAAGTCATCTTGTTTTTTGCTCTGCCTTTGAGTCTTCTTGATACACTCCTCCTTATCTTCCTTCTGTCCTTCTCCTTGACTCTACAATACAGTTTCTGTTTTACAGTCTACATGCCTTCTTGTCTCCTGGACAAACGAAAGGGGAAAGCTGAGCTCAACACTCCTGCTCATCTACCGGACCGGTCCAGACAGAGTGACGGACATTCCAGATGAGAATGCAGATGCACCACCCAATTTGGTAATACAGTATCATTCTTCTTTTAACAATCAACTTTTTTGAACTAGGTGGGATTACTCCTTTATAATTTGATTTTCTCAAACCTAGAAGACAGAAGATTTAGATATCTGATAACTTGGGTCTTTGGATAGAAGGACTGTTTGCAAATGCAGTTAACTGTGCTGTGTCATACTCATTCCTTCGTTTCATTCCACAACAGAGTGATGATGATGATGTGCTGCTCATTGCCCTCCTGAATATTGTTCTTGTGTTGTGTTTGTCTTTGTCACACCTTTCCCATCCAGTCATCAAACCACTAACCCTCTTCCCCCAGACTATGTGATTTTTTGGGAGGTTTGTTTCAATATGTACCAAATAGATCACACACTTGGTGGGCAGATGTGGTTAAATGCAACACCAACTCACTGCAGGATCTTCTATTACCTGAGCAATAGAATACACCAGCCCCACTTACCCAACCACAAACAACTTCACTTCTTAACGTTAACAGTTCAGGCTTATGTTATGCATAAATAAAATGCTGAACCTTGTCGACTACAGAATACAGACTTTGAACACATTTTCTCGGACTTGAGAATTTCACAACTTTAGTTTTCAAATCCCATGCTCACCATTGCACAGAATAATTTACTATTGCTAGTCAGTCCTCAGTCTTTCTAAAGCTGTAATGAAATGTTATATGTATAACCTACTAACTCTCTGTTTTTCTTTCAATTTAGTTGCCAGTGATCCTATTGATTAATCCTGCGGTTGGAGATCACCTAGGTGAGAATGGAACCTCGCTGTGATGCCTTCACTGTTAGCGTGCTACCACTACCATAAAGAAGGCACCTTGGAAAACCCTCCAGGTGTTGTAAGATTGACAAAGGGAGCAGCCACCAACCATCGCTTCATCTATTCAGGTAAGATAACTATGGGGTCAAGTGAGCTACTTTAATCAGTACGTAACTAATTTGTACTGCAGATGAGATAATTTAATTGCTTGCCTATGTTTCTGTAGGCAATAGAGGAAATGGCAGCATACCTTCCAAACTGGCATGGACTTCAAGAAATAGTAAAGACAGGCTGCACAAAAAAACATCAGTATAAAACACACACAAATCAGACATAAAGTGGATTATAAAAGATTTACCCTTTACTAACATATATATAATAAATGCCCACCCTCTCCACCCACAACAGACCCACCCATCTCCCATATTTTTCCCCATCACCCACAAATGTCCAAAATAAATATAAAACATCTCCAAATTGTTCAATAATGCCCTACCCAAATTTCCACCCTCCCACCAAAACAAAAAATTCAAAAAAGAGCTAGAAGAGGGAATTCCCAAAGAGGGTCTCAAGATGTTGGATGCAGGCCTCGAGGTGTGTCGTTCGACGGCCCAATTGTGCCAGCTCGCACAGCATGAGTTGATGGTGGAGCCCATTCGAAAGGTGATGGTGGAGCCCATTCGAAAGGGGGGTGGCACGGGTACGGACAAGGGCAGCGCCGAGCTGCCGGTGATGGTGGTGTGGCATGGAGGCTGGATGTGCAGGAAGTTGGCTGGTGGAACTGGGCCCAGGTGCAGGGGAATATGGCAGGTCTTCCTCATCCACAAGCGGCTGGCAGTGCTCCCTGGTGGACTCCAGTCTCTGCCATTGAAACTTTGTAAATGCTATATTAACAAAAGCAGATGCACATTGCACAGCCAACACTGCAGTGACGGGTTGAAACATGCTGCAGTTGGGTGGGGTCACGGCTCGCAAAGTGCCATGGGCAGGGAGGTCATGGGTGAATGATGGGTGGGATCTGCCTCACTTAACAAATACAGTGGTTATACTAGTAATTGTCAATAACCAAGCTATGTGACTTACCATCGCCCGTCCCTGTCGCTGCAGAGACTTCTCCCTCAGCTGCTGCTGGTGCACTGGTGCTGCTAGCCCCACCACTGGTAGTCTGTGTAGCTAGAAAAAACATTACACATTTTAGATGCTCGATACACCACCCCTTTTTTTTTTTTTTAAACAACATACAACAGCAACACATGACTACAGTTCAGTTCGCAGTATCTCCTCTCCCATATATGCTGAAGAAATAAAGAAGATAACAAAAATAGATTAGTGGTACAGTTAATCTCATAGAAAATATTTTGACAGGCAAAGGCAGGTGCAGTAACATATTGACATTATACTTTTCCAAAACAGAATGGCTATATTATCCAAGATGACCTGTTCCTAATTTCCGAAACCCTACCTAAACTCAATTCTGAATTATCTAAACCACATTTGAAAATGCTTGATATTTGCTTCACAAATCTAACCCCCTTTGATAGGCCAACTCAGTTAGTTTCCCTTTTCAATGCATAGATGCATATTTTGCATACTACATCACTGGAAGATTGTTTGGGACTGTACAAGCTACACAAAAAGAAAGACACAGAGAATGCTAACTCACAGATAATATATTACTACTACTACCACAGTACCACTATCTTAGTCACAGGAGGACAGAGGAGTCAGCATAACTTCTTACATAATCAGTCCAAGCGAGTGCCTACAGCAACAAGCAGAAGTAGGTAGCACTGAGTACCTGGTTTGCTCAAAATGGATCACATAATATTTATAACATTATGTTACGTGAACTTAACTTACCTTTGAGTGTGAGCAGCATGCTATTTGGAAAAAAGATTAGCATTATAGGATAGGACACATCAAATTAGGAATAATTTATTAATAGTACTCACCAAGCCCGCAACCTCGACACCCAGCAGGTCGAGCAGGGCCTCTCCCGGTCCAGCATGTCAGCTCACTGGTGTATCAGCTGCTGCTGGTTGTGCCAAATCCCAGTGCGTTGGTGAACTCAATGGAGCACCTTCCCCCGCAGCTGCCAACGCTCCCGCAGGCCGTACCCACTCCTAGGCCTGCAGCTAGTATGGATGAGAGTTGGCACTGCACAAAAAAATGAGTGCGGCCACCTCCTCCTCGCTAAATATGGCACGCGGCTGCACCCCTTGGCGGCGCCAGTGCCCACAGGGTGTGTGGTTCATTGCACTGGCCCCGCCTCTACCACGCTCTGGCATGGTGCTGGGTGAATAAGAAAAATAGAAGGACAGGAGGAGGAGAAGGAATAGACTAGCGAGGGAGAAATTAGGAAGTTTGCGGAAGCTGGACAAAAGTGATAAAAGTCACAGAAAATAAAAAAAGAAGAGGCAAAAACGTGAAATACACCAACACAAATACACACACTAAGGAAATAAATGTAAAACAGGGGAGTATAACTTAAATAAAGTTAGGATGGCAAAGATATAGCTTGGATTCAGAAGTGGGTCCAGCACCATGCACAGAATAGGAAAAACAAAATGGCAGCTCGCACAGGCGACCATGTGGTGCCGTTCACATGCGCATTGCTACATGGAACCACTAATCGCACCAGTAAGTAATTCTTTATTGTTTGATTAACTAAAATCATAAGAAAAGTCAGCATGTTTATCAAAAAATAGTTGTTTAAAATTCATAACATACTTGTCAATTTGCCATATAAAACCAAAAAGTCCAAAAGACTTATCAATTTACGATATAAAAACAGTTAATGAAGTCCTAGGGTGGCCACCTCTAGTTTCTACAATTAGTCAGACTAAACACCTGCAAAATTGAACAAATCTAGAGGTCTAGGGTAGAACACACTCAGATTAAAACATCCTGATGACAGCTAAGACAATCGTTTTAGTGCCATAACGAGTGAGGTGATAGCTCAAAGTGCTGGTGCAGGATAAAAATAAGTACAAGTTACGCAACCGGGCAGGGCAAAGTGTGTGTGCTTATAAAGACTTTTTGTTTGGTTTTGCTTGCCTGGATGACATGTGCTGTTTGTAATTCAGATGGTGATCTAGATATACCCCAAGGTATTTATAAGTTGAAACCAGTTCCAAGGTGTTACCGTTTGCCTTCCAGGTGAATCTGGGTTGTCTTTTATGTATTCGCAAGAAGCACAGGACTTAAGTTTTGGTATAGTTGAGGTCCAGGTGTGCAGTTGTTGTGTAGTCCACCAATTGGGAGATCAGCCACTGTAGGCCTCGTGGAGTTTTGCTGAGCAAGACTATGTCCATTATCATTGACCAATTTCAGTGGGTCTCCCTGCACTTGGCGTAGATGGTTCTCTAAGTCTGCTGTATAGATGTTGAACAGGCAGGGTGCCAAAAGGCACTCCTGTTTTAGGCTATTTCTGGTAATGATTTTGTTGGTTACACTTCAGATTTGGACCGATGAGTAAAGATTTATTATTGCCTCGAGCAGTTTTACCGGGACTCCCCAAAGTTCCATTTTTTTCCATAGCATGGCCCTTGGGACCTTGTCGAAGTCTGCTTTGAGGTCTATAAAGCATGCATAAAGTGAGCTTGATTTTGGGATAGCTTGCTCGGCCAAGAGACTGACTGCTGATAAGTTGGTTAAAGTACTCATTCCCACGTGAAAACCTGTTTGCGTTTTGGGAACTAGATTAATGCTGGTCATCCAGTCCTCTAATTCGGACAACAGATTTAAGGCGTATATCTTGGCCTCCACATCTATTAGTGCGAATAATCTTTAGTTGTTAGGATTGGAACGCTCCCTTGTTTTGTGTATTGGTTGGAATATACTGCCTCACCATGAATCTGGAATGATGCCAGTTTCCAGCGCGTATGTAAACAAGGGAGTTAGTTTTGTAGACCAGAAACTTGGGGCCTTTTTGAGGTAGGCAGTTTGGCCTTGGTGTCCCCTGGATCTGAGTTTTTTTATGATGTGCGTGACCTGCTTTTGAGCCAATTGAGGGCTGTTGTCCTTATGGCCTGCCCTCTTTATTGGGGGCCTGCTTGGATGTACATCTCTTTCTGTGGAGCTAGCTTGATCCACTGAGTTATTGTCGACGGTTGATGAAGGGTGGGAGACGTTTTTTTTTTTAAGGTGGTTGAGTCCCAGCTAGATTTAGCGTCATTGGAATGGGAGCTGGTCTACACTTCTTGGACAAAATTAATGGTGACGCCGATGACCCTGACTGCTTCCCTGAATTTAACGTTGGTGTCCTCTTTAAAGTTTGGAGCTGGTTATGCCCTTCGAGGTTCTGCATGTCTTGTTGAAGCACTATGGTGTGTAGCTTCATTATATACGGTGATTATATGGTTTATCCAAACAGATTCTATAATATGTGAGCTGTGATGCCGATTGTGCCTTTTTATTAGCATATTTATTTTGCCCCAAAAAAGTTTGGTGTTTCTTTGCTGACTGCCATGTAATAGTTTCGTCCAAATAGCCTTGTTATGTTTGTATTTCACCACCCTGATCTCTTTTTCATACGATCATTCAATTTCTATGATTTTGGCAATTGAATCCTGACTTGGTTGATGTCCACAAGAGCACGTGGTTCTTTATTAAGCTTTTTTAATGATCTTTAAGTTTTGAGTAAATCATGCTGCTCCAGTATTTCCTTCTGCTTTGTGGCTTGAGGGATTGATCGGAAATATCAAGATTAAAGGTTTTGACGAATTCCTCCCAAACCTCTGTCTGGGTTAGGTTATCATTAGCGTTTACCAGAAGGGTGGTGCTAGTCCCCATAATGGCGTCTATCGACACTCCGTTCCATTTGAGACGCCTTATATTATAGGGCTGAGCTGCAGAGACAAGGACGTTAGCTTTTTGAGTCCTGGCAGGAGTGAGATCCAAGGTAAAAGTTTGGGCAAAGTGATCGCTGTCCGATCTCTCTTTTATGTTGAAGTTAGAGATCTACTTGTACAGCCCGGTTCTACCAGGCTGAAATCCATGGTAGAGCAGGACCTATCAGTCACTCTTGTGAAAGCTGCTGGACAGTCCAAGGGACAGCGTCCATTTAGCATGAACAAGCCCTGGTCCTCAAGCGCTAAAATGCATGTTTGCCAGGCAGATCATATCTTGTTTGATTGCCCTGTTTTTCCTGTGTTTGTCCGGGTAATTTGCTATCTAGGCCCTGTAATAGGTTCATGTTGAAATCCCCTGCCAAAAATTATACTTGCTTGAGGATATGTGGATTTTAGTGCTTTGAGCTACCCTATCAATAACTAGATTTTTCTGCCTTGTGCTTGGGTGCAGGGTGTATGTAAATATTCAAAATTATTAGAGTGAAGTAAGGTACAGCAGCTAGTTTAATGCACCGCATCCATGTTGTGTCCAAGTCCACCTCTTCATGTTCCCAGAGAATGTCGGTGTAGATGTAAATCGATATACCACCCTTGGCTCTCCTAGAGCTTGCTTCTTTTATTGCTTTATTGTGGTATTCCTAGTAGCCCACTATTGGTGTATTTGTAAGCTGCCAAGTTTCCTGCAGTAGCAAGATCTTGTGTTCTTGGAGGGATTTTCAAAAGTCGTCCTCGTTCATTTTGCTGTTTAAGCCATTCACGTTCCAAGAGCAAATTTTACAATGGTGAGCTGGAGCAGTGGAGCATTGAGACATCTTTCATGCTTTCCTTTTGTTTTGCTTCTATGGGCACCAACATGCTTATTTTCTTTGAAATTGGCAATTTGGTGCTGGGGACTTTTGATGAGAATATGTCTAATTATTTGTTGTACTTCGTTTATTAGGCTGGAATGGTCCGGTCCTGTTGCTCCCTTCAATATGCTTAGCGTTGATTTTGGGCCATTGTAATGGGCTAGAATAACGTGTTGGCACTGCCTTTATTAGATCAATGCCCCATGTAGCGAAGGATTCTCGGTGAAGCCATATTCGCTCTGCTATAGTCTCTTGTAATCATGATGTCGGTCCCTGGTTGTTCAGAGTTTGGTTTGAACTCGATTCTTTGTAGATTGCTTGATCTAATGTGTATCAGACCAGGTAGAGCTTCTAATAATCGTAATATTGCACTTTGATTTAAAATATCATGGGCCCCCCTCGATGTCTAATGAGGAATCAACTCGATCTTTACGTTAACCTGACTTTAGGGATTTTTCACCTGCGTCTTATTACCATACGTTGGGGTCTCTACTGATGCGTCCATTGTCCCTCGGTGGATTATAGGGGCATATATTGTTTGCTCCATGCAGGGCGGGGGTGTACTTTGAAGCTCCATTACGGGACTACTCCTTTGCTTATTGTTGGGATGTTTATTGTGTGTGTTAAGATTGTCTGTCCAAATTCGTTTTCAGGCCTCTCAGTTTTGGGTGGCTTCCTGCCGGTGGTGGTATCTTCAATGCTGAGTTCTGTGGCTTGAGAACTTCTTTCTAATGATGCTTCACTACTCTTGTTCTTAAATTGGAATCTTTGATTTTATAAGGGTCTGTGGGGGCTGTGAGGGAGTTTAGGTGAAGCAAGTCGTGGGTTCGGCTTGTCCTTTTGTCTTATTCACCTCAGGGATGTCTGGGCGTTTGAATAAATTTAACATTGAATTTAACATTGAAGTGGCAGTGGATGTTTTTTTGATTAGTTCTATAAGTTGGTCGGTGACTAACTGCATATGTTGCTGCTGGGTTCTTTGGAAGCCACAGAGTTATAGTCTTCATCTGATTCTATAACTGTTTTCTCGTCGCTATTATGGTCGGAGATTTGCGTTTGTGTGGGTAGCGTGTGAATACTCGGGGGCATATTAGCAAGGGCACTATCGCCGCTTTAGCGGCACTTTTTGCCGCTAAAGCGGCGATATTTATATCGCCCTATCAGCAAACTGTCTCTAACAGCAGTTAGCGACGGTTTGCGGGCATTAGCGCCCGTTTTTTTACCGCTTTGCATGTCAGCGATATTTATTGCTAATGACATGCAAAGTGGGCGTTCCCGACGAACAAACCTGGGAAACACTCGCTAACAGGCCTATCGCCTATTAGCAAGGTGGCCATGGCCCCAGTTAGCGACGTGAAAAGTCGCGCTAACCGGCGTCATCGCCTATTTATTTAACACCTGCAATTAGCAGGTGTTAGCCATACCTAACATGGGGGGTGGATTATGCTGATACGACCACAGGGTCGTATCAGCAAGGTGTTCTCCTTTCTCCATGCAACATCGCTGGTTTTTCAGCGATGTTGGCTCATTTCCCCGCTATCGCTGGAATATTCATCGCCATAGCGCTAATCGTTGCTAATACAGCGTTAGCGTGGCGATATATTCCAGCGATAGCCGGCGATAAAAAAAATCACGCTAAGCAGGGTTAGCGATGATTATCGCCTCTTCTTGCTAATATGCCCCTCAGTTCTTTCCCTTTACTTTTCCTCACTTTCCTCAATCGTTTACGTTCCCTCTTCATTAAGGAGGGCATGAGCTGGAGTTTAGCGAGGCTTCTGCTGCTTTTTCTGTTGCGGTTTGCTGTTTTAGGGGATTTTTGATGCTCGTTTTGTTTGTATTGAATCTGCCTGGGCTGCAACTTTGGTTCCGGTCTCCGTTTGTGTGGCTTTTGTGATATTTTTTTGTGTTAACATATTGTTACAACTACTATAGGTTTTAAGGGGCCACTGCTTGGCCGTGGGGGATGTTTTAGGTGACGCCTTAACATCCTGCAGTAATTATGCCACTTAGGTAGGAACCTTGGCAAGTTTGTCAATTATTAAAGGGCAATGACATACATGGGAGGTGGTGTCTGGATCCTGTTGTACTTTTGTTATCATGGTGTTCAATGACTGCATCTTTTATTCTATCCCCTGGTCGTGGATCGCTAGGACATTTAATAAATTGACCTGTGTGTCCAATTTGTCTGCATCATATGTAATTGCAGTTCCGATTACTTCTATGGTGTCTAAAAGTTGATGCCACACTGAGGAGTCTGGAGGTTGGTTTGTTGCCTCAGCCGCGGGCCATTCGGTCTGATCCTTTGACTTTTTGGATGTTTTCTCATGAGGCCCTTTGGAACCGTTAGCTACCGTTATTCTGTTTGCCTCGGATGCGGGTGATTCTTTTATTTGCTCAGTGATGTTTGTCTTTAAGCTGCTCTCCTCCCCTTGAATGGAATGACCTCTCTGGAAGATTTTAATTGGAGTGAGCAAGATGTTATAATTGTGTTTTCAGACTGGCAAGGTGTGAGCTCTTGACTGGTCGAGAGGTGATGGCTGTGACTGTTCAAACGGGCTTAGATGGATTTCTTGCCAAACTGTTGAGTCATTGTAATCTTCCTTTAGTGCAGCTATGTCAGGCCGGTTTACTGACTGCTCGGTTATGTGAAGTGTATGGGGTAGCTGTTGTGTCATTGATTGTATCATTGATTGGTGCTGCCTCAAGTTTACTTGCGTATGAGCTAGAACCTCTACGAGCTGCTGATGATGGGGTTGTGATTTGCCAAAGGACTTTAGATCCGATGGAATTTGAGGCTCTAGATTACTTGTTGGCACCACAGATTAGGATGCGACCGCCACCCTGGCGGTCGCATTCCGCTATCTTGACATTGTGGCGGGTGCTACTGTAAGCAGCACCCGCCGCAGTGCCAAAGTGGCATGTTGTGCATTGCCATGCACAACGTGGCAGGCACCGCGCGGTGCCTGCCACCTTGTGCATGGCAATGTAAGTGCAGCCCCCCACCGCCCCACCCCCCGGGGGCACGTAACGGGCCCCCAAAGCAATCCCCGCCAGCATTTCCATGGCGGCATCAACGCCATGGAAAGGCCTTTGAGAACACCCATCCTAATATGGATGGCGGATTAGTGCCCAGTTCCGCCTGGCCGGCAATCCTAACGATTGCCGACCGGCGGAAAAGTGGCGGACACACTCTGCGTCCGCCGCAATACCCCCCGCCATGATAATATGGCAGGGGGTAAATAAGGTTGTGATGGCGGGCGGATCGCCACCGCCGGCCGGGCGGTGGCGATCCGCCCGCCATCATAATGACCCCCAAAGTGTTTTGGAAACCACTGGATCACTATGTTTCTCAAAATGTGTAAATGTCCATATGTATTGATATAAATTGCATTTTGTATTACTAATACTGTTACTAGTAGCTTACTGCTTTTTGTTTTATTATTATTTGCTCTCTTATACTGGTACAACTCATTAATGTTACATATTTTTGTGTGTTTATTCTGCAGTCTTAATAAAATATTTTGAACAGTTATATTGAATATGAATGAAAATCACATCTTAATTTCTAAAAGGCATTTTTATCTTTTGTTCTCCATTGCAAAATAGGTATTTTTTCTTGTCAATCTTTAAATCTGAACCATCAGAGAGGACTTTTGACCAGTAAACCTCCACAGAAATTTTTAATTAATTGCATGCAACTTTGTTCCTCTTGCACTTTAAATTGGTGCATTGCTATGTTTCCAAATAAAGTATACTTAGCCGAAACATTACATATGTAATACACACGATTCACTCTTTCCTAGCTTCTCACACACTTTATACTTTCAGAAACCACTTAAGGCCATTCTCAAAATTAATATGTGCTCATAGTTCTTTTGAATAAACCAATATACCTATATACCATCAAGATTCTTCCCTATAAGTATAGCTATTAAATACGAGAAGATATCATTACTAAAGCAAGGAGTTACACAGGTACTTTGCATAATATAAATATATGTTATGTTATTTTTTACTTTGACCTGGTCTCGCGTGACTAGATTTCCGTGGTTGGCACTTTGATCTTTTAGGTGCAAATTTTTACCTCAAAATTCATAACTCCGGTTCTACTAATTGGACTTTTGTTGTTTTGGTGTCAAATAATGTATTACAATTTGCTCTATTTTTCTAAATTGGTGTGGGATTTTTCTTATGTTGGGTTTTCACTTTATTACTGTTTGTGTGCTGCATAAATACATCATGCATTGTCTCTAAGTTAAGCCTGACTTCTTTGTGCCAAGCTACCAGGGGTTTGCTTGAGTTTCACCCTGACAAGAATTGTGGTTGCTACTTAAGTAGGGTTTCATCCGCTCAACCAGTAATCCAACTTCGAACATTGTTGTTCAGTGGTGGGGGTCCAATACTTGAGTTTGTGCAGTGCCATGCAGTGATTTGTGCAACATCAAAATTCCATATAACCAATCACCAGAGTTGACCTCTTTTTAAATTCCTCTTAGTGTTCCACTGGCAGTTTTCTTGTTTTTCTAAACTGAAGTGCCCTATATCCCATTTTTGTACCATGAAGATCAACTTTGACATCCTCCCCAGGGCTGGGCTGTTGAAGATTTGCAAAGAAAAGGGGCTAAATGCAGGCAGGAAGGCTACCAAGCTGGATTTCCAGGTAACCCTCAGAGCCTTTGAGGAAGTACAGAGGCGGCAGTCTATCTCAGAGGGGCATGATGAGGAGAAGGGTACACACTTGGAGGATAATGAGGAGGGGGAGGATCCAGACCAGGGCCCTGAGCAGCAGGGTGACCAAGACTGACCCCCAGAGGATGCCTAGGACGGGGCAGGAAGCAGTGTGTCTGAGAAACTGGAAGACAGGAAGGTGGAGAACAAACTCAAATTGCAGCTGACTAAAGTTGGATGCAGGGGAGAGAATGACAAGGGAGAGATTGGCCATGCCGGAAAGGAGGATGACCCATGAGCTCAGTCTCAAGAAGCTGCAATCCAGAACCAAGCATGCAGAGTGCAGCAGCACAGTATTGATGGCAACATTATCCCAGTGTCCATTTGAGAAAAGAGGGTCCACATCTGGTGCCTAACTTTGTTGTGTGAGATGATATAGATAACTGGTTTGCAGCCTATTAAGTTGGCTTATAAATGCATAGGGTCCCTGAAGAAGATTGGGGGGCCAGCCTCTGGAGGTATATTCCCAGTAAAGGGAGGGATGTCCCATTAGCCCATGGGAAAGGGGACAGAGCGAAGTATCCTCTCATTAAGGACGCCCTGATCAGGATATATGGGCCTACCCCAGAGATATAGGTAAAGGTTTAAGGACATCTAGAGCTACCCCAGCAGACCTGGGTGGATTGTGTGGACCATTTTTGCAAGTCACTGGATGGTTGGGTGAAGGTCAGTGAGGTGAGGGATTGTAAGGGGCTGTACAATTTGATTGCTAGAGAGCACATGTTCAGTCTTTCTTTTACAGAGCTGGGCCAAACACCTTGTGGATAGTAAGCTCTCTGAACCCAGGGAGCTTGCCAAGGAAGCAGGTTACTGGGTTAGCACCAGGGTTCACAAGAAGGTACCTGAGAGCAACCCCAAGTAGAGTGGTTTGGGTACCTCCCAGCAGGGTGAGGCGGAGGTCAAGGGAGACAGAGACAAGTCCCCGAGCAAGGTGGGGTAAAGGGTTTCCATGTCCCTTCTGAGAAGGAGGGAGGTTCTAGGGGGCAGAGGTCTAAGGTGCCACATTTCAAACCCTTCTACTTTGATTGTTCTTTGCTAGGACACAAGCAGGGGGACTCTGTCTGTCTGAGGAAATCACCCACTGGTTAGATCTATACAGGAGTGACCAAAATCTCCCTTAGTTGGGAGGGGAACTCAGAGGGTAGACTAGTGATCCCTGAGGGTGGGAGTCATCACTTCCACCAGGTCAAGGTGAATGGGGTCCCTCTCACTGCTCTGAAGGACACTGGGCCAGCCAGACCATGGTAGTGGAAAGGCTGTTTTCCACAGAGCAGTACACCGGTCAGGTGTGTAGGGTAACTCAGGCCATGGGGGAGGGCTTTTTACACCCCATGACTCTGGTATCCCTGAGCGGTACAGGGAGGGGACCCAGAGATGGGTCATAATTATCCCAACACTGCCCATTGACTATTTATGGGAAAGAGTTACCACCAGTGATGGAAGAACCAAGAGGGGCGGCTGCCCAGGGCAACTCAAAAGCTCAGATATCTGGGTATGTCACTCCCAAATGGAGGGTACAGAGGCCCAGATGGAGGGGTAGGGAGAGGAAGAACTCACCCCTGACCCATGATCAGTATCAGGATAGAGACCCTGGGCTGGGTGGCCAGTCTCAAGCCACCATCCCTGTACTGGTGGGAAGGAGAGTGAAAAAAGGGTGTCTAACACCTGGAGCAGTTGCCCCCCACTATGAGAAACCTCAGAGATCAGAGTACCTTGGATGGCCTGGAGCCTGGCACTTGACACTGACAGCTGTCTGTGGCCTCTGTTGATTGCTGTCCATATGGGCAGAGGCTTCCTTGGGTTGGGTACGGAAGTCTGATCCAAGGGGTGGAAAGGGCAACATCACTTTAACCATGGTGGCTACTGGGATGCATCTGTAAACAAATTAAGGTTAGATGCTGTGTAAATGGGGCCCACAGGTGAGGTGAAGTCAGTTGGTAACTTATGGGTTAGTTCAGTGGCTCAGGAGAGTGTAAACAGTGGAATCCAACCGAGTTCAGAGGGGCTGAGAACTGACAAGGGCCTCTGCTATAGAGAGCCATTGTCCATGTTTTATCCCATAAGCAGGGAAGCCCATCAAGGTATTGATTAGTCTCCCCTGGCTTTTGGCTGGAGATGGTCATATTGGAATTGGTCCTCTCTGCAAGGTCACCTTCAAACTTTTTTGCCTTCACCCCCCCTATTTTTATGGAAGTTTTTTGTGTTGGCTTTAGAACTCTGTGCACTTTACCGCTGCTAACCAATGCAAAGTGCTTGTGCTCTCTCCTTTAAACATGGTAAAATTGGCTTACTCATGGGCCTGCAAATTAAATGCTACTAGTGGGCCTACAACACTTATTGTGCCACCGACTTAAGTAGCCCCTTAAAACATGTCCTAGGTCCATCATTGCAGCCTGAATGCAGTGTTAAACTACCAATTTGACATGTCAATATAACCCTCTTGCCTAGCCTTAAACTCCCCTTTTAATTCACCTCGAATGTAGGCCCTAGGTAGCCCATAGGGCAGGGTGCATTGTAATTAAATGGTTGGACATGTAGTTTTAAATTTTATATGTCCTGATAGTAAAAAACTCCTACATTTGTTTTTCACTAGCCTGAAGCATACCTCTCCCATAAGATAAAATTGGGTTGCCTTATTATATTTAATAAGTGCAAATGTTTTACTGAGAACAGGTAAACAATTTGTGTTTGGTGTCTGAGAAACTATAATTGAAAATTCTCTTTAATGGTAAAGCCAGATTTTAAGTTAAAATTTAGAAAATGCCACTTTTAGAAAGTTAACATTTTCCTGCCCTATTTGGGGCCTGTAGCTTGCTCCTGGGCATTGAATTGGGTATAGTTGGCAGTTGGACTATGTGTATTCCTCCTAGACAGTCACACAATAGCGGGATTAGGTGTGCCTGGATAGGCAATTAGCTAGCAGGATGGCAGGGCGGAGCTGGGCACAGCCCCATTTGCAGCTGAATAGGATGTGCTCTGCTTTCACACAAAGGACTTGTCATCCCTGCATTGTTCATGCAGCTAGCTTGGTGTCAGGGCAAGGGAAGGAGGAAACCTCAAGCAGTTCAAAGGAAATTATCTAGAAATGTCTACTTCAAAGGGGGCACCAGGTATAAAAATTGGACTCTCAGACCCACTCTTCAGTTCACTTTCTGAACCTGTGGAATGACTCTCAGAGGACTGCCTGCTGATGAAGCCTGCTGTGCACTTCAGTAGACTGCTTTCCTACACCTAGAAGGACTGCTTTGTTGCCTGAAGTCTGCTTTTAACTCTTGGAGGCCTGCACTACTGTTAAGCCCTGTCCTATTTCTGAACACTGTCTTACCAGAGTGACTTCAAGTGCTAGTTGGCTGGCCTCCTGATCAGAGCCTTAAGGACAGAAAAGGCTCCAACCATCTTGAACCTGCACATGGACCCAGCCTGAGTGAATCCTAACCCCCCAAGTGGAGCCTCACCAGTCCTGGACCTTTGGTGGTGGTGCCAAAGGTGCCCAGATAGCCATAATCCAAAGCTTAGGACCTTACATTTTTTGGCTAAAACCTGCTCTGAGAACCTAGAGGAGAATGGGACCAACCTGCTTGTCTGTCACCCAAGGTGCATCACCAGTCGACCTTACTTCGCAGGAGCTCCCACTATGTTTTTCTCTACAGCAGCAAATCCTCTTCAGAGGTCCTTCGCTCAAGGGGTATCCAGCCTCATGGCACTCTCATTGGCTATATCCCCCAGCTTTGTCCTGCTGGAGATTTTCGAGTTCCAAAAAAGTGACTACGTTTAAATGAAGAAATCTTCACTGCAGCTTCGTCCAGAAGGTAATCCACTTTTTATATCTAACTCACACTCCATTGCGGTCGCGCATATTTTTATACTTTGACCTGGTCTCGCATGACTAGATGTTCGCAGTTGGAGCTTTAATCTTTTAGGCACTAGTTTTTACCTTAAACTGTAATAAAATCATAACTCCAGTTTTACTAATAGGATTTTTTGTCATTTTACGGTCAAATAATTTATTAAAATTTAACTCTATTTTTCTAAACTGGATAGGATGTTTTATGTTATGTTATGTTAGAAGCTTGTAAAGCTGCCTAGGTCCCCGTGCTAGGTTTTCTACATTAGCAATCAGTGAGCCAGCTAGACATTTAAATTACCATTTATTGCCTGAAGTACCAAGTCTTTAGCTTTTCGCGAAACAGAATTTCAGACGGTTGCATTCTAAGGTCAACAGGGAGGAGATTTCACATCTTTGCCACCAGGAAGCTGAAAGAGCTACCAGCCAAACAAACTCTATGCGTTTTGGGTATCATAAGCCTGGCCATTCCCGAGGATCTGAGGCAACAATTTGGCAGGTAAGGTTTGATCAGAGGAAAAAGATATCGAGGCTCCCTTTGATTTAATATTCTGTAGCAAAAAACAGAGTTTTAAAAGCTACTCTGGCCTGAATAGGAAGACAGTGGAGTTTGGCATGGGCAGAACCCAAAGAATAAGTTCGTGGGATGTTTAGAAGCATTCTTGCCGCGGCGTTCTGAACCCCCTGAGACATTCTTGTCCTGCCTTTGGAGAATTCAAGATAGAGTACATTACAATAGTCCAAGCGTGACACTACAAGCGCCTGGATAACCATTTTCCTTGCTGAATCCGGCAGAAGCTTTAAAAAATTTCGGAGCATCTTCAAGATGCCAAAGCTGGATTTTTTATCTTAGGTTTTGGAGCAAGTACAGACCCTGATTCAGATGGCCAACATGTAGAGGTCCATATAGACGGTTGTTTGCCTACCACAAGGACCTCAGTCTTTTCTGAATTGAGTCTAAGGCAGCTGGAGTCCATCCATTTTGCCAGGTCAACCAGACATATTTTGAAATTGGAAGCCGCTTTACCTTCGTCCTGTGCCAAGGTGATAATCAGCTGAGTGCCATCAGCATAAGACACCATCTTCACCCCGGAGCGCATGTATACATTAAACAGGGTCGGGCTCAAAGCCGATCCCTGAGGCACCCCTTGCTGCAGGGGGCAGATCAAGGTGTATGACTGCTGGAAGACCTGAAAGGTACAATCCTTGAGGAAATCCATAATTTAACCAAGTGCGCAACCCCCCACACCGAGACTCCAAAGCCATTCAAGTAGAAGGCCACGGAACACGGTATCGAAGGCTGAGCTCAGGTCCAGCATAATCAAGGCAGCTGTTGTGCCCTCATCAGCAATTAATCTAAGGGATTCGGAGGCCAGGAGAAGAACAGATTCAGTGCTGAACATGGGTCTGAACCCTGACTGGGTCTTGTGAAGAAGATTGTTTTCTTCAATAAATTGCGTCAGCTGAGAATTGAAAATGTTTTCAGCAACCTTGGCAAAGAGCGGAAGCAGTGAGATAGGTCTCAAATTCTCAGGTAGGGAACCACCATTGCGTGTTTCCAGTCTAGGAGGACTCGGCCAGAGGAAAAAGATAGGTTCAGTAGTTTGCAGAGCAAGGGAACAATGGCTTCCTCCCCTTGCTCCAGCAGCGTCAGTGAGATTGGGTCAAGAGGAGGTCAAGATTTCACTTTGGATAGAAGATTTCCATGCTCAGACACAGTTAGGGTCTAAAGGTTAGAAAAATCCTCTGAGTGCCATTGTTTCTCAGGCGGAGTAAATTTAAAGTTCCTAACGGGTTTCAGGAAAAGAAGCATAGATAGTATCTATCTTCTCAGAAAAATATTGAGCCACTAGATTGCAGTATTCAGTTGAGGGGGAGTGGTAACTGATACTCGCTCAAGGGAAGTAAGGCACTTGACTATATGAAAGATCTCTCTA
Organism: Calotriton arnoldi; assembly: GCA_963921515.1. Taxonomy (NCBI): domain Eukaryota; kingdom Metazoa; phylum Chordata; class Amphibia; order Caudata; family Salamandridae; genus Calotriton; species Calotriton arnoldi. The sequence continues at coordinate 198,837 of CAWUFW010011060.1, forward strand.
GGTGAGCCCTTAGATAACTCAATCTTATGAGAAAATTTGGTGTGTGTTCTTTTAATTTGTTTATGATAGTTGTTTAGTGCCTCCAGATGTATTATTTTGTCACCTGACTTATAGCTCCTCCTCCATAGGCGCGCTAACCTTTTACACACCTTTTTCATGCAGAGAAGTTCCTCCGGGAGCCATTCAGCTGTTGTATTACATTGGGTGCTGTTACATGTTTTCAGGGGAGCTAGTGTGTCTAGTGCCCTACTTATCCAGGACGTGATTTGTTGATTAGCAGTCTGTGGACATGTGTTAAGTACAGGGGAATTAAGAGTCAGCTCAGCTGTAAAAGCAGATGAAGTAGCCAAGAGCCTATGATACAGGTCAAGCTACCCCTTATACCCGGTCTCCTTTGCATGCCGATAGTATTGCCTCAGAACTAATGCCCCCCTGCCCGCTAACGCCTCCCTCCAACAGGGATACCGATAGTACTGCACCAGAACAACTGCCCCCCTGCCCTCTAATGCCTCCCTCTTATAGGGATTTCGAAACCCTGCATTCCAGAGCTGCCAAACTAACTCAGAGCATCCACATCTCCATACTGGATCTAATGAACCTCCTTCACCTCACTGAACTCTCCTCGCCAACCTCAAAACCCAGCGGAATTCCACCCCCTTATCACAGAGATCCCCAGACACCCACTACCACTACCGCCCTCCGAACTCTCCTTCGCCAACCTCAAAACACAGCGGAACTCCACCCCCCCATATCACAGAGATCCCCAAGCACCCACTACCTCTAGCCTCGAGACACCTTCGCAAGCAACCTTGCCACCTCTCCAAGGAGGAAACTCTAGCTCTCGTCCTCTCCTACAGCTCTACACCTGCCACCCCTAGCCTGCCAGACCTCACTGAAGAGGAAATCCTTGCCATCCTCCACGACTACAACTCTGCCTCAATTACCCTTTGCCCTCTAGACGCGAGTGCCGAACATGCCATCTGCACGGTCACTATCAACCCTAACAGATCGGCTACCCTCCGCAACAGAAGTGTGGTCAAAAGCAACATAGCGCCTGTACACCTATCCACTCCCACTCCCAACACTCCCCCCGATTCCTATCTGTCTGGCCTCTTAATCAATTGCCGATCAGCGTTTAAACACGCCGCCGATATTGCTGAACTCATCCTGAACAAAAATTTCGACTTAGCAATCCTAACAGAGTCATGGCTTAACGACTCTTCATCTCCATGCCTAGACCTCTTAGTCCCCCCCAACTACAACATTGCCAGGCTCGACAGGCAATCTACCAGGAAAGGAGGAGGCATCGCCTGCATCTACCGTTCTAACCTCAGTGTCACGGAACTCCTGGCGGATTCCTCCGAGTTTTGCGAATACCTCGCACTTTCCATTTGCAGCAACTCCACCCTACTGTGCAACCTACACATCATCTATCACCCCCCAGGCAGGAACGACTCCTTCACGGACCACCTCTTGGAACTCATCACAACTAAGATCTCCTCCATCGATAAAAATATTTTCCTGGGTGATTTCAACCTGCACTGGAATGACCCCAAGGACCCCCATGTCAACGCCATCAAAGACCTCTTGACCGATCAAGCCCTGATCCAAGCCTGCTCACTCCCAACACACTCAAAAGGGGCCACCCTTGACTGGATCATCTCTAAGGAACCAACAGTCAAGCTTATCTCTATAGACCCTTGTGACTGGTCTGACCACCACGCCATCACATTCCTACTACCGGGCACCCACAAGACAAGGGCATCGCAACCAGTGTTGCCTAAACGCTGGGTTAGAGACACTAAAAACCTGGACCACAATGAACTGGAGGCTCGCTGCAAATCTGACCCCCCCCCTCGCATATCACAACGGTCAGTGACCTCAATAATCACTACTCGGCAACTATTTCGAACATTATGGATGACCTAGCCACACTAAAGCTAAAAAGAACCCAAATCAAAGACAGGAACCCCTGGTTCACTGGATCCCTCAATAACGAGAGGAGATCCCTCCGGCAATCCGAAAGAATCTGGAGACAGCACCCCTCTGCCGCACATCTGAAACTTCTCCGTCAGGCCAGAAATGCCTACAATAGGAACATCCTCAACTCGAAAAAAGAATTTTTCAGATATGAACTTGAGAACGCCAAGAATAGACCCCGCAAGCTCTTCGAACTGGTCAAACACCAATCCAATAAACTGGCCAAAACTTCGAAAGAAACCCCCAAGTCCTTAATATCATCGGAGGAATTCTCCTACTATTTCGCCGACAAAGTCGCAAACTTAGGAAATTAACTTAGTGCCGCCACATTATCTCTATCCCTCCCTGACCTGCTTCCTCCTCCTGCGATGCCCCCACAGATCTCACCTAAAAATCAAGCAGTCTGGACCGACTTCAAACTCTATGACAAAGACTCCGTCTCCAAAATCCTATCGTCTATAAACCCGAATAACCATTACAACGACCCGCTCCCCTCCAACTGCCTAGCGGCCGTCGCCCAGTCCATTATTCCCAGATGGACTGCAATAATCAACGCCTCTCTCCGGCAGGGATCCATTCCTGACTCTCTGAAAGCCGGCCAAGTCCTCCCCATTTTGAAAAAGCCGTCGCTGGATCCAGCCTCCCCAGACAACTTCAGACCGATTTCCAACATCCCCCTCTTAGCAAAAGTGTTGGAGAAGTGTGTGCAACAGCAGCTAAGCCAACACATCAACAACTTCCACCTTCTCGATGACTTCCAATCTGGATTCAGACCTGGGCACAGTACTGAAACGACCATGCTCCACATCATTGACGATGCCCTCCAAGCCCTTGACCAAGGGAAAACTTGCCTTCTAATCCTCCTAGATCTATCCACGGCCTTGGACACGGTCAACCACGAAAAACTTCTCGAACGCCTCAAACTCAGGATGGGTTTGGATGGCTCTGTTCTAGACTGGTTTAGATCCTTCCTCCAAAACCGATCACAGCGATTCCTAATCAACGGCAACCTATCTGCTCCCTCTCCAGTCACGATCGGAGTCCCTCAAGGATCAACCCTGTCCCCTACCCTCTTCAACCTTTACCTTGAACCACTTGCCGAAGTACTTCGCTCAGCGAATATCTCCTACCATATGTATGCTGACGACACCCAGCTCTACATCAAAACCTCATCTCTCGAGGAGATTCTCTCCCTGAATGAGGCCCTGAAATCAACCGTCCATTGGCTCACCTCCAATCAACTCAAACTCAACGCAAAGAAAACAGAATTTCTCCTAATCTCCCCTCCAAAAACCAATCCTGAGATGCAGATATGGATCAAAGCTATCACAGCCTTAGATTGCCCACCGACCATCGTGGACTCAGCAAAATCGCTGGGAATAACCCTGGACAGCAAATTGAACATGCGGGACCACATCAAATCGATGGCCAAATCAGCCAGATTCCACTTGAGCTACCTCAGGAAACTGAAACCCTTCCTCGACGCTGCCGACCTAAAAAGTGCAGTCCAAGCGCTAGTAATCTCCAGACTGGAGTATGGCTGTTCCACCCTCTTGGGTCTACCCAAGATCTCCCTGGCACCTTTAAAAGCTTGCCTCAATGCTGCCGCCAGACTTCTTACAAGTTCAAGAAAATTCGACCATATCTCTCCACACTTGAAAGCTTTGAACTGGCTTCCCCTGGAGGCTAGAATACAACTTAAACTGGCCTGCATCACACATAAGGCTTTATACTCAAACTCCCCGGCTTATCTTGCACAGAAACTTGTGGTATCCAGCAGAATCAGAAACTCCTGGTCCGCCAAAAACCTCTTACTCCAACCTGCACGTTTCCGAAAAAAAAAACCTTCCAATCGGGCTTCTCTGGGGCTGCTCCAAGAATATGGAACTCTCTTCCGCCCGCCATCAGAAGAATCCCTTCTCTTGCACGTTTCAAAAGGAGGCCAAAACTTTCCTTATGGGTAAATTCCTCTCCTAAATGTTGCCTCCTACCAACACAGAGACCCTGACCAACTACCGACCAGCGCCACCCATCTGAGTATCGAGCTACCTCACCAAGAATCCTGGGGCCTTATCTCGAGTAATCATAAATGTAATCTGTACATACATGTCCTCTATCCCCTATGTACCCTGCACCCCCGCCCCCTCTTTATCCTTTGTATTTTGTGTTTCCATGCCCATTGTACACTTCTGTGATCTATGTAAAGCGCTCTGATACCCTAACGGGTCAAGTTCGCGCTCTATAAAACAAAATAAACAAATAAGAGCCTTTTGTGTGGTTTTTTTTATTTAAAGCGGGGTTACTTGGAGTGCAAGGTGTTGAGAAGGTATCCGTAATCTAAAAAGGAAGAATAAAGTGGTCTGACCAGGCAACAGGGACAGGAGGGGCAACTTTCACAGACGCACAGTTAGAGAAAAAGGGGTCAAGAATACGACCCCCAATGTGGGTGGGGACTTGTGCCAATTGATTTAGCTGCAGTAACTCAAGGTCATTTACTAGGCACGACGCTGTAAGACAACTAGCATCTCCAAGATGTATGTTTAGATCACCCAAGATTATAAATTTAGAGTAGCGAATAGCGTATGAGGGAAGTAAGTCCATCAAAGCAGTTGTGAATGCCAGGGCTGGGCCATCAGGCCAATAAATAAGGAGACCCCCTACAGAGTGGGAGGTAGTTAATGATAGAGAGAAAAAGGCCACCTCACAACCAGAGATTGTAATTTCCTTCAGTTTGTATTGAAGATTTCGCTTAAAAATCACTGCAAGCACCCTCCCCTTTGTTTCGGTCTGTCCACTCTCAATATAGAATAATCATGAGGGATAGCATCCAGAATCTCCAGAGAAGACTGAGTGTTTAGCCAAGTTTCCACCAGAAACAAGGCTGATGGCTGTTGGCTTGTTGATAGCTCAACAATCTCAAACTTATGTTTGGCAAGGGAGCGGCAATTTAGTAGAAAGCATTCGCCCATATTAAGGCTAAGCGGACTATTGGGTTCAGCCACATTCAGCAGTGGTGAAACGTCAAAGGTGAAATTACAATTACCGCAGCCACTTTTGATGGATAATAAATCTATAGAATGGCAGCAATGTTTTTTTATTGTCAGTAGCAGAGACCGAATCTCAGATGCGGAGTAGCAGATAGGAACAGATGGTGAAAGAGCAGGGGGCCTGACCCCTGGCGCAGCCAAGGCGCGGGCGGGCACAGACGGGCTTGCCTTTGGCATGCCTTCTGTGCACGCAGATGCCATACATTTATAGCCCGCCTCCAAGAGGGCGTGGCTAAGCGAGGAAAAGGGGGGGCAAAACAATACAAACCAGAGCCCCACTGCTCCACTCTGAAGCTGGAAGGCTCCCCCCCCCCAGAGAGGAGCACTCAGGGAAATCAGGGGAATTAAAATAAGAACTTAGAAAGTAAGTGTGAGAAAATGATTAAAATCATAAGAACAGTAAGCATACACACACTTAAAACCGGTCAGGAGCCAACCTAGGATGGGTGCCAAACCGGGTCAGGGAGCCAGGCACGTCCCAGCGCCTAATGCGCTACAAGGAACAGAACAGCAGAAGTCAGAGGAGGGCTTTCAGAGCCCAACTATTGCAATGCAAGGTGTTAACTCACACAGTGGAGGAGAAATCCACCGCGCCCACGCAGCTGCCATAAATTCATAGCCCTACTCCAAGAGGGCGCGGCTAAGCGCCGAAAACAGGGGGGTGGTAAAACAATGCAAACCGGAGCCCCGCTGCTCCACCCCGAAGCTGGAAGGCTACCCTCCCAGAAAGTAGCACTCAGGGAAATCTGGAGGATTAAAATAACAACTTAGTAAGTGAGTGTGAGAACATGATTAAAATCATAAGAACAGTAAGCATACACACTCTTAAAACTGGTGAGGAGACAACCTAAGATGGCTGCCAAATCCAGACAGGGAGCCAGGCACCTCCAGCGCCTAATGCGCTACAAGGAAAAGAAAGGTGGCAAAATCGGGAGCCAGACACGTCCCAGCGCCTAATGCTCTACAATGAACAGAACAGTAAAAGTCAAAGGAGGGCTTTCAGAGCCCAACTATTGCGAAGGCAGGTGTTATCTCACACAGCAGAGGAGAAATCTACTGTGTCCACGCAGCTGCCATAAATGTATAGCCCGCCTCCACGTAGGGGGGTGGCAAAGTGTCGAAAACAGGGGGGGGGTCAAAAAAATAAAAACCGGAGCCCCACTGCTCTACTCTGAAGCTGGAACGCTCCCTCCCAGAAAGGAGCACTCAGGGAAATCAGGAGAATTAAAATAACAACTTAGAAAGTAAGTGTGAGAAAATAATAAAAATCATAAGAACAGTAAGCATAAACACACTTAAAAACGGGGAGAAACCAAACTAAGATGGACGCCAAACCGGGACAGGGAGCCAGGCACCTAATGCGCTCCAAGGAAAAGAAAGATGGTAAAATCGGGAGCCAGGGACCTCCCAGCGCCTAATGCGATACAAGGAACAGAACATTTGTTTTGTGTTTTCACTTTATTACTGTTTTTGTGCAGCAAAATACTTTATGCATTGCCTCTAAGTTTAGCCTGACTGCTTTGTGCCAATCTTCTAGAGGGTTAAGCAAAGGTTAATTTAGTAACTTTTGTGGTTCACCCTGACAGGGATTGTGGTTATTGTTTGAGCAGGGTTAACATCCCACTCAACCAACAACCCAATTTCTCACACTGACATTAATTCAAGTATTTCTTTCATCACCTTGTTGTTTTTGCAGTAGACTCTCTAATTGCGGCATGTATGCCAAGACATACCAAGGTTAACAGGAGCCATAGTATGGGGACTCCTATTGACCGCGATTTGATCCGTTCCAGTTGCAGACACTAGGCCCAACCACACAAGTGGTGCAGCATTTTTATTGACACAAGTGGGGCAATGCTGGCTGTCAGGAATTTTGTAGGATCCTGCCGATTCCAGAAGTTTCCATCACAGAAATGTAAGGAAAACGCATGAGTTCAGGCAAAGTGTGAAGTTTGCAGGGCATTGGGGGTAAGAAAACCTCATGGGATTCACACAAGGCACAGCACCCTAGAATCCCGTTTGTCTAGTTTTCAAAAGTGATTGTGCTTGGTAGGTTTCTATGAGTGGCATCTGAGCTCAGCCCCAAATCCCACAGCTACTCCTAAGACTGGTCTCTCCATGTAGTACTTTGGAACCTTTTGTGTCAAGGTCTCTTAGCCCACCCACACAAGTGAGGTACCATTTTTATCAGGGGATTTGGAGAAATTATGTGTGGTCAGAAATGTGTGTCTCCCTGCAGATTTCAGAAGTATTCCTCACAGAAACATTTGAGGTTTGCAGGGCATTGTGGGTAAGAAAATGGAGTGGGATGCATGCGAAAAACACCAACCTGAACTCCTCCAGATGTCTAGTTTTCAGAACTGTCTGGGTCTGGTAGGTTTTTCTAGATGGCAGCCTACCCAAGCCCAAACCGTGCAGCTATTCACCATTGCAAGTGGGATGATATTGGAAGTTAGCCACACTCTCCAGTCCCATATGTAAAAACAACACCCAAAAGGATCAAATGTCCTCTCGCTTGTCATTGGGAGGGGATGCTTTAATCCGCAGATGAGCAGAAAGACTGTTGAGGATTTAGGGGGAGGGCGGGGGCTGATATTACGATGGGAAAGACCCACCCCAATATTTTATTAAAAATTGCTGCCATACTGTGGGCTTTCTGTCCCACCTCCGGGCTGATCAGAGGCAATTACCCCCACCTGCCCCCCAGGGTGTAGGAAGACTATTGCCCTATTTACTTGGGGTGAATGCATGGCCATACCCATGTTTGGAAACACCCATCCCTATATTTAAAAAAAACTCCTTCGTCTAGTGGGCCACCACCCAATATATATTTTCTTTAGTGCCCTAGTGTCTAGTGGGCTTTCTGCTCCCTTCGGGGGGGTAGATCAGGGTTAAAAATCTGTCACCCTGGAGGGACAGAAAGACTGTTTCCCCATTTATGTGGGGTGGGGGCATAACAATGCCCATGATGGGCAGCCCCCACCTCTATATTTAAAACAAAAGACAATCCCTGGCTTTTAGTGGGGTTTCTGGCCCAGAGGGCAGATCAGGGATAATTACCCACATCTGCCCCTCAGGGGGGTCAGAAAGACAATCTCTCTTGTTGGGTGGGGGCATGGCAGCCCCCACACCTATATTTTAAAAAAACTCTGGTGTCTAGTGGTTTTTTTGCCCCCGGCGGGCAGATTGGGGGTAATTACCCCCATATTCCCTCCTGGGGGGGCAGAAAGACATCACTATGGTTTTTGGGAGTGGGGGGATTCCAATGCCCATAATGGGCAGCCTCCACCCCCTACAATTAATTTTAAAAATTACTCTGGTGTCAAGTGGGCTTTCTGCCCCCACCAGGGGGGTTCGCATGGGGGGGTAATTACCACCATCCACCCCCAGGAGCAGAAAGACTACCTCTAGTATTGGGGTGGGGGCATGGCTATGCCTATGGTGGGCATCCCTCACCCCATATCGTTTAAGAAAAATAATACACTCCCTGGTGTCTAGTGTGCTTTCTGCCCCCTATCTGCCCTCCAGGGGGGGGCAAAAAGACTGACATAGTTTTTTGGGGTGAAGGCATGGCCATGTCCATAATGGACAGCCCTACCCCAATAATTATCCTAAAAAAATAACCCTGATGTCGAGTGGACTTTCTGTCCCCCAGGGGTGCAGATCAGGGTACAAGTCCTTGCCCAGGGGGCTGCTCTCCTAAAATCTCTGGTGCTAGGGGATGGAAAATATTAAATTACTCACTCTGGTGCTCTGCACCAGAGGGCCTTTAGGTATCTCCCAAGAGTCTGCCAATGGCCGTCACCCACACAGGGGAGATAGTGCAGCCACATCTATAGGATAAAATGTATTGAATTTATTTTTGAATATATATTTAATAAACATTTTAGTAGCAGGAGCTTGTGTTTGTAGCGGAAAAAATTTGGACAGACTTTTTTAAAGTGTTTGTGTAAATATTCTTTCATGTTAAATTTTTTTCTTACATTTTCATTTAGTAAGTTTAATTTTAGTATAATTTTGGAATATTTAAATATATATGTAGATCAAATTTTGTTTTTTTGTTTTTGATAAGGTTAATTTTTTATTTAAGTTATAACTGTTGTACATATGTTCATTTCTAAAATAAAATAAAATACTTTGTGTTTATGATAACTAAAAGCAAAATATTTTGAAAAAATGCATTCATGTTTCTTAATAATTATTGCAGTCTCATTCCAAATTATAAATTATTTCTCTTTAAAGAAATATTTACATTCACTTTTTAAATGAAAAATCTGCATTTACTATATATGTTAGTAATAAATATTTATATGTATTTTAATGTTTTCTAACTAAAATGATTAATAATGGTTTTATTAGTGGATTTGTAGTGGAATAGGGTCAATACAATTTGGAAGTATTTGCTATTAGATTTATGTTTTATTTAACATTTTTACGTATTGTATTTGTATTTTTTATAATTGCAATAATACTTTTATACTAATTATTAAAAAATAACTTTTATATACATTTTCTAATTTTGATATATGTATTTAGAATATATTTCCTTTTGCATAGATGTTTAGTTACTGTATCTATATATTGTGTTATTTTTAATTAAATTGAGATTTTTATAATGTATTTATGCTTTTAAAATTATAGTTTTTAATCCATAGAAATATTATATGGTAAATTTGTAAGCTATTATTTTTAAAGTTTTATAATATTTATATTGCTACTAAAGTTATTAAAGGGGATGACAAATGTTGTAGTTTAGAAATATTTACTGTATATTATTATTTTTGTTTATTTTCCAATTAAATTATATGACTTAATTATATATTGTGTTTTTATTTGCTTTCAAACATTATTCATATTTTTTTATCTTTGAATTTATATTATTTTATGTTTATTTCATGAAGTATTTATGTAAATTGTAAATGAGTACTGTGAGTTATATTTATTTTATTTTTATTATTATTTATGATTTTTGAAAAAATATGTATAATAGTGTAGGAATACTAAGGACCTCATTATGAGTTTGGCGGTCCATGGACCGTTGACCCAGCGGTGGTGGTCCAACGCCAGTGAGCTGTCCGCCATATTACGAGTTGGGCAGATTGGCTTTGCGAAGACCATGGCTGGACCCCTGGCAGAGAAAGGCAGGCTCTATTGGGCAGTACAGAGCCACAACACTGCCATCCGTATTATACGAGTTAACTTCCTGATGAGCTGACCACGGCGGTCGGACAGCCGTCTAGAAGATTGGCGGAAAAGAAGGATTTGGGGTGCATACTCACCCCTTTCCAATTCTTCCCAGCAGATTTTGACACGGATCCCTTTTTTCAGGAGCATCTTCAACCTGAGGAATAGGACCCCGTCTTTTGCGAAATACAGGTAAGTGCTTTGGTACCATGTACCCATTACCGGGACTGCCGACTTACGGGTCGGAATCTGGCAATGGGTAGGTGGTATTTTTCCACATATATCATGCATATGTGTGCATTCAACACATATTCAGTCGGAATGTACACTCAGGCATCAATATATATCTAGAATACATTGCCCAACGCCGCAAGACCGCCTCAGACACACCGCCAGCCCATTGGGAAACTTGTAATATGGTGGTCGGAAGGCCACAGGCACAGTGGTCTCTCAGCGGTCGCAGACGCAGTCCTTCGGCGGTCAGTCTGCGGAACTTGTAATAAGGCCCTAAATGTTAGCCCTGTAGTGTCCAACATCTTCCTAAAAATGTTTTATATTAGAGTGGGAATAGTAAATCTAATACCTTTAGTGGTCAATACCTCCCCCAAAATGATTTAAATTGGAGTAGGAATAGTCAATCTAACCCCTTTAGTTTCCAACACATTCCTCAAAATGCGTTAGACTAGAATAGAAATAAAAATTTGAACACTTAGCTCCTGATTACAAGTTTGGCGGTGCAGGAGTGGGGCAGTCCCACTCCTGCACCGGCAAACCTGTGGTTTAACCGCCTGCCAGATTAGGAGTTTTTGTCCTGGTCTGGCGGGCATTTGTGTGGTGTTCCCACGGCGGTGCCTATGAAATAGGCACTGCAATTGGAACATCAAAATCAGTACCTGCACGGCATGGACTGCTGCAGTGCATGCCCTGCAGGTGCTTTCTCCTCCCATTTTTTGCTAAATTTAGTTTTTGTTGGCTTTAGGACTCTGATTTGATTTGATTTTAGGGTTTATATAGTGCTCGATTGCCCGGGGCCGTCTTCGCGCTGAAGCAGACAAGAGATGTGAGGCCTGAACAGAGATAATTTCCAATTATCAGTGAGAGAATAGCCAGGTTTTAACTTGCTTCCGAAAAGTCAGCAAGTCAGAACACCGTTTGATGGATACAGGTAGAGCATTCCACAGTGTGGCTGCCTTCAGCAGGAAACTCCGGCCACCCCAGGCTATGAGCTTTGATCTAGGGATGGATACTAGCCTCGCTTCCGAGGATCTGAGATTTCTACTAGGCAAGTACCAGGCTAATTTACTACGGAAATAGCTAGGTCCAGAGATATGAAATGCCTTAAAAGTTATGCATAGTGTTTTATACTCTAGACGTTTTGCTATGGGTAGCCAGTGTAGGTTGATCAAAGTTTGGGCCGCTGATTTATGTTTGGGAATTCCTGCGAGAAGTCTCGCTGCTGCGTTTTGTAATATTTGTAGTTTCTGTAGAGACTTCTTGCGGATACCAATAAATAGCGAATTTCCATAATCCAGCTTGGTCAGGACAAGGGAGGTGACAACCAATCTTTGAAGTTCATTTGGGATAAAAGGTCGGATTTTCCTCATCAGTTTTAGTGTGTAAAATACTGAGGAAGATAAAGCTTTTAGTTGATGATCAAAATTGAGCTTATCATCAGAAATGACTCCCAAGTTTCTTCCTTTTTGAGCTGGAATAGGCAAGGGTCCCATATTCTGGGGCCACCAGTTCGGGGACCAGACAGATCTATTGTTACCGAAGACTAACACCTCAGTTTTGCCAGAGTTTAGCTTTAGGCAATTAGTTTTCATCCAATAATCAACTTGCAACATACAAGAGCTGAACCTATGGCCAGCCTCTATTGAGTCTTTGGGGATGGACACCACAATTTGTGTGTCGTCGGCGTAAGACACTACCGAGAACCCCAGAGATTTAATCAGTTTCACCAGGGGAGCAACGTACAAGTTGAAGAGGGTGGGGCTCAGTGAGGAACCCTGCGGCACCCCACATGGCAAACTAAATTGCTCAGATGTGCAATTGCCCAGTGCAACAAAGTTTCTTCTGTTTGTTAAGAAATCTTGTAATAAGGTCAAGGCAACTCCTCTAATTCCCATGTCCCTTAGACGCTTAATCAATATAGTGTGGTGAACCGTGTCTAATGCCGCCGAGAGATCAAGTAATATAAGGACGGCTTGATCCCCTTTATCCAAGGCCCATCTGATCTCTTCGGAGGCGGCAAGCAAAGCAGTTTCTGTGCTATGCGCCTTTCTGAAACCGTATTGTGAAGAATCCAAGAGATTATTGTTATCAATACAGGTCATCAGTTCAGCATTTTGTGCTTTTCCAGTATTTTGGCTGGGAAGGGGAGCCTGGAGATGGGTCTATAACTACTGGGTTCCAGGGGATCCAAGTTACTTTTTTTCAATATGGGGAGAATAGAAGCCATCTTCCAATCAGTCGGAATGCGTCCTGTGGGAGAGTTGTTCACAGGGGCAATGAATACTTCCTTATGGTTTTGGTTGAGTGAATCAAAGATCTCCATGACTTTATCTTGAAAAATGCTGGCAAGGGTGTCACAGAGAGTTTGATTCGACGTGCTGACTTTATTTGTTGCCATTTTTGATAATTTTGTTACTGTTTTAAAAAGTTCCTTGGCCGAATTTTCAGCCAACAGAATCTTTTCGGTAAAGTATTTAGTTTTCTCCCTGTGTATCAGAGATTTATACTCCGCAATGGCTTTTTTATAAGTCTCTCTGTCTCCCGCGTCATAATTGGTTCTCCAATTTTGCTCCAGTCTCCTACAGGTTTGTTTCTGTGACCTTAAGGTCTTCGAGAACCAGGGTTCAGACGGGGTGCCGCGCCAGAGTTTCTTCTATTTTTCCAGTGCTAGGAGGTCCATGGCCTCCTTTATCCAGATGTTGTATTTATGAGCAACTATCTCCACATCGTCATCCACTATATTCGTTGCGGGATGTGTGTCTAACAAAATAGCACTGAGGTCCTGTGAATTAATCTTATTCCAAGGTCTTGAATTGAGGATCTCTGCTGGTGACAATCTGGCCACTTTTTGTGACTGGGGGGCCTAATAGAAAACAATATAGCCTTGTTATCAGACCATGCTAGGGGAAGAATATCTGTGACTACTAGGGAGGGAATATTTGAGAAAATCCCATCCAGTGTGAGGCCCGCTGAGTGGGTGGGGGCTTCAATTCTTTGGTCAAGGCCTATGGTCTTCATGAGTTCTGACAGATGGATAGTGTCTCGGTCATTATTATTTTCTAGGTGGAAATTAAAATCACCTAAAACTAAGTAATCAGAGCTTGTAACAGAGTGCTCGATTAGGATATTCACATTAGCGAGAAATGATTCTTTAAGACCCGGGGGGGGATATAAAAGTATCCCATTGAGTGAATAGTTTTTGTTAATTCGATTTGAAAGAAGATATTTTCACAACTCGCACTATTTGTTCCTGCCGTGTACTTTATGTTGATACTGTCTCTGATGATGATGGCTAATCCACCTCCTCTCTTTGATTACCTATCCACATGCACCATTTTATACCCAGAGGGTATGGCTTCAATCAGGTCCGGGCCAGAAGCTCTGTGCACCTTACCACTGCTAAACAGTGATAAAGTGCCTGTGCTCTCTCCTTAGAACATAGTAACAGTGGCTTATCCACAACTGGCATATTTTATTTACTTACAAGTCCCTAGAAATGTGCACTGCCTGTGCCCAGGTATAGTAAATGAAATGCTACTAGTGGGCCTGCAGCACTGATTGTGCCACCCATTTAAGGAGCCCTTTAAATATGTCTCAGGCCTGCCATTGCAGAACCTGTGTGTGCATTTTAAACTGCCATGTCAACCTGGCAAGTTAAATCCCTGCCAGGCCCAAAGCTTCGTTTTGAATACATGTAAAGCACCCCTGAGGTAGACCCTGGACAGCCCCATTGTACCCAGGGCAGGGTACAATGTATTTAAAAAGTAGGACATGTATTTTTAATTTTTACATGTCCTGGTAATGCAAACTCCTAAATTCGTTTTTCACTACTGCAAGGCCTATCTCTCCCATAGGATAACATTTGAATTACCTTACTACATTTTATAAGCGTAATTTCCAATGCAGAAGATATAAGAGGTTCTTTTAGAAGTTGGCATTTTCTTGCCTTATTATGACTTTGGCGGTGTGGGAGCGGGCCCTTCTACCACACCGCCAAAGCCAAAACAAACCGTTCGCCAGATTACAACATTTTAAGTTGCTGGCGGGCAGTTCTTTGGCATTCCCACGGCAGTGCCTTTAAAATAGGCACTGCAATGGGAACGTGAAAGCAAGTTCCTGCACGGACCAAAATGCACAATGTTGTGCATTTTGTTCCATGCAGGAACATGGGGGTGCATGCAGACAGGGTGGGTACACCATGTTCCCATCCTGCATGCACCCCATGGCGCAGAGGCAAACAGCGGCCATGTAGGGCTACTTTTGTTTCCTCACTGCCAAAATTTTCTTGGCGGTCGCACCGCCATGAAAAGTGCGGCGGTCAGGAAACTCCTAATATGCTCCTAATATGCACCACCAGCATATCACTGGCCTCAGACCCCTGGTGGCAGCAGCGGTCCCGTGGCAGTCCAACTGCTACAGACCTAATGCAGCGGGCGGACCGCCACCTCGGGTTTGGTGGTCCATTGGACCTCCGAACTCGTAATAAGACCTTTAGCCATTTGGTGCCTGCAGCCTGTCTCTGATCACATGACTGGGTGTAGTTAGAAGTTGGCCTTTGTGCATTCCACCTCGACAGCCACACACAATGGGAGCTTAAGTGTGACTGAATGGGCTATCCCTGACAGGATGGGAGGAAAGAACTGGACCTAGATTCACTCACACCTGAATAGGCTGTGTCTTCTCCACACATAAAGGGCTGCATTCCCCCATATATAGTCTGGAGCCAGGCTGTCAGGGCATCTGTGCACTTCAAAGGCATGTCTCTAATAGTTTTTTCCCCACTTCAAAGGCACAACTGTGTATAAAAAAGGATCTCAGACACCAACACTTCAGACTTAAGGACCTGTGGATACTCTGCCATGAAGAAGGGTTACTGTGCTGCTGAAGGACTCCTACTCTGCTGGACTGCTGCTTTGCTGGAGTTCTGCTTTTCTGACATGCTGCCTGCTGCCCTCTTACCTGGGTGAAAAGGACTGGACCTGCTTCTCTTGAACTGAGAGTAACTCCAAGGGTTTGTTGGCTGGCCTCCTGATCTGAAGCCCCATGGACATAACAGGCGTCCAAGAACCTTGGATCTGCACCTGGACTCTGCCAGCTGTGATTCTACTCTGCCAAGTGGTGCCACCCCAGTCCTGGAACCTTGGAAGCGTGCCTAATGTGCTTGCCAGCGGAAAAGATGCATCTTCTCTGCTGAGCAGCGAATCCTTAAGCTGAACCGATGTATCTCCTCAGCTGAAAGGTGCATCCTCAGGCATAACCAACGCGTCGGCGCTGCTGCATTTATTGGGCCCTGCGCATAAGGCCCACATCACACTCGCAGTCCTCTGAACCAAAACATCATTGACAGCGTGGGACATCTCCAGTCCAGATCCTCGCATCTCTAATCGATGGCCACTCAATGACTACACCTGCCTCCGTATCACAGCCTCGCAGCTCCTTGGAACAGATGCGTCAACTCAGCTGTGTGCCGCATCCTCAATGCCTGGACTTCACATCACGACAGGATACTCAGCAACGACGCACAGGACCTCACACTGCAGAATCCTAGCATCTCATAACTGATGCATTGCATCGACCGTGCAACGCTTTACTGCCTCGGATCCATGCAACGCTTCGCAACCAGGATTTAAGGTACTTTGTTCACCTAGCTCAGCTCCGTCCCTGTAGCCAGCTTGTGCTCTATTGTGGTCTGCCTAAACTTGTGACTTTGTCCCGGTCAGCATGACCAGGGGCCCTAGTACACATAGGGCTCACTTTCCCTGTTTGCGCCACCGTGCATCTTAAAACCGGTGTGCCGGGCGCAAACAGAGAAATTGAGCCCTATTACATTGAAGCAGCTGCTCTGTGTTTCATTGTGCAGAAGGCAACTCGCCTGCAGTTTTGAGAGGGGAGAGAGATCTCCTTGCAGGTGGGTGCAGTGAGTGACTGCACCTGCCTGCAAGATGTCGGGGGGGGGTCCATAAGACCCCCTCTTTCCCCTCCAGAGGGCTGCCATCAGTGCATCACCCCAGAAGAGTGCAGGTTGAGATTCAGGGGCAGTCAGAAAATGTTTCACCAGTCCTGGGGGGATTTTGTGAGTTACATTTGCAAGGCTCTGGATGGTTGAGTGAAAGGTAGTGAGGTAAACACCTGAGTGTAAAGGTAGTGAGGCTGTACAATTTGATTGCTAGAGAACACATGTTCAGTCACTGTTTTCCATAGCTATGGCAACACCTGGTTGGTTGCAAGTTCACTGACCCCAGGGAGCTTGCCAAAGAAGCAGACCTCTGGGTAAGTACCAGAGTGTCTGGAAAGGCATTGTGGAGTGATCCCGAGGAGGGTGGCTCAGGTTCCCTCATCAGAGTGAGGGGGAAGTATGTAGTGACCCAGACAGGTTCCAGTTTGGTGAGGGGGAAAGGGGTCCCATGTCCCTTCTAAGTGTAGGAGGGGAGGTTTTGGTGAGAAAAGGCTCAAAGTGCCCTATTTCTAGCCCCAGAGCAGGCAGATCTAGTCTGTACCAAGAGACCATCCACTGGTGGGAGCTCCATGGTATCAGGGGAGCTGATTGGGACAGCCACCAAAGGTGCCCTACCAGTTCTATTTTCTTGGGATACCACTCCACAGTGGAGGGTACAGAGGCCCAGATGGAGGGGCAGGAGGTGGGAACAGCCCACAGTGGGAAGACCAGTAGGTCAGGGGTTGCCAGCTCTGAGAACAGAGTACCCCAAGACTGACGCTGGTGAGGCCACTTCTAGTCAGGGGGGCTCCATGGACTGTCACAGGGACAGAGGGCTGGGGACTTGCACCAGACAGACTCTTGCATGGCACATACAGAGTGTTTCTTCCTTGAGAGGGGAATAGGTACTACCCTGAAAGTCCTGGCTTGTTAGACACATGTTCAGCCTAAGTGTACAGGCCCCTGGTTCAAGGACCAGTTTCAGGATTGCACCTCTGAACTGGTGGGATAGAGAGTGGAAAGAGGATGCAAGACACCGGGGCTACTGTCCCCCACTCTGTGAAACCACAGAGGTCAGAGAACACTAGATGGCCTGGGGCCTGGTTGTTGACACTGACAGCTGTCAGTGTCATTTTATGGTTGTGGTCCTTATGGAAAGAGTTTTCCTTGGGTTGGGGACAGAAGTCTGATCTAAGGGGTTAAATGGGCCACATCACTTTGTTGGTCATGGTGATGCTGTCTGCCTACTGGGATTCATCTGTGAACAAGTTAAGGTTAAGTGCTGCACAGATGGATCCACAGATGAGGTGAAGTGTTCCCCATGGATCAGTTCAGTGGCTCAGGAGAGTATAGACAGATGGATCCCATTGAGTTTAGAGAGGTGTAGAACTGACAAGTGCCCCTGCAGTGTGGTCCCTGCAGTCTGTCTCCAATCACATGACTGGGTGTAGTTAGCAGCTGGGCTTTGTGCATTCCACCTAGACAGCCACACACAAAGGGAGCTTAGGTGTGACTGAGTGGGCTATCCCTAACAGGATGGGAAAGAGAAGCTGGACCCAGCCTCACTTACACCTGAATAGGCTGTGTCCTGTCCCCACACAAAGGGCTGCATACCCCCTGTAGATAGTCTGGAGTCAGGGTTGGCAGGGCATCTGTGCACTTCTGTGCACTTCAAAGGCATGTCTCTAGAAGTTTCTCCTCATTTCAAAGGCACAACTGTGTGTAAAAGAAGCACCTTAGACAACACCACTTCAATACAGTGATGGCCCTGTGGATACTCTGCCAGGATGGAGGGACTCTTGCTTTGCTGTGCTGACCTGCTGCCTGCTACCCTCTTGTCTGAGTGAGAAGTACTGGACCTGCATCCCTTGGACCCAGAGTGACTCCAAGGGCTAGTTGGCTGTCCTCCTCATCTGTAGCCTCAGAGACCTAACAGGCTTTCGATGACCTTGCATCTTCACCTGGACTCTGCCATCTGTGAGTCTACCCTGCCAAGTCGTGCCACCCCGGTCCTAGACCCTTGGAAGTGGGCCTAAAGTGCTTACTAGCAGAACCGATGCATCTTCTCAGCTGAGCGGCACATCCTCAAGCCAAACCGATGCAACTCATCAGCTGAATGGCGCATCCTTGAGCAGAACCTACGTATCGTCGCTGCTGCTTGGATTGGGACAGGCGCAAAAGGTCTGCATCACCCTCACAGTCCTTGGAACTGATGCATCGCTGCCGGTGCAGGGCATCTCCGATCCAGGTCCAGGCATCTTTCATCGACAGCCACTCAATGACGCTGGCCTCCGTATCGCAGGCTCGAATCTCATCGCACCAGACACATTGCCCCATCTGCACACCGCATCCTCAAAGCCCGCACTTTGCATCGCCAGCCCCTTCCAACAGGACCCTTGACGATGATGCATAGGACCTCGCACCGCAGCCTTGCGGCATCTCAGAACCGATGATTTGACTGCGCAACACTTCTTTGCCTTGGATCCACGCAACTCTCCACCATCAGAATTTAAAGTACTTTGTTCAGCTGGCCTAACTCAGTCCTGTAGCCAGCACATGCTCCATCGCGGTCGGCCTGAACTTGTGACTTTGTCCCGGTCCGGTGCTTCCAGATATCCCTTGTTGGTGCTTTGTGCTTTTTGGGGCTATTTTACCCTAGAACTTTAAAATTCAATCTCCCCGGTTTCCCTCATTGGATTTTTGTCATTTTTTTTTTTTTAAATCTACTCTATTTTTCTAAACCTGGAATGGTATCTTTTTGTGTGGTGTTTTCAATGTTTTACTGTTTAAAGAGTTGCACAAATACTTTACACATTGCCTTCAAGCTAAGCCTAACTGCTCTATTCCAATCCACCAGAGGCTGAGTACAAGTTAATTTACCCCAGTCTACCAGTAACTAACCCTGGGCGTAGTTCGCGAAGTAACGCTTCGCGAAGCTACGCAAAGTGCAGTTCGCACTACGCGAGCTACGCGTAGCACTACGCGAACTGCGTGGTGCACTGTTCGCAATGATTGCACAGTGCCGGATGCTTGTCCGCACTGTGCAATCATTGAAAACGGCATCTTGCACAGTGCGAGCTGTCTTACTGCCGCTCGAGTAGATTTTTACTCGAGCGGCAGCTTTCTAACGCGGACTGGTAGTTTCTCATCGCGAGCGGTCGCGAGCATACGCGACCACTCGCAATGAGAAACCTGACCTCCCCGCGTTGAGAATCTCGGGCCGGGAGGTTTATTTTCCACGCTCGCGATCGGCAACTTGATGTTGCTGATCGCGAACGAGGAAAAAGTCTCGCCGGGATGTCATTTTGCTTGC
Organism: Calotriton arnoldi; assembly: GCA_963921515.1. Classification (NCBI taxonomy): domain Eukaryota; kingdom Metazoa; phylum Chordata; class Amphibia; order Caudata; family Salamandridae; genus Calotriton; species Calotriton arnoldi. The sequence continues at coordinate 218,530 of CAWUFW010011060.1, forward strand.
TCGCGGTCGCCAACTTGACGTTGAGGACCGCGAGCAAGCAAAAATGACCGCTGCACTACGCTTACGCTACGCGTGTTTGCACTGCGTTACGTGCAATTCGCGTAGTGCGAAGTAACGCAAACTTCGCAAACTACGCGAGCGTAGCGTAGTTTTCCGCCCAGGCCTACCAGTAACCCAATTTCTAAAATGTTGTTCTATTTTAATGTGAGTACATTAGTAGGTAGGTGATTTATAATAGTGATTTAGCTATTATTTCTAGGTATTAAACTTCTTTGTTATTTACAAAGAGTCTGACTTTGAATTGTTGCATTTAGTACAAGTAAGTTATTTTAAGTTTGCTTTGGTTTACTGACTTTTTCATTCTTAGTTATTTGTAACTTTGTTGTTTTTGGATGGCTTCTATGAATTTGCAGACTGTTGGTTGGGCTCTTCCTTGTGTGGCTTGGAAGGCACTGTTCCATTATTTCACAGAGTTGTTAGTTTTGAGTTCTTGGGTCATGTTTCTGTTGTACGCATTCCACCAAGGTATTTGGAATTTGGGTTTGTTAAAAAGTCCAAAAGACAAACGGTAATCCTTAAGTGGCTTTTATTCAGGAGCAATAGATACAGACTACCAGCTCAGGCAGCAGCTCAAATCCAACTGCCAAAGATGCAGCTGGAGAAGGCAGAGCATTGTGTTGTAATGGAATGCAGAAGTGCTGCCCAGCAACAAGAATAGATTGCAGAGGAATATACAGCATAGGAAGGCAAATGACTAAGCAAGAGATAAGTAATGAAAAACTGTATAAAATAGCAACTAAAACCCATAGCACATCTTTCCCCCCACAGAAAATGAACAAAAAAAAAACATGTGATAAGAAGAGAAAATGCAACAGTGATAAGAAGAGAAAATGCAACAGCAATAGAGAACCAGGGCAAGAACGGCCACTGACATCTCAGGACATCTCATAGTCATGATGCCAAATTGATCTGAGCCTCAACCTTCTGGAACTCTTCGAATCAGACACACCAGAACCAGGAACATCACACCGCTCAGACCCATCTAAAAAAACATGACCACGTTTAGACACATCGGAACCACCACCCCATTTAACCAACCTGGACATGTTCCACACCTCACCAGAGTTCAGTACAACAACATTCTTCCTTACTTCCTTGATGACAAAAGGGCCCATAAACCTAGAACAACCTTTCTTAAAGAGCCCAGGACTCCTAATCAACACTTCATCACCCACACACCAGACCCTGGAAAGAGCAGAATTCTTTTGGTCAAATCTGTTCTTATACTTTTCTTGGTAGAGTCTCCGTTTGGACTCAACTTGTTCATCACTCCACGTCATCCACACACAGTCTCAACCACGCAGGACTCAATTCATAGAAAATAGAAAAGGGGGAAACCGAGGTCAAACAGTTAGGTGTGTTGCGGTGTGCCCACCACGTTTCTCTGAGCATCCTTTTCAGAGAAGACCTAGTTTGCAAAGCCCTCTGGGCACAACTTTTCACCAATTTATTCATACTCTCAGCCAAACCATTGGCTTGTGGAGAATACAAAGCTGTCTTGAAATGAGTGATGGACAACTCCTTAAGAAACAAACTCATCTCACGTGAAACAAATTGAGCTCCATTATCGGTGATGAGATGCTTAGGAATGCCTTCCCTGGAAAATTCCTCAGAAAGAAACGCAATAACGGCTCTGGTGATAACAGCAGGCACACATTTGGTGACCACCCACTTAGAAGTGTAATCCACAAACAGCAAAACATAACGCTCATCATGAGCAAAAAGTTCAAAAGGACCAGCGATGTCCAATCCCAACTTGGACCAAGGCTCTACGGGAATCTCCACAGGCGACAGAGGTGCAGTGCGTGTCTTCTTGCTCTTGTCACTATTGGCACACTCCCAACAGTCCTTCACTACATCTTCAATCTGCCGATCCATAGTTGGCCACCAATACCACTCACGTACCTTAGCTTTGGTCAAATTCCTCCCCAGATGTCCTTCATGGGCCAAGTTAATGAGTTTGCACCTTAAATCACTGGGAGGTATCACCCGATTACCTCTCAATAACTTCTCATCAATTACACACAAATCATCCTTGACATTGAGAATGCTTTGCAAGGACTCAGGCACATCCCTGTCCGCTGGCCAACCCTTGACAGAATACTCCTTAACCATTTCCAAATCCTTGTCACTTCGAGAAGCCAAAGCCCACTCCTCCAAATTAACAGCCGATTCATGCACCCACGCCACAAGGGAATTCTCAACTTCCACACCAGACTGATCCAAAGGCATCCTGGACAGGCAATCAGCAACAGCATTTTTCGGGCTAGGCACATACTCAACCGTGAAGTTGAACTCAGTCAACCCTTCCATCCAACGTTTGATTCTTGGAGAAAGATTTTCAACCTGCCTGCAAGTAAAAATTTGACACAAAGGACGATGATCAGAACTTACAACCACAGGTAAACCCCAGAGATAAAATTTGAAATGGCGAATAGCCCAGAATACCGCCAGCGCTTCCCGTTGATTCAGGGAATATCGTTCTTCTGCTCCTCTGAGTGAACGGGAAGCAAAGGCAACAATCCTGGATTCGCCATCCACAACCTGTGAGTGAACCACCCCCAAACCAAGCATGCTGGTGATCCAGCGCGGCTAATATAAATTTCTCCTTAGGACACTAATCCAGGTAAAAACACTTATGCAACCTATCATCAATTAAACCTTATGTCGGTGGGGCCCATGACACCGCATAACATACATTCATTCAATATCTGGATTTCACGCTAAGGAGAATGTGCTGCTGGACGAACGGGATACCTTGTTAAATTTGACAGAATAATAATCCATACATTATATGCATTAACCTTTGATCCTATCGGTTCTGAACATCAAGGTACTCCGCTCTTTGGTCGATGGACCAACTAGTAGAATAAGTTGATGGTGATTAAGACCAGCTCAATCACAATTAAAACCTTTTAACATTATAAATCATAAATGTACTAAAGAACCACAGACTCATTTTAAGTTAGAATATATTTTTATCTAATTTTTCAATCAAATAGGTGAGATTCTTTATTAATCAAACACATTTAATATATCGATAATCATTTAAGAAAAGTTTAATGGAAAAAAGAAAATTATGCATTACCCATAGTCTTAGGATGCGGACAGGAATGGTTCACCAAAAGAAGATAAACCGCAGATCACAGAATAGAACTGCCAAACTGACTGACTGCCCCGCTAACCTCCTCGAACGCACCTCCCGAGCAGAATTCCCGCAACGATCTCGTTCCTTCCCCAGTCAAAGTTCAAAGTCCAAAAAGGACAGAGTCTTTTTCATTATCGAGGTGGAAAAATGAAAAATAAAGAAACGGCATGGCAGGAAAACACCAACAGCAGCAGCAGCCGTAGACACACCAACAGCAGCCCACCCCACATAAGAGCAGACTCTCTTATACCCTATTCTCTGGCTTACTACACATAAAAGTTGCAATCCTTAGGGGCAAGAATCACGCTAATTGGTCCATTTGAGGGGTGGTGATGGTCACCTCATCGCCATCCTTGTTCAAACTGGTTTAGGGACAATATAGCACACAATGAGTCTCATGACTCCGGGGTCAAAAGCAGTCCAACTTGTCCATTTATTTTGTTGCGATCCTTGATGGTCACATTTTAGTCCATCTATTGTCACTCGGTTCTTTCCCATCCATTCACACAAATACATGCTGATTACTTGGCAGTCGTCTCTTTGCAGGTCAGCTTGACCCTGACATTTCTCACTCCGCGCACAGGCCGCATCCACGTGATCCGATTTTCTGTATTGCTTCTGCGCAGAGGCCATCTTGGCTGTCTCACGTGATCTCATTCGCTCCAGCAGCCATTTTCGAAGCATGGCCTAACAGGCCCAAACAAACTATCATAAGAACAAACACAACCAAAATTAAAACAGAGCAAATAAGCCTTTCTGTTTACCACCCGCCATTCTAAAGACCTGTGTTAGGTGTTACCTAGCAGAAGCGACATTTAAAGCCATTTTACTTACCATCTGCATTCTTTGCCACAATACAAATCTACTACGTAACATAAATCATGCAATTTTACTCTAATTAGTACGCAAATCACAATACTAATGTTAATTAACTTCACAATTGTAAATAGATTAGATTTTGCACAAATCTGCATGTTACCCATATATGTAGTGTTTACTAAAAAGGGTGCATTTGTTGGTTAGTACATGCATTTTCAAACAGTCAGTATTATTAAATTATTAAGAGTTCATTAATTTCCAAGGGGTACAAAATTATTTTGTTTACCCTGCTCCATCAATTCCCCCTTTGGTGATTTTTTAACATCACCACAAAAACCTATCCCTACAAAAATTTACCAGATAAATGTTTCTTGTCCATTTGCTTTTGTTAGTTCATACAACTGTGTTTTTCTCATCTTGTCTTTTAGACCGTTTGTACATGTTCTCTTTTAACTCTTCCAATTCTATTTCTCCCATCTCCCGTTCTCTTTCTTTATTTTTCTCATTTTCTCTTTTTACTCTATTTTGTCTTTTTCTTCTCTTAATACACACATATGCTAATCTCACTAACAGTATCACTATTATTAGTGCTGTAACTGGTATTAGTATTTTCCCAATAAGAGAACTACCTATTTCTGAGAACCATTTCTTCATTGAGGAAAAACTCTTACCAAGTCTCTCCCAAGCACCTTCAACCTCCAGTGGAGCAATTTCTTTGTGCAAGTCAGTATTGTTCTTTATATACTTCTGTATATTCTCACTTTTGTCTGGAATGTAAGTGCAACAATGTTGTACCTTCAGCATTCCACAGACTCCACCCTCTTTTGCCAAAAGAATGTCAAGGGCAAGTCGATTTTGCATCACCATAGCTCTCATGGCAACCATTTCGGTATTTACCATTAAGAACCCTCCAGCAGTATTCGTTGATAAACGATCTACTACTGTTGACAATTTCCGAATCTTGTATGCATTCAAAGATATACCCACTGCTGGTATCAATGCTCCAAAAATGTCACCTACTATTTCTGAGAAGCTTTCCCTCCTCCTACGGGTTAAAGTTTTACCTATCTCGTGTATTCCTTTTGTTCCTCTCTTTACGCGAAAATTTTTCGGAAAGACCAGGCCTAGATAACATGTTCCGTACCAATGGTCCGGCAACCTATAATAAGCTCTATTTCCGCAAATATAATAGATCCCTGGAAATACTGGATCTTTTCCTCCTTTAAATCCCCATCCCCCTAGAATTTTGTATGTATCTCGGCACTCACTAGAACCCACGAAATAGTTATCATACATAGTGTTACCTCTACTAATACACAATTTCCCCTGTTGGGGCCAATCCAGAACCATAGCTGCATTTGTTTCACCGTTGTCGTAACTTCTCTCTTCAAACGCCCAAGGTGGGGTTTTTGTCTTTTCTCCTGCTACCTTTCTTTGAAACTTAACCCTTCTGTCCTCTACCATGTCTAAGAAAATCTTTTCTTCTTTCTTTAACTCACAAGTAAGATTGTGTCTAAGTGTATATTCTAATGTTAATTCTTTTGTTTCTAAGAAAAACTCTCCAAATACCTTTGCAACTTTTACCTTATTTAATTGAGGGATTACGGGAATATTAGCAAAAACAGCATCTATGTCAGTGTAATAGTATTCTAATCTACCTGTTTTATAAAATAGGCTAGCTAAAACGCTACAAGTTATTCCATACGTCAAAGGAAGGTGATGGTATGTTACACCTTCTGTTACAGACGCAGGTAACTGCATACAGACATAACAATCTCTCACATCCATTGTCTCCACATATTCGTATAAAAGTTTCGTGAAGACATTCTTGGAAAAATCCGTTATTGACTTATCCCTATGAAAATCAGTACTATCTACCAATGTTGCAGTGGTCTTTATATTAGCTTTCTTGTCATTATTCGTGTCATTCACTATTATGGATGTATTTTCTACAACTAACCTAAGTGGAATTATTATTGCTAAAATAAACCAGATAAGCATTAGCAATCCTGTACAATAGAAACACATTCTACACCATTTACGTAAAAACTCACATCTAGATCTTCTATTCTCAGTGTCTACCATGTTGTAATACTATTTAGCTATATATATATGTACAGAAAAATGTGTCTCCACACCTCAGAATGACTTTTCAGCCACTCTACCCTTTAATTAGTCTCTTTTGGTGCTCTCTTCAGTTCTTTTCAGAAATTTTTCTTGTCTTTTTCAGTTTAGGTGTCCAGTCCGGTTTTCTTTCTTTGTCCTTCAGGTTTGCTGCAATTCACTCTCTCCCATTTGTTCACAGTCTTTGTCTGGGATTTCGTGACTGCTATCCACTTCTTTAATGTCGGACAGTGCTATGTATAGCCATTCAGGTGACTTATATTTCAAGTTAGGTCTCTTCACTCTTTTTGGTCTCTGCAACTGTCTTTCACTTGGTTTTCTTTGTCCTTTCTGACTTGTTATTTCATGTACTTGTTCCGCATTATCTTTGTTCAAATTTATTATTTTATATCTCAGTCTTTTAATTTCGTTGGGCCAATTATCTCCTTTCCTTGGCCTTTTTAGTTCGCTTTCTTTTTCCTCTCGTTCTGTTTTCCAAGTTCTCTTTCTTGGTCCAATTCTTTGCTTTCTTTCTTCTTCACTTTCTTCAGATTCTGTCTCAGACCTCACTTCACTTCCTCTAACTTTGAACTTTATGATCTCAGTTTCTTTGTCTGAATCCGACTCTTCTTGTGACTCTTCTGTTTGAAAATTTGATTCTAACCCTCCTCGTATGTCTTCCGCACTTTTCCCAAACTTTCTATCTGAATCTAAATTTCCCTGTGTTTCTTCTGTTTGTAGTTCTGACCCTACTACTCCTCGTTTTTCTTCCGCACTTTCCTCTATCTCTCTATCTGAATCTAAGTTTTCTTCAGTTACCTCAACGATTTCTGGAGGAATTTTCCCAAAACTTGTACTTGGCTGTTCACTGTCACTGTCTCTTGATTCAGTTTCTCCGGTTTCAATATCAGCTCTTTTGTTTCCTGATTTTTCCTTTTGTCTTTCACCAGATTCAGGTTGGTCTGTTTCAGATGCCGAACTGGTATCCGATATTTCCAGATGTCGACTTACAGGTCGAGCTTCAAGATCTGGAACTCTGATCGTTTCAGTTTCTTCTTCAGTTGTCAAACTGGTACCTGATTCTTCCAGATGTCGACTTACAGGTCGAGCTTCAATATCTGGAACTCTGATCGTCTCAGTTTCTGCTTCAGATGCTGAGCTAGTATCTGATATTTCCAGATGTCGACTCACAGGTCGAGCTTCAGGATCTGGAACTCTGATGGTATGACTGGCATGAACCCAATTTTTCACACCTGCACACTTTGCAGCAGTTGTTGTCACCAGGATCACTTGACAAGGCTTATACCAGCGAGGAACCAAGCAGTTTCTTCTTCTGTGGACTTTAATGCGGACCCAGTCTCCTGGACTCAAATCATGAGCTGGTTTTCTTTCAAGAGTGGTTGCATCCGGTCCAACCTGATGAAACACAGAATGCACCACATCAGCCAATCCTTTGCAATAGTCTAATACAAGATCATCAGTTATAGTCAGCAGTTTGTTGACAGGTACATGTGCTTGTCTCATTGCTCGTCCCATGATTATTTCATGAGGACGCAGACCTGTTTTTCTGTCAGGTATGCTTCTGATGCTCATCAGCACCAATGGCAGGGCATCGGGCCATTTGAGTCCTGTGGCTTGACACATTTTCCCTAACCTATTCTTTATTGTTCCATTTACCTGCTCTACCACTCCAGAAGTCTCTGGTCTGTAGGCACAGTGCAGTTTTTGTTGAATGTCAAGTGCTTCACATATCAGTTGGATTATTTCATTCTGGAAATGTGTTCCTCTATCTGTTTCGATCGTTACTGGAAAGCCATATCTAGGAATGAATTCTCTCAGCAGGAGTTTAGCTACAGTAACTCCATCATTCCTTCTTGTCGGATAGGCCTCCACCCAACGAGAAAACAAACAAACGACCACAAGGACATACCTCAATCTATTGCTTGGGGGCATTTCAATAAAATCTAGTTGCATTCTGGTAAAAGGACCTCCTTCACGTCCTATTGTTCCCAAACTCACTACAGTTTTCCTTCTAGGATTTATTTGTTGGCATGTAAGACATCTTTGACAAAGGCTTTCAGCTATAGCCCTAAATTTTGGGTTGTACCAGGGCTGTCTAAAAAGTCTGATCATGGCATCCCTACCAATGTTTGCTTGTCCATGGTACATCCGTGCCATATTACAGATCATGCTATCAGGCATAACTGGTCTTTCATCTCTATAAACCCAGACTTCATCTTCCTCTCTTTGTCTGCAACCTGCTTTTATCCAACCATCTTTCTCCTCATCGTCTGCTTCTTCCTGCAATTGTTTTACCTCATCCCAGGTTTCAACTGTGTTAGTAAACAGCAAGGGACATGAAACATTCTCTTTTTCCCTTCTTCGATTCAGTGAGACCACATTTCTGGCACAATATTGAGCTATTTCATCTGCGAATTTGTTTCCCACTGCAATATAATCGTTTCCATTTTTATGTGCAGCGCATTTTACCACTGCAATCTGTTTAGGCAGCTGTATCGCCTCAAGCAATTTCTTCACAAACTTACCATTCCTAATAGGAGATCCTGCAGAAGTCAGGAATCCCCTCTGGGACCAGATCTGTCCGAAATCATGGACCATTCCGAAGCCATACTGGCTATCCATGATCACCGTAATCCGGAAGTTCTTTCCCAGTGTGCATGCTTGAATCAGAGCAACCAGTTCAGCAACTTGGGCTGAACGTATTCCTCTCAAACAGGATGCTTCCATTATGGTTGCCACCGTGCATACAGCATACGCAGCACTTAAAACTCCTTCACTTGTTCTCAGGCATGATCCGTCCACAAACATCACATAATCTGATTCTTTCAAAGGTTCATCTCGGATATCAGGGCGAGGCTTTGTGCAAAATTCAAGTACATCCAAACACTTATGATCAACACCATCTTTGACTTCTACATTTACTTCATCTGGCAATGAAGTTGAGGGATTCACACTCGTGCATCTTTCAATGGTTACATTGTCTGCACCCAAAATCACTTTTTCATACCTAGTCAGCCGACTATGTGTCATGTATTGGGTTTTTGTTCGAGTTAGAAGAATTTCAAAAGAGTGTGGGACATATACTCTCAGAGGATACCCCATCACAATGCCTTCGCTCTGTTCCAGACTCACACAAGTAGCAGCTACTGCTTTCAGACATCCAGGCAATGCTTTTGCTACCGGGTCTAAAACAGCTGAAAAGTAGGCGATTGGTCTTTTCATTTTTCCATGCCTTTGCAGTAATACTGAAAGTGCACATCCGTCTCTCTCACTACAATACAGCTCAAATTCTTTTTCATAGTCAGGCATTCCCAATGCTGGTGCCTCAGACAAACTTGTTTTCAGTTCCTTGAAAGCTTTCATTTCCTCCTCATCCAAATCAATCGGATCTTTGACATCCCTCTTTGTCAATCGCTGTAAAGGTTTGCAATTAATGAAAATCCACTTATCCACTGTCGACAATAACCAACCATTCCAAGAAACATTCTCACCTCTCTCTGTGTCATTGGGGCTCTCATTCTTGGGTAATCCTTATTCTTTCTGTCGTCACCTTTCGCATCCCTTTCGCAATCTTATGACCTAGGTATTGTATCTCCTGTTGACAAAATTGCAGTTTTGATGGAGACACCTTATGTCCTTCTTCTGCCAAATGATTTAATAAAGCAATTGTGTCCGTAACACATGCTTCTATGTCTTTGATGCCACCAATAGGTCATCAATATACTGAACCATCACAGATTTTTCAGGCATTTTTAAATCTTCTAATGATTTCTTTAGGATCTGATTAAAGATTGAGGGACTTTCAGGATACCCTTGAGGAATTCGGCACCATGCCAAAATACGCTCTCCGAACCGGAACGCAAATAATGGCTGGCTGTCAGGGTGCAATGGAATAGAAAAGAATGCATGGTTCAAATCAATAACTGTGTACCATTCTGCATCATGTGGAATCTGATACAGTATTACAGCGGGGTTTGGCACAATTGGGCAACAAGGAATAACAATCTTATTTACCTTTCTCAAGTCTTGCACTATCCTATATGTTCCATTTGGCTTTTCCAATCTCATTATAGGTGAATTACATGGGCTACTCATTATTTCTCTAAGAATTCCTTGTTCAATCATCTTATTAACTACAGGTGTTATTCCTTCAATAATTTCCGACGTTAATTTGTACTGTGGAGTATTTGGGTAATTTGTTCCTTCCCTTACAGTAATTTTTACAGGGTCAACTCCTCTCATTAGTCCAATGTCTTCTCCTGTGAAATCCCATACATCAGACCTGACTGTTCCTTTCAATTCAATCGGGATTTTCTCTGCATCAAACACAGGAAACATGTCATTCACTCCTGGTTCTAGTTCTGCCATTGTCATTTTATACAGGACATCCTCGTCTGGTGTCTGGAAAGCAATACCATCTGGGGTACAATAGATGGTACAATTCATTTTACAAAGTAGATTGCCTCCTAACAAATTTACAGGACTGCAATCACAAACCACAAAGCGATGCATCTCTTTGAATGGTCCAACTTTTACCTCTACTGGTTTTGTAAGAGGGGTTTCAATCTGCCTGTTTGAAACACCTACAACTTGGATATGTTCTCCTGAGAGAGGAAGGTTTGGAATTTCCACTGATCTAACAGTAGAACGGGTAGCTCCAGTGTCCACAAGGAATGTAACATTTACACCATTCACTTTTCCATCCACAAATGGACCTGACTGATCTACCTCTAGAGTTGCGCCAAGCACGCACTCTTCTTCCTCTCCTAGGCACCGTCATAAGCTTTCATCCGATTCATTTCCATGCTGCCGTAACCAATACTGTGAAACTGCAGCTGCGCGCGGCAATTTTGTTACCTGCTCTCCTCGGTAGAATCCTGTCTCTGTACTGTATCTCTGAGGATTTACACTCTTTGGAAGAGGTGGTTGTGGCACCTGACACTGTTGAGTAACTACCTGCGGTGGTTGCAGTTGTTGGTAACTCACCTCATTCTGCACCTGTGGATTTAATGGTTGATTTTCTGTATTAGCTTTAGGAGGAAATTTACACTCGTTTCTCCAATGTCCTAACTTTCCGCAATTATGACAGGGCCATTTCTTTTTAGCCTCTTCTATACTCATTTGTCCTTTTCCCTTACCTATATTCGGTTTGGATTTAGTCTGTCCTGCATCACTAGACTGATTATTCATCTGAGCTTCCTGTTTTTCGGCAACCTTTACTTGTGCCCACATCACCTTTTCTTTTAGTTTACGCTGTCTACACTCAATATCGTCACTACAATATTTTGCATATCTTAATACTTCATCTACCGTGCTATTCTGCCAACACAACATATGCTGCTTAATCATTTCACTTATTTCAGGTTTCAAGCCATATACAAATCTGTACACAAAATGACTCATGTCTTTTTCACTCAAATTCTCATAGCCACTATACTGTTTGAAGACCAAAAGCAGTCTCTCATAGTAGGCATGTACAGATTCCTTACTCTCCTGAATAGTTCTAACAATTTTTACCCAGTCTGTTTCTTTTGGTGGGATTTTATTTTTCAGAAACGTGATTGCCTGTTCATATTTTCTCATTACTTCTGGACCTGGGGCTCCAGTTTTTGCATCTCTAGGATATTCTTCCTTCGGCCAGTCAATTGTAATCTTACATTCTGTCCATAAATCTGCTGGTACTACAATTTCAAACAATCCATCCAAATCTTCCCACAACACTTTTGAAACTTTTACAAATCTTTCTACCTGTCTATACCATTCTACTGGTTTCTCTCTCAATCTTGGAAAGTCATTTGTAAATGACAATATATCTTGTCTGGACCATGGGACATGTACATAGCTTCCTCCTGGAGTTTCCCTCATTGGACACTCCATTACTATCGGTTCTTTCTCCTTTACCGGAAAAGCCAATGAAGCTTTATCGGTCGTCCCTTCCTTCCTTCTTATCCACCTGCTTCTCCACCTGTCCACATCTCCCCATTTTCTCAATAACACAATCAGTTCTTTTATTTGTGTTAATCGTCCTGAAGTGTTCAGATTTTCTATATCCTTTTCACTAAAGTCTACCCTGTACGGTTTCTGCAATCCTCTGATTTTTCCAAACTCTACTCCTAGTTCGTTCGCTGTTTCTTCCAATTTTTCATGCAAGTTCCTAGCTCTCCAAGTAACACTTTTACACATGAACATCAGCTCTTCATTCTGATATGACTTCAATCGATCTGTACCAATAGTCCCTAGAATCAACTCCTCCATATCTATTTTTAATCTGATCACATCTAAAGGTTGTGGTTCAGTATCTTTCTTTTGTAAGTTCTTCACCCACTCATTTAATTCTTCTGCAGACGGACCCACAGGGGTATTATTTATCTCTGCCCAACTTACACTTCTCTCTGGGGTTTCAGTTGCTGACTCGGTTCCCACAGGAATCCTATTTATCTGACTCTCATTAATTGTCAAATTTGTAGGTGGACTCGACCTACATGAACCAACAGAATCTCTTGCCTCTCTATTTTCTGAAGTTATCCCTTCTCTCACTTTTTGCATACTAGAGTTCAATGGAATTGTCAGGGAATGCTCATCTATTCTTTGATTTTCAAATACCGGAATTACTGGTCCTATCGTCACTGGCACAGTCACAGCTTCCATATTCTTTGTTAATTCTCTTATCTTTTCAGTCAACTCTCTTGTAGTTCTGGGTAATTCAGTTGTATTACCATTATCATGCTTCACATTTTGTGGTGTTTCTAATTTATCATATGACCTATTTATTTCAGAGTTTCGTTCAGGGCTTTGATTTCTTACAGTTTCCATTGGCGGTGCATTTGGAGTCACCACCGCAGAATTCTGTTGATAGGGAAGTTTTTTTTAATTTAAAATGTCCTCCAGCAACTCATCCTCTGTGTCGCTAACTCCATACCCATACCTCTCTGTTACTGCATGCTTCTTTTTCTCTGTACACTTTCTCCCTGTAATCTCTTCAACTGTTCCGACAGGAAACAACCCATCCGTCATGTTAGCATACCGCCATCGTCTCATCCTGTCTTCATGATTCAATCCCCATACTCTTCCATGGACTAAACTATAATTCTTTGCACCTCTGTGTCTTTCTCTTTCATACATCTCATCTTCCCATTCACCTAACGCTTCGAACTGTGTTGGTCTAGGTCTCGGTTCAAGTTTCATCATCTTTTCTCTCAAATTTCGAAGTACTGCTGTGCTAAACGAACCATTTTTCTGGAAATGCCAAAACTCCATCGCTTTTAGTATATTTTGCCCAATTTTCCAACCAAATGCATGTACGATAGCCATATTTCAACATCATATGAGATGCTGGCGTTTTCGGCGGAGGAAGTACTTCTCCTTCCCTAGTCACTACCTTTTTGTCTTTCTTGAAAAAGTTTTTAATCTTCGCAAACCATGACGGTTTCTCTCTACCATACTCATAATAAGCCATAATTCACTGTTCTTTCTCTCAAACAAATACACGGAAATCTTCACCACTCTGTTCTTTCTACTGTTTGGCTATTCGGACCAATCCCAGCGCGTCTCACACCAACTCACCAATCCGAAAGCTCTACGTCACTCCCACATTAACCAATACCAGCGCATCTTTACACTAGCACACCAATCAAGAAGCTCTTCGCTCTTCCACAACTGGCCAATACCAGCGCGGTCTTTGTTGACGTCAGTTCTACTCCTGTCTTTACTGTCCCCTCCATTACAAAAATTATCTGCAGTTTTCTTTACCTTCTCTTTTTGACAAAATTTATTAGTTACAACGTAAAACACATTTCCATTGTCTGTTTCGCTAAAAAAAAGAGATAGTTTGTTCTAACTTACAAGAATACTGTTTCGTTCGATAAGTGTAGCACTTCTCTCTACCTTACCCTTCTCTCAAGCAAGGGGTAAACCCGTTTCTCTGGGGATAAAACACATGTGGAGACTACACTGCTCCTGAGAATTAAGGCCAGAGTTTCACAAGAAAACCGGTTGGTATTTCACTCAAACATATTTTCATACATGAAATGTCCCTAACATAACACAATCCTGTGTTATCAACAATTTGAAAATCAGACAATGCACTATTCCGTGTGACTTCTCTTGCCACACGTGTCCACTTCCTACTTTCCGGAAGCTTCAAAATTTCGACTTACACATAACATAATACAACTTCGACATAAAATGTTAGACATGAAAAATCAATAAATCAGTAATCAATAAACACCAAACTAATCTATAGAAACCATAACTCTGCTACCCAGAAATCTGATCCAGCGCGGCTAATATAAATTTCTCCTTAGGACACTAATCCAGGTAAAAACACTTACGCAACCTACCATCAATTAAACCTTATGTCGGTGGGGCCCATGACACCGCATAACATACATTCATTCAATATCTGGATTTCACGCTAAGGAGAATGTGCTGCTGGACGAACGGGATACCTTTTTAAATTTGACAGAATAATAATCCATACATTATATGCATTAACCTTTGATCATATTGGTTCTGAACATCAAGGTACTCCGCTCTTTGGTCGATGGACCAACTAGTAGAATAAGTTGATGGTGATTAAGACCAGCTCAATCACAATTAAAACCTTTTAACATTATAAATCATAAATGTACTAAAGAACCACAGACTCATTTTAAGTTAGAATATATTTTTATCAAATTTTTCAATCAAATAGGTGAGATTCTTTATTAATCAAACACATTTAATATATCAATAATCATTTAAGAAAAGTTTAATGGAAAAAGGAAAATTATGCATTACCCATAGTCTTAGGATGCAGACAGGAATGGTTCACCAAAAGAAGATAAACCGCAGATCACAGACTAGAACTCCCAAACTGACTGACTGTCCCGCTAACCTCCTCGAACGCACCTCCCGAGCAGAATTCCCCCAACGATCTCGTTCCTTCCCCAGTCAAAGTTCAAAGTCCAAAAATGACAGAGTCTTTTTCAGTATTGAGGTGGAAAAATGAAAAATAAAGAAACGGCATGGCAGGAAAACACCAACAGCAGCAGCAGCTGTAGTCACACCAACAGCAGCCCACCCCACATAAGAGCAGACTCTCTTATACCCTATTCTCTGGCTTACTACACATAAAAGTTGCAATCCTTAGGGGCAAGAATCACGCTAATTGGTCCATTTGAGGGGTGGTGATGGTCACCTCATCGCCATCCTTGTTCAAACTGATTTAGGGACAATATAGCAGACAATGAGCCTCATGACTCCGGGGTCAAAAGCAGTCCAACTTGTCCATTTATTTTGTTGCGATCCTTGATGGTCACATTTTAGTCCATCCATTGTCACTCGGTTCTTTCCCAGCCATTCCCACGAATACATGCTGATTACTTGGCAGTCGTCTCTTTGCAGGTCAGCTTGACCTGACATTTCTCACTCTGCGCACAGGCCGCATCCACGTGATCCGATTTTCTTTATTGCTTCTGCGCAGAGGCCATCTTGGCTGTCTCACGTGATCTCATTCGCTCCAGCAGCCATTTTCGAAGCAGGGCCTAACAGGCCCGAACGAACTATCATAAGAACAAACACAACCAAAATTAAAACAGAGAAAATAAGCCTTTCTGTTTACCACCCGCCATTCTAAAGACCTGTGTTAGGTGTTACCTAGCAGAAGCAAAATTTAAAGCCATTTTACTTACCATCTGCATTCTTTGCCACAATACAAATCTCCTACGTAACATAAATCATGCAATTTTACTCTAATTAGTACGCAAATCACAATACTAATGTTAATTAACTTCACAATTGTAAAGAGATTAGATTTTGCACAAATCTGCATGTTACCCATATATGTAGTGTTTACTAAAAAGGGTGCATTTGTTGGTTAGTACATGCTTTTTCAAACAGTCAGTATTATTAAATTATTAAGAGTTCATTAATTTCCAAGGGGTACAAAATTATTTTGTTTACCCTGCTCCATCACTGGCATCCGTGGAGAGTACAGTTTTCTTACACGCATCGAAATGTCCTAAAGTAGGCATGCGACCAATCACATCTTTGATAGTGTTGAATGCAAGAGTACACTCATCAGACCATGAGAATCTGGCACCCTTCTTGAGAAACAACCTCAAAGGAGAGGACACACAGGCAAAATTGGGAATAAACTTAGAACAGAATTCAGCAAACCCCAGGAAGGATCGTACTTGGTCTCTGTTTACAGGTACTGGTGCCTTTACAATACTCTCGATACCAAAGGGGATGATGGACGGAGCGTTAGAGCAAATCAAACACTCACCCCTAGTCAACTGATCTGGGTTTAATCCATCATCATTCTTTAGCTCACTCCACCACCCCAGTTCAGACATGGCCATATGCAAATCAGTCTGACCCTGTGCCTCATGGGAACAGTCCAGCCCGAACTGCCAAGCCATGTCTTCCCTGGACCGGAAACAAGCATCCTGGGACCGGTTTCGGGTTCAAAACCCTCATCAGCCAGGCTATCTTGAATCCAGTGGCAAAGTGAGCAAGGGACCCACGTCTGGGCATACCCTGCCAACTTAGGGCGAACAAAGCGATACCAAAGGGGATGATGGACGGAGCGTTAGAGCAAATCAAACACTCACCCCCAGTCAACTGATCTGGGTTTAATCCATCATCATTCTTTAGCTCACTCCACCACCCCAGTTCAGACATGGCCATATGCAAATCAGTCTGACCCTGTGCCTCATGGGAACAGTCCAGCCCGAACTGCCAAGCCATGTCTTCCCTGGACCGGAAACAAGCATCCTGGGACCGGTTTCGGGTTCAAAACCCTCATCAGCCAGGCTATCTTGAATCCAGTGGCAAAGTGAGCAAGGGACCCACGTCTGGGCATACCCTGCCAACTTAGGGCGAACAAAGCGATACCAAAGGGGATGATGGACGGAGCGTTAGAGCAAATCAAACACTCACCCCCAGTCAACTGATCTGGGTTTAATCCATCATCATTCTTTAGCTCACTCCACCACCCCAGTTCAGACATGGCCATATGCAAATCAGTCTGACCCTGTGCCTCATGGGAACAGTCCAGCCCGAACTGCCAAGCCATGTCTTCCCTGGACCGGAAACAAGCATCCTGGGACCGGTTTCGGGTTCAAAACCCTCATCAGCCAGGCTATCTTGAATCCAGTGGCAAAGTGAGCAAGGGACCCACGTCTGGGCATACCCTGCCAACTTAGGGCGAACAAAGCGATACCAAAGGGGATGATGGACGGAGCGTTAGAGCAAATCAAACACTCACCCCCAGTCAACTGATCTGGGTTTAATCCATCATCATTCTTTAGCTCACTCCACCACCCCAGTTCAGACATGGCCATATGCAAATCAGTCTGACCCTGTGCCTCATGGGAACAGTCCAGCCCGAACTGCCAAGCCATGTCTTCCCTGGACCGGAAACAAGCATCCTGGGACCGGTTTCGGGTTCAAAATCCTCATCAGCCAGGCTATCTTGAATCCAGTGGCAAAGTGAGCAAGGGACCCAGGTCTGGGCATACCCTGCCAACTTAGGGCGAACAAAGCGATACCAAAGGGGATGATGGACGGAGCGTTAGAGCAAATCAAACACTCACCCCCAGTCAACTGATCTGGGTTTAATCCATCATCATTCTTTAGCTCACTCCACCACCCCAGTTCAGAGATGGCCATATGCAAATCAGTCTGACCCTGTGCCTCATGGGAACAGTCCAGCCCGAACTGCCAAGCCATGTCTTCCCTGGACCGGAAACAAGCATCCTGGGACCGGTTTCGGGTTCAAAACCCTCATCAGCCAGGCTATCTTGAATCCAGTGGCAAAGTGAGCAAGGGACCCACGTCTGGGCATACCCTGCCAACTTAGGGCGAACAAAGCGATACTCAAAGGGGATGATGGACGGAGCGTTAGAGCAAATCAAACACTCACCCCCAGTCAACTGATCTGGGTTTAATCCATCATCATTCTTTAGCTCACTCCACCACCCCAGTTCAGACATGGCCATATGCAAATCAGTCTGACCCTGTGCCTCATGGGAACAGTCCAGCCCGAACTGTCAGGCCATGTCTTCCCTGGACCGGAAACAAGCATCCTGGGACCGGTTTCGGGTTCAAAACCCTCATCAGCCAGGCTATCTTGAATCCAGTGGCAAAGTGAGCAAGGGACCCACGTCTGGGCATACCCTGCCAACTTAGGGCGATCAAAGCGATACCAAAGGGGATGATGGACGGAGCGTTAGAGCAAATCAAACACTCACCCCCAGTCAACTGATCTGGGTTTAATCCATCATCATTCTTTAGCTCACTCCACCACCCCAGTTCAGACATGGCCATATCAAATCAGTCTGACCCTGTGCCTCATGGGAACAGTCCAGCCCGAACTGCCAAGCCATGTCTTCCCTGGACCGGAAACAAGCATCCTGGGACCGGTTTCGGGTTCAAAACCCTCATCAGCCAGGCTATCTTGAATCCAGTGGCAAAGTGAGCAAGGGACCCACGTCTGGGCATACCCTGCCAACTTAGGGCGAACAAAGCGATACCAAAGGGGATGATGGACGGAGCGTTAGAGCAAATCAAACACTCACCCCCAGTCAAATGATCTGGGTTTAATCCATCATCAATCTTTAGCTCACTCCACCACCCCAGTTCAGACATGGCCATATGCAAATCAGTCTGACCCTGTGCCTCATGGGAACAGTCCAGCCCGAACTGCCAAGCCATGTCTTCCTGGACTGGAAACAAGCATCCTGGGACCGGTTTCGGGTTCAAAACCCTCATCAGCCAGGCTATCTTGAATCCAGTGGCAAAGTGAGCAAGGGACCCATGTCTGGGCATACCCTGCCAACTTAGGGCGAACAAAGCGATACCAAAGGGGATGATGGACGGAGCGTTAGAGCAAATCAAACACTCACCCCCAGTCAACTGATCTGGGTTTAATCCATCATCATTCTTTAGCTCACTCCACCACCCCAGTTCAGACATGGCCATATGCAAATCAGTCTGACCCTGTGCCTCATGGGAACAGTCCAGCCCGAACTGCCAAGCCATGTCTTCCCTGGACCGGAAACAAGCAACCTGGGACCGGTTTCGGGTTCAAAACCCTCATCAGCCAGGCTATCTTGAATCCAGTGGCAAAGTGAGCAAGGGACCCACGTCTGGGCATACCCTGCCAACTTAGGGCGAACAAAGCGATACCAAAGGGGATGATGGACTCTCAGCAAGATCCAATTTGGGACTGATCCCTTCCCCAGAAATAGTGTGTCCCAAATAATTCACAGATGACACTCGAAATTTACATTTTTCCTTCTTGATAACAAGACCAGCATCCTGGAGTCGCTGCAAAACATCCCACAACTGTTTGTCATGCTCCTTTTGATCCTTCCCATAAACAAGAATGTCATCTTGAAAAATGAGAACTTTAGACAAACCATCCAGTACTTTGTTCATGACCCTCTGGAAGCAGGCAGCAGCAGATGCCAGACCAAAGGGCATGCGGATGAGTCTGAAAGCACCCAAAGGAGTCACGAACGATGTCAAGTGCCTTGAGTCCAGATGGAGCAACACCTGGTGGTAGGCAGAAGACAAGTCCATGACACTGAAACATTTAGCATCCTTAATAAGAGCAAGAGTCTTGGAGATATTCGGCAAGGGCTGCCTGTCAACCCAAATATGTTTATTTAGGCCGCGCAAGTCCGCACCCATGCGGATCCCTTTGCCCCCATCCTTAGATGCTAAAACAATCGGGGCCAACCACTCTGAACAC
Organism: Calotriton arnoldi; assembly: GCA_963921515.1. Taxonomy (NCBI): domain Eukaryota; kingdom Metazoa; phylum Chordata; class Amphibia; order Caudata; family Salamandridae; genus Calotriton; species Calotriton arnoldi. Next base: position 238,422 of record CAWUFW010011060.1, read on the forward strand.
TCAATCTCCTCGATAACACCAACAGCTAATAACCTTTTCAGCTCCTGACGTAAAGGATCCATCATCATATGAGGTACTTTCCTCACTTTGCTAACAAACGGCTGGGCATTCTGCTTCAAAACAATTTTGAGCTCAAAATTCTTGAGCAAACCCAGACCATCACTGAAGACTTTAGGAAATTGAGAACTCACATCCTCAGACAATTGACCACAAGACAGAAGCAAAACCTTTTCCGGTGAGTTGGGGTTTAAAGTGATCCCCATGTCCCTCTGATGTCTCCATCCAAGAAGAGTATCACCCCTCTTAGCCACGTACACTTTCCCAACCGTTTCCCTATCTCTGAACTGAATTCTTTTTACCACATAACCCAAAACATCAATTCTAACACCACCATAGCCTACAGGATTGATATCCGGTGGAGACAGTTCGACCTTGTTATGACCAAATACAACATCCCAATTAGCATCACCAACCATGGTGTAAGGTGAACCAGAGTCAGCCAGCACAGAGAACTGTTTACCATCAATCAACACCTCACACTCAGGCATCTCCAATTTGTCTCCATCCACAACACCATCTTCCCTGACGCTCAACATATATTTTTTTTCTTCCTCAACACAATGCACTGCTTGATCCACCACTTGGCTCTTAGTGCCATGACATACACGAGCGTAATGCCCCTTTTCCCCACACTTATTACAGGTGATGGACCTCGCAAAACAATTGGGGCTATTGGACAAATGACTTTCACTCCCACAACTAAAACACTTAAAGCCAGACTTGGCATATCTGGAACCCACCGGGTCAGAATCAGCCAAATTTTTATCCCTTTCATTTTGAATACCTTTTTTAAAATCATTTCCCTTGGTACTTTCTCTCTTGACCTCATGAACCACTTTCTCCTCCAGGGAAAGATCACCGCCTTTATCAACTCTCATCTCACGCACCCACATATTGGTGTTCTCCATACTTTCCACAATAGCTAGAGTCTCTTTAAGATCAGGGTTTTTGGCAAGAAGTTTTTGTTGAACCTTCACATCATTGGTGCACCTGACAATTTGATCTCTAACAAGAGAGTCAGTAAGCTGTTCGAACTCACAAGTGCGTGCCAGCGTTTTCAAAGTTGCCACATAACTACCAATTTTCTCCTGCTTGCCCTGAACTCTAGTGAAAAACTTGTATGCTTCCAAAACCACGTTAATTTTAGATCTAAAATGTTTCTCAAGCATCATAACAGACATGTCAAAAACATTCTCAGGTTCTCCTTCACCACGCCCCAAAACAATTTCTGTCTAAACTATCATACATATGACTACCCTCAACCCCCAGATTGTGTAACAAAACAGCTTGCTTCCTTAAAGCAGAGACTTTTTCGCCACCAATAGCCAGAAGATAAGAATCAAATAGTGGTTTCCACCTGTTCCAAGGTAAAATTGGGTCACCTTTGTCGGAAAGAAATTGTGGAGGCTGAGACATGCTAGAAGAAGCCATGTTGAAGAAGAAGACTGTGAAATACAACGATAGCAAAGAAAACAAATGAGAACAAAAACAAAATGAGAACAAAAATAGAACCAAGAATTTCAAATTGTGTGTGTAACTACGCTACAAGAAGAATTAAAAAGTACCTGATGTTGCAATTACGAATCCAATGGTACGACACAGAAATAAATGCAAAACACAACCTAAAATTGCAAAATGATGAGTGCATCATAGAACATGTAGTAATCTCTGGAAGATGAGCGCATTACTAGTATGCCAAAAATGGACTAGACCAACGTGAGAGAAAAGGTGTGCGCATCACCGCAAAATCCAAATAATGTCAGAAGGAAGTGAGCGCGTCACTGACACGCTGCAAAAATGAAATACCTCAAACAATTGGTGTGCGCATCACCGCGCATTTTCTGGACTAAAATGAGAGTGTGAGCCTCACAGCAAAAGAAAATGCCCAATGCGCATGCTCCAAGCTTCATAAAAGGTGTGCGCATCACCGCGCAAACTCCGAGCTCAGACGAAGGTGTGCGCATTACCGTGCATGTTTCATGCTGACAAATTGAGTGAGCGCAATACTGCGCATGCCTCTGACACGTCCAGCGATCTCTGCAGTAGTGAAGAGGAATACGGTCAGATAGTGCCTTCCATGCCCCTCACGCGTCTGGTGATCTCTGCAGCAGCGGAAAGAAATGCAGCCAGAATGCGCCTCGCAAGTATCGAGTACACAAGTACAACAGCTTGCAGGCACCAGAGCTCGAAACGACGATCAGGATGCTGTACGGAGATCCTTAACACAGGATAATGAAGAGGGCATCTGAACACAGCACGCGTGCCTACAGTTGCCAGGGAGACAGCACAACAGAGAAATTACGAAGAGGTCTCAAGGTAAGGGACGTCACAAAGCCTTGTGACGGCCTGCTGCTTCAGAACATTCAAGCAGGGAAATACCGTTACCACAGGCCTGTGATTTCCAACAGCTAGGCCGTGAAATAATAGAAAGATTTTCCCAACAACAAAAAAATATTTTGTAATCCATCGTGTAGCAATAGTTCAAGTAAGATACACAGAGTACCTGAATCTCCTCCAGTCCAAGGAGATTTCAAACTATGATCAAGTAAGCGCTGCAGTCCTCAATGGGTCCCTGGGGAAGCTGGTGGTCTAGAGATGCCTGTCCCCTCGCAGGCACAACTCGTCGCCAGTGTTAAAAAGTCCAAAAGACAAACGGTAATCCTTAAGTTGCTTTTATTCAGGAACAATAGATACCGACCACCAGCTCAGGCAGCAGCTCAAATCCAACTGCCAAAGATGCAGCTGGAGAAGGCAGAGCATTGTGTTGTAATGGAATGCAGAAGTGCTGCCCAGCAACAAGAATAGATTGCAGAGGAATATACAGCATAGGAAGGCAAATGACTAAGCAAGAGATAAGTAATGAAAAACTGTATAAAATAGCAACTAAAACCCATAGCAGGGTTGTTGTCTGGTTCCAGAGCGGTGCAATCAGCCAAACCCAATGTCTTTGAAGTAGTCCATTTGTGGACTTGGGGGCATATTTACAAGTTACTTTTAAAGACGTTGTGGTGGCGATACGGGCTTCGCCTTATTTACAAGGCAACAGTGGCGGCTGGTGACATTTGAAAGTGGTGAGGGCGTAAAAGTTCAGAGTGTTTGGACTGGTCTGCATCAACACACAAACATGTAAAAAATGACATTCAAAATGCTGCATAAACTGCCTTTACTCACAAAACTGCATAATGAGCCCTTTTCATGCCACAGAATTTAGTCAACCATGCCACAGAATTTTCTCCTGTAAAGCCACATATTTCAAGTACTTTGGTTACAAAGATGGCGAGCAGTTCTTGGGTCAGCGAAAGCTGACTTCGACATAACATACTACAGATATAGAAAATTCAAGCTGAGAATATGTCAGTGGTAGATCCTCTAAGATTAACATGTGGAGGAAGTGATCAGTGAGTTAGTGTCTGGTTTATTTGTTTGTCCAGACAGTTTGCATGCAACTCTTTGATGTCAGTTCATAACTCACTGTGCTAGATTGTGATTGTAACTTATGAACTGCACAGTAACAAAAGGATCTCTGTGATAAAAGCAGTATCCCACTGAGCATTGCCAATAAAATACTGTTCAGTGATCTGAATAGCATAAGTTCTTTGCAGCAGGCATATTAACCCTCTGCGCTACCTTAGATGAATCAACACTGCAACTAGACAAGATTACCGCAATAATATAGTTGTGCTGCGCCCTGCCTTTTTTTCATAAATTGATATTAATGCCACATTCAGAGTTTTAGAAATCGGAACGAGACCACCTTTGAAAATCACCTTCCCTTACCCGGATTTAACTCACAATGTAAGTGTTTGTAGCCTCATCAGGGATAGTACGTGCTATATAAATGCAATTATAATAAATGCAGTTTAGAACGAGAAACAAACTCCTAAAACGTACCAACCATGAGCTGGGTGATGAGTGTTTAATTGAACCGGTAGTTGCATTTGGGGCCGACGGACATTCTTTTTTTTTTTGGTTGGGAGGGTCAATGGCTTATTAGACACCCTTGAGATACGGCAACCGTTACATTCCACAACGGCTCTGCTGCACTTCTGTGAAAAACTTTGGGCATCGATCACATTCCTGTATAAATTAAGCACCGGGAAATAATGCACCTATTCGGGGGCTAATGCAGTGAGCATTATTATTCCTGGCCTGGCTCAAATCATGCAGAACGGAGTGACTCAAAACCGACAGATTTATTGAAGATTTTAACAAAAGGGCCCTGTGCTGTTGCGCACCTCCGTTCTGCGCTGTCCTGTCTTGTAAAGTACCTGATTGAAACACGGATAAGGAGACCGCCTGGAGGCGCGGAATACCTCATCTCAGAATTTAAAAGTTGTAAATGTGTCAGAAATTAAAGGCGCGCTCCTTTTATTCCAAAGCAGGCTCGGTTTCTACCAAACCATGGAATTTCTGCAACTATACAAAGACGAGCTCTGCCTAGGAGTGAATGTTTCTGATGCTCTTAAGACAGTTTTGTTTTTATTCTGCAGAACTCCAAACGAGCTGTGCCAGCCCTCGCTGCCCCATGTTTCTTTAGAAGCAGATGGGTTCCCTGGACCGGATGTCGACTCTGGGGCAATATGGCGCTGGAACTCACTGTGCACGAGAAGGGCAGTGACGACTGTGCTGCGTGGTAGTCAGAGTCTGGGATCAGTGTACTGCTGTGCTGGTACTCACTGTGTACGGAGAAGTATCGTGTTGGAACTCACAATGGGTGTGAAGGGCAGTACTCGTGTTTTGACACAGTTCTCTGCATGTAATGACTGTGTGTGTGCAGCGTGGTGTTCGGTGTACTGCTGGTACTCACTGTGCTCGGAACAGTGCTCTTTTGGAACTCACTATGCACGAGAAGGGTAGCACTCACTGTTTTTGGACAATTTTCTACTTAATTATTGTCAGTCGCGGCCGGCATGACGGGCGGGTGGGGGGAGGGGGTGGAAATGGGGTCGTCGCGGGGGGGTTGGGCGGAGGCGAGAGGGGTTCGTTTAATTAAAAAAAATATAAAATAAAACTTAACTTACCGTCCTGCGCCGCTGCCACCTCAGCTTCTGGATGGGTCCGTCTCCCGCCGTCCTGCCTTTTCCAATTCCTGCATCATCATCAGGAAAGGCAGCCTCCCTCCCTCCCCTCCGCCAATCACAATGCTGCAATGGCAGCGTTGTGATTGATTGTGATTGGTGAGGCGCATCGGAGAGCGCCCCAGCCGGGCCATTTTCTCTATGTAGGCTGCTGCATGCAGCAGCCTACATAGAGAAAAGGAGAGTGGGCGGTCCTGCTCGAGGGCAGGGGAGTGGCTTGCCCACTGTTGTGCATACTGACTGTTTGGTCGGCCCTAGGGCCGACCAAACAGTCAGTATGCACAACAGTGGGCAAGCCACTCCCCTGCCCTCGAGCAGGACCGCCCACCCCCAACCAGGCACTTCTAGCTTTCTCGCAGTGCGAGAAGCAGAAACATAAAATGGTAGTTATTACCACCTATGTTTCTGCCTTCTCGCACTGCGAGAAAGCAGTGGGGCAACGCCCCCACGCCCCAATGGGGGAGCCGCCACTGCAAGGCAATGTTAAGCCACTTAACGTGGCTTAACATTGCCTTTTAAATAAGGCACCCTTTCACGCTATACTTAGCGTGAAAGGGGTGGGCAATGGGTGTTGCTGTGGGCGTTCCACCGCAACGCCCATTGATATTGACGCTGCCCCATATTTACAAGGGTGGCAAAAATATGAGACAGCACCAAAATTAAGACCGAGGAAAAACTGGTCTTACCCTGGTGAAACAAGGAGAAATGTTTAGCTTCTCCTCGTTTTTGGTGTTTCCATGTGTGCTGCGTTGTGCAGCACACATGGAAACAGCAAAACGCCTTTGATTGTTTATGTGCAGGAAGGTGCCCCATAAACAATCATTAAAAAATGACGGTTTGCAACTTTTATGTGTGCTGCATTTTGCAGCACACATAGAAGTTTCAAAATCGCCATTTCAGATTGTTTATGTGCAGGAAGAAACACCTTCCTGCACATAAACAATTACTCCCCTCTATGCAAGCACCCTTGCACTATGGTGCAAGGGTGACTGCTTTGGCGCTAGGCAACTAAATTTAGCACCAGCGCAGGGGGAAACGCAGGGCTGAACCATATTCTTGTAAATATGGTGCAACCCTGTGTTTCTAAAGTGACAGAGTGTGTCGTTAGCCTTCTTGGCTTAACAACACGCTTTGCCACTGTCCTTGTGAATATGCCCCTTAATCCTTTGTTCATTTCTTTGGTAAAATGAAAACTCTTTTAGCATGTTGTAGTGGTTTTCTACGTCTGTTACACATGCATAACATACAGGAGATAAGTACATTTTAATTTGAAGTGCAAACAGGCTGGTTGTTGCATATTTTTCAGTTAGTGCAGATGTTTGTAGATGTCTCCAAATGCTTTCATGGAAGTGGTAATAGCAGCCTTGTATGGCTGTGTGAAGGTACAGTTTAAGTATTGTTTGTATCATTGCCTGTAAAGGCTATTAATATTTTGTGTGGAAAGTAGTTGTTAGTTTTTACATTGATGTGGTTTAAAAGTTCATAGTAAGTTGTGCTTTGTTTGATAAGCAGCAGTTCATAAATGCGGTGTATGTTAGTGCTATGATATTCACCTACGGTGGATATCTATGTGAATGGTGGAAGGCACATTATGAATGTTTCGTCCATTATCCATGTTTCACATTGACATAATATTGCTAAAATATTTTCAGTTGCAATATAATTATTCTCTAATCATTATTGTAGTTGTCGTGTCAGAGGAGGGGTTCTTCGTTTTGTGTACTGGTTAGGGGTCCTGGAATCTGATCTGTATGTCTTGGTATCTTTTAAGGGCAGCAGGGGGTTGATTTAAGCCACTTTCAGTATCTGATATTTGCTATTTTAATGTAGGGATTGCTGGTAGCTGATTTGTAATGTGCTCAGGTAATTTAGATGGTATGCCTTTAAAAATGTTAGTAGTAGGCTTTTGGGAACTAGTGTTCGCCTCTTTTAAATCTTGCAGTTTACTTCCATCTCTGTCACATTTGGGGGTGGTTGTGTTCTCTTATGTTAATCACAATATTGTCTTACTTTTAGCTTTCCCATAACAAGCATTTTCATAATATTTAGTACATTTCCAATTCATGTTCTCTATGCTTGTGTTTTCATGGCTGTATGAGTATCCCGTGTGTTAAAGCCATCTTTTTACATTCTGTGATGTGAAATACATGGCTCTTTCTGCCATTCTGCCTGAAAGTAGTATACATTTTAAATTGATTATTGTGTTAAAAATGTTTTTTGTCAACATAATTTAAAGATATTTAAATATAAAATTACCATTTTATACTTACATATGTGCTGCTGCTTTAAATTCCACTTGATTTTCTTCTTTTTCTCTTTGTCGTCATTGAGGTTTGGGTCAGCTGGGCTTTCCTTTTCTGTTGATGAGAAAATGTTTGTTTTAGCTGCATGTTAAAAATATAGGTGTGATTAGTTTTGGGGAGTGGTGGCATTTTAGGTTTAAGTTTAACTCACTGGGGCTGTTTTATAGCTGTGTTTACTTTACTTACTTTGAAAAGTCCCTTTGTCTAGGTTTACAAATGTGCAGTTTGATTTTTTAGGTGTGAAGTGCTTCATTTTGATGAAATGTTTATTCTGTATCTAAAAATGTATATATATAGGGAAAGAGAGAGCTTTGTAATGTACTTTTAGATTTGCGCTTTAAAACGATGTTAGGTTATGTGATATCGCTTTTTTGGTTAAAAACCTTAAAAAGCACAAGTACATGTCTCATATAAAAACAAACAACACATGATCATATAAACAAAACAGTTAACATCATCAATATAATTTCCTTATCACATTGACACACAACAATTAATTCTAAAAAAGCCATTATAAAAAATAAAATGCAAACAACCTTGTAAAACACGCAAGTTCATCATCACTCGTTTTTACAGGGCCACGTTGTTAGTTCAATTACAATGCAACAATGAAACCTGTAGTCTAGTATGATAAACCTTTTATAAAGTGCAATAGTGCAGAAGACTTTGATCATAACCCCTTTTGCCTGTAAGCTAAATTAATCGAATAAAACATTTCCTATAAAAAATTTGGGATACATTGGATACCATTAAAATTCAAAACTTTTTCACTAAATCCAATTCTCCAATAGTTTATACAATCAGCAAAGAGATTACAAGGGAAAGCAGCTCTTCAACTAATTACAAATGCAATGTGCCTTGGAAGTTTATGCCTTTCTTTTTCCGAGCACACCTAACTGCAAACAGATATCTGCTTACACTGAAAACTATATGTAAAGAAGTATCAATTTTGAGGATCCCTACTCCATTTTGATGTTTCATAAATCCAAACCTATGACATATTGGACAGATCCATTTCCTTCTGGGGTTTGTATATGTATGGCAGAAAAAAAAATATGCCCCAGATTTTCTTTGGCATGTAAATAGCACAAGTTGCAATTAGTGTCCACAAAAGTCACTATTGTCAATTTTCCGCCTCGATGTATACTCTCTGATTTGAAGGGTGTCATAACAAAAGTTCAAATAGAGAGATTTCCCCAGTTGAGGTTGGATTTCATCCAAAAAGGGTTCAAAATGTGGAACAGGCTTAAATAATAAGAATTGTACAGTCAGCCTACCCACCTACAATTCTGATGAAGTGAGTTGGTCACATAATCCCAGTAAATCCGCTTTAGCTGCCTTTTTGAGTGTACTGTCAAAGCCTGGGGATTGCTCCAAAAGGAGCCCAGACCCAATTTGGCAAACCAGGACTCAATATGTCGGATCCAAGGGAAACTACGAGATCTATCTAGCTCCAAAAGCTCAATTAGCCCCTTCCTGTAACAACCAAGTTCCTGTGTGATCCTTAGTCTAACTCAGAGTAATAGGGGTCTCAGGGTCACTCAGTGCTCAATTCTCTTGAGAGCAATATCATGGTGTAAGGGGATAAGAGGAGTAAAAGTGGGGGGGACACAATAACGATCTTGTAAACGTATTCTCTCCCAGGGTAAGCTTATCCACCTTATTAAATCCACATAACTCGACTCTGTATAAAGCAACTGCTTGGGCCTTACTCCTATAAACTTCAAATGCCGGAGAGATTGCCCTTGATGTAGTCACTTTGTGCTTTTTAAGTATTGCTATGGAGCTACAGCTTAAGGTAACTACACTTTTATTTATATGTGGGGCCCATGAGAGTTTGGGATCGAGCGTTATACCCAATTAATCATACTTGGTTGCACGTTCAAGCTTTTGCTGATGAAGCCCAATATTCCCTTTAAAAGTTGCATGGGGTCTGATTGCCATATACTTTGTTTTAGTGGCATTTATTTCAAGTCCCTCGCTATCACAGTAACTTTTAGATTTATCAAGCAAGGACTGCTAGCCCTTATGGGTCAGTGACAACAAAAGCGTGTCATCTGCAAAGAGTATTGCAGGGACAAAGGCCCCACTGAACTTCAGTGAATCGTGATTACACTCATTTAAATATCTTATAACATCATTAATATATAGAGAGAAAATGGTGAGTGCAGGCACACAACCCTGTCTCACTCCCCTGTTAATGGGGATAGAATCAGTGAGCTCGCCCTTAGGTCCCCTGCATGCCATTGCATAATTATTTTGATGCAATTTAATCATCTGCAATAAAAGTTCCTCTGGGTCTTCTTGATTCCCTAAATCGACCACAAGGATATCCTTGGGAGCAGATCAAAGGCTGTCCTAAGATCATGAAATATGACATATAGATGACCCCCTTTTAGCTTTGAATTGGCGAAAAGATCTTATTATCTTCTATCCAATCCCTACGTTTTTTTAGAACCTGCCACGCACATACTCTAACAAACTAATCAATCTATAATTAACCGGATCTTGCCTATTCCCTTTTTTTTTTTAATGGATACTGTTTCTGCACATTTCCACGTGCCTGGAATTGGAGTTCCAGAAGCAACTGAGCTACGTAACAGGTTAACATATGGAACCAAGACAGATTTGTGATGCCTAAAAAGATCTCCTGGGATCTTATCTGGGCCCAGAGCTTTACCTAACTTCATTGCATCAATGACTATTTCTGTATCTTCAAAGGAAAATATGGCTGATATGTTGCATTGCTATTTGGTTGGCTATTAAATAATGTCTATGATGCCATGAAGGGCAGTTGTTCAGCATCTGGGCCCAGGGAGAAGAGATTAGTGAAATGGTGCACCCACATTTCAGGTTCTAAAATACAAGCACTTTCAGGGAACAAGTCCTTGTTACCATAGGCAATAATCCTCCAAAAGGTTGCTATGTCTCTGATTGTAGTTGCAGTAATCAGATTATTCCAATTACCATCGTCCCAATCCCTTTTCGCTACAGCTAACATTTTTTTGTGTTGAGCCCTTGACTCTTGGATGGCTAAATTATTCTTAGTTTTTATGGCTGCAACTAATGACTTTTTACACTCTTTTGTATACCAAGGGTTAGAATGAAGGACCTTAGGTTTTCCACTTTTACTTCCTTGAAGAAGCTCCTTGGCTAGATAAGGTCTTAAATTCTTGAACAAGGACCTGTGGATGTTTACTGTAAGAAATATCTACAGGTAGCCTCTCCACAAAAGGAAATAAAATATCAATATAGATATTTTATATCATAGTTAAGGTTAAGGTATCAAGATTAGCCACTATTGAACGCCACTTAATAGACCTTTGGGTATTCCCTATAATCGGCTTGATAGAAAAAGAGTTGGCAAGCAAAGTCGGAATCTCAGACAGAAATCTAAACATCATTTAATGCAAGGGAAAATGGTCACTATTTTCTTTGGTATCAATCCTAAAATCCCCCTTTCTATCCCATATAATTACGCTAATCATGATGTAATTAATTTTAGATTCAGAATGACCTCCTCTAAATGTGGATAAACTGGGATAATTATATTTAGACCTGCCATTACAGGCCCGCAGGCCATGTTCTAGGGTGAGACGGACCAGTTACAAGGCAGCTACTGACTGTGTATGGGGTAATACTACCACTGTCAAGACAAGGGATGCCCCATGTCATGTCCTCCTCAGCTGAAGTTGAGTCTAAACCACTAATTGGTTCAAACATACAATTAAAATCTCCGCCTGGAATAAACATGCCATTTGGGTCTAGAATGTTAAAAAATCCATCAAGCAGGTCACTATTTGGGATTCTAAATTACTCTTCCTTGGCATCCCATAGATGTTAAAGAGATGCAAATAGGGCCCTTTAGATGGTATAATTCTTAGACGTAAAATATTGTGTGAATCAATGTTTAAGATTACTATTGAATCATTGACAGAGATCTTTATCCCTCTGGGGTCTACCACACAAAGAGGCCACTGCATTACCACAAAATGTTCTGTACCCAAACTTGTGAGGAGGTTCTAGTAATCAGGTTACCTGGAATAAGCAAAGCTGGAAATGATCAATTTGCTCCTCCCAATCTCGGCCAATCAATTTATGCTTTAAGCCCCCAATATTCAGTGAGACCAAATGTAACAACTCATTAGTTTTATGTTCACCTATCCTGAAAGAATTATGGTGCACAATAGTTTCCATGTTAGCACTTACAGTACAAGTTCTATCAGTCCATAGAGGCAAAGAATGATTAACATCTGTTCTCATTGTCGGTTGCTGTTTGAGAGTATCCACTCTTGGGGGATCATCACATGATGGGGAAGGATCTCTACCTGTCAGTCAGTCAGCTGCATCCAAATTTGGAGAGATCTGTGTGAGCAAGGAAAAGGTATATTCAACTTGAGTCTTATCAATGTGCTGGGAGGTGAGGAAGAGCGTAGATCCATAGAGATCAGGCCATCAACAATATCTTTGGATCTAATTTGGGAAAATTTGTCTAAAACACTTTATGTTTCAAATTCTTAAATGAACCTTTAATGATTAAATCATGGGAACGATGTAAAGAGCTAAAATTATAATTTTGTTCATGGGAGGGGAACTTGCGTAAAAGTCTTGCTGCTTGTTCTACCTGCCAACGAACATAGGAAGAGTGATTATGTTGTGATGCCCTAATGCCTCTAGGCTCAGTTGTAGGGTCAGCCATTAAAATAGATCCTTTTTGTGCCCCACAGCCCTTATAGCTCCCATCAACACCATTCAAAATACTCAATCTTGAGCCACCAGAATTCTGGATGTGGCTTTGCTTCTTCCCCACAGAAGATGTAGATCATATTCTATGTTGACTCCCTAACTTATGTGTGTGTGAGTGGTGAGTATGTGAGGTTTAATGACCATATGAAATTTCTCCAATGGGCCACTATTCAATCCCACCCCTTGGGTCTCCAAGTGTACCATCAGGGCTGTCTCTAGCTCTCTAAACTCCAAGATCTTGTTTGAGAGAGAGTCAAACTTTGAGTTTAGCTGCCTCAATGTAGATTCACCCACAGAAAAACGTGTCTCACTGGGGATCTAGAGCAACCACTCTTAAGTTCTTCCAAGGGAATAAGGGTGGGTCTAGGTATTTTATGCCTCACAGGGCATGATTCACTGGCCTAGGGAGACTCTAAAGAGGACACTGGCAAAAAACTGTTAGAGCCGCAGCCTCTTCCACTGACATCTCCAGAGGTCTATTTACAGTATAAATCATCTCTTTCTGTTCAAGGATATTTACTTGGTTGGTATCACTCAATATAGGGCCAATAATCTCCCAGAATTTTTATTTTCCCATTCCTCAGTCTGAGTGTTATGTGCAACTTTTAGATTAGATAGGAGTTTGTGCTCGCTACTACGTTTCCTATAAAATGACGTTGGGTTAGGGTCTTGCGAACTGGTCAGTTTCTTTTTATTGAACCACTTCCTCAATTTGGTCAACAATTTGGGAGATCATGCAATTATACCAGCTTTCTTCCTAATCTTTGGGTTTTTCCCTTGCCAAAACGGGCCTCTAATGCCTTACGCTTTGCCAGAGCCAGAAAAAATAAAACAAAATAAATTGAGACCAATAGCTAACAAAAATCTCTGAGTTGTTTAGCTGATATCTGGTGTAACAAACTTTGTAAGTCCAATTTAGGATTACAAAGTTAAGATTCGACTTGCTAAATTAAAACATACAATGGCGATAGAGTAAAGTTTCAATTCAAACATGCTGGAAAATCTTTAGATACACAGCAAAGCAAATAGAACTCGAAAACAAGGATTGCAATTTAATCATAGAAAATAACAAATAATTATCAACATTCTCCATTATTCGTTATATGAGCAGAAAGAGGAGACAGACAAGATAGCAGAACCAAGGGGAGTGGCCCATCCCAGCCTCTTTCGGGCTATGATGGACAAGGATGGACCAGCCCTTGTCCTGAGCTTATATTGAAGTTTTAATTTTTTTTTTTTATATTTATCATTTTTATTAACAATGCACAAACAACTTAAGGTACATTGATATGCAGTTACAATTTCTCTCAGGTCCATAATCATGATACATCTGGGACATTAGACAAACATCATCTTCTCCGTTATAGTTCTAGTCAGTTATACTTTACGTTACTTATCCCCTACTCTACTACCTCTATGCCCTGCGTATGGCCGCCAGTTCCCGTACACCAGTTAGTGCTGTCTCCCCATGTAATTCCTAAAGTATTTCCTCGTTGTTCAGAAACCTTGCTCCGAATTCTGTCCCCTTGACTGGGTTGTGTGTCACGTTCCTCCTGCTGACGGAGGTATTCCCTTAAAGGCTGCCATATGTCCTTAGGGCGGGATGTGGGTGGTTGTAGTTCAGCATACAATTCACTTGTGGTGTCACAATATGACATGCTCTTAAGCCAGCTTTTAACTGTGGGTTTCTGCCTAGTGCCCCAGCGAATAACTATTTCACGTTTCGCTAAGAGCATTGCCATCTCTACAAATCTTCACGCGCTTTTGGGCAGCATATCCACTTATCCCATTAGTGCTAGCAATGGGGTAGGTGACAATTGTGTCCCAACCATTTGCTGTATTGAACTATATATCTCCTGCCAGTAGGTGTTTATTATGTTACATGACCAAGTCATATGTATGAATGATGCCGCTTGTGTATTGCATTTGGGACAATGCGTGAAACTGGCGCTATTTATCCTGACCATCTGCTGCGGTGTGACATAAGCCCTTCTAAGTATCTTAAAGTGTAGTAATTTGTGCCTATGGTTGCACGAGACCAGCTTGGTTTGTTTACAGCATCCGTTCCTTATATTATCGGTGAGTGGTTGCCCTATATCAGCCGCCCAGGCGTCCCTAACCTTGGTGTCATGTTGTGGCATCAGTTCGAGGCATGCCTTGTATAGCCTGGACGTAATATGCTCCCCACTACTATCTGTGATGACTGACGTGAACGGGCCAAACTCCCCCGGTTCTATAGGATAGGTTATAATTACATCGCTAAGTGTGCTCTGTAGCTGGGCCAGTACAAACTGATCCATAAATGTAGCTGTCGAGAAGCGGGGATCTTCTGTACGGGAGAATGCGTGTCCTCTAAGGGAACAAGTCCCCTATGGATTTAACCCCAGGCGGGAAAGAGTGCACCTAGTCCCAGCTTCCAGAGTCGGTAGCCAAGGGTTCGCTGATATTGGCAGTGCTGGCGAATATAGTATCTCCCCCCCTGTCTTCCTGAGTAGTTTTTGCCACGCCCAGCAAGTGGTGGATAGTGGTTGTATATCGTGTGGGTCGCGCGGGATACCCGTGGGAAGCACCGCATTCAATGGAGTTGGGTCAGCTAGATCCCTTTCAGGTTTGGCGTAGGGTATTCGTGCATCAGGGTGATACCAGTGGCGAGCACATCCACACTGCGCCACCAGAAAATACAGCTGTATATCCGGCACCCCAAAGCCCCCTCTATCGTAAGGAAGGGTGAGCGTGTCCCAGCTAACTTTCGGTTGCTTCCCTCCCCACACCAACTTTAGTAGATGTTTACGAAGCTGCGCAAAGAATGCGTTTGTAAGTGGAATAGGTATATTGGTAAATATGTAAAGCAGACGTGGCAAAACCACCATTTTAATGATGGCTATCCGCCCGGCCACTGACAGTGGTAATTTGACCCAGCGCTCCACTTGTGCTTGTAGGCGATCTAACGTTGGGCCGTAGTTGAGGCGTAACACCTGTTCTTTGTCTCTGTGCAGGTGAATTCCTAGGTATTTGGTCTCCACCTCACACCAGTGCAGGGGGAATTCTCCGCATGTGCGGTCTTGTACATCCGTCAGAGGGAACACTTCTGATTTATTCCAGTTAATGTGGAGACCGGATAAGGCTCCGAAACGCACTATTTCCGTTAACAGTGGTTGCAGATTGACCTCTGGCTTTCTAACATACAGCGCCACATCATCTGCGTACAATGTCACTAGCACCAGGCCATGCTTGAACTCTATGTAAGTGGTTCTTCTGAAAATAGCGTATGAGTGGGTCCATTGCAGTTATAAAAAGTAAAGGGGATAGAGGGCATCCCTGCCTAGTGCCTCTAGTTATGTCAAAAGGCTCTGTTATCGTGCCATTGTATCGAATACGGGCTGAGGGTGCAGTGTACAGTAACTTAACCAAGTCTGCAAATCCCTTCGGGACACCCATCTTGGCCAATATGGCATGTAGAAAGGGCCACTCCACAGAGTCAAAGGCATTCTCGGCGTCTAAAAAGCTGCCACAGCCGGGATAGTGGGGTTTATTCTATTGACTACCGAAAAAAAGGTCCTGAGATTTAAAGCAGTGGATCTATGTCTGATAAATCCAGTTTGTGCTGGCTCTATGATCTGCTCCATAAGTAGGGATAGCCTGGTCGCCATCATCTTTGCCTGGAATTTGTAATCAAAATTGAGTAGCGAGAGCGGCCGGTAAGAGCTGCACTTTTCAGGATCCTTGCCAGGTTTGGGCAGTAATATCAGAACTGCTTCTCCAAACGAGGGCGGAAGCATTCCTACTTCCAAGGCTTCTGCATATACCTCTAGTAGGTGAGGGGACAGTGGTGTCTTATAAGTTTTATAGAAAGCGCCGGAGAAGCCATCCAGGCCAGGGGCCATAGAGCCATCCATGGCCTCATTCATTTCATTAATCTTTATTCAGTGTGTAGAAACAACCATAAAAGTATACATAAAATACAGTACATGGCAAGTAGTTCATAACATAATAACTCATAAAATGTCATTAAAAAGATAGTAAAATTACATCAAATCTTCAAGAATTCAGCGCTCCATGGGAACAATTATGCTTTTACGTATATTAAGTGCATTTATAATAAAAAGCGCCACGTTAATACAGACCCTAGCATCGCTGAGCTCGGACAAAAATGTTGCTGCAGCAAGATATGATCCACCACCAAATGCAAGCAAAAGTGGTTTAAGATAGTAAATTCTAAAACCAGTATAAAATTTGCAAAAAAACATAAAGTGCACAGTGCTCTGTTTACTTCGTCCATCGCATGGGCACGGAAACGTGTCTAAGGGACAGGATTTCATTATGGAAAAAGCAACCAAGAGATGGACAATACCCAATCTTAGTCTAACTAGGACAAAACGATGCATAGGATTGTGTATATAGGTCAGATAATCCTGGCAGCCCTCTACTTGGTTAAGCGTTAGATAAAACGTAACTGATGGTTTCTTATTCTCACTAACTAGCCGGGTTTCCATCCTATTACTCATATAAGTTTCTCTGATGGACAATTTACTAAGTGATAAAGCTTGTAGGGGGTTAGTCTGGATTGACATATTAAACATTTTGCTATACACAGAATTAATATAGCTTAGCCAAGGGATCATCATGGCGTTGTCCAATTTAAGACCGTCTTGGATAATTGCTTTGGTAAATCTGGTTTCATCTTTGGACCATATAGAATGCCACAGCAATAGGGGGCGTGATGCGACTACATCTGTGAGGTACTGTAGTCCGACTTCTCTGTGAATAATCTCAGATGAAGCCGAGGTAGGCAGACAAAGTAAGCGTTTAAGGAAATCATTTTCCTTAGTCTGCAAAACTTTACTATTAAAATAATCCCATACACCAGCCCCATATGTTGCAATGGATAAAACCCTTGCCTTATAAATTTCAGTCATCTCCTTAACTGGACTGGAGCCCAGCTTGGCAGAAAATCTAAAAATGCCATGTGTACTTCTGTCCATTTTACTCTTTGATTTCACGAGTCCAAGAGCCATTACCAGAAAAGGTAACGCCCAAGTAACAAAATGAATCAACAGAAGCCACTGGTGATTTATCCAAAAGGAATGATCTACATTTTTTAACCCTGGACCCACATACCATTGTGTAGGTTTTACTTTTGTTAGTGACCAGTTTCCGTGCAACAATAAAATCCCCAAAAGCATCTATTAGACGTTGCAACCCCATAGGGGTCCTGGCCAGCAGGACCGCATCATCTGCGTACAGTAGTACCGGAATGGGGTGCCCATCCACTTGTGGGACATCAGCATGGACAGTTTGCAAAGTCTGATCCACCCCATTAAAAAATAAAGAAAAGAAAATAGGGGCTAAAACACAACCTTGTCGAATGCCACGTTTAACTGCAAAATTATTAGTGCATTCTCCCAGAGAACCACAACGTACATTGCTTACCAAGTTCTCATACAGTCCGGCCAGGAAGCTCACAATTGGTCTAGGGGCACCCATACCGAGCAAGGTAGTCCAAAGAGTGGGGTGATCTACTAGATCAAAAGCGCTGCTCAAGTCAGCGAAACAAAGATATAATCTTCCACCTTTGGCACGAGTATACTTGCCTATAAGCAGGTCAAGATTCACGCATTGCTCGATAGTCCCTAGGCCTTTCCGGAAACCAAACTGCGCAGGTGAGAGAATTGAACAGTGCCAAGCCCATTCTTCTAATCTTTTGAGTAATACCTTGCTCATCACTTTAACAGACGAGTCTAACAATGAAATTGGTCTGTAATTTTTGGGGTCTGATTTATTGCCCTTCTTGTGAATAGGAACTATGATAGATGCACCCCAAGTAAGAGGAGGTGTTGATTCTACAGCCATGTTAAAAACTCTAGTTAAAATTGGCGCCCATAAACTAACATTTTGCTTAAAAACCTCCACTGGTACCCCATCCGGGCCCGGTGCTTTCCCCCCTTTACTTTCATTCAGTGCCCAAACCACTTCATGTGAGGTAATATCCAAAGGTAAAGATGGATCTATCAACTGGCCCCTTTTTAGAGTGGGCACCGGTCCTGCTACAGGGGGATTAAAGATACCAGTGAAGTGCACCACCCACGCCTCGCAGGTGACATGCGACAGTAAGTCAGGAAGGGAATCATCCTTTAAAAAAGACGAGATAACAGTATCCCAAAATAACTTACTATCCCTTGTCTCCGCCGCTTGAGTCAGTTTTGACCAGGCTATTTCCTGCAATTCTTTTTTCCATGCTAGAAGTACCTCTCTTTGTTTAAATCTAAGAGATTTAACCAGTAGGCTATCTCTAGGTTGTTTACTAAGGGCCTGCTTCAAATCCCTGGTAATGATGGTGCATGCATGGTCAAACCAGCCTTTGCATTTAGTAGACCCTGCAGTGGCGGCTCCTCCATTGTAGCGTGGGGGCGTTGCCCCACTGAGAAGGCAGAAACATAAATGGTAATAACTACCATTTTATGTTTCTGCTTCTCGCACTGCGAGAAAGCAGAAGTGCCTGGTTGGGGGTGGGCGGTCCTGCTCGAGGGCACTGTTTGGTCGGCCCCAGGGCCGACCAAACAGTCAGTATGCACAACAGTGGGCAAGCCACTCCCCCCTGCCCTCGAGCAGGACCGCCCACTCTCCCTTTTTCTCTATGTAGGCTACATAGAGAAAATGGCCCGGCTGGGGCGCTCTCCGATGCGCCTCACCAATCACAACGCTGCCATTGCAGCATTGTGATTGGCGGAGGGGAGGGAGGGAGGCTGCCTTTCCTGATGACGATGCAGGAATTGGAAAATGCAGGACGGCGGGAGTCGGACCCATCCAGAAGCTGAGGTGGCAGCGGCGCAGGACGGTAAGTTAAGTTTTATTTTATATTTTTTTTAATTAAACGAACCCCTCCAGCCTCCCCCAGCCCCCCCCGCGACGACCCCATTTCCACCCGCCCGTCATGCCGGCCGTGACTGACAATAATTAAGTAGAAAATTGTCCAAAAACAGTGAGTTCTACCCTTCTCGTGCATAGTGAGTTCCAAAAGAGCACTGTTCCGAGCACAGTGAGTACCAGCAGTACACCGAACACCACGCTGCACACACACAGTCATTACATGCAGAGAACTGTGTCAAAACACGAGTACTGCCCTTCACACCCATTGTGAGTTCCAACACACTACTTCTCCATACACAGTGAGTACCAGCACAGCAGTACACTGATCCCAGACTCTGACTACCACGCAGCACAGTCGTCACTGCCCTTCTCGTGCACAGTGAGTTCCAGCGCCATACTGCCCCAGAGTCGACATCCGGCCCAGGGAACCCATCTGCTTCTAAAGAAGCATGGGGCAGTGAGGGCTGGCACCGCTCGTTTGGAGTTCTGCAGAATAAAAACAAAACTGTCTTGAGAGCAGCAGAAACATTCACTCCTAGGCAGAGCTCGTCTTTGTATAGTTGCAGAAATCCCATGGTTTGGTAGAAACCGAGCCTGCTTTGGAATAAAAGGAGCGCGCCTTTAATTTATGACACATTTACAACTTTTAAATTCTGAGATGAGGTATTCCGCGCATCCAGGCGGTCTCCTTATCCGTGTTTCAATCAGGTATTTTAAGGGACAGGACAGCGCAGAACGGAGGTGCGCAACAGCACAGGGCCCTTTTGTTAAAATCTTCAATAAATCTGTCGGTTTTGAGTCACTCCGTTCTGCATGATTTGAGCCAGGCCAGGAATAATAATGCTCACTGCATTAGCCCCCGAATAGGTGCATTTTTTCCCGGTGCTTCATTTATACAGGAATGTGAACGGTGCCCAAAGTTTTTCACAGAAGTGCAGCAGAGCCGTTGTGGAATGTAACGGTTGCCGTATCTCAAGGGTGCCTAATAAGCCATTGACCCTCCCAACCCAAAAAAAAAAGAATGTCCGTCGGCCCCAAATGCAACTACCGGCTCAAATTAAACACTCATCACCCAGCTCATGGTTGGTACGTTTTAGGAGTTTGTTTCTCGTTCTAAACTGCATTTATTATAATTGCATTTATATAGCACGTACTATCCCTGATGAGGCTACAAACACTTACATTGTGAGTTAAATCCGGGTAAGGGAAGGTGATTTTCAAAGGTGGTCTCGTTCTGATTTCTAAAACTCTGAATGTGGCATTAATATCAATTTATGAAAAAAAGGCAGGGCGCAGCACAACTATATTATTGCGGTAATCTTGTCTAGTTGCAGTGTTGATTAATCTAAGGTAGCGCAGAGGGTTAATATGCCTGCTGCAAAGAACTTATGCTATTCAGATCACTGAACAGTATTTTATTGGCAATGCTCAGTGGGATACTGCTTTTATCACAGAGATCCTTTTGTTACTGTGCAGTTCATAAGTTACAATCACAATCTAGCACAGTGAGCTATGAACTGTCATCAAAGAGTTGCATGCAAACTGTCTGGACAAACAAATAAACCAGACACTAACTCACTGATCACTTCCTCCACATGTTAATCTTAGAGGATCTAACACTGACATATTCTCAGCTTGAATTTTCTATATCTATAGTATGTTATGTCGAAGTCAGCTTTCCCTGACCCAAGAACTGCTCGCCATCTTTGTAACCAAAGTACATGAAATATGTGGCTTTACATGGGGAAATTCTGTGGCATGGTTGACTAAATTCTGTGGCATGAAAAGGCAGTTTATGCAGCATTTTGAATGTCATTTTTACATGTTTGGGTGTTCATGCAGACCAGTCCAAACACTCTGAACTTTTACGGCTCACCACTTTCAAATGTCACCAGCCGGCACTGCTCCCAAGTGGTCTCCTTTACCTCGAGTTACACTCTCAACTGGTCCTGGCTTTTCAGCCAACACAATTTTGCATGTTGGGATTTCCGAAGCTATATTTACAATGGTAGGGTAAAACTACACGTGCAAGAATGCAGACATATTATCATTTTAAAAGCCTGGGCTGGATGAAGGCGTCACACAAGGACGTGGAGCCACTTGGCAGCGATGATTGGAAAGATAAGTGAACAAAGAGAGTGCTCAGATCACAGTTCACTGCACTCTTCCACTCTGACAGCAAACACACTAAACTGCCAAAGTATGCGAGAAAGTGAAAATAAAAAGCATGCCACCAAAGGGCATAACTAAACACAATTGTGTTGCAAATTAGCATCTTGGCTTAAAACGCCCAAAACAATCAACTCCTGCACCAAGAAAATATTGCTGAAAAATACCATTGCCTAGCTTACTTGGCAATGTTCTAAGAAACAACACCAAAATACCGTCACCGTTTTTACCGCTGTGTGACTGAGGGGGAAAAGGCGATCATAGAACAGCCGAGCACACTCACACTGGCAAAGCAATTCCTAAATCATTGATGGTAACGAGTCAAGAACAATGTCCTCGAATGTAACAAAGGAGACATATTGGCACATGTGGGCACGCTGGGAGAGCAGGGCTTGGCTAGGTAGCAGATGGTCTCCATGTCTAAGGGCAACAAAGACAACAGGCTCATGAGGATTTTTTGTCACTCAAGCTTAATCTCTCATAGTCCCGACTGTTTGGCTACCCTTAGTTTATGGAATTTCCTGAATTCATTACGCTTTACGCCAGTCGTGTAGATTTCCCTTTGAGCAGAATCGCCTTGCAACAACGAACCCTTTTCTCGAGAAAACTTGGTCTAAATGAGAATCTTGAAACAACAAGCATTGAAAACGTCAAAATCTTCAGGTACGTTACCCCACCCGTGTACAGCATGCGTGCGACCAGTAGTTCTCACTAGAATTAAACATGCCACATGTGAAGAAATTACTTGGGTTACGCACATTTTGTCACAACAGTACACTCTTTACATTTCTCTGTGTGGCGCTGGGCAGACCCAGCAGGCGTGCAATGAATAGGGCCTATGCACTGTGCAGTCGCAGCTTGCTAGATTTGCTTTGATGGTGTGTGGCTGTGTTTGTGCCCCCGACCTCCCAAGGAAGGAGACTGTGCAGGACAAAATGGCTCCCTTTTGAAGGAACACGGCCCTGGAGTGCTACCTGAATAAAACTCCCTTAATCCATGTGAGGCCTAATTCTTTTTGCCGCTACTTTCCAGTTGCTATCGCAATTGTAAATATTGCCTAGACCTCCAAGTGACATATGCATGAAACGGGGTATTTTCGAAGCGTACAACCCCCAAGTGTGGCCATTGGCGTTGCTGAGTGTGTGCTGAGAATGTCTGGTCAACAGGGGGCAGTCTTTCAGATTGAACAGTCAGGTGTTCTGATTCTTCCAGAATCTCTGACGACCCCACATCAGCCTGAGCACCCTAGGGCATTGGGTCAAAAGGGCAGAGGCTTGAACCGACGAGGATTTTCCATCTCAGAGAGAAGGGGACAGACTATGTCATTGATCTTCTGCAGATGATCTGGACTTTTGCGAATTGATTGCTAAAGGACAACTAGAGGGCAGAGGAGCAGTAAACAGGACACATCTGAATGAAGAAAAAAGAAGAGAAGAGGGGTGATACAGACCTGGTAAGATGTATGAACATTCATAATTGTATGATCAAGGGCTGCAGGCTAAACCACTGTGGGGCATATTTACAATGAAATGACTGGAGTGTGGAGTTAGCCTTCCTGGTTTAACGCTGCACTCCGCCACTTCAGAAACCCAGGGCTGCCCCATATTTACTTATTTACATATTTAATTTAGCAGCCTAGGGCCAACGCAGGTACCCTTGAACTATGGTGTCTGTGCAGGAAGGTCCCCCTTCCTGCACATACACAGTGTTTTTCATGCCGTTTTGTAACTTCTATGTGTGCTGCTTAAGAAGTTGCAAAACGGCATTTTAAAAAAATGATTGTTTATGTGCAGGAAGGCGGACCTTCTTGCACATAAAAATCATTGGTGTTTTGCTGTTTCCATGTGTGCTGCCCAGGGCAGCACACATGGAAACAGCAAAAACGAGGAGAAATAAAGATTTCTCCTGGTTTCGCCTGTTTAAGACCAGGTTTTCCCTGGTCTTAATTTTGGTGCTGCCTCATATTTACGATGCCCTTGTAAATAGGGGTCAGCGTCAAAATCAATGGGTGTTGCGGTGGAACACACACTGCAACATCCATTGCCCTCCCCTTCCACGTTGAATACAGCGTGAAAGGGTGCCTTATTTACAAGGGAGCATTAAGCCACGTTAAGTGGCTTAACGCTGCCTTGTAAATAAGGCAAGGCCCCTATCACCATCAGAACATCACTGAAAGTAACGTTGTGGTGGCGATAGGGGCTTGTAAATATGCCCCATTGTGTTTTCTGCATGTTTTTCAGAGTTTCCGTGTAGGTGCTGGCTCATTTTACCCACCTTTGCAGATCTGCTTTCTGGTTCTCTTTAATGTTTTGAAATCTCTTAAAAGGAGATTCCTTAGACCTCTTGAAAGAAGTATTTACATTCAACTAGGTGAGGACGCTTTATCATGTACAATTTGCCGCTCATTTTTCCACATATCTCTTAGGTGAAAATCCCATTTGGAGAACAGTCTTCAAATCTCGCCAAATTTTTATCACCCAGTGTGCTTAAGAAAAGCAAGGTTTTCCCCAATCATCTGGGCACCCAGTCCAAACTGCCTAAGAGCACCAGGACTTTCCACGAAGATTGAACCTCTCTAACTCCTAGCAAGGTGCAACCGGCATGAAATCACAACACACTATTACACAATCCTTCATTGATAGCCTTGTGTCATGTAGTTCCTAGGAATCCCCAGGACCTGTGCGCTTTGGATGACCTAAACTGAGGGTTTGGTGTCCCAACTGCTTCCGGACACCCCCACAGGATATGTCAGCCATTAGACCAGCTAGCTCTACAGTGCCACTATCACCCCCCTGTATCTCACAGTGGTGTTATCTAGTTTCTGGCAACCACTGAACATGACAACCCTGATTCCTCAGGGAACGTGGAAAACAGTGCAGTACTTTTCGCTCAGTCACTCGTGCTCACTTATTCTCAGAAAATACACAGGATGGCGATTAGACTTTTCAATAAGTATTTATTGGTCCAGCGTCAGTCTTGTGTAAAACATATTTGCTGCGACAATTAGGAGACAGAAGCATACGAAAGAGATTGCTAGCACTAATATACTAAATAGTGGATACATTCCTACCATAGTGCTCATAAGATGAACATAAGCAGTTCAGTAGCACATGCATATTCCTAAAATGCACGCCCTAAGTAATTTACTTAAATGTACCTAGCCTAGATCTGTAGGTGTAGCATTTGTATGCATGTAGCTAGCTATATATAAGTTCCCCATTTGTCCAAAACATAGGACACACTCTCCATCAGCAAAACCTTGTTTTATCCGGCTACAACGCAGTCGGCAAATCCATAGGTACAATCAAAGTTGCCTTACGCGTTTCAGACTTTCATCGTCCTTGTTCACAGGCAGAGCGGCAGCATAACAAATGAAACAGACTGCTGATTTACATCACTTGTACCTTTTATTGCCCTCAGGTGGGGCCTCATAGTATAACAAAATTGCATTTTGGGATCAGTAGTCCTCCAATGAACATCGCAGTTCGTAATAAACCTTGCACTGCCAACTCGTATTATTTGTAAAATTCAGCCATTAATGGGCTTCCCACAAACTGCTCTCTGCGTTGCAATAACACTCACTGCCACACCAATGGTCCGATCCTGGCTTTGAAAAATCAAGGCCCACCGGCCTGCTGATCAATCACGCGGTGGTGCATCCTTACGGCTGGACCGCCGTGTATTTATTAAGTTCCCCATTTGTCCAAAACATAGGACACACTCTCCATCAGCAAAAACATGTTTTATCCGGCTACAACGCAGTCGGCAAATCATAATGTTTTCCCGAACAAATGCGATCATGCCCAGTGGGCTGTTGGGCAAGGTTGAAAAAAAGTGGTGACCTTTATACAGAATAATTATGCCGTGCCTGAGGACATGTTTATGTACGTCAGGTACAGGGTTTATGATTGAATACTAAAAGCCTGGTGTCGAAGAGGCAGGAGCAGGCTACTAGGTATAAGGTCACCTGTTTGGAATCGTTATTGTCGTGTGTATGGGACAATGTATGTAGAAAGAGGTATACATGACAGGACTAGCCTAAAGGACATGACACTTGCACGATTGTGCAGCAATTAGCTCACACCAGTGGCCATTGCCCCACATTTTAAAAATCGTTCACAACGGTTTCTTTTTCATTTTTATTCAATACATGTGTGATTTAGAAGAATTTGGGCCAGATTTATCACTTACTCACACAGCGCAGTGCAGCAGCTGCAAATGCTGCTCTGTGCTGCGTGAAAAGGAGAGAGGAGGAGAGAGGAGGAGAGCACCATATCCAGAAATATGGCACTCCCCTCACCTCTTACTAGCGCTGGTGCTGCAATCAGCTGCTGTGTGCCACAGAGACACCTTTGTGCCATAGTGCAATGGTGTCTCCGTAAGTCTAGCATAGGTTTTGTACTGGAAGGTTACCCTTCTAGTACAAAGTACTATGCATAGACTGACTTTAACCCTTTTCTTTCGTTTTAGTGTGCTGTAAAGTGCAACACGCGTAGAAATTCAGGAAAGGAAGGAGAAATGAAAGCATTTCTCCTTTGTTGCGCTTACTTCAAAAGTGTGCAGTTTTCTGGTGCTAAATCCTGTCTACTTTATTTAGTAAATAGGATTTTGCATCAGAAACCTTGGGTGGTTACATGGGAATGCCCATGCTCCACCCATGGTACGCCCCCATGGCGTTAAACAATGCAAAGCAGCGTAATGCGCTGCTTTGTGTTACTTTCACGTTATTTCCAACGCTAAACAAGTTTAGCCCTGGAAAGTAAATCGGAAAAAAAGATTTTGCGCCGATTTGCTTCACTTTTATGATGCAAACACAGTGTAAAATCTTAATAAATCACCCCCTCAGTGTTGTATGTTGCTTCACACCATGTCTTGTAGTACCATGTTGTGCCATGGTATAGATTTTTTATTCAGTGCACGTCAATCGCTGGCACCATAGCCTGGCATGCGCAGCATTGTCCTGATGCAGAAGAAAATATGGGTCAGTAAAATCCTTTCATGCATGGAAATCATTTCATCCTCTCTTGATTGCTTTATTTCGAGGGTGTCTGTTTCACAAAAAACATGTAAAAGTGATTAGGACATTTAAAATGAGATCACAATGGTAGCTTGTTGGTTTTTTATTTTTAAATAAGTTTGTTAGAGTATTCTTCCAAGTATGCAAGTGATGCATGTTAACTTTAAAAAGGGAAACCTCATGCATGCTGTCTCAATTGAGGCCAGGGATTGTAGGTTCCTTTCAGTAGCAGAACAATAAGGGGTGGCTCCTCCGCTAAGGCGGATGTGCATCACCCCACAGGAAAAATTAAATGATAATAACAGCATGTTATTATAATTTTATTTTTAGTACTCTTCTTTACTGTCAGGGTGGGCTGGACTGCTCAAGAGCAGGGGAGGAGTGGTAGACACTTCCTAAGTGCCCATGTCGGTTTGGCTGGCGTCTTGAGCCGGCCAAACCGTCGTGCACACTTGGCATGTTCTCCACCAGGCTGTGTTGCACAGCCTGAGTGGAGAACATGCCCAGACTCCCAGTCCCCATCTGAGCACCGAACCACAGCGCTAAGAGCAATCATGACTGCTATGAGCAGTGTCATGATTGGCTAGGGGAGTCTGGAAGCCTGGGTGCTTCCTGTTCCTTCTTCCTACCCCTGGAGTCCTGAAAATGGGCGAAGAGGACCGTGAGGTGGCCGCTGGCAAGCAGGTAAGTGGCAGCCGTCACTGGCAGAACTACCATGTGCTCCATTGTCAAGAAAACTCTAACTGTTGGGGACGGCCGGTGCATCTATGTCTGATTTTTAAGCGGAGATTAAAAACTACCCTGCATGTCCTGTCTTTTAACGATATGAAACTGTCTGAGAACTGACTGTTAGATGAGGGGTACTGTCCACTTAGACTAAATAGTCAGATGATTTTTTCTACATTTTGACCTAACTTCCACTGCATGATATCGAGGTGTAGGGATTTCACCACTTTATTCTAGAAAATGTATTTTTAAATGCCGTTTTAAAAGACAATATACAGTTTGGAGCTCTTTAAACAAAACAATATGCTGACAAGAAAGTATGAGATGCCTTTCTCATATGAATATTGTGTTATTGCAAGTACATCTTAGAAACCATTGAAATAGTTCAGTTACTTGTCTTGCTCTCTTGATTTGATTTTCCTTAATACCATTTCAGTGAGGTACCTGCTAAATCCAGCACAGCCTCCATTATTCAGTCTGCAGTCTTTTAAAGAATGAAGTGCCAAGCGAGAAGCAGTAACTGTAGGGGAGTATTAATTCCTGTAGTGGGGGGGATAAACAAATTTGAATGTGAGATGGAAACCTAATTGGAGTGGTTTCCATTGCGCAAGATCAAATTGGAGGCTGTCTATCAATTTGTTCCTGAGTAATATATGTTGCTTAGTGAGCCGACCCTTGCAGCAAAGTGGCATTTAGGGATTTGAGGCTAGGTTGTCTTTACATAAGTGTCTTTTAAATAAGTGGTGGATTTAATGCAATCGCACTGATGAATTTATGATGACTTTTACTGTTAGGAGTAGCCTAATACACTTTTTTGACATAGTATAAAGAACATTGAAAACACCTACCTTTTACTTTTGATAGTTGGAAACTTTTTAAATGCTATATGATTAAAAATGTTGTTGGAATGTTATCCTGTTTCTGTAGGAGTGAAAGCGAATGTATAAATACAGCCGATGAATATAATCTAAATCAATGAGTCCTGAGGAAAAAATAGGCCCTGAAACTTCGGCCTAATACTACAACAGAGGAACCGAAACCCTGCACTGGATGTTGAAGATGTTACTTCTAATGATGAGTCTGAAATGACACTCTGATTGGACACTTCTTATCCTTGATGAATATGAGTTAAGTTTATAGTGTTCCATTCATTTTAGGACTGCATGTTATGCAGTAACGTCCACAGAACCAGCCTATTGTAGAAAAGAATACTCATTCACTCATTCATATGCAGTATGCAAAAAGAAAATTATAAAGTAAAAAATCAATTAATCAATGTACAATTAACAGTTCGGAATGTGCATACAACTAATGTGCAATATATTCCATTTCTAGAATTACATTTTGAATGCATTATTATCCATGGTTGCATTATTAATGTACCACTTATTTGACATATTTTGCATCTCTATAGGAGTTAGAAATGACAAATACATTCTGTTTGGGAAATGAGTCTAGCGTGACTGAATTTCTCTTCCTAGGATTTCCAATTCCTTCAATAGTCAAGCATGTCTTCTTTCTATTATTCCTCATAATATACATTGTCATAGTTTTTGGGAATGTCTTGATCATCGTCACTGTGTCTTCTAATGACCATCTTCACACACCTATGTACTTCTTTCTTGTTATTTTGTCACTATTAGAAATATGTTACTCATCATCAATTTTACCCACTTTGTTGGGGACACTGTTAAAGGGCAAGGGTCTAATAATTTCCTTTGCTAGTTGTATTGCACAATTTTTCTTTGTTTCTTTGCCGGCTTGTAATGAGAATTTTATTTTAATGTTGATGGCTTTTGATAGATATTTAGCTATATGCTATCCTTTACATTACACAAGTATGACGGGCATTAGGCTTTGTATGAAGATGATTACAGCTGCGTGGGTGATCAGCTGTGGCTATTCATTTGGAACTAGTTTTTCAACGTTCATGTTGACCTTTTCTGGGCTAAATGAGCTAGATAATTTCTTCTGTGATCTTTCCCCACTTTTGAATGTAGCTTGTTCTGATATCTCTCTAGCTGAAACTGAAGTTTTTATCACAGCACTTATTGTGACATTAATCCCATTTATGTTGATCTCTGTGTCTTATGTGTACATCATCTTGACCATTCTTCGGATCCCCTCAGCCACAGGAAGGAGAAAGGCTTTCTCCACTTGCAGCTCTCACCTTATTGTGGTTGTCACATACTTTGGCACCCTGATTATAGTATATGGGATACCAAATAATGCCTCCTCCCTAAATCTGGGCAAGATCTTATCGCTTTTGTATACTGTTGCAACTCCATTGCTTAATCCCATCATATTCACTTTGAGAAATAAGGATATTAGGGAGGCCTTGAAGAAAGGTTTGCACAAAATAAGACAGTAGAGTAAAAATGCTCCATTCACATATTTTTGCTGTGGATGTTTCAAAGAAAGAAAGTCTCTGAAAGAATTAACCCTTTCTGTGTGTCGGATGGCTCCCACGCATCCGACGCCATGGCACTGGAAATCTGTCTGGTGCGGGCACCAGAGGGATTGCCTTTTCCCCCCCAACAGCCTCGGGAGCTGGGGAAGAGCTTCCCCAGCTCCCGAGGCTGTTCCCCTGGTTTCCCTGAAATGACGATCAGCATGCACGTCGTGCTGACGTCATTTAAAAAACGAAACTGAAATGAGCCGATAGGCTCATTTCAGTTTCACTTCTACGTGCTCGTGGGGCTATCTCAGCCCCCAAGCACGTAGAAAAACAGGAGCGGTATCATTGGAAAGGGGAGAATCGAATCTCCCCTTTCCAATGGTACTCCTCCCTAGTGGATACTTGCTTGGGGATCGCCCCAAGAAGGATATCCCCAAGCGAGGATCCGCCCACTGGACACCATGGAGCGGGGAGCGGCCCTTTGGGCAAGGGCCTTTGCTCACCCTAAATAATTTCTGCCATATTCAGTCTTTCTGCCCCCCGGGGGGCAGATAGGGGCAATAGCCCCCAATCTGCCCACCCGGGGGGGGGGGCAAAAAGCACAGTAGCCACCAGGGATTTTTTTATTCTAGCACATTTTGGGGTGGGGGCTGCCTGAGATGGACATGCCAATGCCCCGCCTAATTCCAGTCTTTCTGCCCCCCCTGGGAGGCATATGTGCGCAATAGCCCCCGATCTGCCCCCGGGGGGGGCAAAAAGCCCTCTAGGCACCAGGGATTGTTTTTTTTATACATACGGGTGGAGGCTGCCCAAAATGGGCATGCCAATGCCCCCAACCTGAATTTCACACAGAGGAGTAGGGAAAGAAAGAAATGTATAAAATTTGTATACAATATATAAAAACACAAAAGACAGTGGCACGTGTTCCCTGTGGAAAAAACTGCCCTCCAAACAAATCATGAGGGAGACAATAGGTAAATCCCATAGCGTGTTGCAAGGGGATGTCTGGCAGCCCAAAGTCGTGGCGTAGCCTTCGGAGACTGTTAGGCGGTCCCCTGAGAAAGAACAAATTACCATGCACCTATAATCGTTGTAGGAACGGTAAATAAATCCTGATCGTCACCCGCCCCCGCCCCCGCCCCCCTTCCTCCTTACTACGTCAAGGTGGGTACACCGCTCAGATAGCTTCCAAATCCTCGCCGTGAAGGTGGCGAGGCTCTCTGCTGCCCATCCCTACATGCAGGGGCAGTTCCAGTCACGTGAGATGGACGTCACTTTCGTCATCGCGTCACAGGCAAGTGTCTTTCTTCTTTTTTTACTAACTTTATTGAAACGGGTGGTAAAATGACAAATCCATTTTTCGAATACAGCAGGAATTGGCAGGTTTTTTCAGCGCCATAAGACTGAGGGTTTTCTTTGAAGGAAAAGAGGATAGGGACTCACAGTTTGGGGACACTCCCCTTCGCCCCAAATCTTATTTCACTCCTCCGATAGCATCATTACCCTCGGAGGTGGCAACGTTTGAGCAGGCGGTGATTCATGGTGTGGAATCATTCAATGAAACACAAGGCCGCCCTTTTGTGAATTTGAATAATGAAGAAAAGGAGGCCCTGCAACAATTGAAAGCTAAGCCGACTCTGATAATAAAACCGGCAGATAAAGGGGGCGCCATTGTCATCTTGGAGAAGAAGACATACACTGATGAATGCATACGCCTTCTATCTGATCAGAGGAATTGCAAATTCTTAAGGCGGGACCCCTCTACAGATATTATCAAGGAAATATGCTCTGTGGTGGAGGAAAGTCTGACACATGATTGGATCTCAAAGATCCGTGTAGAGATTGAGGGGGCCCAAAGAGGATCCAAAAGGGCAGTTTGGTGCAGGGAATTCTGGGTAGGAAAACGTTGGGGGATCAACGCAAGCCATACTTTCCTAGACTCCCCCGGGTGTCTAATTTTCAGAAATGTGTGGGTTTGGTAGGTTTCCCTAAATGCCCGATGAGCCCAGGGCCAAAAACACAGGTGCCCCACTTGCAAAACCAGGTTGTTTTGTAATTGGTAATTTTGATGTCTCCACAATACTTTTTGGGCCCTTGCCTGTCTCGGGTACTTGGCCCACCCACACAAGTGAGGTACCATATTTATCAGGAGACCTTGGAGAACGCTGGGTGGTGGGAAATTTGTGTCGGCCCCATGATCCCACAAGTTTCCCACACAGAAATGTGAGAAAAATTTGATTTTTTCACCTAAATTTGAGGTTTGCGGGGGATTCTGGGTAGGAAAATGTTGGGGTATCCACACAAGCCATACCTCCCTGGACTCCCCCAGGTATCTAGCTTTCAGAAAGGTGTGGGTTTGGTAGGTTTCCCTAGATGTCCACCGAGCCCGGGGCCAAAAACACAGGTGCCCCCCCTTGCAAAACCAGGTTGTTTTGTAATTGGTAATTTTGATGTCTCCACAATACGTTTTGGGCCCTTGCCTGTCCCAGTTACTTGGCCCACCCACATGAATGAGGTACCATTGTTATCGGGAGACCTGGGGAAAGGCTGGGTGGTAGGAAATGTGTGTCAGCCGGGTGATCCCACAACTTTCCCACACAGAAATTTGATTGTTTCAGATTAATTTGAGGTTTGCAGGGAATTCTGGCTAGGAAAATGTTGGGGGGGGGTCCATGCAAGCCATATCTCCCTGGACTCCCCCGGTGTCTAGTTTAAAAAAAATTCTGGGTTTGCTAGGTTTCCCTAGATGGCCGCCGAATGCGGGGTCCAAAAACCCAAGTGGGCCCCTTTGCAAAACCAAGTCGTTTTGAGTTGTAATTTTGATGCCTCCACAATACATTTTGGGCCCTTCCCTGCTGTGGGCACTTGGTCCACCCACACAAGTACGGTACCATTTTTATTGGGAGACTTTGGAGAATGCGGGTTGATGGAAGTTTGTGGATCCACGCAGATTACAGAACTTTCCATCACAGAAATATGAGGAATTTCTTTTTTTTTTTTTTTACAAAGTTTGAGGTTTGCAAGGGATTCTGGGTAACAGAACCTGGTGAGAGCCACACAAGTCCCCCCATTATGGATTTACCTGGGTGTCTAATTTTCAAAAATGTATAGGTTTGCTAGGTTTCCCTGGGTGCTGGCAGAGCTAGGGTTAAAAATCCACAGCTAGGCACTTTGCAAAAAAAGGGTCAGTTTTCACTGTAAAAATGTGGTGTGTCCACATTGTGTTTTGTCCCATTTCCTGTCGCAGGCACTAGGCCGACCCACACAAGTGAGGTATCTTTTTTACCAAAAGACTTTGGGGAATGCGGGGTGGGGGGAATTTGTGAAAACCCACAGATTCCAGAACTTTCCATCACAGAAATGTGAGGAAAATGTGTTTTTTTTACAAAGTTTGAGGTTTGCAGAGATTCTGCATAACAGAACCCGGTGAGAGCCACACAACTCACCCCATCCTGGATTTACCTGGCAGTCTAGTTTTCAAAAATGTATAGGTGTGCTAGGTTTCCCTAGATGCCGGCTGAGCTAGGGTTCCAAATCCACAGCTAGGCACTTTGCATAAAAAGGGTCAGTTTTCACTGTAAAAATGTGTGTGTCCACTTGGCGCTTTGGCCCGTTTCCTGTTGCAGGGACTAGGCCTACCCACACAGGTGATGTACCATTTTTATCGGGAGACTTTGGGGAATGCGGGGTGGGAGGAAGTTTGTGGATCCACACAGATTCCAGAACTTTCCATCACAGAAATGTGGGGAAAATATGTTTTTTTGATGAAGTTTGAGGTTTGCAAGGGATTCTGGGAACAGAACCTGGTAAAATCCACACAAGTCACCCCATCCTGGTTTTCGCTGGGTGTCTAATTTTCAAAAAATTTATAGGTTTGCTAGGTTTCCCTAGGGGCCAGTGGATGAGCCAGGGATCAAAATCCACAGCTAGGCACTTTGCAAAAAAATGGTCTGTTTTCACTGTAAAAATGTGGTGTGCCACGTTGCGGTTTGGGCCATTTCCTGTCACGGGCACTAGGCCTACCCACACAAGTGAGGTAACATTTTTATAGGGAGACGTTGGGGAATGGGGGGTGGGTGGAAGTTTGTGGTTCCACACAGATTCCAGAACTTTCCATCACAGAAATGTGAGGAAAATGTGTTTAAAAACAAAAAAGTTTGAGGTTTGCAAGGGATTCTGGGTAACATAACTTGGTGAGAGTCACACAAATCATCCAATCCTGGACCCCTGGGTGTCTACTTTTCACAAAAATGTACAGGTTTGCTAGGTTTCCCAAGGTGCCGGCTGAGCTAGGGTCCAAAATGCACAGCTAGGCACTCTGCGAAAAATGGTCAGTTTTCATTAGAAAATTGTGATATGACCATGTTGAGTTTGGGGCCGTTTCCTGTCGCAGGCACTAGGCCTACCCATACAAGTGAGGTACCATTTTTATCAGGAGACTTAGGGGAACACAGAATTGTAGAGCAACTGTTATTACCTATTGACTTTCTTTGCATTTCTGCCTTCCAAATGTAAGACAATGTGTAAAAAAAAAGTAACTTTGAAAAATGTCCTATAATTTATATGTTAATATGGGTACTCACAATTTAGGAGATGTGCAAATAACTACTGCTTCTAAACTCCATATTTTGTTCCTATTTCGGAAATGCATAGGTGTCCTTGATACCTATTTTTCACTCTTTATATTTTACCAAATGAATTGCTATATACTCAGTGCACAATGAAAAAACATTGCAGGACGCAGCTCAGTTATTGGCTCTGGGTTCCTCGGGTTCTTGGTAAACCTACAAGTCCTATATATTCCCACAACCAGAAAGATCCAAAGGATGTAACGGTATATTGCTTTAAAAAATCTGTCATACTTAGAAGAAGTTACAGGTGAAAACGTTGGAACAAATGTCTGTTTTTTTCAACTCATTTCCAATATTTCTTAAATTCAACTGTTAGTTTCTATCAAAAAACTTTGAAGGATCTACACAAATGACTCCTTGCTGAATTGAGAATTGTATATATTTTTCAGAAATGCATAGCTTTCCTGGATCCATTATTGCTTTCACATCCCTTTCTACCACTAACTGGGAGGAGGTTGTAAGCACAAAAAGTAGCAAAAATGGGCCTTGTCCTAGTAAAATGCCAAAACTGTGTAGAAAATGTTGGTTTTCTGACAAAAGTCTGCCTGTCCATGAAAGCTGGGTATATGGTGATTTCAGCACCATAAACTCTTTGGTGATACCATTTGCAGGGAGAAAACCAGACGCTTTCATCTGCAGCACTTTTCCCCCATTTTTCCAAACAAAACCCCCAAAATGTAGCTGTATTTTGGCTAATTTCTGCGTCCCCTCCATGGGAATCCACAAACTCTGGATACCTTTAAAATCCTCATGATGTTGTAAGAAAATGATGCAATTTTTATGTGGGTACCTTATGTGGGCAAAAAGTTACAGGGGCCTAAGCGCAAATTACCCCAAATAGCCAAAAAAGGCTTAGCACAGGAGGGGAAAAGGCCTACAGTGAAAGGGTTAAAACATGTTAAGCAGATTTACAAGGATTTGCCACTAGAGTTCCGTAATATTGGTAGGTAATTAATTTTTTTACATGATACTTTTACTTAAAAAGGTTCAGTGAGGACCCCAGGACAGTCCTAAAAATGTAAGTGCCCTCTCAAAAACCCTATTTCCTCTTCATCTTGTAAAGGTAGGTGAAGGAATTAACAACAAATTTGCAGGAAATGACCTTAATTTGCATGACATCACCCTGTGTTTTTTGCCCTATCTTCTTTGCTGAATTTTGAACTCTGTGCACTTTACCCTGCTAACCAGGAGTAAAGTGTCTCTTCTCTCCCTTGAAGCATGGTTAAATTGGCTTATTCCCAATTGGCACGTTTAACTTGTCTGTAAGTCCCTAGTATTTGTGTAGAAAGTTCACCCAGGGTCTGGAAGTTAAATTACACTTGTGGACTGCCACACCTATTGTGTCATTCACTAGAAGTGGCAGTACAAACATGGCTACAGGCCTGCCCTGCGTAGCCTGACAACTACAGTGTAAAATATGCAGGGGCATATTTACAAGCCCCCTATTGCACAGGAATGTCACTTTTTCCGACGATCCTGTAGCGATTGGAGCTTCGCCTTATTCACAAGGTGG
Source organism: Calotriton arnoldi (assembly GCA_963921515.1). Lineage (NCBI taxonomy): Eukaryota > Metazoa > Chordata > Amphibia > Caudata > Salamandridae > Calotriton > Calotriton arnoldi. The sequence goes on from CAWUFW010011060.1 coordinate 273,930, forward strand.
CTTTAAGCCACTTAACATGGCTTAATGCCGCCTTGTGAATAAGACCCCATTTCACGCTACATTTAGCGTGAAAGGGGTGGGCAATGGATGTTGTGGTGGGCATTCCGTCGCAAGGCCCATTGATTTTGATGCTGCCCCATATTTACAAGGGTGGCGTAAATATGAGGCAGCGCCAAATTTAGGACCAGGGAAAACCTGGTCTCAACCTGGTGAAACGAGGAGAAATGCTTTATTTTTCCCTTTTTTGCTGTTTCTATGTGTGCTGCATTGTGCAGCACATGTAGAAGTTACAAAACCCCATTACTGATTGTTTATGTGCAGAAACCATCTTTCCCTGCAACGCAACGCAGGCACCCTTACACAACAGTGCAAGAGTGTCTGTGTTGGAGCTAGGCAGCTACATTTAGTGCCAGCGCTAAGGGAAAGGCATGGGTGCACCGTATTCTTGTGAATATGGTGCTTCCCTGAATTTGGAAACTGTTGAAGCGCAGCTTTAGCCTTCTTGGCTTAACGCTGTGCTCCGACAGTTTCCTAGTAAATATGCCCTGCTGTGTGATCTGTCACAGTGGAGAGGTGTGGTGCAGCGGCCAGGGCAGCTGACTTCGGAGCACAGAGTTCACGGTTCAATCCCCGGCGGCAGCTCAGCACCATGTGACTCTGGGCAATAGCTCACTTAATTTCCACTACGGCCCCCAGCGCCTTGAGACCCGTAAGGGTGAGTAGCTGCGCTATATAAAAACGGACTTACTTACTTAACTATTTTTTTGACAGGTAATGACCTCCATTTTAAATATTATTAAGTCACTCTTATGTAGGCCTTTAGACACAAGGCAGGGTGCATCATATTTAAAAGTCAGAAAGGTAGAAAATTAATATTATCATGCCCCTGTAGTTACAAGGTCCTAAAATCTTTTTTCACTGTTGCAGGCCTAGTTGCCCTATCCAGAAAATCACAGTATAGGACATAATACTAAGACTGTACCTCTGGTATTTGACCAGCAAGGAAAATAATTAAACAACTATTTTAAATAGTTAATAAAAATCCAATTCAGCTGTGAACTTGGATTTTCAATAACTATTAAGGAAAAGTATCCTTTAAAAAGTCTCCTTTTCACTGCCTGGAGTTCCCTGGAGGCAAATTTGCATTACCTCTCTGACAACTCCCGGTTTGTGCTCAGCCTTGGAAGAGGAATGCAAAACCTCCTAGGAGCACACATAGGCTAACCTGCATGAGTAGAGATGACAACTCTTTTGAGCTCAATAGAATATGCAGTGTGGGGACTTTGGCCTTTCAGTTGACACCACAGTATCAAGGTCTGCTGAGCTAAATGTAACACTTTGGCACACTTTAAAAGGAAAAATCAGGATACCGGGAAAATACTTGTGTATCCCCTGGCTCATTGCTGAAGGGCTCAGCTTTTGTAATACCAGACTTTTGACTCTGGGTTTGTTGTGGGTACAGTGTCTGCTTCACACTGGAATTTAGTGTTAGATGTGAGAAGACACTGGTGATTACCATAGTGCACTCCCCTACACACCAATAACCCTCAGAGTCCAAGTTTTGTGTGTTTAAAGCTTTTCACTAGCTTAAAATGCCCTGGCACATAGCATTTTTGTCCTGTTTGAAGTGAGGCAAATGGACCTTACTGAAAACATGGGTAGGGCTGCCCCCAGGGACTTTAATTTCATTGGTTAGTGAGTGCCCAGGAGTCATCCACACCCACAGATGCCAGGCATAAGATTGGTTCCTCAAGGAACCTAGACATAACAATGTCTGGACCTCCAGAAGAACAAAGGGGGACTGAACTTTCCCTCTGTGACCTGAGAGGAGCCCTGAAGGACTGGATATGCTTCCCTTTGTACTCAGGACAAAAATGGGACTCCAAAAAGTCAGTTTGCTAACCTCCTGTATGGCTACAGGAACACCACAAGCTGCAAGAGACTTTTCCTGGAAGTACCCAGTTGTCCAATGGCAAATGGATCTGGACGGGACCCTGCTGTCGGCCTCTGCCTACCACTTTGTGAGTCTGTAAGTGCCTCCCCGGAGGTCCTGGGTGCTTTAGAAGTATACCTGTGTGGTTGTTTGGGCACCTGAAGAATGTTTAGAAACTTTTGAAAATATTTTTGCCAGCCCATAGGGACTAAAAACATTCTCAAACTTTTTTACTTTCAGACTTTCACATGGACGAATCCACTTGGTGTATCTGACCTAGGCTCTATCATGGATGGCCTGCAATTACACCTTGGTCCCGGTCTATGACGACCCTTAACTATTATTGGCACTTTACTTTATCTTGATGCTATTTCTACTTATACCTTTAGAAAATCATATTTCTGTTTACCCTTATTGGATTATCATAGTTTTGGAGTCATTATGTTTATTAGCAGATACGCTATTTTTCTAATTTGGTTTGGAATTTGTAATGCTTGGTGTTTTGGCGTTATTACTATTTTTGGTACTGCATACATACCTTACACATTGCCTAAATTAAACCTGTCTGCTCTGTGCCATAGCTACCAGGAGGGTGAGTTCAGGTTAATTTTGTGACTTTAAGGGTTTACCATGACAAGACTTGTGATTATTCCTTGAAGTGGACTGTCAACCACCCCAAATGATTATCCTATTCCTTAGAACAATTCTCAAAAGTTCTTTCAGTTTGCACCTCATCTGTAAACATCTGTGATCTCACTCTTGATTCTCAGGACCTAAAGCTCACCAATTAATTGAATGGCATAACCAACACTCATTGATTATGTCATCAAGGGTATTTTACTTTAAATTCCTCACAGCTTTCTACAACCACAGCAACATTAATGGTACTAAAATAAAGCTCTCAATAATAATAGAAGGTTTTATGATAATAGGGTTAATGATCTTAATGATATAACACTGGCCAAAAACTAAGGTTTCTTCATGAGACCTGAAGTACACAGATGTTTTGTATGTATCCAAACCCTGTCCACCAACCCATAACCTGGAGTGGTGATCTTTTGGCATAAGCCTATTTTTAATTAGTCTCTCAACATATGTGCTTATGCATCACAATTAAATTGCACCAATTGTATCAGCATCTCTGTGAATCAAGGTACTGACTGACTCACTGGCGATATGGTGGAAGGTCTTCTTACGTGGTGGGATCTGGTACAACAATATAGAACAAGCATTGACAAAACCAACAGGTCTAGCCTTGGCAAACTGACTTTAATGGATATTTTCTATTGCAATCTTTTGCCAGAAAAATAAATAAGAATACAAACTAAAACTTACCTTTGTCTGAACATGGCAGCCATCTGCTTGCAATACAATTTTGTATTTAAATATAAATTGCTATCCAATACAATTTAGTAGAACAGTACAGGTGTTTCCTAGCAGAAAAATGTTCTTAGAACGGAGATAAAAAACATTTTTAGTTACCATAACAGGGACTCATGATTCTTACTGATCCAAAGAAAATGTACTAGACATACTTCAAACACAAAAGCATACGTTAAAAATGTAAAAAATATTATACTGGAAAGAAAAAAACATAGGCAAAATAAAGAATTGGCCATCACGCCTGGCACTGAAATGCAATTCTTTCCTTGAGATGGCTCTACGGACATTGTTCCATTTGCAGTTTTTTGTCTCCTCTTTGGTATGCCTAGGGGCCTGTCTCAATAAAGCGATGGCGGAATTTTTTTTTGTAATATTATAAGAAAAACCAGTCACAAGCAGACATTTTATCCAGTTATCTTCCTGTTTTTTAAAACACCCCAGCCCTACTTGTATGTCATCTTAGTTCTTTTAGTTCATCCATCATACTGTGGATGAAAAGCGACTACACAAATACAAATGTAACCTCCGTCACTGCTCAAACTATCCAACATTTATAGATGAATTGAGTGCCTTGGTTGATCAGTAAATATAAAATTCTAATTGCTAAACTTATTTTACAAATACTTGCACTGGCTTAAGTAAAGATGATAATCACCCTAGGAATAAGAATTCTTTGGGAATGAAACCATATCAGCAGAATAGTTGCATTTTACCAAGAAAGTAGAAGCTCTATAATCTCTGTAATAAAATCCAGCAATACAATGTGCCAGGACTCCTTAGCAGTAAATAATTGTTTTACATCAGAATAATTAAAAGCAAACAAACAGACAATAACAGATAGTAAAAACAATTTAAATGCTAGCCTTTGTCATATTGTCTAGATATTGCTACCCTTCTGTTACAGAAACCAAAAAATGTTTAACAAGATGAGCTTGGCAGGAAAAATAGATTGACAAAATATTATTCAACTGTCTTTACTTAGAGGGCACTTGTCTACATTGTACAAATGTTTCGAACATTGAGGTAAATGTGTTAAAAATCAATGTAATAAATTCTTCCTCGAAGTATGCTTATTATGATATAAATAAAAGAATTTAAAGGCAACATGGGCAACTCTCTGAATGTAAAATAGTTATGTTGCATTAGCAATTAATATGTGTTAGTACATCATTTTTTTAAAACAAGATGTCAACATTTGTCGACGGCACAGCAATTTTATGTTACCAGTCTTTAAACAGCATTTCATTGCATCTCTGCATCTAAATATCCAACTGTCTAAAAATCGCTGTCTTAACAGTTTTTGCCTTTCTATTGTCACCCCAAGCCAGCAGCATAGACTGTGCAAAATAGATTCCTTTTTGTATTACAGAGCCTGCAGTTTAGTGAATCTATAGCTTGATTGCTGCAGGCTGATCTGAGTTCTCCAACTAGGAAAAGCAGAAAGGGCATACAGATGGGTTTTTTTCAATTCATTTAGGGTCTTGGTTAGATAGTATTGCGTTGTTAGTGTATTATAAGATTCAACTAACAAATCAGCATAATTGCTGGTACTCCAGACTTTTGCAATCTGAGATGATAATATTAGCTGTGATTTCCTAATGGTTTTAAAGATGGTAATTAGCGGGTTGTTTGTCCACATGGTTTCCATTTCCAGGTCCATTAGAAAAAAATAAAGGTATTTGGCCTAAGATTAGCTGTTGAACTGTTTCCTGCCACAGTGATAAATGTTAGGGTGGATTTCAATGAACCTTGATTTGCATTTCTAACCTGATGACAATATTTCAAGAAAACTGCTTTACAGGTTAGGTTTTGCCTATACAGCACAAAGTCCAGGCACATATGTGACCTGTGAGTGATCTGAGGTAGATAAAAGATTTTCCCAAAGGCCTTGAATTTCAGCAGGTCCAGTTTGGGTGCAGTCCTTGCCATAAAGGCCTGTAAGGACAGGTAATAATTTAACACTAACAACTTTCAAAAATTACTTCTGGAGAGGAGGAGTGTAATTTCAAATTCAGCCTACACAATGCAAAAATCATGGTGGCACCTCTCTCCTTTAACATGGACAAATTATATATTGGAGAGCATGTGTTTATTAGCCAACTCTTAGATAGTTATATGCTGAGGTATAGCTCCAAGTAGAAGCATCAAGGTGCAAAACATTTTTGGATTTTGTTCTATGTCTACCAAAAATGATGATGTTTGTTTTAGACTTACTGAGAACCCGTTTGGTCACTAATTGGATAAACATGTAATTCATTTAGCTCTCTCTGATGACTGATGCTTGCTTGACCTAGGATAACTATGCAGTTTGTGAATTCTGTGAATTGCAAAATGTGTGTCTTTTATTGACATATTTGCAAGGGAAATGATTTGGCCTTACAAAGATCAGAGCCAATGCCTGGTGTGAAGAGACAATGCAATAATGTTGTAAGGGCACACCAATACTTGAGCCTTCTGTTGGTATGTATGGGTCTTCAGATGTAGGATCCATTGCCAACTTTTACATTGATTCAGGTGTCTAAGTTAAGTAAAATAATACTCCACAAAAATGCTGCTGGAATTACCCAAGCAACAAGACTATTCGGTAAAACTGAATGGTTCACCTCATTGAATGTAGCCATGCAATCAATAAAGAACCCAAATAAGGGCACTTCATGCGAGTGCACTACTTGATGAGCCATGAATTACTGGGTGACAGTGTTGTTGACTGTATTGCATTAAGATCTGAAACCACTTTAAAAAAGCAAATTACCTGCTTTAGTTCTATTAATTTTTTTTAATTCTCCTAAAATGATCCTGGGGTAAGCTGTAGGGTCAATATCCAGGGGGGCAATTTGGAACCAAAGGATGAATCAAGCACCTACTTAGACTGAAATGAAGCTCTATAAATGGGTGTGAGCTATATTTTCTAATAATCAAGTGAAGTTGGGTTGTCATTGGGACCAGGGGCACCAGTGGATCTATTGGGCAATATGTGTCAATTTAATGCTCCTGAATTTCTTATATCATCAAAGCCTCAGGAGTCATCATTCTTGTCTGTGGGTATCCCAGGGATCGCATGCACATTATCTATCTCTGCCCCCAAAATAGAAGTGTTGATGATGTTATACAATTTAATGACGAAGAGCTTGATTATATAATATAACATTATAGGACCACCTTGACATTCTCCTGAAAGATACCTGAAAAACCATCTAGCTGATTATTATGTTGACTAAACTTGTTCTGATCTATCTGTTTGGAAATGTATACTAGTTGCCATTGTCACCCCAGGACAGCAACATAAACTGTACAAATAGATTACTTTTTGAAGTACAAAGCCTGCAGTTTAGTGAATCTATATCTTGATTGCTGCAGGCTGATTTGAGTTCTCCAATTGGAAATATCATAAAGCGCATAGGGATGATTATCGCTCATAGTACTTTATTTTCTGTTTGTAGCTGTGTTTCAAATGTAATAACTTGGATACAATTTCAGGGTGTGACCTTCTTCATGGTACAATCTCTGCACAACCCTGAGGTTTGATCTCAAACATTTCAGGCAAAGAGTATAGTACGCATGCTTATATTGGTTTAAACTTTTAGAATTCAAAACTGTTTTTCTTGCTGGCTAAAGTACCTAGTAAAGAGTGTGCCTGAAGCCAAAGTGTCAAAGGATTAAGGCGGTCAGAGGATTTTACTAAACTATCCATTAACTTTATAGTCCTAAAGTATTGCTGACATTGCTGACATTCATTCAATTTGCCAGGACAATTTATCCTCTCTGTTGACATAAACTCTTCATGTTACAAATTGATTTATTCTTATCAGCATGAGTCAAAAGACAATTAAAGACAATTAAAAGATGTTACGACAGGAAAAGGTTGTACTGAATATCGAGTCCAAGAATATCGACATACAAGAATATCGTGGGCAGAAATCACGGAAACAAAATATCAAAAGGTGAGTGAATATAGGAAGTATATATTTACTATTCCTAACTCCACAGCTATGTACCCTGAAAATATATAAATCACCAAGGTACAGAGGTACAGATATATGGGGTTACGTATAGAAAATCTATACTTACTTACCTTTCAATATTTTGGATCTGCATGCCTCAATATTCTGGGAATGATATTCATGTTGTTCCATTTTATAAAAAGCATAAATGCCCTAAGGCTTCCCAGTGCTTTGTAAGTTATGATGTGCACCTAGCAACCTCTCAAACTATACCAGACAGGAGAAGTTAGGAAACAGCCACGTTTTTAGCAACTTTCAAAATTTGTTCTCGAAATATTCAGTCCTCAAAACAGTTGGCACTGAATTCCAAAGTTTGGGGGACAGAAATGAGAAGTATCTTCCACCCCATCTGGTCTTTTGAATATGCTCGACCTTCAGCAGAGCAGCGTTTGAGGATCTTAGCATCCTGTAGGGTATCAAAAGGTCCCTGATCATAGAGGGCCCCCTGCAGCTCGCTGCCCTGTGTGTGATGCATAGTGCCTTAAACTATATTCTTTGATCTACTGGAAGCCAGTGCAAGGGTGCTAATGCGCTTTAAGTTAAGCTGAGATATATTTGTTATTTGGGCACCTTAAAAATTATCTATGGCATGGTAATGTGGACCATTTGAAGTCTCTTGACAATCGACTCAGGTGAACCCAAATATAAAGAGTTACCGTAGTCTAGACAAGAAAGAATGAGCCCCTAGACTACAATCCTCCAAGAGTGTACTCGTAGTAAGTCAAGGATTTTGCATAGAGTTCTCAGCATAACGAAGCAAGACATAGTCACTTTTTTGTGCTTGGGCTTCCATGGATAAGAAACTATCCAGCTACATGGCCAAACCTTTTATGGGAGAAGCGGGGGAGGATGGGGTGTCCAGACAGTCAGGCCGCCCTAGTGTTGTCCGCGGGGTTAGATTTCTCTCCACTAACATAATTTCAGTCTTGTCTACATTTAGATTTAGCGAACAATCCACCATCCAGTGGGCCACTTCCTCAAGGCAAGGAGCCAGCTGATGCTGTAAGCCAGCCTCTGGGGCAAGGGAGATGACCAGTTGCATGTCATCGGCATAAGAGACTATTAACACTCCGAATTCTTTGACAATAGTAGCCAATGGCTCAGTGCCGATCCCTGCAGAACCCCACATTTTAAAGGAAGAAATTCTGAATAAGAAGGGGATTCACAGATCTGAAATGATCTTTCTTTTAGAAATGAAGAGAGCCACTTTAACGCACCACCCCTAATCCCTTTTTCCCTCAACCTGAGTGCCAAAATCTTATGGTCGAATGTGACGTAGAATAATTGCTGCTACCCCTCCCTTGTCCAGTAACCATTTAACCTTCTCCATTACTATGTTTTGGACGGAAGCTGGACTGGATGGAATTAAAGAGGGAGTTTTCTTCTAAATGCAGGGAGAGGTGTTGGTTAATGTGCTTTTCTAAGACTTTCCCCACACCTGGCAACAGAGATATAGGTCTGTAGGTCCCAGGACATGCAGGGTCAAGATTAGGCTTTTTTGCAGTGGATTTCTCTGTATCCTTGTAGAAGGATGTGAGGCATAGCCACATCTATGGGAGAACCATATTGAACTTTACCAAATAAGATGGGGAGTGCATCTTCTGTAATCAAGGGAAAGTTGGAGAGACACATCACCTCCCCAGACCTGGACAACATCTCTAGTCCATTGGATAGTTTTTGCCTTGACTTTTGAAGCTCATTATAGATTGTAGAAACCTTGCCTTGGAAGTAGGCTGCTAATTAATTGCAGCAAGCTTCAGAGGGAATAGGCAGTGAGTTTTCGATTTTAGAAGGGAGAGAAATTTCACAATCCGAAATAGCTCCCTTGGGGCATTTGATGCCTTATCCATTAAATCTTTATAATAGGAAGCCTGGACTTTTTAATGTCTTGATGGTAATGTCACAGCTGCCTGATATGCAAGTTTTATGTGTCCATTTTAGTTTAGCCTCCACTTCTTTCTAGACGTTTGCAGCCTTTTTTGGGGGAGATTATGTAAGAATTGAACAAATGAGCTGGTTATTGTTTAGTGCCCTTCTTTAAAGTGGAGATGGGAATAACCAGTGAGTCAGTAATCCACTTTTTTACCAAAGCATTTGCTGCTGAGAGGTCACCCCCTAATGCAGGTCTGGTAGCTGCCAACGTGGACAACTAGCTATCTTTATTTCATTTTGACCATCTCTGGCCTTGGCTGGCTGGGCCCTTCCTATCCAGCAATTGGGAAGGACCCTCTAGGGTAAGTAGAATTAAGGAATGGTATTTCCAAATCATAGGAAAAAGGCCCTTGATTTTTAGGTCAGACTCATTACTAAATACTGGGTCTAGATGGTGTCCTTTGTCATTAGCCCATCTATCATTTGTGTTAAAGATTCTAAATCTTGCATACAACTTGAGACCATATGATTGTTGGCCTCTTCAAAATGGATATTCAAATCCCTAACAGGTTAAAACTATTTTGTTCTGTGGCATAGCAGGCAACTATCTCCAGTAGAGCCTCCACAAACCTGGTGTATGGACCAGGAGGTCTATATACTACATTTCCTAAGAAGGAAATGGTTGAAGAGAAATTTATGGTGACATCTAAACTTTCACACTCTGGTACAGTGAGGGGGTTGTACAAGCAATTATAGGCAACCTTTAGTATGATGGCAATCCTCCACAACTTTTATGTGTATGATCTTTCCTACAAATATAATGTCCGGGGGGAGAGCCTGACTAATGTCCATAATGGAGCAATTGTGGAGCCACGCCTCTGTCAGAAACAGGCCATCAGTGTATAAAGCTCAAATCTATGGCTTGATTTCCACATAAACAAAGCTTGCTCTCTCTCTGGGTGTACTAGGGAAGTTATGAATTCGGTACTAAAACTGTCATCTGATATTTAGGCTGACAGGCTTGGTATGTGTGATTGTATACCAAGGGTATTTAGAATGTCCTCCCTGCCCCAGGATTCAATCAATCAAAGAACTTTATTTCGATCATTGTAGATCATAAAAGTACACCATAAAACAAAACACTTACAAACACAGATACAAATAAGACATAACATTATAAATAATCGATAGCAATCTATTTACAGTAGCAGCACAATAGAGTGATCAGAATATATCATTATTTGTACCAGAAAAATTCATTACAGTAGCAGCATGCTAAAGCAATAAAAATTACATCATTATTTGTTTTTTTAGGTTCTTCATCATAAAATACTCTAAAAACAGAAATAAAATATACTAAAAGAACTTAAAAAATGTAAAAGAAGAATGTTCACTTAAGATAACACAGGGCCCACGATATGACTTTAGCAGGAGCCATACAGTATGGTACAGCCTAAAAACTATCAGGGAGTACTTAGTACGCCTGATCCACAAAGCCATTAGGAACTTGGCTGTACAAAATACGATCATACGCATTGTATTAGTCTGCAATATTCTATAAGCCTCCTTGAACTTTCTTACTCCCAGGTTTTTGCATAATGGGACTATCCATTTGTATCGGGATTGACAGTATAAGGGGCCGAAGAATAAAACATGCTCGAGTGACTCAGATACCCCTTGGCAACATGGACAATTTCTTTCAACCCTGTCTCCTGCTTTACCCCATTTTCCTTTAAAATTATTTACTGGTAGGCTTCCATAACTAAACTGCAGGTACAGTTTCCTTGCTTGCGGGGGTTCAATTTCATCTATCGTGGCCTCAAACGACGATTTTTGTTTAAAATTCATAAAAGCAACCAAAAGTGATCCCTTACAATTCATTATTAAATCATTGTCAACAAAGCCCCAGTATGCAGCTTTAAGACTGAGTTTACTAATCTGACTAAGAGTTTCTGGTTGACGCCAATAAACATCTAATCCTAATTTTTGTAACAATTCCTTAGCTGTACGCAACCAGGGAATCTTGTCCACACTGGTTGGTGTCATTAATTCACAAAGACCCAGCCTGTAGGACTCAAGTGCTGCAGTGGACCATAGCCGGTGCCAGAACATAAGTATTCTTTTAAAAAAAATAATATTTTTATTGAGATATTTCTTTTAGGGGGGGGTGGCACATGAATAAATTCTTATGCAAACACTTATTCAGAGAGATTTCATAGAGATAAAATTGACATTAAGGTGAAAAAAACATATACATACATTTAGTAATGGCTTTGCTTTCATACACAGTACTTTCAAATCGATATGCAGTTACAGACGATTATTCAGAGAGATTTCTTGGAGATAAAATAGGCATTGGGGTAAAAGAAAACCTAGACATTAATAGCAGCATTATTTTTCATGTACAAGGTTTCAGTTCATTATTATTATTATTTCTTCAAGGCCCCCCTATCTCCACCTTCCACCAATAAATTGGAGACCATATTGTTTTTCCAAATTTTGGGGCTTTTCGGCCTTTTCTTTCATAAATTCCTTTTTCGCGATTAAAAGTGGAAAGGAGCCGGGCTACCCATTGTGAAAAGGATGGGGCCGCCGGGTCTAACCAGGCTGTAGCAATACAGATTCTGGCCACTGCCATCGCCAGGAGCATGAAATAAGGTTGGGTACCATCTGCTCCTGAACTACTTACCCCCAATAGCATTAATTCTGGGGTTAAAGCCACGTTCACCTTCAAGGTTACCTCTAAAAACAGTTCTATATCTTTCTTAAGGGTATCAAGGAGCGGGCAGGTCAAAAACATGTGCACCACATCTGCCCTGGAGGCTTGGCAAAGGGGGCAGCTGATACCCACTGATCCCCCCCACTTTGCTATTTTGTCTGGCGTGTAGTACATATCTAAGATCGTTTTAAAGTGCTGCGCCTGTAGTTTTGATGAGCAAAGTATATTATGTCCCTTGTCTAGGGAATCGAGGAACCCAGATCCTTTTATCCCAAGCCTTTGGTCCCATTTATCGGTCTGTTTCTCTAAGTCGTCTGGCTGCATGACAATCAACTCGCTATAAATTCTACTGATAGTACACCCCTCTTTATCCTTTAGCCTATCAATCATGGTATTCTTGACTATCCCTTTTGGGCCCCCTGTTTTCTCCCCTCAGTAACTACGCACCTGTCTACCCCAAACCTATCTTGTATCTCTGAGAATGATCTGAATCCAGTTACATCAACTAGGTTCCCAATCACCTCTATACCCAACCCCTTCCACTGTCTCATTATATTATCGTAAAAGACTATTGGTAGTGCTGGGTACATGTACAGGGGGGTATAGTAATTTCATCTCCCAATCCCCATCTTTCTTTTTGTCATCTTCCAAGTCTGCCCTGCTGCTAGTAATGTCTTTAACCTCACCTTCTTGTAGTAACTAGGTTCAGTGAACCTTAGGAAACAGTTTTTGGCATCTTTCCCGACCAGTAGCTCATAAATATCCGGTATCCTCCCCTGATTCCAGCAATTGAAGGGGTTTCCCCCAGCTAGTCCACACATATATTGCAGGGCTGATGCTAGATGATATAGTCTGAAATCTGGAACCGACAATCCTGCTCTCTCCCTATGGAGAGACATAAATTTCAGGCTCCGCCTTGTCTTCCCGTATGCCCATATGAATCTATTTACCACCCTATCTTGCTTTTGGTCTCAAATATCAGAGGTATTGATCTGAATAAAAATAGAACTTTAGGCAAAAAGATCATTTTTACCACATTACAATGGCCTATTAGTGATAAGTGGAGGTTATTTAGCCGTGCGAAATCCTGTGATCCCTTCTCAATGACCTGGGCTAGATTCAACTCCACAATTTGCCCTATATTAGCTGAGATTTTTACCCCCAAATACGTTGCAGACTGAACTACCCGAGGGTCATTCAGCCCGAGATATTCAATGATTATTATTTGGGTTTTATGTTGATTGAGTGAGTACCCAGATATTTTCCCGAAGGCTAGTGTTTCTTTCGCTATTTCAGCCATTGCTGACTCTGGTTGTGGTGTAGTGACCGCTAGGTCATCTGCATACCCTAAAATCTTGGTTTCGAACCCGTGAGAACTTATGGGTTTTATCCCAGGGTTGGCATCGATCCTGTGAATTAAAGGGTCGATATAGCAGGCGAACAGAAGTGGAGAGCAGGGGCAGCCCTGCCTGGTCCCCCTTTGTATCTTAAATTCCTCTGTTTGTCCGCCCGCCAATCCGAGTCTAGCTGTAGTGGAAGTGTACAATACTCGTAGGGCCTTGATAAAATCCATTCCAACCCCCAACCGTTCGAGTACTGCCCACAGAAAGCCCCAGGAGGCCCTATCAAATGCTTTCTCTGCATCTAATAATATAAGCGCTATAGGGTCTCCGGTGACTGCCATAGCATCAAAAAGCGTAATGGCTCTTCTAACGTGATCTGTGGTCTCCCTTCCCGGTATGAGTCCGTGCTGTCTGGGCGAGATGACTCGTCCGATGATCGGGCTCAAACGATTCGCCAGCACTTTTGAGTATATTTTGGTGTCTGTATTAATCAACGTAATTGGTCGGTATGAGTCTGGATCTGTAGCAGGCTTCCCCTTCTTCAGGAATACCACTATGTTTGCTTGTGCCCATGATTCTGGGGGGGGTTTCCCCTGTATGTACCTGACAGAGCATGTTTGAGAAGTAGGCCCCAAGAGAGGGCCAAAAAACTTTGTAAAACTCGAGCGGGATCCGGTCTGGCCCGGCGGCTTTCCCTGATGCGAGCTCACTAAGCGCTCTAAATATTTAATCGGGTGAAAAAGCAGCAGCCAGGGCTTCCTGTTCCTCCTAGGAAAATTTCTCACAGCCGACAGTAGCTAAATATTGACCAATTGCATTCACCCCGCTGTCCTCGCTGTCTTTCTCAGAGTCATATAATTTCATATAAAACCTGCGGAATTCCTCACAGATTCCCGGAGCTGTAGTGACCAAGTCCCCATTCTTGTTCTGGATTGCTATTATCTCACTCCGCACTTTTTTCTCTCTGGTACGCATTGCCAGTAAACGCCCTGCCCTTTCACTACACTCATAGCATTCCTCCCTTCGCATCGTATACTTCTCTGTGACCTTGGCAATAACTACATCACCTATCTCCGCTTTAGCTAGGGCGAGTTTATTCAAAATACCATCCATATTCTCTCCGACCTCTATCGCCTTAACTAGTTCTTCTTCAATTCATCTTAATCTTTGGTATAGTTCGGTTAGTTGCTGACGTTGTTTTTTGGAGTGGTATAAACTGAAGCTTAATATCTCTCCTCGAATGTCTGCCTTCAGGGCATCCCAAACCATACCAATTTGGGCACTCCCTCTGTTATGTACCAGGAACTCTTCTGTCCATTTTTTCATGTAGGCAATATACCCCTCATCCACTAACAACCCCCTTTCAAAGGACCAGTCCTGTCGTGCCCTCTCCCCCCCAATATGCGATATCTCTAGAACTAGGGGATTGTGGTCTGACACCACTCAGGGAAATTTTTCAATACGGCATTTCCCCATTAAACCCTGAGAAACAAAAAAATAGTCCAACCGGGCAACCGTTCTGTGAGGAGCCGAATAATAAGTACTTCCAGAATCTGGATTTACCATTTTTAGATTCCTCCAAGCATCTAATAGCCCGCTCCCTTCCACTAAGTGGGACAGAGCCCTGTAGACCCTGAGTTTTCGGCCTTTATATGATCCCTGGCTGCCGCCCCATCGTACACCGATCCCATTGATGTTTAGATCCCCACACATTATGATCGGGGTTGGCCATCCTGCTAGTTCCAGGTTCAAAAACTCGAAAATCTCGGGGTCGTCCCCCGTTGGGCCATATATCGAGCATAGGGTCAATGAAAATGTATGTATATGTAGCTCTACAATAGCCCAACGCCCATATATGTCGACCAGTTGTTTCTTACAAGCAATCTCTTTTCCCCGTGTTAAGATAGCCACCCCTCTAGTTCTGGTGCCCTGTGTAGTATGTGCTATGGGATTATACCCTAACTGGTCTAAAGCTTTTTTATCCGAACCCATGATGTGCGTCTCCTGGAGACAAACAATTTCAGATTGCAGCATTTTAAGGTCTTCTGCGACCCTACGTCGTTTTCCAGGATCGTTCAAGCCACATATGTTAACCGAAGCTATCCTTATATATGTCCTGCTGGTCATTTTACTGCTTTCAAAAGGAGCCGCCACCCTCCATGAAACCCCCTTTCCTTGCTCTTCCGTTCCCACAGAAATCTCCCTAGTGCTTGCTGTGCCCCATTTCCTCCCTTAACTACCCGACCTCATCCCCCTCCCCCTTCTCCCTCCCCAAAGGCCCTCCCTCTCCCCTCCCCATCCCTCCCCCCACCCTGTTAGTGAGACTGACAGACCTTATGAGGTCTGGGTGATGTTGTCTGTGTCCCTTCCCCCCACCACTCAGTGCCCCCTATAATTCCAATCCATATGTCTACTGGTGCCTATGCAGGTCCTCTCTTCAACGCTCCTTCTTCCTTCTTCAATATACTACTGCTAAATCTGGCCTTACTTTCGTATTTCATCCAAATATTCCTTTGCATTTATTTCAGATGTAAAGACTCTCACTTTGTTGCTCTAGATTATTTTCAGACGGGCTGGGTTTAACAAATACGCCTCTGCCGCTTGCGCTTGACAGGATTGAATCAGTTGTCTCAAGCGCCAGCGCCTTTCCACAGTCACATGGCAGAAATCAGGTCGCGCGAATAAGGACTGTCCTTCATGCGATCGTTTGCAATCCGGGCGAGCTTTGAGGAATGCCGCTTCACGCAATAGATAATTCCCGAAATATACTATGATAGCTCTTGGTAACTGTGGATCTCCTGGGCGAATCTGCCCAGAGTACAGCTTTGAAGAGTCTCGAAAGGAGAACTCATCAGAAATACTAACAGCAGAGACAAGATGGCGTGTGCGTGAAAAGACCGCTGCTGTCGCCTGAACCCTCACTACTCGATGCTCTCGTCCGTAGCGTACCGGGCCTCGGAAGATCCACAACTGCCCCGTGGAGGGAGTACAACTTGTGGAGCACTTACTTGGGACAAGGAAGCAGCTCCGTGATCCGCGTGGCCGCCGAGACTCGATCGGTCCTGAAAGCATTGGGGTCTTCCCTCAAACGGATCACTCTCTCCGCCCGAGCTGCTGCCGAGCTCCTGACTTTGCTCGCAGTACGGCCCGGGTGGCTCTCAGCGTGGAGAAGCACCAAAATTGGAATGCCTCCCAAATCTGCCCACTCTGCCCGGGATCGGAGTGGAGAGGACGGGCAGCCTGTTCCACAACCACTACTACGGTGGCATGCCCCCTACTACAGTGACCTGCCCCCCTCCACGCCTCAAGGGATCAAAAAACTGGGACTATTCTGCCACGCAAAAATCATATGAGGAGCCTTATATGGCGGACACAAAAGCACAGAACAGCCAAGATCCCGAGGAGCCGACCCTGAGACTGATATATGACTCGATCAAACAACATCAGGAAGAGACACGACGAGATGGCAAAAAAACCCGCCTGGCCACAAAAAAGCTACAAGGGGCTGTCAGAAAGATCGCGAAAGCCTGCACTGAAATTAACGAAAGGATTACAGCGGTAGAGGATCGTACGGCCAGCTTAGAAAGCGAAGTGGCGAGAGGACAAGACCAAACAGAAGCACAGGGAGCACAGATAGTGGATGGAAGCTTGAGTATTATGAAAATCGATTAAGACGCAATAATTTACGGATCTTGGGTATAGAAGAAGGCATAGAGGGAGGAGACATCACAGCCTATGTCCTAAAACTGTTGAAGGGGGCTTTTCCGGAGCTCCAACAGTGGAACTGGGATACAGAGGCCCAACAGGTCCACCGCCATCCCCTCATGCTTTAAAACCCCAGAACATAAGTATTCTAAGAGCAATTTTATGGGAAATTCTTTTCTGGCCTAAATCTAAATAAAGCTGGGATCAGCGGGGTGGACACCGGAAGATTCAACAGGGATCTAAACAATTTTTGTTCAGTTATTGAAAGATCGCTGCAATTTGAACAGCCCCTCAACTCCGCACCATATAAAGCTGCATCTAAGGCTTTTACATTATAGATCTCTAGCACTGGTGCCATCTTTCTAGATAAAGTTTTCCTATGAGTTTTCACTATATTCACTGTTTGATGAATCAGGGATAACCGCACTCTTTCCAGTTGTGGGACCCAACTCATGTTCTGTGTGATTTTTGATACCAAGATAATCGAACTCTGTCACTAAGTCTAGGGGGGGCGCCACCCACAGACAGATGCTTCTTGCATTTGGTCTTCTGGCTTGCTGAAAAAAGCATACATTTTGTTTTGGAACTATTTAGCTCCAACCACCGTTCCTGGCAGAATGCCTGAAAATCATTTAACAGCTGTTGGAGCCGCTGCAGCAACTTTGATATGAGTAAGGTGTCATCCGCAAAAAGGAGGGCAGGGGCCCGTTGCCCTCCTATCTTCAGAGCGTCATAACCATCCCTGCTCAAAAAACTGATGACGCCGCTGATGAACAGGGTGAACAGGGTAGGCGCCAATACACACCCCTGTCTAACTCCTTTATCAATGTGAATCACCTCAGTTAGACCCCCATTATCCCCCCACCTCACTTGTGCCAGAGTGTTTGCATGAAGTCTTTTTAAGATGTTCAGGAGGGGAGCCGGCACACCCATGCCTTTAAGAACTTCCCATAAATTCAATCTCTGTACCATATCGAAAGCTGCTCGCAAGTCAACAAAGGCAACATATAATTTGCCATTGTGGATGGTCACTTCCCTCCAGAAAATACACATAAAGCAATACATTTGGTCTTGGGTACTCACCAGAGCCCTAAAACCAGCCTGCCACTCTGAAATAATATTCCCCTCAGTGATCCAATCTTGGAGATGGGCAAGGACCTGTATGCAGAATTTTTTTTGTAGCGAATCTATAAGGCTAATAGGCCTATAGTTCACTGGGAGTGCACGGTCCCCCTTCTTAAAAATGGTAACTATTTCTGCCAACTTCCACGATTGGGGAATTTCCATGCCTGAGAGGATACTATTAGAGAGTAGGTTAATATATGGACCCCAAATTTCTAAGTTTTCCTTATATAGGTCCTTTGGTATTCTGTCGGGTCCAGAAGCACGTCCAGAAACACAAGATCTAATTGCTGTTTCAGTCTCACTGAGTGAGAATAGCAGTTTGTTAGGTTCAAGTACAGCCACACTCACATCTAAGATGTCTCTATAATTTTCTATCCTACGCTTGTCTGTCTACAATTGGCTAAAATGTGCAACCCACTCTTCTGGTTGGATACAAAAGTCAAGCGCAGGCTTGTTACCCCTGGAAGCCAGGGCTGCAATTTTTCAAAAATCATTGGTGTCCCTATTAACCAAAGCATTGTGCAAATCCGACCATAGCAAATCTTCCCACGCCCGTTTTGCATTAGTGATTTCTACCCTATAATGCGCTCTAAATTTGGTAATCTCTACCTTTGATATAAATTTAATGGCAGCAAGGAGCTCACCTTTCGCCACTCTGCAGGCTTTATTATACCAGGGCTCAGTTTTAGGACAGAATTTATTTTTCCTTCTCGGTTTACCCAAGACATCCCTTATTATCCCCCCTAGTTTTTCATGTGTTTGTATCATCAATTCATTTCTCATATTATTAGGGAGTTTAGACAGATGTTCAAAATCAGCATTAACAATCCCCTTGATGATATTTAGCGCTGCAGGGTTTTTAACGACCCACTCCCACTTAATAGATCTGAGGTTATTAGTGGGCTGGAGTACTCCAATATCACTGTGGCCCCTGCTCCCATAATGTGGGGTTTTCTTGATGCTCAATAACAAGCTAAGGGTATTATGATCACTATCTAATTGTTCAATTACTTCCATATCCATGATGGCGGGCCATAGCTCAACTTGGGCTAGGAAGTAGTCTATTCTGCTACAGTGCCCCGGTCTGTTGAAAGTGGCTTTACCCTGGCGGTCTGAGATACACCTGCCATTAGTGGCTCTAAGATCATATTCAAGTGTAAGAGCCAACATCTGGCCTGCTTTGGGTGTCCATCTTACTTGGGGCAATACTAATTGGGGTCTGCCCCATTGGTTATCCAACTCAGAGGTTAAGTCATGTGGGGCAGCATTTATTGGCTCAAAGGTTGCATTGAGATCTCCTGCCACCAATATAAGATCTCTTGCCCCGGAATTCAGAAGCAATTGTCCAAGTTGATAAATAGTAGTGGTTTCATTATTTCTACCCTCTACTCTATTATAAACATTTATTAATTTTATGGACAGACCAGAGGGGAACACGAGTCTAAGTGCTAAAATATCCTTGGAATCACAGGGCAAGGTACTAATGGTACATCGAAGCGATGTCTTAATCAAAATACCCAGTCCCCCTGAGGGCCTTCCCTTGGTACTCTTAGTCGCCTCCACACAAAAAGATGTATACTCATTCCTATAAAATGGTGTAAGACACCAAGTTTCCTGGAATGTACATATGCCATAGGTGTCAATAAATTCTCCCCACTCGACATCAGACAAGAGTTTGGCTAAGCCTGCTACATTCCACAAAGCAATCCTTACCGAGAGTTCAAAGGTTAAATCAGACTCGTGTAGGATAGGGGTAACTTTTGAATTACTAACAATGGGCATATTGTTAGTTGATGTTAACATTAGCCCTTCTTGTCTATTCAAACAATTGCTAGACTGCCCTGAATCTAACTCCCTATCCCTAGGAGGTTCTTCTTCTTGTAGGAGGAGAGGCAGCAATTGCTCAGCCCCCTATATTCACCTACTTCTAGGATACAAGGGTTCATACACTCCAGTCACTGATGGTCCCTGCTAACTACACTGAATTCTTCACATCACCCCCTATCAGCCTTAGCACATTGTGGTCTCAAAAGGTCTAGCGGAGCACAAAATTTAAGTTGGATGGCAGTATGTGCATTTGATATTGTACGTGCTTCGACCGCCATAAGACCCTCCACTAAGTCGTGTCTCACAAAGGAGACCCGGATTAGATCTTGCATACCAGCTAGGGTTGGGAGCCTTTCCACATCTAGAATGTCACTCCTGATTATCGAGTAACAGTGTCTGATTTCACGGAACCAATGGATAACTTTGTTTGTCAGGGACTCCCTATTTTCCCATGACCCAATAGGCAATTTTGGAACATGGGTAAGATATAAAACTGCCCCGTTACCTCCCCCCCTCGACCCTTCATTATTCCATGACCATTGCCTAGCCGAAGGGTTAGCACGGGACCCTTGACCCCCCCTCCACTGTTCTTTATTTACATCCCCAAGCTCTCCAGACAGCCCCCCCATACATCCTCCTTGGAGACATCCATTCCACAGTTTTTCCCTTATAATATGATGTCATGGGTGTAGCTGTGTGGAGATGAGCACCTGTGTCTGGTGGCGGACAACACTGGTTTAAGGGACTAGCTGAAGGATTAGCCTTGACACAGCACTTCTCATATCTTTCCACACCCACTCCCACACCCCTGGAACAGCACATATGATTTTTGTTATACCGCCCAGCATGATTTCTAACAACATCAAGAAGGATAATGACTTGCTCTTTTAATTCTTTGATTACTTCCATCATAGTCCGTAACATTGTCAGAGTCTCAGTATTCATACAATCTCTCCCTATCAGAGCGCAGCTCTCCGGTTCAGCCTCAGTGTTGTCAAGTACAGAATATCTGTTACTGCATTCTACCATTGGAGTCTCATGGATTGGGGGTAAGCTGTCACAAAAGGCAAGATTTGACGGGCCATTGTTCCCCTCTGGCACTAGCAAACAAGATTTTGTAGATGGCTTTTTAAACATTTTATGGATTCGCTTTGATGGTGGACTAGAGTGGACCGTTGGACTTGGATTAGATAGTCCGGAGTTGGACGAAATAATGTCAGTACATTCTAACAAAAGCAAATCAATTCTGTTGAGAACATCACCGTCAATCTTCCTGGTAGGCGTTATTTTCCCCTTCGGAGCCCTGGCAGCCCCGTTCGTAGCCTTACGCTTACCCATATTGCTAGCACAGTTGTATGGCAATATAATAATAGCTCAAGGGAGAGAGAAAGTATGAATAAAAGAATACAAAAAAGGCATACAAGTGTCCAATGTGATCATTAGAATCGCAGTTAAAGCCACAGTACCTGGTGTTCTGAGACGAAATGTAGCAGTCTGTGTCCCTCGTTGGAAAACCAGGGGGGGTGGCCCTGCCCTGCCTCTTCCTGATGCTGACGGGCGCAGACAGGCCCGCCCTTGGTCCGGGCTTTGTCCGGGCGTGTCCACGCGCTTCCCACGCTGCGAAAGCCCTGTTTGATTTTTAAAGCGCCTCCTGGCGCGAAAGAGTAGCGTCGGCGGCAGGCAAGCCACAGGTGGTGCTGGGACTCATGGTCCTGGTCCCAGGTCCGGCCCCACAATGGCAGCAGCAACAGCAGAAAACGGGCGTCCCGCGCTGCAGGAGCCCTGTTTGATTTTGAAAGCGCCTCCTGGTGAGAAAGAGTAGCATCGGCGGCAGGCAAGCCGCAGGTGGTGCTGGGACTTGTGGTCCTTGTCCCAGGTCCGGCCCCCCGATGGCAGCAGCAGCAGCAAACGGGCATTCCACACTGCGAGAGCCCTGTTTGATTTTTAAAGCGCCTCCTGGCGAGAAAGAGTACCGTCGGCAGCAGGCAAGCTGCAGGTGGTGCTGGGACTTGTGGTCCTGGTCCCAGGTCCGGCCCCCGGTGGCAGCAGCAGCAGAAAACGGGCGTCCCCCAGGATTCATATTCAGGAGTAAATATGGTTCCTTTGTAGTTGATAATAGCTCAAATAGACCACTTGGCTTTCAATATATGCTGCTTCCTGAACACAAAAACATTATGATTTTATATAACATCAACAACACAATCAATGCTTATGCGCCATGGTGCTATACACTTGTAATATGATAAAGCAAGAGACAAAAGATGCCAGTTTCTTATTGGATACCAAAGGGGATGATGGACGGAGCGTTAGAGCAAATCAAACACTCACCCCCAGTCAACTGATCTGGGTTTAATCCATCATCATTCTTTAGCTCACTCCACCACCCCAGTTCAGACATGGCCATATGCAAATCAGTCTGACCCTGTGCCTCATGGGAACAGTCCAGCCCGAACTGCTAAGCCATGTCTTCCCTGGACCGGAAACAAGCATCCTGGGACCGGTTTCGGGTTCAAAACCCTCATCAGCCAGGCTATCTTGAATCCAGTGGCAAAGTGAGCAAGGGACCCACGTCTGGGCATACCCTGCCAACTTAGGGCGAACAAAGCGATACCAAAGGGGATGATGGACGGAGCGTTAGAGCAAATCAAACACTCACCCCCAGTCAACTGAACCGGTCCCAGGATGCTTGTTTCCGGTCCAGGGAAGACATGGCTTGGCAGTTCGGGCTGGACTGTTCCCATGAGGCACAGGGTCAGACTGATTTGCATATGGCCATGTCTGAACTGGGGTGGTGGAGTGAGCTAAAGAATGATGATGGATTAAACCCATATCAGTTGACTGGGGGTGAGTGTTTGATTTGCTCTAACGCTCCGTCCATCATCCCCTTTGGTATCGCTTAGTTTCTTATTGGAGGCATGTTCTGACATCAGAAAGAATCTAAAGTAAGAAAATTATGTATGCCACACAATTGCGAGATAATCGTCACCCACAAATTATGAAGAAAATACCTAGCACTCACTTGTTCTTTGGATCTTTACCGTGTTTAGTTTATTATCCTACTGTGATTGAGTTTTCCATTCCTGAT
Source organism: Calotriton arnoldi (assembly GCA_963921515.1). Lineage (NCBI taxonomy): Eukaryota > Metazoa > Chordata > Amphibia > Caudata > Salamandridae > Calotriton > Calotriton arnoldi. Next base: position 296,923 of record CAWUFW010011060.1, read on the forward strand.
GTGATGTACTCATCCATCACAGCATACGTCTTTGAAGCAATGTACCTTCTGTGAAGTAGAATCACAGAAAACTCTTGTTTATAAATAAAGATGTGTTACTCTCTCTGTAAAGTTCACCATTAAAATCACCAAATTATGGAAAACCATATTATAACCCATGAAGAGGCTTAACAGATAGATATTCTCCTTGTCACAATGAAAAAGTGTCCTTGAAAACCTAGGTAGCCGGTTCACCCAGGGATTAGATTTGTAAAGGTACACATCTGAACTGAAAAAAATATATTGCTTTTTTGTTTTATCTTTTTGGAAATTTTATTAAAACTAGAATAACCTTGACATTATGGGCATTGTTTAACTGTGTCTTGATAATGCACATTTCCTTTTAAAGTCTTATTTGTGTAGCTCATTTCTCACAGCACTCTTTCTGTGGCTGACATCTTTAGACTCTGTATACCACTGGTCTGATATTTGTCCAATGCCTCCTTACTCATCACTTTTTATCCTCCAACCTCTTTAGAATCCTCAATAAAACTGACCCAGTCCAAACATATGGATGACAGCCACAGAGCTGCCTATGTGCGTTACATTTTCCTATGGTTCGCAGCATCACTGTTTCCCCTTTTCAGACTCTCCTTTGTGAGTTTTACCAGCCTACTGAGATTCCCGCTTGTACACTGCTTCACACATTTCCTTTTAGGGTTGTTATCCCAGCCTCAGTCTCCACACAGTGCACTTGGTAACTTTGAAAGATTCCCCTGTGCAGAGAATCCCAGTCTCCAGTTTCCCTCTGCACATCACAAGATCACCTGTGTGGTTGATCCACAGACGTTCTGCCTTTTATGAATGATCCTTCCATCAGTGTTGTCATCATGGCTAAGTATCTGTGATAGTTGTTTGCCTCGTCTATTGAAGGGTTTCACCCTCTAGATTACAGGTCTACATTATAATCTTAGGTTTGGGGGAAAAACCCAACCACCTCATTGTAGAGCTAATCCTTCCCTCCAATCTTCAATTCAAGGCTGAGTGAGTGTGAGGATCTCTAGCCTCCTCTTTGAGACTGATCCACCCCATCTCTCCTGTTTGGCTGATCTTCCTTACTCTGTGACTGCTGTATCTCCAAGTGCCTAACTGCTTTATGTTTCTCCATAAACCCATGATGAAGTCGCAAACCTCACTTTTGTAAATAGCCAACCTGACTCTATTCTGTGACTCATCTACCCTTAGCTTCCCTTGGATGATCGATCCAACCTAGCTTCCTGTATTTCTGATACCCCTTTATTCCAGAATTAAGGTCACTCATAAAATTAGTTAGAAAATGTATTTCCTTCCAATTCCCCATGTTCTTTCTTTTTTCCACTTAATTTGTGAATGTGCTCTTCTGCACCTTCTTTCCTGTTGTAAAGCAGTTCCCCCCTATGTTTAGCTCTCCCTTTGCCTCCTTAACTCTTTTTTCCCGCTTCTGTATTAAATCTATGCTCCCTAATTAAGGTTTGCACTGGAATCCTAATTTTTTCGTTCTTGAAAGCTGTTTTTTGCTATAGATTTTTTTAACTGTTCTTGTATGGGCAGCAGAGGATTCTATTGCTTTAGTGTTACTATATTTCTATTTACCTCTTGACCGCTAGGGCCTCCCCCATGGTGCTAAGCTCCTTTTGGATGTTAATGGTTCCTTACATTTAAACCTTAATAACATTTTGCCCACAAAAGTTGTCCACACTAAATTTGCTTCTTTTATTCGAAACATCCTGCAGATTCTAAAGGTACCCAGGGCGTTGGCTTGCATGGATATCACAATGTTTTCTTACTGACTATGCCTTGCAAATCTCAAATAATGCTGAAAATCACACATTCTTCTTACATTTCTGTCACTTAGACTTCCGGAATCAGCAGGCCTCCACATAATTGTTACTACCCAGCATTCCCCCACTTGTCCCGATACAAAATGCCACCCCCATTTGGTGTCCGCTCTGACACAAATTTTAAGTAAGCACTAGTACTCATCCATCCACCCACACCACCCTCTTCAATTCCTCCCTTTTCTCTCACCTACTTATAAAAAAATAATACCTAGCCTCCTGCCACCCTCACACACCACCATCTGCAGCTTCTCTCCCACCCAAAGCTGTGCTCCCAGCTCTACCCTCGAGCACAGAGATTGTGCCACAATGGCAGGTTCTCTGAGAACACTATCAGGGCAGCTTGAATTTACTTGTGACAACACAATAGCAGCAAAATTGGTTTTGCTTTTCCACAGCTGTGACGTTGCAGTGAATAGCCAGAATTAAATCTGGTGTTCATGCTACGAGCTCCCAATAGGAGCCAAACATAACAAATACATGAGAGAGAACATGCAGATACTTAAGACATACTGGCCGTACATGGCGAGTTAGAGTCCACAAGCGTTGATGTGGAAAGAAGAGGCAGAAGGAATAAATAGGAAGAGTGAGAAACCCAGATGCTTAATGATTTTGCAACAAAAATACTAAAAAGAGTGAAAGAATGATATGATGCAAGAAAGATAATATAAGACATCTGGAGATAATGTGGAAGAGAATGGACAAATAAGAAAGTTAGGTTAGAGACATAGCAAGAGATAGATACAGGGAATGCATACAGACTAAGGGGAGAGATCAACAGATACAAATTCAGAGATGTATAAGTAATGATAAGGACATATTTGGCTGAAATCACAATGGTATATTTGGTTGTAAATGAAAGTTTACAGCTGATGATAACTTTTTATGCCTTTCAGGAATTCACAAAGGGATTCCTGGCAGCCATAAATGCATTACCACGGGCAGGTATCTCTGCCACTGGTAGGAAGAAATCACCCTGTGGGAAGAGCAGGGGTGGCTGTTAATTTGAACAGGTGGGCAACACATGCACTCATTTACCCTCACAATCACACTCATTCACATACACTCTGTGATGAGGCATCAGCGATAGACACTCAGCCCATGGCAATTCAATGCTTAAAACTGAAGCACCCAGGTCTGAGTCTATCAGTGGCACTCCCCTAGTTATGAGGAGAAGGACCTGAAGGCACTTCCGGGCTGAGGAAGTCACGCCAACAGGGCTGTGAAATCCTTAGTGTGGCAAAGTTCAGCTTAGTCAGTCATGTGTCTGTACATTTAGTGCATTTATAGTGCATGGCTGCCTACTATTGACATAAAGAGTGTCTGCAAGGCTGAACTTTGCTCAGCTTGACAGACATTCTTTGTTGGAAGGTGGTTTATTAGTAGGTAGTTTAACTTAGGAGGCAGGTGTGTAAAGCATTTAAAAACACCAATACATTAAATAAGTAGGACACAACATGAATATAAATAGGACATATTTTTATAATTAAAATTACACCAAAATGACAAAAAAACAATCTAGGGAACTGGAGACATGAATTTTTAAATATGAAAGATGTTCTAGTGTTAAAAAGCCAAAAGTGCCAACTTGGGGCATCTGGTCATTCTTGACTGCTGTCTTCACGAGCCCTTTCCCACCATCGAGGCCAGGAAGTTCCCCCTGCCGTATTACGATGCAACCACGGCGATCGCATCTACAGCGGAGCACATATCCCCGAATATGTTGCTGCAAATGCGTACATAATTACAGAAAACATGTGATGTAGTATGATCTGAGTTTACCTTGTGTCTTAGAATTTTTATCTCCTTTTATTTATGTCATTGTTTTTTGTGATTGTATTTTTAATGTACTTCCATGGTTTTTAATAAAATTTGTATTGATACTGGAGTGCCCCTTAGTACATTTTGACAATTGGAAGTGACACTTAGAAAGGCGGGAGCGCATAGCAGACTTTTAGTTGAGGTTTTTGCCCTTTCCCCTTGATTTCAATTAAAAACTGTAACATTGACATTTGGACATCACAGACATGAGTATGATATTCATGATAGTGTTTTTTATTAACTGTTCTTATAATGTATTGTAAAAGAACCTGTGAAATATTAATTGTACAGTAAAGTTTTTCTTTTATTGTACTTTTATGGTCTATTTATTTGGATCGAATAAAGTTTAGTCTCTCTCTCAACATGTGAATTGTACACGCATGCATGCCATATGTGGGGATATGCCTTGTGCACCATGTACCCCATTGCTGGAGTGTGGCGGAAGGTCCACAGTCTAGTCAATGAGGATACATACTGCAGAAGGACTTACCTGGATTCCGGCACCAACAGGATCGTAGTCATCAGGGTTCAGCTGCTCTGGTGAAGGTGGGACCTGGAGAAAGGGATACACGCTGGAGACAGCTGGACAGAAGCAGATTTGGGTGAGTATGCACCCCAAATCTGTTGTTTCTGATGATTTGAGACAGGCGGTCGGACCGCCATGGTCAGTTCATCGGAGACCCACATGGTAATCAGGAAGGTGGTCGGAGATCCCTGTGCAACCACATGGCTGTTGCTTTTCTCCGTTCGCCGAGCCGGCGATAGAAAACCTTCTTTCTGTTAGAGTCGGCAGTCTTTCAGTGGGCGGTCAGAGTACAGGATGCAGGCATCGTACTGTTGGACCAACTGTATCATAATCATGCCCTACGATCCAGTTTGAATCAAGCACTGTATCCACAACAAACCCAGAGATGGCAGTCTGGTAGGACAAAAACAGGGTCCTTCATCCACCAGTCAGGTGATGCAAAAGAATTGCCCTAGCATCCTGTTTTCTCCCTTTGAAGGGTGCAAAGATTTTACATGTGCTTCAGGCACTGTCATGCAGTATTTCACACTGGAGTCATCACTGCTCATTGAGGTGAGCCTACTGTTTGCTCCTGGGAGGAATTTCACACCTTTTTCAAACCTCTTCCCAGGCTGAGCACCGGCTCAGAGAAGCTGGAGAGTTAATGGAAATTAGCCTGCGGGAACTTCAGGCAGGGAAAAGGGAACTTTTTAACAGAAAAAGTTTTTTTATATATATACTCTATTCCAAGCCCAAATTGTCAACAACATCAGCCAAAAGTCCCAAAAAATCAATCCAATATATGTAATTTAACAGAATTAATCCTCCGGGATTCTTGCGAAAATGTTCAGATTCCAACTTTTATTTGTGTTTAAGATAAACAGATTTTTCAATCAGCCCAGCCAGGGCGTTTCATCCCATTAGGACTTCATCAGGGTTGGGTTTTCCATTGATTTTTAATTACTGTGGAATTTGGCCTCAAAGACACGAAGGAGTAAAATGAATAAGGGGGTACAATACCACCAAGGAGAAAAACTGATGACAATTTACCAAATTGAAGCTAAAGCTCCAATTTACACCAATAAAAAATCTATGGAAAACCCAACCCTGATGAAGTCCTAAACTTTTTTCTGATATATCTACGCTCCTTTTCAATATTTCTTGGGGTTTCTGATCAATTGTGGCTTCGAGGCAGTGGGGCCACAGAAAGTTGAGCGTAGGAGTGCTTGAGATTCTTTCACTTTGACACACTAGTGCAGAGGTCTTCAAACTTTTTGATGCCGAGACCCCCTTGTCAAACGTTTTGAGGCGTAAGGACCCCCTTCTGAAGAAAATTCCTAAAACCTGGTACTCCTCATCATAGACAACTATCAACAACCATAAACGCCCCCAATTCCCACAGCAAATAATTTTTACAGTGGGGAAATAATATTAAACAGTGTTTAGCAAACCAAAGGTCAGTGAGCGTGGGGGTGTATTCAAAGGTGTAGCTAAAAACAAAGGGCCTTATTTATGAGGAATTGGTGTAGGGCAGCGCCGCAAGTCTTCTTGCTGCTCTGCCATATGCCGATGTGAAAGGGCAGGAATGCACAGTATTTATGAAAAGCAGTACATTCCTGTCCTTTTCCTTTGCGTTGGCACATAAATTGCTGCCTAGCACCAACATAGACAGGATTGTTTTTGTACAGAAAGGGGCACCTTCCTTCAAAAAAACGATCCAGAGAGACGTTTTCCTCTTTCGATGTGAGCTGCAGAATGCAGCACACACGGAAAGAGGAAAAAACGAGGAGAAATGAAAACATTTCTCCTCGTTACACCTCCGCTGGGGAGGCATCTGTTTTTAGAGCTGCCCCAGGTTTACGTGATTTTGTAAATATGGAGCAGCATCAAAATCCATGGGTGTGGCGTGGGAACCCCCTCGCAAAGCCAATTGAACACCTCCTTGACGCAGAGTAAGGCAACTCAGCCACTTGGGCCGCTATGTCTTACTCCATATGTATGAGGCCATGCAAAGCCATGCAGGGTGACTTTGCAGCCTCATAGGTATGGTTCGGACTTTTGCGCTGCCGTAATGTCAAAAAAAGTGATGGTCTGGCGATGAAAGCCTCTCATAAATAAGCCCAACAATATTCTGTACGTTTTTTAGGTCCTTCATTATCAGGTAGCAACATATAAAATAATGAGCAGCGTAAATTAAAAATAAATTAAAAAAATTGTTACTCAGTGGGAAATGCACTGTAGTACATTATGAAACCTCTGTTAGTTAATGCACTGCAGAGGTCTGTGTGTAACCAGAGAGCCACAGAATTAAATCTTGATTGGTGCAGTGGAGAATAGTGACATGTATTTTTAGTGCTATGAGGTCACAGCCTATGACAGAAAGCACTGTAAATATGTAAGTCATTACTTTATATTTGCATTACACACAAAGTAAGATAGAGTGCTGCAAAACTTGCAAATAGTTTTACAATAAAATGGTGCTTCCAAAATGTACATTTTAGTAATACCAGAGCGCATGTAATGAAATGTTCTTCTTTACATAACTGTCCCTTCAAAAAACCTTTGGAGGTACTAAGGGCTGTGTAAATGCAGTTAAAATTAAAAGCACACACTTCACAGCTCAGTTGTTAACTCTTTGCACTACCACTCAAAAAAACAAATCTTTGACATCACAAAGCTTGGATGATTTGATCAATTAAAGCCAGAACCAGCTCCCAAACACCCCTTACACTTGCAGATTAACTGATAGGCACATTTGCATTCACTCAGGCAAGCTGGCACCCTGGCACAAAAACTTTTCACAGCACATGAGACTCAATTGATGGAAGTTCAGCTGATAACTATCTAAATTAGCCATCCCAGGGCTGCTGTCTTTATCCAAAACGAAAGCAAACGTTTTGGATTCCAGGCACAAGTGATGCTGGGGAATGTGCGACCCCCCTTCCCAGGCCTCCACGGCCTCCCTGGGGGTTGTGTCCCACAGATTGAAGACCTCTACACTAGTGCAATGTTAAGGCCTTCACTGCTGAGGCACATTTTTCTTGTAACTTTTTAACAGTTAGTTTAATAATATTTATTAAAAAACCAACCACCATTTAATTTAATTTTTTATAACTATTAAAAATTGTTTAATTATTTACTAGTTTGTCGTATTCCTGGAAACTGTATTTGTATTTAAATCTGACTCTGAATTGTTATATAAGAAAGCTAGTCTGTCACAGTGAAAAGAAATATTAGGGCCTTGTCACTGTAGAGAAATGTTAACTTTCATTTTCTACAGGTCACATTTTTAAATGCCCTATCTTGAGGGCTACAAGGCCTGCATAGGGATGACTTACCTATATTAAAAAGGAGGTTTTTACCACCAAAAAGGAGTATTCTAACAGGTTGCACTGCAGTATAAGCTGCAGAAGTCACTCTACAATGATAAGCTTTAAGCCAGATTTTATTTGTCAAACCTAAGTATGGCACAATAAGTGCTGCAGTCCACAGGTGACGTTTAACTGTTCATGCCACGGGTGTAGTTTCTACACCATATAGTATGGTGTTATAGGAGATTTAAATACATCAATTATGAATTAGCAAATTTCTACAAGTTTTAGTGGTCATAACCTATACACTAAGCACTGGACAGTAGTGCCCCAATGTGCAGAGTCTAAAAACCAGCCATAATCCTCCACAAATGGAAGGGTAACCTCGCAAGTGGGCATTTTCTTACACAACCTATAATTGGACGTAAAGTATTGAAGAGTTGTTGACCTATTCATTGTTCTCTTATTAAGTGGTGACTCCTTATTCCAAGGGAGTAACAGTCAGAGCTACTGATTTTTTACTGTCACTAATTTCAAGTCATACAAGGACGTTCAAAGGGACTATAGGCCTGGGTATGAGTTTGGTGGTCCAAACCCACAGTGGCAGAGCGGTGGTGATGCGGTCCGACCGCTGTATTTTGACTCTGGCAGTCGGACCGCCATAGGACCATTGCAAGTGTCAGGTATCCCTGATCCCGGGTGGTGGCACAGTGTTCTGAGGCTGCAATATGCTTGGAAGTGTTGCTGCGGCACTGTCAAGCATATTACGAGTTTCCTCACCCCCAGCGCTCTCATGCTGGTGCTCACACAATGGAAATGCTGGCGGTGTGGATAGTAAGGGGGCTCCACAGAACCCCTGTTGCCTCTGGGCCTGGGAATACATGCAGTGGGGCATATGGTGTGCCCCCCTGTGTGCATGCACCCCTTTTCCTGCACGGCATGGACTGCACAGTCCATTCTGTGCAGGAACGGGCTTTCGCACTCCAATTGCGGTGCCTTTCTAATCGGCACCTCCATGGGACCGCCAAAAGGACCACCTACCAGACCACAAAACTCGTAATCTGGAAGGCGGCTGGCGGTTGAGATTGGCGGTGTGGGAGCGGAGAGCTGGAGTGGTGGCCCGCTCCCTCACCGCCAAACTTGTAATCAGGCCCTAAGTGTCCAGCTGAAGAAACAAGTGTCAGCTGAACTTGTATAGGGACTCAATGCAGTACCTACTATTTGCCCCTTTAGTACTTGCTGAGACACACAGACAGCATACAGTGGCTAGCAGAGAGAAAGAAAGGGCACATGACTATAGGGAAGCCACTGATCCCTCTTGAAATAGGGAGTTAAAGCTGTAGTTCCATCTGAAAAAGTGGCAGTTTCTCAAACTTTTTTATTTGTATCATAACACATACCCAATGCAGTGGTCTGAATCTGGTTTTCCTTCGGCAAAAACATACTTTTTGCAGGTCTCTATTGATGTTAATAGATGTGTTGTTAGTTAAAGATTAACATTTTGAAATTGCCATATCCTTTTCTACACATGGTGCTTTAATTGTAGTACTGTGGGAAGACATCTTGAGTGAAGACATTTTACACAACAATATATTAAAAAATTCCTACAGTTTAATTTGAATTTCTTGTATTAATACCATTATTAAGTCTTGCTCAAAAACTCTCCAAGTATCATGATGCTTGTTTCTATTTCTGCCCATGCATTCTGATTTGCTCATCATATTGTAGATGAAAAGCAGACAATAAAAGTAAATCTATCCATCCAAACATTTAATGTAGGCTGAGTTCCTAATCATTATTTTCAACACAACTAACGTTATCGAACCCTTTGAAAATTAACAAAAAAAGTATTGAAAAAATATGTTTTACTGACATAATTTCTCTGTTTTGCAGTGAAGCTCTTAAAAATGTTAATTTGTATGATATTTCTCTGTTACCGCTGAATTGGTAATATATCGGTAACTCCCTTGGTCTGCAAGTAGATGCTTTAGTTTCAACTAAGCCAAGGCATAAAACTCTGTTCCGTTTGCAGAGTTTGTGGAATTCGGCAACTCTGCATTCCGCAGATAACACAGAGTTACCGTTAAACTCCGCGCTCTGCAACGGAGTGAGGTTTTATTTGGTCTGCGTGGTCGAAATGCAATTTTGTGCACGCGGGATGCAGTATACAGGCCACAACAAGCAGAAAAATGAATGAAACTAATATAGTTAGCATTGCAGCTAGGCCATACATCATAAAGGGGGATGGCATCATATACAGACAATGGAGAAAGGACTATAATGCCTAACCTCCCTCCCTTGGTAAGAAGAAGTATTATTATATAATAGAAGATCTCTGGGCTTTGTCAGCAGACCCGATACCTTAGGCTATAGATGGTATTTCTACATCGTAGGTGCTTGTTGCTCTTCTCCCTGGAAAGGTCCCTCTCCAAGTGTGTGTTACCTAAACATGTATTCCCATAATATCAAAGTACGAGTCTCCAGCAGCAGCTGCATTATTATGTTTTGTCTAGGTGCTAGGGCCTGACCCGAACAGAATAACAAGGGGCATTGTTTATCAACCTTGCTCACAATGTTCAGACTAAACTCCAGGAACAAGCAGAGAACAAACACAGCAGACGGTTCTCATGTGAAAGGCATAAACAGAGTCTTGCAAAAATAAAGCCATGCAGTAACCTGCGCAATAGCTGCATCATGGCTGAAGGCCTCATGCTAACTTAAATATAATAAATATAAATATACTTAGTGATGTCGACAATGTCCCTATGGGCCACTTGACACCCTCCTCTTGGTAAGGTTGTAGCATATAGAAAAACAGAATGCAACGGTAAGCAGAGTAAAAAATGCTTGTAAAAAGGCTGAATTGTAATAATCCAAACATTATAGTTAAAAACGTTTTTAAGGCAAGTCCGGAAAATTCACCAGATTAAGTGCACCGTGGAATGCAAGTAGTTCCAAAAGGTCATCCCTGTCATTCCTAGCAAAGAGGGATGTCATTCAGTTGAGCAGTTTGAAAGAACATATGTGTTCTTCATAATCCAATGCCTCTAGGAGCATAACAGGGCAACTTGCGTGATATTCGATGAAACTCTGTTGCAAGAGGCGCTGTGCAGCCTCACAGGTATTCCAGCCTGCCAACACTCCAAGTGCAGTCGCATGCATCAAACGTCCATCCCCAGAACAGGCCTGGTCATGGGCCAGTAATTGACCCACCAACAGATCATAATCCAGGTCAGATGTACTGGAGAGGCAGATATCCAAGGCCCAAGAGAAATGGCACCGTCGGCAATAGAACACAGGTTGCACGCAAGTGAAGTAGGCGAAGCAAAAGGTAAGTCCATAACTCACACCAAGCGCCGCCAATGGCAAGCATCCAAAACGTTGTTGCATTCTTTCACGGTACAGTCGCAACTGGCTGGGTCTGTTGAGTACCACATGATGGGTAGCCATTGCGTAACAGGAGCAGAAGTACCAGCATGCCTCACGCCATCAAGAGGATCAATGGAAACCCTCTGAAGGCGCTGGAAAAATTGGAATGAATAAAGGCCAGTATTACTCCAAAAATCGTCTGAAAAGATGACACAAGGTCGGATCCCACAAGTTTAAAAAAATGTGCAAGGCCTTCAGTATCAGACGCATTAAATATTTGGTGTATTAATTTTCCAAAATTGAGTGGGAGATTTGTGTTCAGTAGTGAGTGTATCTCACTTGCGGTTCTCGCCACCTGTAATTCAAAGATCTCTCACGTTGATGTGAGAGCCACTTCTTGTTGAAACAATAGCGCTTTGAGTCTGCTTAGTTTATTGAAATCTGTTTTCAAAGTTGGAATGGAAGGCCAAAGCAAACTATCTGCAATCCCATGCAGGGGTGGAAAAAGGACATTGCTACAACAAGTGACAGGTTGTAAAACCGTTACTAAGTATGGGATGCCGGTCCGTAAGATGCAGCAGTCGTGGTTACTCAAAATAGGATAACTGCCATTAGAAAGCAAAGTTAGTGCGGGAATAATAGCTGGAACTGGCGTACCTTTTAAAAAACAAGCCACATTAGGGGCCGACACGTTACAGGCGCCGTGCAATTTAACTTGTTTGCAGACTAGGGAATGGCCTACTGTGGAATCACAATTCTCCCCTGTTAGGAAAACTTCCTTATCTGAACGCTGACATCTGTAGGTGAAAGGTAATGACCACAATTCATGAATAAATGCACTTCCCAGGGGCTAAGCGTCCCAACGGAAAGTGTTTCATGCAAGATGTAAACTGAAATAGTGAGAAGGGCAGTGAAATAACACCATGTATTAACCACACAGCTGAATCAGTCTCTGCTACAGAAAAAGGTAACTGTTTTAATTGTTCTATATGTAACAGTGTGTAAGTTACGTCTTTCATAGACATACATTTCTGTTTATGAGTCAAATTAAATGGTGAAAACAGTGCATATGCATTCAAATAATCCCATGGAACTTTTCCATTTTTGAGCGTTTGTAACGTCCATGCAAATTGCATTACAGAGTGCAATTGATTTTGACCATGATGCAACACAGAAACATCATTCTGTACAATTTCAATAACAGAGGAAACAATATTATCCAAGGTGTATATATGGGAAGACAATGTATTAATGCTATTATCCACCACTGCAAGGACTTTTGTCAAATTAGCTTGGTCAATTTGGAGCAGGCGTACCGCAGCTTCCATCTGCGACAGTTTCCACAATTCATTATATGCTTCATAAATAAATTGTTTTGATCTAGGTGATTTTGGACCTAAAATAAAGTCAGCCAAATTGATGTCACTAGACAAAAGGGACAGGTGTTGTTTCACTGACAACAGTGTGGAGTGTCCCAACCATTGCTGACACAATTTCCCCACCAAATAAGTGGTGACTGAATGAGAAAGCGGGAAACGTGGATCAGGTCTGCTTTGTGTGAACATAGCAAAACCAAAGGGGATGATGGACGGAGTGTTGAACATTGCAAGCACTCACCCCAAGTCAACTGATCTGGCTTTAATCCATCATCATTCTTTAGCTCACTCCGCCACCCCAGTTCAGACATGGCCATATGCAAATCAGTCTGACTCTGTGCCTCATGGGAACAGTCCAGCCCGAACTGCCAAGCCATGTCTTCCCTGGACCGGAAACAAGCATCCTGGGACCGGTTTCTGGCTTACAGCCGTCATCAGCCAGGCTATTTTGAATCCAGTGGCAAAGTGAGCAAGGGACCCACGTCTGGGCATACCCTGCCAACTTAGGGCGAACATAGCAAAACCAAAGGGGATGATGGACGGAGTGTTGAACATTGTAAGCACTCACCCCCAGTCAACTGATCTGGGTTTAATCCATCATCATTCTTTAGCTCACTCCGCCACCCCAGTTCAGACATGGCCATATGCAAATCAGTCTGACCCTGTGCCTCATGGGAACAGTCCAGCCCGAACTGCCAAGCCATGTCTTCCCTTGACCGGAAACAAGCATCCTGGGACCGGTTTCTGGCTTACAGCCGTCATCAGCCAGGCTATTTTGAATCCAGTGGCAAAGTGAGCAAGGGACCCACGTCTGGGCATACCCTGCCAACTTAGGGCGAACATAGCAAAACCAAAGGGGATGATGGACGGAGTGTTGAACATTGCAAGCACTCACCCCCAGTCAACTGATCTGGGTTTAATCCATCATCATTCTTTAGCTCACTCTGCCACCCCAGTTCAGACATGGCCATATGCAAATCAGTCTGACCCTGTGCCTCATGGGAACAGTCCAGCCCGAACTGCCAAACCATGTCTTCCCTGGACCGGAAACAAGCATCCTGGGACCTGTTTCTGGCTTACAGCCATCATCAGCCAGGCTATTTTGAATCCAGTGGCAAAGTGAGCAAGGGACCCACGTCTGGGCATACCCTGCCAAATTAGGGCGAACATATCAAAACCAAAGGGGATGATGGACGGAGTGTTGAACATTGCAAGCACTCACCCCCAGTCAACTGATCTGGGTTTAATCCATCATCATTCTTTAGCTCACTCCGCCACCCCAGTTCAGACATGGCCATATGCAAATCAGTCTGACCCTGTGCCTCATGGGAACAGTCCAGCCCGAACTGCCAAGCCATATCTTCCCTTGCTCACTTTGCCACTGGATTCAAGATAGCCTGGCTGATGAGGGTTTTGAACCCGAAACCGGTCCCAGGATGCTTGTTTCCGGTCCAGGGAAGACATGGCTTGGCAGTTCGGCGCTGGACTGTTCCCATGAGGCACAGGGTCAGACTGATTTGCATATGGCCATGTCTGAACTGGGGTGGTGGAGTGAGCTAAAGAATGATGATCGATTAAACCCAGATCAGTTGACTGGGGGTGAGTGTTTGATTTGCTCTAACGCTCCGTCCATCATCCCCTTTGGTATCGCTTTGTTCGCCCTAAGTTGGCAGGGTATGCCCAGACGTGGGTCCCTTGCTCACTTTGCCACTGGATTCAAGATAGCCTGGCTGATGAGGGTTTTGAACCTGAAACCGGTCCCAGGATGCTTGTTTCCGGTCCAGGAAGACATGGCTTGGCAGTTCGGCGCTGGACTGTTCCCATGAGGCACAGGGTCAGACTGATTTGCATATGGCCATGTCTGAACTGGGGTGGTGGAGTGAGCTAAAGAATGATGATGGATTAAACCCAGATCAGTTGACTGGGGGTGAGTGTTTGATTTGCTCTAACGCTCCGTCAATCATCCCCTTTGGTACTGCTTTGTGTGAAACCTGTCGTCGCATTAAGAAAACGCAGTTGACAGGCATTGTAACTTGTTGGCCACAATAACCACCCCAAGGGGTCAATATCAGAAGAATTTATACTACCATTTTAGAACAGGGCAATCAATACATCAATCGTATGATTGGTGTGAGTACGCCATGTATTGTACTCAGTCAATGAGGGAATAGAAGGTATATCCACATTTTTGGTCGTTGCTAAACCAAAACAAGTAGCTTGTTGCACTGTGTCATTTAAAAACAAAATTTGAGTCGGAATTAGACATGCACGGTGCAGAGCTTCAGTGCCTTGCACCTGCCAATCTTTAGTACCCCAAATGGATTTCAAATCATTGGTGTCTTTCCAATGTTCCTTACCATGTAAGGCCAAATCAGCCCTAAAGTAATTAGAATAAATCAATTTAGTGTGCGTCAATATGAATTTACATTAAGATGGCAATTTTAACTTATGTAAATAGGACTCTGGATTGGAAATATTATAATCGGAAAAGTATGTGAACTTACTCCTTTGAGTATTAGAACTCCCCTGTAAAGGAGTCAGACAATGTTCCCACTGTGTAAAGTTAAAAATCGGTCTTAGAGTGTTCATTTTGTGCAAGAAATGATGGTCATAATGTTGGTAACAGAATAAATCTGCATAATTGGCTGAATTCAAATAATCTTCAGCATCAAATGCAGCATAATATTTTAAATCACAAAACAATGAATGAACGGCCTGAACTTCCCAGTTGTCTGAGTGTATGTCCGGTGATACCACATCTCCTAATGAAACGCAGAACACATATGGAATGTTCAGGACCTCCGTCGGCCATGAATATCAAATGCAACTTTATCCCAAACTATGCCATCAGCAACAGGGAAGGCCGAAATGTTCACGAGGGCTTGATCTCTTTTCAATATATGGGATGATTTTTTTTGTAAAATAATTTTTATTGGCATTTCTTATATTGTACAGTACAGAGTTTATGATTGCTTCGGAGGCAACATCATACCAGTGGTACATCGTTTCATTGTTTAACGCCGGACATTAGAACATGACCTATACAACATTTCTTTAAGCATTTCCGCCGACTTGAGAGGGCGTAAGGGTATGAAGCATGTGTCTGTGTGTGGATGCCTATTGCACGTACTGTGGGGGAAGCGTGGGCACTCAACGCTGGCCCTATGATGCATTGTTTGCCTTGTTGAAGATAACGATCCGAACTCTTCAAACTGGGGAAATAGAACTGGGGTACACTGTGTCTAAGTGAGTGCCGCGTGATATGAACTGGCGAGCCAAGACATCTGAGCTGGGCTGTGGTCTGTGTGTGTGCTGGAGGGGAGACAGGGATGTTGTGCTAGGGGTGGTACATGTGTTGTAGATCTTCGGCGTCGAGCCCCGCCCCACCTTGTATCTACTCCGCTAAGGGACTGCAGTGGGCATCTTCGTGATGCGAGTCTGCTGCGGGGGATCGAATACTCTGTGACAATGGCTCTGCCGCTATTCCGTGTTTGAAGGAATGGAGTAGGATAGCCCATGGCATGGATATGGGGTGTTTACGGATACCCTTAACCTCTTCAGATCAGAGCACCTCTTCCTCTGCAGCACCCCATTTGGTGACTGCCCCCGCCCAAGCCGCTAGCGGGGGCCCCCCAGGTGCCCACCAGTGCATTGCTATGCATCGTTTAGCTAAAAGGAGCGCCAGGGACGCGAAACGTGTTTCCACTTTTTGATTCTTACGGCGCTTGCTTAGGCCTAGCGCGCAGGCTTCCCATGTGTGAATGTCTGTGAGCCCTGTGACTGTGAGAAGGGTGGCATGGATTCTGGTCCAGTAAGCGCGGAGCGTTGGGCAGTCCCAGAACATGTGTAGAAAGGATGCATTAGGTTTGGGGCACCTGGGACACGTGAAGGACGTGTCCGGATAGTTGTGTTGGAGTTTCTCGGGAGTCAAGTAGGCGCGGTGCAATATATGGAGTTGTATGTTCTTGAAACGATAGTTACGGGACACTTTTTTAGGAAATTTAATGCACGCTCCCACTCTTTGTCGTGAAGTGGTCGCTGGAACTCAGCCTCCCACCTCTCCCGGAGGGGCGCGAGGGTGATTGGGTGTAGTGCTCGCACCGCTTTGTATATCCATGTGACCAAATGGCGCCCTGGGCCCATCTGCAGCAGTGTGTGGATCACTGGGTGTGTGGGGGGCTCAGTGTCTATTATGTGCCACATTCTGCGGTAGTTTTCCAGTAGTTGCCGATGTAGAAGAAATTGTCCCATGGGGAGATCCATGTCGGCCGCCAGTTCTGCAAACAACTGCAATTGCCCGTTCGTGTATAAGGAGCCTACCGCTGTGACGAGTGCTCTGTCCACTCCCGCAGCGCTCGCTCTGTATAGTATGTGCGACCCCTAGGGAACCCCACCAGCGGTAGGACGGGGGATACATGGGTGCTTCGCGGTTTATTCTGTGCACACGTGTCAGGCAAGCGCGCACCACTGCCACTTGGAGAGGACACTCCTGTATTGGTTCCGCCCCTGGCAACAGCATGTGGATTATGGTTGGGATTGGAATGAACCCGGTAGCTGTGGTCCATCTTGACACCCATTGAAGCTGGGCCGCGAGGAAATATGCCTCAAAGGAAGGGGCACCTAGCCCTCCCTGATCCATGGGTAGCTGCAGCTTAGCAAGGGCAATTCGTCGACGCCCCGAGCCCCAGATAAGGGTGCCGAGGTGAGTATCCAGCTCCCGGAAGAAGGAGCATGGGGGAACCACCGGGAGGTTTGCAAAATAATATAGTAATCTCGGGACTAATATCATCTTGGCACCTGCGAATTTGCCAATGACAACCAGGGGAGGTCCTTCCAGAAGTGCACGGAAGACCCGATACCAGCCATTGCCTTATGATAATTTCCCTCATATAGATCCTGCGGCATGTGGTACAAGCGGACGCCCAGGTACCTCACTGCTTGTGGGCTCCATGATACATCTATGCTGCCTAGTCGTATTGGACAAGGGGGGAGATCGCTGGTGAGAGGGTATACCGTTGACTTGGACCAATTCACTCTGAGACCCGCCACCACCTCGAAGTCTTGCAGCGTGTGAAGTATGGGGGTCAAATCCGACGCGGCATCGCGGACGTAGATGAGTACGTCATCTGCGTACAGCGATACGGCATGAGTAGTGTCTGCGAGTGGGATGCCCCAGCTCCCGCCCTCTTTGCGGAGACGGATCGCCAATGGCTCCATCGCCATGGCGAAGAGCAGAGGAGAGTTCAATATATGGGATGATGTATGGGGAGCCAGAACTCCATCAACAAATTTCACAGCAGAGCGTTCAGGCAAATAATGACCATTAATGAGCAAAAAGAACACTGTCACAAACCCAATCCACATGAAAAGGAAGACAAGTGTAAGTACCATCCAGATGTATGTCCAGGGTGGGACTAGGTAAGTCTTTTTAAACCAGGCAATGAAAAGACGGGTATGTGTCGGAGGTGATTACACAGATGAGGACGAAGAAGATGAGTCTGACGAAAAACTTGTACGATCCATACAATAACCACTTGCTCCCAATCGAAATAACGGAGGCTGTGCAGCATCAGATGGATTATGTATGGTACTGTCAGGAATATCAATGACGACCTCAACTGGAGGAGAAGCATACTCGATGTCTGCATTAGTGAAAGTAGAATGTACAACAGGCAAGAAATCAATAGAAGTTTCCAACTCCCCCTCCATTCCGCGGGGAGTAGTCGAAGAAGCTGAAGCCATCGGATTCAGTGAAAGGTCTCGGCTTGGAATACTGGGAGTCATACTATTCAGTATTGGCCATATGGTGTAGCTTGACATTGTCAATTGAAATAAATCTGTTTTCCTAGCGGCCAGGCAAAGGAGGCAAAATCACTGTACGAGTACCCTTCAATCCAAGAACTGGGCCCGGTGCACGATAAGAGGGACCAAATTATTTTTTGTTCTTCAGCTTCTCTCGTACCAGATCACCAACTTTAGGAAGCCAGCCAGCCAACCAGTTTCAGGAATCATCCCTGCTGCATCCGTGGGTGAGGGCAAATGACCCTTTGCAAGACCATCTCGAGTCTTTTGTAGATTCTGCAACATAGCATAATGGTTATCTATGTCAAAAGTTGCGGCAGCCGCCACAACTTCTAGACCATCACGGTCTGGCACAAACATCTTTATGCCAAAGAGCATTTCGTATGGGGTCCGCCCACCCAGAGATCTTCTTGGGAGATTATTAAGTGCACATTGAACCCCATACAAATGAGACAGCCAACCCCTGCCAGTACCTTAAACTCTAGCTGCCAATGATTGCTTTAAGTCACGGTTCATTCGCTCCACTATAGAATTGCCCTCAGGCCTGTATGGAGGCGAAAACTGCACCAGCACCCCCAGAGACTTCATTGCATCCTTGTAAGCCTTAGAGGAAAATGCAGGACCTTGGTCAGAATGGAAGGTGCCACAGGCAAAAGTCCTGACAAAGACACGCAAATCTCTAATGACATTTCGAGCGTCAGCACTGCATTGCAGCCAAACTCAAAGGAATCGAGTGCATGAATTTACTGCAACCAAAATATGTTTATATGCAGTGTCAGATGTCAAAGGACCGCAGTGATCAAGATAAATACAACCAAACAGTTGATTAGAAATGTACAGATGTGTATGCAGTGGACGTGCAACCGTAGAGGGTTTAATCTGTTGACAAATGTCACACGACAGTACATAATTATGGGTTTGTTTATATAAACCACGCCACCAATAACGTTGCTGTAAAATGGAAACAGTCGCAGAAACCCCGGCTTGTGCAGAAGCCATGCCTTCATGTGCGGCTATGATCAAAGGTAGTCTGTGGTCCTTGTTGGGAATCAGCCGATCCCCAACGGATGGTATCATAGCAAATGGGAATTGCTCAGGTGACAAATGATAAAAATACTTCAAAGGGAAACCTTGCGGGAACTCCATTCCACCCTTCGTAGCAGCAATTGCCGCAAGAATATCATTATCAATTTTAGTCATGGACCTAGTTACTGCTGCTACCGAACATGTGGCTACTGCAGATTTGACTGCCTCATCAGCCAAAGAATTACCAACAGCATGTGCTCCCACACGCTGATGGTCAAGAGTATGGATAACATGTGTGAGTGGTAAACGTTCCTTAAGTTCGGCCACTCAGACCCAAAGCATTTTATGCTTTATTGCGCTACCTTTAGAGTCTCGATAATCATTCTGAGACCAAAAGAATCGCACACAAGATTGTTCACATCAGGATCTGCAAATTCTAGAGTCAAAATCAAAGCATACAGCTCTGCCAGTTGAGCAGTATAGTCCCCAAGCGCCTGTGTATGGACTATGGAAAACTGCAAACATTTTGGAAGACTTTAACAATAAGGTCTTTGAATGGCTGCGACTAAGAGGGCTTAAGATTGGATTTGTTGCCACATACAACGGCACTAATATAGTTAAAGCCATGGCTGATGGTGGGTATTTCAGGGTCCTGTTTTTGGCACACTGCATCAACATCATTACACAGGACTTTCTAAAATTAGAAGGCCAAGTAAGCATCCAAAGGAATCTGCACTCTTTTCATTCATTCATTTAGAGCCCGGAAACAGCTGAGGGTCATTCAGCGTGATAATAGACTGCCTGTTAAAACACTCATAAAGGAGGTGCCAACACGTTGGAACTCTACTTATTACCTGCTTGAATGCCTGTTTGAGCAGTACAGACCTATCAATGAATATGACATGCAAAGAGGAGATGCAACTGTAAAATGCATGATCAGTGAGATGTGCAAATGGGGCCTAGTCAAATGCCTGACAGAGATGCTGCTTCCTTTTGAGGTGTTCAAACGGGAAGTCAGCAAAGAGGACAGTACCATGGGCCAAACTATCCCATTGTTGCACATGCTACCGGAACAGCTAAAGGAGGTGTCTACAATGTACGCTGGTGTGGAGAAAAGAAAAAGATGCATATGACTTGTTGGAGAGCCTAATCCTTCTCTTGTCTGCTAATACAAGGGTACAAAGAGACATTGTGTCCTCCAAACAGTACATCTGTGCCACAATTCTTGATCCACAGTGCAAACCATTACTGTCCACTTTCATTCCTTTTTCAGATGGGGATGTTAGAAAATACAAAACATGGATACCTCACCAAGGCAGTGAGCTAGAAAAAGAACAGCAGGGAATTAGAGGCCCACTGGTCCAGGGCACAAGTCCTGTAGTGCAGCCTTCAAGTTCAGAGCCTCAGGGCAGTGCTGTTGGCTCACAGCAGCCAAAACCAATGACAATAACACCATCAACAACACCAAGACCAAGAGCATCAGCCCCCAAATCTGCAACTGAATAGTTTCTACTGGCAGGGCTTAAGCCCAGCGCAGAGGCGAAGGCAAAAGAGGTCGAGCAAAGTGGAGCACCAGCAATGAACATTGAGCGAATGGTCCAAGCCTATCTGGATGACGCAACAGAGGTCTACCTTGATCAAAACCCATTGGTGTATTGGTATGGGAAGAAGCGCCAATGGCTAGTGCTCAGCAGCCTGGTAATAAACTATATGGCTAGTGCTCAGCAGCCTGGCAATAAACTATCTGGCTTGCCCTGTAGCCAGTGGCTCCTCTGAGCGAGTTTACAGTGCTACTGGTGCCATTGTCACAGTGAGAAGGACCAGTCTCTTGCTCCAAAACATGGAGAGATTAACCATGATCAAAATGAATCAGCACTTTATACCACTGGATTACACCATACTAAGCCTGGGCTGAGTTCGCGGAGTTCCGCTATGTGGAACTCCGCGAAGTGCAAAAAAAACTCTGGCGTGCTACGTGGAGCTCCGCACTGTGCAATCATCGCGAACGGCACCATGCACAGCGCAAGTGAACGCTGCTTCCTTTTTGCTGCATGAATAGATTTTTACTCGAGCGGCAGCTTTCTCAACGCGAACGGGTGGTTTCTCAACGCGACCGGTTGCGAGCATACGCGACCACTCGCAATGAGAAATCTGACCACCCACGTTGAGAAATGTCACCCGGAGGTTGATTTTCCACACTTGCGCTCGCCAACTTGATGTTGACGATCGCGAACCAGGAAAAAACTCGCCAGGAGGTGGATTTTCCTCACTTGCGCTCGCCAACTTGACGTTGATGAACGCAAGTAAGGGAAAAAACTCTGCGAGCTCCGCGTAACGCGGAGTGCTGAAAACTCCACAAACTCCGCAAGGGGAGCGGAGTTCACCACCCAGACTTACACCATACGTGAAGTACAACAGGAGAAAGATGACGGAGACTCAGGTCATGGAAGTAGTGTGTTAGATGACCTACTTCTAGTCGAACCACCAGAGTTTGAGGACGAGCTCTACTTCTGACTACTAGGCTTTCCTTCTTTGCTAGGGAACATTATTTACTTTATTATTTGGGTGTATCTGACTGTCTGGTTGACCAATTCATCCCCACCGACTTACTCTTAGACACATTTTTATTGCCGAATTGGAGTTGAAACTGCATGCAGTCAGTGAAGAAGTCCAACTTTCGACTCCAAAGCCATTTCCCTCAAGCCAGACACGGAGAATGCAAACAAATGTGTGCCTGCCGCCAATCCTGGGCCATGACTATCTCTGCTTTCCTACCCTAGAGGGACTGCCCCACCCACATGTGACATTATAATTCGATTTACACTGGCAATGCTCTGCTTCATGAACAAATGGAGGATCTGCATTGTACCACCAATCGATCACGGTGAGCACACCGGAAGAACAGGTAAATGCTGGCATATATTGCACGCTGAGTGATTGTTGTTTGTTGTGATGTGTGAACTTTTTTGTGATATGTCATCATCAATGTGTTGAGAATAGACTGAGAAGAGATGATTCTTGTGCTAGCAGGCAGTGTGAGACTGGGTGTTTGCTACGTTTAATGTGTAAGTGATGAATTTGAGATTCCCAAAATGATGGTGGCCTACTAGCAGCTGATCAATAATTTAAATTTTCCCTGAAGGTTATTTTTTTTCCTTCCCCTTTGAAAGACAGGAGAGTGAGTTTCCTTCACCGGGTCCAACTCCACTCCACTCCACACTGTCCACAGTCCACACTGCTTTGTTTTTGTATTGTTTTATGCTTTAGACTCCTCAAAGACTCAGACCTGACCAGTCCCCTAGATAATGCAAAGCTTGCAAAAACCAATATAATCTACACAAAAAGTGAGTCAATCTTTCCCTTCTTGTTGTTCAATAACAAAAATGTACTACTGCAGGCCGATCTATTGCATTTTGACTCAGGACACTGTTGGTACAGAGTTGGACACCATACTTGGGGTCAGACTCAGGAGGATCAGAGATGATGGAATGACTTAGGGCATGGGCATGAGGGTGACTACTGCGAGAACTGCCACCAGAAGACTTTGAAGTGGCCTAAAGGTAAACAAAAGCACCAACCTACACAAATCTGTAGTGGTGGTGGTGAGTGGTGTGACTGACAGCAGTGCGTTGATATTCAAATTGATTGGGAAAATGATATGTTGCTGTGTCTGTGTGTGCTCACTGCTTAGTGCTGTCTGGCTCCAATTCGTCGTCTAATCTAAAGCCAAGTGGTGGTTGGGTGACGGGCCTGTTGTTGAGATAACAGACATTTAGTCATGCTGCCTCTGAGTCTTCTCTTCTAGTTGCACTTCTCATGCACTTTAACTTTCAATATCATTCTTGCTTTTCAATCTACAGGCCCTGGCCTTTACCCTGCGCCATATTGGAAAAACAATGTAACATACTCACACTTACCTTACCGAACCACATCGGCCAGGCACCCAGAATTGACGGGCAGTCCAAGAGGAATGCAGATGCAACTCCCAATTTGGCAATACAGTATGTTTTTTTCTCTTCAATCATTACAATTTGTGTGTTTTTTATGCTTGCTACTTGACTCCTACAGATATTTTAATTTTATTTGATAACTGTCAAAGCTTGGTACAACAGTTACAGAACATAATGTAACTTGGGTCTCTCTGGGAGCAGACAGGCAATTTGATTTGGTTTACCTTTACTAGTACTCATCATAATGCATGCATTTCCTTTTCTTCCCATAACAAATTTATGATGGTCGGCTGATAAGATGAATGTGTGGTCCCTGTGTAGTGTTTGTCTTTGTCAAACCTTTTCCTCAATAATCCCTGCCTATCAATTCATCGAACCGTTAACCCTCTTCCCCCGGGCTGTGTGATTTATTGAGGTGTGACTAAATTTAATTTACACCATTAATTGATCACACACTTGGTGGGGCGGATGTGGTGAAAGCAACACCAACTCAAGGCAGGGCAAGGATTTTCTTCTGCCCTAAGTATAGCCCACACTGGCAATATTATGTATATTAGATTGCCCACCCATGCACAGTATTTGATATTTACATTTTTTTCAGAGGAACAGAAGTTATAATTGCCAGCATCATCATCCTTTCAGCACTAAAGGCTACACTTGTCCACTTCATAACTCGAGTCGACTTCAGCTTGTAACTCTTACTAGCTCACAATTCTGATTATTTATTTTACTTTAGCATTACTTATCATGTTTTCTCGTTTGACAGTATTCTTTTTGTGTACTACTACTAGTCGTACTCTAGTCTCCCTCTGGTGACTGTCTCAATTTTTTTGCAAAGCTTGAATATAAAACTGCATTAACTTAGTTTTTTATTTCAATTTAATTAGTTCCCTGAGAAGATTATTCCTCATCCTACAGTATGAGTTTGGCTAGGAAGGAGTGGAACCTCGCTTCTGGATCTGGTGCTTTCACTAGTATTCAACGACTAGTCTGCAAGCATGCTGCTACTGTCTACTACCACCACCATGGCACCTTGGGAAAACATACAGCCATTGCTTTCCCAAATAATCACAGGTAAGAGAAGAACTATGGAGAATTGTTGAGCTATAATAGTCTATATACCAGGTGAAAGTCACACACCCACACCCCATCCAGGGTTAATATAGTTGCAGACTGCAGAGACTAGGAAGAGATAGTAGTAGGACAAGTGAGAATACCGCATAACTATCTGTTGGTGTGCTACACTTTCGGCAGATTTTGAAAACTGGCTGCGGGCCTGCGTGGCAAAGGAAACAGTGCAAAGTAAAAGAGTAACCTCCCAAAATAGATTTAAATCATATGTACAACCATTAAAAAAGTATTTCCCTAACAAATACACCAGAAAACCCACAACCCCTGGCCCACCCCTCTCCCTAACCCCAACCAATGTCCAAACTAAAGAAAGCCCAAATAATTGTCCAAACAAATGTTCATAAATACAAATGGCGAAAACCCCAATATTTCCCCAACTCCCACATTCCCACCCTCTCCCCAACAAGTCCCACCCACCAAACAAAAGATTAAAATAGGGGCAAGAGAGACCCAGCCGTGGGCTAGGAGTTTCCGCTCCAATCGGTTGAACTGCTCCTCTATCCTGGCTTCCACTTGCGCCATCCTCAGGAGCATGTGGCACTGAAAGGCTCTATAGTCTATAGGAGGGAGCAGCAGTGGTTGATGAATGGCGGAAGGCGGCTGCCTGACTACAGCACTGTACAACTGAAGGCACTGTGGCCTGGCTGGGGCCGGGGCATTGGATGCTGCAGCTGCTGCTGCCGCCTCCTCCTCCTCCTCGGCCACCAGCCACTGATATTCAGCCCTCAAGTCCTTCAGCTTACTTTGCCGAGTCCTGGTTGCTCTGTCCTGCCTGTCGGATGATGGTGGATTGGCAGGAGTAGCTATATCAAGAAAGAAAAAAGATAAATTGTAACCAATAGTCTAAGCATAACAGTAACACATAAAATGATATAGTGACACAGAAGCACAAGCAGTACATAACATTTGCTGGTATCCTCAATTCCTCGATTATGTGATTACAGTTCCAGGCATTAAGCACTATGGAGTATGCAAGTATTCTTCTTCTCTCTCGTTTAGCTAAATTAATGTAGACATGCCAGCTCAGCTTGCACCCTAGACAGACATACTTGTGTTGCGTTATATTTTGCTACTGTCTGCAGGTGGAGCAGCTGTACCACAAATTGTCTCTTTTCCTATCATGGCCATGCTCTGTTAAATCAAATGCTCACTTTCACTTTCACCCTGACTACAACAAGGCAGATGAATAGTTACTAATATTTGAATGATAAACGGCACGACGTGAGGTACTACTATTGTAACCATGCAACCGATAGGCCACCCATGGTTGAAACTGGCGAAATACCATGGGTAGGGAGTGGGCCTCGGAGGTAGACGATTGATGATGATGATGGGGAGTAGGGGTACATAGTATATCTTGTGCTTGAAAACTTTTGAGAGTCAAGGGAGTAGTCTGAAATACAACCTCGCTTAAACCTGTGAATCAAAAACCTTGATAAAAAAACATTCCTTGTTTACTCTTCTTCCTAGGGATTTTTACATTTTTCAATCCATTTTTCTTCTAGCATTATTTTTATTCTTCACCCTTTGCTTTGCTACTCAGCCACTGTTTAAGTTTTACATTTTCTTCATCCAGTCTTCACTATGAATATTAGTACCATCCATCCATCCAAACATGGCTATCATTCTCAACAAACCTTTCACCAACATACATTTGTCATTTTAAGCACCCATGCGTCCTTGCTTCGACACATCAAACCGCTTGGAGGATTCCTTTCACCCATACACTTTCATCCACGCAGGCAGGCATAATTTCTTTCACCTTTCACCCATCCTTCACCCACCCACCCATGCATGCATACTATCAGCCACCTATGCATCCTTTCACCCACACATACTTCCCCGCCAGTCATATTACATTTCTGCCGTCCTTCCTCCTTCCATCCTTCTTTCCCATCAAGGTCTGACTCTTCTTCATGAAACGTTCTCTGCTGAGTTGAAGATTGAAGAGGCCACCATTAGTTACTCAACTCCTGCTGTGTATGCTATGGCTAAGTAAAGAGTGTCTTCAACTGTTCACAACTTAGGGGGCGATTATTATGCCGGACGACCTAAGTCCAAAAACAGGGAGATGATGGACGGAGCGCTGAAACTTTTCAGACACTCACCCCCAGTCACAGATCTGGGTTGAATCCATCATCTTTCTTTAGCTCACTTCGCCACCCCAGTTCAGACACTGCTATATGCAAATCAGTCTTGACCCTGTGCCTCATGGGAACAGTCCAGCCCGAACTCCCAAGCCATGTCTTCCCTGGACCGGAAACATGCATCCTGGGACCGGCATCGCTCTGGAAATGGAACCGAGCTACCTCCAGTCGTTGTTCCAGCCCAAGAATTAGTTCGGTTGCAATCCTATACTGTGCTATGGGAGTATGCATTCCGAACAGAATGCATGCTCTCATAGCAAAGAGCAGAGGTGCAGTTCATCCCTGCTCCCGTTGGCAGGCACCTCAAGGTGACAGGCACCTCCAGGTACCTGCCACTCGGTGCAGGGATCAACAGCGGGGGCATAATAGGTGACCCCTTGGCTGCCATCCGGCGGCCTTACAGTCATATTACATTTCTGCCGTCCTTCCTCCTTCCATCCTTCTTTCCCATCAAGGTCTGACTCTTCTTCATGAAACGTTCTCTACTGAGTTGAAGATTGAAGAGGCCACCATTAGTTACTCAACTCCTGCTGTGTATGCTATGGCTAAGTAAAGAGTGTCTTCAACTGTTCACAACTTAGGGGCGATTATTATGCCGGACGACCTAAGTCCAAAAACAGGGAGATGATGGACGGAGCGCTGAAACTTTTCAGACACTCACCCCCAGTCACAGATCTGGGTTGAATCCATCATCTTTCTTTAGCTCACTTCGCCACCCCAGTTCAGACACTGCTATATGCAAATCAGTCTTGACCCTGTGCCTCATGGGAACAGTCCAGCCCGAACTCCCAAGCCATGTCTTCCCTGGACCGGAAACATGCATCCTGGGACCGGCATCGCTCTGGAAATGGAACCGAGCTACCTCCAGTCGTTGTTCCAGCCCAAGAATTAGTTCGGTTGCAATCCTATACTGTGCTATGGGAGCATGCATTCCGAACAGAATGCATGCTCTCATAGCAAAGAGCAGAGGTGCAGTTCATCCCTGCTCCCGTTGGCAGGCACCTCAAGGTGACAGGCACCTCCAGGTACCTGCCACTCGGTGCAGGGATCAACAGCGGGGGCATAATAGGTGACCCCTTGGCTGCCATCCGGCGGCCTTACACCCATGGGGGCCCTGCTGGGGGCCCCCAAAGACAGTTTCCCAATGCCTTTCTGTGTCGGAAAGGCTTGCACAGAAAGGCAGTGGAAAACTGCCATTGTAATCCCTCGACCGGAAAGAGCCAGCCGAGGGATTGCTGAAGGCCTTCCGAATGGCAGCCGGGCTCTCTGAGCCCGTCGTCAGCCATTCGGAAAACCTGTTTGTAATAATTTCCGACCAACTCCATCAAAATGGGTCAGTCGGAAATTATTACAAACAGGAGATTACGATGCTGTAAGGATGGCTCCGACCAAGGGTATGAGCCATTCCTTTCCGCATAGTAATCGGGCCCTTAATCTCACTCTCAACAGTACAAATACACCCTTGCAGTGAGTATTGCCAATAAACAAGCCAAGCAATATGACTTACCACCGCCCGCCACTGCCACGGGCTCATCCCCTTCAGCTGCAGCATCTGCTCCCTGGATGGCACCACCGTCCCCGCTGGCCTTGGCACTGGTGGTCGGTGCAGCTAGAAAAAACATGAAACATTTTTTAGATGGTATATGCGCCTCCCTGTATTTATTTTTTTCCATAGCAAAATTCAAAATACATACACCACACACATCACTAGCAATTCTGGTACTGTGACAGTCAGAGTATGTCCTATCAAAAATGATAAAATATCCAGTTGGGCATTTTGTTTTTGTTGGTGGCAATTTTTGAAATGACTCAGTCTCAAGAAGACAACCTGTAAAGGACTGAACTGAGTGGCTAGAGCTAATGTTGAATCTGAGTTTTTGAAAAGAAATAAGAGTGGCCAACTCGCCGAACAATTGGACATGAAGTCTTCTTTTTTGGCAAATCTAATGGTGCCGTTCTCCTCCTCCTCCTCATACTTCCTTCCAGCCATGGTGCACGGTAATCAGTTCACCATCAACTGCTGCTAATAATACTATGCCTAGATAAAAAGAAGACACAACTTTGGGGTGTCCAACGTGACCATGGCCACTCTCTCGTTTTACTGATTGAGCATGAGCATGATAAAGTAAAGGAAAGCCTTCTTCTCATCTGAACAAACATGCGTAGAATACCGTACTAGTAGAGTAGTAAGCAGCAGTGGGTTCTCTGAGTCTTACAGTACCACCACTAGGCAGTCCACAAAATATATGGGGAGAGAGAAATCTGACTGAAAAACCGGAAGAAAGGAAGATATAGACAAAGGCAGTTTGAGGTGACATACCGACACTGAAAATATAAAATAACTTACTAAATAATACTACAATGCAGGGATAACAAGATTTTTGAAACGGATTAATCAAAGAGGATTTGGGGAAAAAATTAAATTAGGAAACAGGTAATAAAAAGTTCAAATTAAGGAGCAGTAAAAGTTAGGGAAATATATATTAATATTAACAACAGGAGGACTTACTGGGGCCAGCAGAGCCATCGGCCGAGGAGCGTTCTTCCTGCTGGGAGGCACCTCCAGCTCCCTCACCCACCTCCGACGACCTCTTGCCCCTGGATGCTGATGCATGTAAGACATAATTAAAGAGTCAAGAAATAATTGGTGGTAAATAAATAATCTCTCCAAAACAATTTTTGGACAGGAAACGGCAATTGCAATAACATTGAACTTTCCTAAATCATATTGACTAGTAGTAGACTAGTATCGCAAACGGGAAACAGCGTTTACAACGCTGCCATTACATCGCGTTCCTTTTACAACATGGTCGTTACAACGACCGCGTTGTTAGAACGCAATAACTTTACATCGCAAGTCATTAGATCGACTTGCTGTAGGAGGCGCTCTAACCTAAGGAATAGTATAATTTACTATTCCAACACCTTCCCTACTGTTGCACATGCTGGAGTTGGAATAGTAAATGATACTATTCCTAAGTCCAGCGCGCCCCCTACAGCAAGTCGATCTAATGACTTGCGATGTAAAGGTATCGCGTTCTAACAACGCGGTCGTTGTAATGATCGCGTTGTAATAGAACGCGATGTAATAGCATGCGTAGTAACATGCTATATTCTCGCAGACCGTCCTATCGATGCCACATTTCCTAAACCTACCTATCCCGCCTATTCCAAAGACTTTGGATTAAATTGCAATGAATTATATTTGCTTCTAAGTTCCGATCTCAGTTGCTGTCATTCTCAACCCCCTTTGACAGGCCAATTCACTAAGTCTGCATTTTGTCTATAAATGCATAGACAAACACATGCATACACCAATTGGTTGGTTGCTTGTCACTGTACGAGCTGCAAAAAGAATCGAAAGAACTGAAGTGAGAGGACGCGTGCCACTAAATTACTAATACTAACTACCACTATCTTAGTAGTGACAGGACAAAGGAAAGGAGTCTCTCTCTAGTCTGCATTATTGAACTTAAGTTCTTACATAATCACCCGAAGCGAGCGCAAATTACAAACAAGTACAATTAGGTAGTGCTGTCTAGAATAATGATCACATAATATAAGATTTGTAATCGTAACTTACCTGCATGTAAACAGCATGCTTGGTATTTGGTATTTGGGAAAAAAACATTAGCAATAACATAGAACACACATGTAATTATAATATAAATAATTAGCTACTCACCAAAGCCCCACAACCTCAACCCCTTGCAGGTCCTGCTCTCGGTACAGGATGTCCGACTACTGGTGCGTCAGCTGGTTGTGGGTGCGTCGGACCCCAGAGCAGCGATACACTGCCCGGCGCACCCACGCCCACTGCTGCTGGTGCTCCCAGAGTATGTAACCGGACCCAGGCCTATTGCCTGCTGCCAGGGTGGATGGGAGGTGCCGTTGCAAAAAACAAAACAGTGCTGCCACCTCCACCTTTGAAAACAAGACACCCCTTCTGGGCGCCGCCTTCCACAAGGAAGGCATCTCTTCTCTGCCGACTTTTTGGCAGAGGTCTCTGCCATGATGCCGGGGAGGGGGGCCCGGGGCGGAAAAGAAAATGTAGAAAGCATAAAAACATAAAGGGAGAAGAAGGAAGGAAGTAGAAAAAAATAGGAAGCAAGTAATAGCTAAAAACAGTACAAAACTCCTTAAAAACACACAAAAAGTAGAAAAAATGCTAAATATACACTTAAGAAGACCGAGGGAAAGATAATAAATAAAAAGATCAGAAAAAATTGGGGGAAAGAAGGATTGAAAAGATTTAGGCAATATTGAAAAGGAGGACCCCAGCACCATAACAGAGAAGAAAACAAGATGACAGCATGGTGAAGTTCGCGCAATATTTCTCCCCGAAAATGCAATCCGCGTTGCCGTATGGCGAAAATGCCACGCTAACGGGCGGGACAAGCAACTCCGCCCGCTCACGGAACTCTGCGTAGCGCAGCGGAGATTTTTTACTGCTTCGCGGGGTTCCAAGTAGCACGCCTATGCAAACTCCGCCCAGGGTTATTCTCAACACAAATACAATGCAATTTTATATTCTCAATTTTCTTGCTCATTGCAGGCAACCACAACCAGTGAAAACTAATCTCCATGGTGTTCTGTGTTCATTATGATTAGCTATAAGACTGTCATGTCACAAACGTTTTGCCAAATGAATGCACTCTTCATTAACAGTCAGATTGTCTTTATCATAAAAATATAATTGCAAATTGAAGTTTTAAACTTCTTTGGTCAATAATCCACTGTATGCATTTCCCCTGCTACCTGCATTTTATCACAAATAATATAATTGCAAATTAGAGTATTTAACTTCTTTGGTCAATCATCCACTGTATGCATTTCCCCAGCTTCCTGCATTTAATCTATGAGCGGTCTCTGTTCTGAAACTCTCTGGATGGATCCCTGACATAATATCGATGCATACAATATTGTAACACTAAATATAGGAAATTAAATATTGATCACAAAAATATAGACTTCCTATACTTAACTAGAATAAGCACAAATATTGAGAAGAAAAATATGGTTGTTAAAAATATCGATTTTTAACTACATCGAAAACAAAAATATTGCATACAAAAATACGCTTACCTTTAAATAAAAATATAATACGTAAAAAATATCAAAATACACAATATTGATTACAATAATATTGCCAAAATAACTAAATAATCACTAATAAATATATACTTAAAAATACACATTTAACATAAAACATTTACGTAAAATACAACAAAAATGTTTTATACACCTACTTAAATAAACAAAAATGTATTATATTTACAAAAAATATATAACAAAAAATTATACCAATACAACCCCAAAATATATAAACATTTACACTGCCGCCTAAATATTACTAAATATAGTAATATATATTTATACATACTTGTAGTCAAAAGTAGCAAACTATATATTTTACAACAAAAATAATACCTAAATTAGCATTTACCATAGAAGGACCAAACAAACAAAAGAAAATTCAAACAAAAACTAAACCAACCAATGAAATAAAACAATAAACAACTTTAACCAATAAAATTAAACAAGTAATTAAATCAACAATATAATTGGCACACTAATGTAATCAATTAACTGCCTTAAAAATGACAAATGCTGAAAGACGGGGAAACTCTGCCGGATTTTCTCACCAAACCATTACAGAAAAACTATACACATTCCAACAACTACTTAACCAAGTAAGTAAAACTTACGTTTACACTGAAACATAATTGTTATTAAACTTAAAAATCTTAAGTAACAAATAATTAATATCTTTTTACATAGACTTCCTAAAAGAAAAATCCATGCCTTGAAACAGCAATAAACTATCTGAAAATAACAACGATCGAAAAGCATCAAAAAGATACAAGAAAGTAAGTAAACATAAATCAGTACACAAGTATAAACTCACCCAAATAGCGAGCAAATATAAACCTAACAACTTCAACAGCTAGAAACTAACAAAAAATTAACATTTAAAGTGAAACGTATGATTTTTTTTCATCCAACAGTTAACAAAACACCAGCTACACATAAGAACACCCCCAGCGGAAAAGCTGCAAAATCGTGCAAAACATCTATACACAACATAGATATAAGTATACAAAATAGAAATGATTGCTTGATTTTAATTGTAAAGAATAAATATAAAATTGTTAAAATATTCTATATATGTATACTTTTACACTACATTCAGATACAATGACAGAAGCTGCAAAGTATATCATTTTGCAGAATGGAAAGCAGTTACTAAATCGCAGGAGCTACACCCACAGCTAAGAAAGTGCATCAACAGAAACTATAAACTCGAAACGTACTAAATATTATTCTAATGCATGCTGTGGGAGGGCTGCAGGAGGGCTACAAAAAATGATGTCATAATCCAAGTAAAAGAGCACAACCATCCCTCAAATGTAACAGAAATAGAAGTATTAGAGATATTGCAGGATATAAGAGAGGCAAGCACTACCTCCCTGGAACCCACAAGCAAAATCCTTAAAGATGTACTACCTAAAGTCCCGAACACATAACAAGCCAACTACAAACTATACCCACTTTAAAATGTTTAATTGCGCAAACTAAAAGAGCCACCCGTGATATCCCACCTGCCCCTAGAAGATATCAAGACAAACACATACTTGAACACTTAACAATTAGACATAATGAAGAACCTTCCCTTTTACATAGCAACCTAAATAACAAAAAACAAATCCTAATATTCTCTACAGCAGATAACTTACTAAAACTAAGACAATGTGACATATGGATGATGGATGGGACCTTCAAAATGTGTCCCAAACCATTCACTCAGATATGTACCATACATGGTGAATATTAAAACACAAATGTCCCTTTTATATATGCTCTACTATCAAATAAACAAAGCTGAACTAACTACCATCTCCTAAACCATATCAAACACAAAACAAATAATTACTACCCCTAAAAAATAATCATAGACTTTAAGCAAGCCATGATTCAAACCAATCTAAAAATGTACCCCCACACAGCCATACAAGGCCGTTACTAACATTTCAATCAAAGTATATGGAGACTCCTCCAACAATCTGCACTAAGGGC
The DNA here is from genome assembly GCA_963921515.1 of Calotriton arnoldi. Lineage (NCBI taxonomy): Eukaryota > Metazoa > Chordata > Amphibia > Caudata > Salamandridae > Calotriton > Calotriton arnoldi. The sequence continues at coordinate 330,294 of CAWUFW010011060.1, forward strand.
CTGCTTATGGGATGCACCAACGGCGACTAGGCGGTCCACCTGTCGTACTATAAGTTTGGCCGTTTGCTGAATGAAAGACCGCTGGAGCACTGTCGACACCGCCAGCCATTTGCAGTGGTCGGGGAAAAGCCACTGTCATAGGGCAGTACTGAGAAGTTCACCGGTGTCCGAATTACAAGTTGGCTCTCTGATGAGCCGACCTTTGAGGTGGGACCGCCTGCTTCGAGTCGGGAGAATCAAAGAATTTGGGGTGCATACTCATCCGTTTCCTTTTCTTATTTTCAGTCTCCAATGTGGATCCCTTCCTCCAGGTCCCCCTTCACAGCTATAGATATATATAAATATAAATATATATATATTTTTGCTATTATTATTAATATTTTTTGTTTTTACAACAGTGGTTTGCTTAAGGCCAAATCTGCATCAAAAGTGTTAAAAACACCAAGGGTCCTAGGCAATTTTTTGAGGACCCAACAATACATAATAGATGGAAGGCAGTTATAAATGCAGAACAGTACTTATCTTTGTAATGCAATTAATTTATTCATTGCATATATTTTTTGAGATAGTTTTGTATATGATGTGATAAGGTGCTCACAATTACGTGAAGAAAATGTGAAGTGTTAAGTAAAATTATTGTGAACATGCAGCAATACAAAACAACAAGATGCTTACACTCCTTTACGCAGTTTTTATATAATAAAAGAGATCATCATCAGGACAAGGTGTGTGAGCACCTAGTATTGTTATTGGGGTAGGAGCACCAAATCTACCAAGGAAAACACATAATAAGGAGATTGGTGTGGGAAGCCTATTCACCTTGTGCTGCCGGACAGGCTAGCGTGCTGGAGCATTGCAAAAATAATGATGATCGTCCGACTAAGGTAATATGAAAATAGGCACTTAAGCTCAGGTGTTTCCAGTTAATATGTGTAGATAATCTGAAGAGGTCCACTTAGAGGATTCTTAGGTGTTAATTCTTGAATATAGAATTTGGTCCAAGGGCCAACCCAGTGGGGTGACCTGAAGAAAGCGGTGAGCAGCAGAATTAATTCCAGTTTTCGCTGAGTGAATCGGGAATCCGGTCTTGCAGCTAAGTGTCCCTTCATAGCAGCAGCTTGACCCCAAAGAAAACGCCCCTTTTGGCACCAAAATCCAGGTAAGTCTGTTTTGTACCATTTACCCATTGACTAGACTGGGCACATATGGTCCAGAATCCAGCAGTGTGAAAATACTGGTAGTAGATATTTTTTCACATTTGTCATGCATATGTGTACACTGCAGTCACAAAATATACACCTCCATTGACACATATGAAAAAATAGACACCGCCGTCAGAAACACTGCTGCTGGCCCATCAACAACATTGTAATTTGGGGGACGGGCACCGCTGCCGCAACAGTCTTCTTGGGATCGCCGCTGTGGTGGTAGCACCCCCAAACTTGCAATAAGGCCCTAAGTGTACAATATTGTACAAACAGCCAATTTGCCTTTCAAATAAAAAAAATTATAGCACTAGCCTATGCCCTTGTCACAGAGGTAATCAACCTCTACAATCTACTAATAGAAAGCCCTTTCTACCAACAAAATGGAGTCAAACTTAGCCCCCTAAAGAACTATTTTGAAGACACTTGGGTTGGCAGACTCAGCCATATGAAAATCAGTCTTGACCCTGCTCCTCATGGTAGCAATCCAGTCCAATACCACAAAACCAGTCCCAGGATACTTGTTTCTGGTCCATGGAGGACCTGGCATGGGCGTTCGGGCTGGACTGTTCTCATGAGGAGCAAGGTCAAGATAGATTTGCATATGGCTGGGTCCAAACTGTGGTGGCATAGTGAGCAAAAGAACATTGGATTAAACCCAGATTGCTTGACTGGGGGTGAGTGGTTGAAAAGTTTCAGCACACCTTCCATCATCTTGTTGTGTTTGCTGTGCACCTCACCCCCTACCCCTGTCCCCCCGGCTGCCCTGAGTGAGGAGAATATTGGCCTCCTATTGAACATCTCTGTAGACCAGACTGCTCTACTGAGTGCCATCCAGGGGCTTAGCCACCATATGCAACAAATGGTAGCATACCTGCAAGGCATTCACAGCCTATATCTGGTCTACAGAGGTCTTTTCAAGGTCTATCCTCCTCACAAACTGCAGTCTCCAAACCATCCCAGCCTTGTGCCCCACCTCCCACCCCTTACCCATCCCAATTCCCTATTCCCAAACCTGTCCCAAGCACACTCGCACCTTTGCACACACCACCTCAACCAGATACAAACAGCACACCCAAACAGAAACACAAACACCACAAAAAACAGAGGGGCACACCCAAACAGCATACAGACACCACAGCCACACCCACCACCACCAGCTCATCCACACCCACCATACCCATCACTACCCGAACACCCACTAACCCATCACCATACCCACAACCACCACCACACCCACATGCACCATCACCAGCATACCCACAGACATCATATCCACCATCAGACCAACATGCCCCACCACCACAAAAGCACCCCATAAAGACCACCCCCACCACCACACCCACTTGCACCACCACCAGCGCACCCACAGATACCACACCCACATGCACCACCAAATTCACAAGCACCACACCCAGCACATCAACAGCACACTCATCCACACACAAACATACATACATTAGAAATAACACCCACAAAACACAAATATCCACACTCAGCCGAAGAACATACACCTAGGACAAAGGACACACCCAAAGATATACCACATACACCGGCAACCTCAACAGACACGCACATCACCCACTGCCACTCCCTCTACCTCCAAAACCCAACTGCCTGCTGACCATCCTATCCATTTTCCTCATAAAGATGTGCTTTTTGCCCTTGCCTTTACCCCTTCCACAGCCCAACCCACCCCTCCCAAACACCAAGCCACCCCTTCCATAGCCCAACCCACCCCTTCCAAACGCTAAGCCACCCCTTTCCAATACCAAGACTACCCCTCCCAAACCAGAAACGACCACTCCCAAATCCAACCCCCCCAGTAGACTCAGGCAGTAAACTCTGCTCCGCTCATAGAGTGTGCAGAATTTGGGCACTCTGCACACTGCCGCAGAGCGCAGAGTTCCTGGATTACTCCTTCCGGCTGAGGAGGTTTTTTTTCCATTTGCATGCTCTAAAATTTGTTTCAAAAAGAACAATTGATGAACAGAATGCAGAACAATGTCATACATTCATCCCAGTACAGAGATCTGGGCCTAAATCCATCATTTTTTTGCTCACCATGCCATTCCAGTTTGAACCCAGCCATGTGCAAATCAGTCTTGACCCTGTGCCCAATGGGAACAGTCCAGCCCAAACTGCCAGGCCAGGTCCTCCCTGGACTGGAACCAAGCATCCTAGGACCTGTTTCGGGGTTTCACCCCTCATCAGCCAGGATAGCTTGACTCTAGTGGCATGGAGAGCACTGGACCCACGTCTGGGCATACCCGTCTCACTTGGGGTGACAAATGCAAAAAAGAACAATTGATCGACAGAATGCAGAACAATGTCATACATTTACCCCAGTACAGAGATCTGGGCCTAAATCCATCGTTTTTTTGCTCACCATGCCATTCCAGTTTGAACCCAGCCATATGCAAATCAGTCTTGACCCTGTGCCCAATGGGAACAGTCCAGCCCGAACTGCCAGGCCAGGTCCTCCCTGGACTGGAACCAAGCATCCTAGGACCGGTTTCGGGGTTTCACCCCTCATCAGCCAGGATAAACTAATATTGCATTTGTCTGTACTCATTCAAAATGCAAAAAAACCATGTTACAGTAGATGTTTTTCTTGCTTGTTTACTTTTAGGTGCACAAGAGAAAAAGAGACATCACCCACAGTACTGCCAAACAGAGGGCCTGTTCAGTGATATCAGTCCTCCAATCTCTTCCACTTGTGCAGCTTAGTGCCTCTGCCAACTGAGAGCTTTGAGATGGCCCCAAAGAAAGTTGCTCCCAAGAATGTGGCCAATGAGAAGAAGCAGCTTTTCACCAGTGGCGTGTTGGCCCAAACCTTGTTATGACAACGTCGTGGGGCTTCCGCACTGGCCTCCATTGAGAAAGCTTGGAGCAGCACTCCCGCATCAACAGCACTACCCCCACTTAAGCACAAGACCATGTCTGTCAGCAAGGCAGCCACTGCAATCATGGTGATGCAGACGAGCAGTGATGTTAAATTGCATCTGTCCCTTTTGTGAAGTAGTACCCAATCATTTTAGGAAACATAGCAAAGTGGACAGCAGCCAGCAATAGTACTTCTTTCTGATGTTGCAGCAGAACAGGAGGTCGTGTTTTCTGCCGCGCAAGGACCTCCTCTTTTAGAATCATTGGCTCCCAGACCTCCAACAAGGAAAAGGGAGGGCACTACTCTACCATCTTCTCCAAGCACCACTTCTGATGATGATGATAGGGACATGGCATGAATCCCTCTAGAGTCCGGGAGACACCAGGAGAGACAAGGGAAAAGAAAGGTTTCTGAAAGCCTTAGAATTATGGAAGGGATTGATGAGAAGGATGACGACAATGAGCTAGTCATTGTGGAAGGTGATACAGAGGAGTCCGACATTGCTATTCAACTTGCTCTGAAGGATGTGGCACAGGTAGCACCACTAGCTCCCATATATGCAAACTTGGGGCTGAGCCCTGCACTAACCCCTAACTCAGTAGAAGTATGCACTTCAGAGACACAATCGATGACATGCCCACCTACCTCCAGTTCTTCTTTAGGCATTGTCAGTGGCCCAATAAAAAAGTACTTCTCCCCAGTTTGGGAAGTTTTTTTACAGTTAGCATACATGGGGAGCACATTGCACTATGCAACATTTGCAACACAAATGTACGTCAAGGTAGCCTGGTTCACATTATGGTACTGGAGTTCAAGCGACCTATTTGAAAAAACATCACACAATCCGGTGGGAGGAGCACCTTAAAAAAATTGCTGAAAGTGGTCGTGGTGATGAAGTTGAGGAGAGCAGGGGAACATCAGCTACAAGTCTAATCATGATGGGAGGTGATGATGAGGAAGAAAAGGGTGACATCCTCGCACAAATAAGCCCTGTCCCCAGCAGTGCACCAACAGAATCACCAGCCTCAGTGACTTCACAATGGCACAAGACTCAGAATCAGATAGAGACAACACAGCATACAGTGACTGACCCATCACGACGCACGCTGAGCCTTCCACCACCTGCTTCTCAAAAGTTGCCTGCATCAGTGGCCCCAGAAAAGAGGAAAAAAATATAGTCTATTACGGGCATGTTTAGGCATTAGGGGCCCTACGACCGCAACCACCCAACGGCACGTTTGCACAATAGGAAGGTGGCAAACATTTTAGTGCTGGAACTCCTCCTTTTTTCTTTTGTGGAAGGAGTGGGATTCTTAGAATTTGTGGCAGCCATCTGCTCGAAATGGAAGGTTCTAAGTCGGGCCTATTTTGCCAGAGTTGCTGTTCCAGTGCTGCATCACGATGTGCTGCAATGGGTTGGACAAGCTTTACAGCAAAGTGTTGCTCACAATAACCACCTGATGACAAACATGTGGACCAGTTGTCAGGCGACTGATTACATGTGCATCACAGCACACTGGATCTTTTTTGCAGGTGTAAAGCAAAATCTATCTACAAGTCTTGTCCCTTGGGGGCGCTAGAGGGCGCCAGGCAAGATGGCCGAACTTTAGTGCAGCTCGGCCCGGCTGATCACCAATCCGACTAAAATCCGCTTAATATTGCGGCATCGACGCCTGCAAACGGATGCCCTGCATCGTGTTTGCACCCTACAGCCGGTGGGGAAACAGCGGCTCCCTGCTGGCACTGTGGCGACTGTGATTTGCAATCTGTGAAACGCCTGGTGAGCTACAACATGGCGGCCGCCGCTGCCTGACAGGGAGTCTCATCGCTATTGCTGCCCTGTGTGCCTTGAACTGCCGGCGAGCAGGTGGGACCTGCGAGTGACGACCCTATCTGCCGGAGGGTGCTGTGGCCAGCCGCCTGTGTCGCCTTGGGAGTGGCGGCGGTGAAGGCTCATTTTCACACTCTTTTCCACTGACCAGTGGGCCGTTGTGCAGTGCGGTGGCCTGCCGCGGCCCACTTGCACGGGAACATTTGCTGCTGCTGCCGCATTAATCAACAGGATCTGCGGCAGATGCGACATTACCTGCCCTCGCCTGAAGTGTGAAGCGGAGGGGCCCCTGACATCGGCAGCTGAGCTCTAGAGGGCCTGGGGCGCCACGGCCTACCTCGCTGCACATCCCGGTGCAGACCCTGCCTGGCCCCCTGCTGGAGACGCAACTGACTCCTGCTGTGATCGGACCGTGGATCGAAGGGCTGACGACGCCAACTACGGGCGGTGGTGAGTGGGGTGCGGCTGGGCTCCTTGCCTTTAGCTGCGGTGGTGGGTGGGGGCGGGAGCGTACGGCCACGCTTTGCGTGCTGCGGCCTGTGAGTGAGGCGAGAGGTGATTGGCGACTGTGTGTTCCTGCGCGGCCCTGCACAGCTTCCATTTCTCGACCAGGCCTGGGAGGCTCCCCCCCTTACAGTGTGCATTGACTCATACCTACGCTACCTCCCTCCTCTCCGCGCCGGATGCATCCGGGCCTCCCGCGCCGGTGGCAGTGAGCTTGTATGCCACATCAGAGCTGCTGGATGTGTACTGGTTCCTGATCGCACGTTGGCTGCAACCTGCCGGTGGAATCGGGGGGACGGGGACAACTCTGCGGAGGCCATTAGGCTGTGCTGCCTTACACCTCACGTGCCTGGTGTTTGTTAGATCTTACCTGGGATTGGCTTGCTGCTGATTCTTGTTACATTGACTTTCTCCAGTGGGTGGTTGGGTTCTGGTGAACTCCGTTTGGCGCTGGAACCTGCTGTGCGGTACGCCTGTGCCCGCTGGTTGTGGTGCGTGTTCCTCTGTGCCCCGGCTGCGGTGGTGTAGGACCCTTATTCGTCTTGCTATTGACAGCCATGGGGAGAACCGACAAGACGCAGCCTCGCCTCACGTTTGAGGCATGAAAATCAACCAAGTCGCAGCACAGGGCGGACTCGGAGGCGGACGCCCAGGGAGAAGGCCCCCCCACGCTGGAAGCAACTCTGCTCGCCATGCAGAAGAGTCTACAATCCATCGAAGGGACTATGGCATTGGTAAATCACAGACTGGACCATATGTCATCCCAACTGGAGAAGCAGAATACGAGGATGGGGAAATAGAGCAGCGCGTCTCCACAAACGAGGATGGTCTTAGCGAGGTGACTGACAAGGCGCTCCACATGGAAAAGGTTTTAGCGCTTACTCAAGCAAAGAACGAGGATTTGGAGGCCCGGTCATGCCGCAACAACATCCACATTACAGGCCTTCCTGAATCCACCAATACCGGCAGGATGGAGACCTTTATCGAGACTCTGGTCAAGGACATCTTTGGCCCCGAGAACCTCTCTCCTATGTTCATAGTTGAGCGAGCCCATCGTTCGCTGGCAGCGCGGCCGGTTCCAGGAGCCCCACCTCGCCCTATAATTGCCCGCCTACTGAACTACAGAGACCGGGATGTCATCTTGCGGCTTGCTAGAGAAAAGGGTACAGTTACCCACCAGGGGAACGCACTGTCTTTTTTCCCTGACTTTACGGTGGCCGTTCAGTCGGCGAGACGAGAGTTTGGTGCAGTTAAAAAATTCTTGCAGATGGAGGGCATACCCTATGCCATGCTGTACCCCGCCCGGTTGCGAGTGGGCCCGGATGGGGATTGTAAAATCTTCACGTCCCCCAAGGCGGCCATGGACCATGTCAAGAAGTTGAAGCGTAGACGGTCTGAGACGCCCGTGGATCAGGACGACAGGGAGCAGTGATTGTGCATCTGTGGCTGCTCTATAACAGTGGTCCCTGCTCGGCAGATTCGACAGGCTTGGCATTTCACGCTGGGCCCTTATGCTTCGGATGTCGCCTGGTTATAATCACGTTGACTATTACCTGTTGATTGTTGCTGTATTGTCTATGCTCTGCATTTTCACCCTCCTTTATTGCAGGATCCATTTGCGCTGGTGGTGGCAGACTCTGCCCCTGACTCTGGCTCTCTTGGTGGGCATGGTCCTCACTTAATATGCTGTGCAGTGCTATTCCCCCTTTTCTTTTGGCACACGGCATAGGTGGCGGGTGGATGGCTGCGGCTGCCTTCAGATGTCTCTCTTGTTGCCTGTGCTTTGGTTGTTCATACTGTAATGTATTGTACTCCCTGCTCTTTCCTCCTCCGGTGAGATCTCTTTTGCAGACGCTCCCTGAGGCCCCCAATCATTCAAGCTAGCCGCCTTGTAGCGACGGCAACAACTGTTGGACTGGATGTATTCGATGCAATGTATTTTGGTATCTGTTCGTACATCCTCACTCATGTCTTTGCCCCGATCAGCCACCTCCTACTACGTGGGAGGCTAGTAGCACTCTGGTGTTCCCCCCATGGGTGTTCCCCAAAGAAAGTTACGCTCATCTTTTTTCCCATGTTGGGGATTGTTTATGTTGGGACGGGATGGCTTTGGCAAGTTTGGGTCGCTGAAGTGGGTGGGGGGTTGTGGGGGGTGGACTGGGTGGGCCTATTGGCACTTTCATCTTGTAATTTCAGTGTACCTCTATGGCTTGGTTCCCATGCTTTATCTCACACCACTGATAGCATCTAGTTTGCGAGTCCATGGGTAGTAACATAAAGTTCCTTACCTGGAACGTGCGTGGCCTAAATAGCCCCAAGAAGGTACGATCTGTGCTGGCACACTTAGACCGACTGGACGTCCAGGTGGCGTTCTTACAAGAAACGCATCTTACACAACACTCTGAAAAGGCGGTTGGCGCCCGCTGGGCGGGGCTCAGGGTTGCTTCCTCTTATTCCTCTTACGCTCGGGGGGTGATGATCTTGGTGAAGAAAGGGGTCCTGTTCACTGTGCTCCACACGGAGACAGACACCCAGGGCAGGGTAGCGCTGGTTCATGGTCATCTCGGTGGTGTGGGGGTCCTTCTGGTGAATGTCTATGGCCCAAACGTTGACAATCCTTCCTTCTTCACAGATGTTTGGCGCCGAATCTCCAGCTTCCCTCCGGCTGAATTGCTCTGGGGTGGTGACTTTAATGCCTGCCTCGATGGGCAGCTAGACAGACAGGGTAGCGTGGCGACACGACACAGACAGGCAACTGAGGCGTTACTGGGTTTTCTCGATGCGGGAGCTGCACGGGATATTAGGCGCATGCGGCACCCTGGTACACGCGAAAGTACATTCATCTCCACGGTGCATGGCACATGGTCCCGCTTGGACTATTGGCTTCTCTCGGAGATGGCATGCACTTGGGTTATTGATGTTCGCCACCTGGCCAAAACTCTGTCAGACCACTCCCCAGTGCTGTTAGAGATGCAGGCCCCCTCTTGAGAGCGGCCCCCGTTTCAATGGCGACTGCAGCCCTATTCACTTACAGACCAGGTGTTCAGGTGCACAGTTGGCGCGGCCATTGGTAACTTTTTTAAAGAAAATGCCGGTTCAGTGGATAGTGCTGGGGTCTTGTGGGAAGCATTTAAGGTAACCATCAGAGGCGTCTGCATGGGGGCGCAGTCCGGGGTTTTGAAGGATCTGCATCATCAAATAAACAAACTGGCGGATGAAATCTCTGCACTGGAGCGCGAATACGCCCAAAATCCAGCCTCCAACCTTCTAGCTACTATACGGGAGTTGGTAACTGAACATAATGATACAGTGGATCAGGAGCTGGCACATAGGTCACGGCGCTACACTGCTCGTTACTATGGTGAGGGTGGTCGCCCTAGTGGCTCGCTTGCTCAGAAGCTAGCTGCACCGCGTAGCCAGGACTACATAACAGAAATGCTAGACCCTGAGGGGATGGCGCACTATACTTCCTCTGAAATTAGTGAGGTGGTGCTGGACTTCTACTCCAATCTCTATTTGGAGCCGGCGCAGGCGCCGGCTGCCGATATACATGCGTATTTACACGATATCGCACTGGGGTGGCTGTCCCTCAACCAACATGAATACCTCACACAGTCCTTTGACGTGGAAGATGTAAAACTGGCCATTATGTCGCTGCCTACGTGTAAGGCTGCGGGCCTGGATGGACTCCCTAGTGAGTTCTACAAGGCGTATGCAGATGACCTTGCGCCCAGACTTCTAGACGTCTTTGCGGAGGCGTATGACAGTGGTACTCTCCCCCCAACGTTAAAAGAGGCCCTACTAGTCATGCTTCTTAAGCCGGATAAGCCTGCTAATCGGTTCGATTCCTACCGCCCCCTCTCCATCATCAATATAGATGCCAAAATATTGGCAAAAATGATCGCCAGTAGGCTTCAACCCCTTATCCCTAATCTGGTTCTCCCGGATCAGTCGGGGTTTGTCCCCGCCCGGTCGACGGCACAAAATTTGCGCACAGTATTCTCCACCCTGCATTATTTCGAGGCTGACTTTCAGGCAGTGGCTGTGCTACTAGACTCAGCAAAGGCCTTCGATTCTCTGGAGTGGGAGTTTATGTTTACAGTCCTGCTCAGAATGGGATTACCGCCCTTTTTAAAAAAATGGATTCACTTGCTATACGAGGCACCTGCGGCGCGGGTGCGGGTCAATGGCTGGGTTTCCACTGCGTTCCCAATCAGGCGAGGCATGCGGCAGGGCTGCCCCCTGTCAACGATGCTTTTCGCGCTGGCATTAGAACCACTGGCTTGCAAGCTCCGCCAATGCCATGCTCAGGCAGCGTTGCGCTTTAGACAGCGTCCATTGGTGGTTTCAATGTACGCCGATGATATGCTCCTGTATGTCCGAGAACCTGAAACACATCTCCCAGGATTGCTTCGTGAGTATATCAAATTCGAACGTTTCTCAGGGCTAGGCATAAACTGGGCAAAATCGACGGTATTTCCGCTAACTGTAGGTATGCAGCGCGTGGAGCTGGACTTCCCATTAACTTGGTCCACTGACCCAGTCAAATATTTAGGGGTATGGCTACACAGGGACCCTGAGGTGGTTGTTTCTGAGAATTATGGCCGCGCCCTGACCCACATCTCTGATCGTGCAGTACGATGGGCCCAACTCCCGCTCTCCTTAGCTGACCGCATTGCCGTGGTCAAAATGACATTTCTGCCCAAACTACTTTATTTGTTTATTAATATTCCTATCCGTCTCAATCTCGCGGTGTTCCGCTCTATTCAGTCAGTACTGCTGTCCTTGGTGTGGGGTGGCAAGAAGCCCCGATGCAGCTGGGAGGTGCTAGTATTGCCGTTCGAGCGGGGAGGTTTTGAGGCCCCTGACATGCGCTTATACTATCTTTGTGCACAGGCCCAGTTTGCTCATTATTGGTTCTTCCCGCAGCGCTTCCAACCGCACGTATATTGAGGCCAATGCTGTTCTTCCGCTAGCCCTCGTCGCGACGACCTTGTCTGGTGGCGTTGGTGGACCCAGGACTGAAATTAATCCTGCACTTTGCACCGCATGGGCGTGGAAGATGCTTGCGGCACGTGCAAAATTGCAATATCTCTACGCCTCGACATTGCCACTCGCTGCGCACCCGGATATCTCTGCTGCAAAAGAGCCAGCTGCTCTCAAAACATTAGGTGCGGTGGGAATAACATACATAGGGGGTCTTTATAAACATGGCCGATTCAGATCGCTCTCTGACATACAGGGTGGCAGGGATCGAGGGTTAATGCTGGGGTTCACTTATGTGCGCGTGCGGCAGGCGATACGTACCATCTATCCCAACTACCCAGAGGAACCCAAGCCGCTATTGGCGCTGCAGGCGGTGCTGGCGGGGCAGATCGCACAGGCCTGATAACGAAACTGTATAATGCAGCTCTTAGGGAACGAGAACAGCTTGATTCCCCTTCCTATAGTAAATGGGTGGCACTATTGGGTACCTCTTTGTCACCGGATATATGTGGAGGTTCTGTTGCGCTCTAACTGGCCGGCTAACGGCAAACTGTAACCTCCGCATCATCCATTTTAAATACCTGCACCAGTTATACTATACCCCTCTTCAACTGATGCGCTTTGGATTGCGGGAGAGCGCTTGCTGCGTACGCTGTGGGCAGGGGGATGCGGGCTTCTTGCATCCAGCATGGAGTTGTAAAGGTATAAATAGTTTTTGGGAAAAGGTTACGAATTTGCTCACGAAAGTGGTGTCGGAGCCAGTGCTCTGTACTAACCCTGGGCGTAGTTCGCATAGTAGCGCTACGCGTAGCTACGCGAAGTGCACTTCGCACTACGCGAGCTACGCGTAGCACTACGCGAATTGCGTAGTGCGGTAGGAAATGCTGTTCGCAATGATTGCACAGTGCCGGATGCTTGTCCGCACTGTGCAATCATTGCAAACGGCATCTTGCACAGTGCAAGCGGTCGTTTTCTGCAGCTCGAGTAGATTTGTACTCGAGCAGCAGTTTTCTCAACGCGGACTGGTAGTTTCTCATCGCGAGCGGTCGCGAGCATACCCGACCACTCGCAATGAGAAACCTGACCTCCCCGCGTTGAGAATCTCGCCGGGAGGTTTATTTTCCACGCTCGCGATCGGCAACTTGATGTTGCTGATCGCGAACGAGGAAAAAGTCTCGCCGGGATGTTATTTTGCTCGCTCGCGGTCGCCAACTTGATGTTGAGGACCGCGAGCAAGCAAAAAATGCCCGTAGCGTAGTTTTCCGCCCAGGGCTACTCTGTACCCCTGAGGTTTGCCTATTGGGCTGGGTAAAGACACTTAAACCCTGTATTCGCAGATTGGTGGCTGTTTCAACCTTACTGGCTAAAAGAGCGGTGGCGCAGTGCTGGGGCTCCAGAACCACCCCAACACTGAAAAAGTGGGTCCGAGATTTACTTTATTGCAAGGAGCAACTGGAGATCTACGCCGAGGAATTGCCTGAAACTTCACGCCCTAAAGACTTTTGGGCTCCGCTCACTGTGTATCTTCTGGGTAATCCTGATTTATAAAGTTGATGTAATTTGATGTTCTTGATTTGTCTAACATTAGGTCTGCCAATTGCTGCATTACTGCCGACGGTGATGAGATGATGTCATGGGAGTTACTGTATTTTCTCTTTTGTGCCATGGGGATTAGGGGTTGAGGGTGTGGGGAGTTCCTAGGGTTGTTACTTGTACTATGGAAAAGGCTTGCTCTGTTTGAGATCCTTGATGTCTGCTCTGGCCCCTTTTGGGGGACCTTCTGTGTAACATTCAAGCTTAACAATAAACAGATACAAAAAAAAACCTCAGAAAAAAAAAAAAAAGTCTTGTCCTTTAAGAATGTTTCAAGAGTATTCGGCGGAATGCAACCACAGCCATGTTCGCCATGGAGAAATCACATACAGCTGAAAACATCTTGGATGAATTTAACAGCAAGGAGTCTGAATGACTGCAAACCAGAGATCTCAGAATTGGATTTATTGCCACGGATATTGGCAGTAACATAGTCAAGGCCATGGCAGACGGTGGCTATTTCGGGGTCCTGTGTTTGGCCAATTGCATCAACCTGGTTGTACAAGACTTTCTAAAAAAAGAAGACATAACCAGTAGCATACTGACCACCTGCAGAAGAATCTGCACTCATTTCAGTCATTCTTTTAAAACCCAGAAGCAATTGCAGATTATTCAACATGCTAATAGAGTACCAGTTAAAGCCCTGATACAGGAGGTGTCAACACGTTGGAACTCGACCTATTCTATGTTGCAACGTCTGTTTGAGCAATACACACAGATCAATGAGTATGTCATTCAAAGAAGAGTGGATGCAATTGGGAAAGCTATGACCATGGATGCGGACAAATGGGGCCTAGTCAATGCCTGACACAGATGCTACTCCCTTTTGAGGTTTTCACACGGGACGTTAGCAAGGAGGACAGTACGATGAGCCAAGCTATCCCATTGTTGCATCTGCTACAGGACTAGCTAAAGAAGGTGTCTGAAAGATTCACACTTACAGGTGTGAACAAAAACACAGAAGCGCATGCCTTGATTGAGAGCTTACTCTTTTGCTTGGCTTGTATTGGAAGGCTGCAAAATTACATTACCTCATCCAAGCAGTACATCTGTGCCACACTACTTGATGAATGGTGCAAAAAAAATTGTCTTTTTCTGAAGGGGATGTTTCAAAATACAAGAGGTGGATTGTTTTTTTAAATACATCTTTATTGTTTTTTATTTGCAGCCAGTATTAACTTACAAAGGGAAGCAAACAATTAAAATGTTTTGTTACATTGACTGTTTCATATTAGCCATGACGTACATTTCTACCATCCTTCCCTTGTTTTATTTTTTGTGTACACCAAGTAAAAACAACTAAACTTTTAAAGTCCCCCCTCCCACCCCAACTTGCTTCTGATATGTAGTAATACCAATGCCAGTCTAGTACAGTGTGCATTGAATTCCCTCTGTCAGGTGTGGTTCAAAGTGCTGCTGGTTTGGATAGACATCCTCTGGCTGTCGTCCGTGTCCTTTCCCTCCCGCCTGCCAAGGTCCTGCTGTGTGCCCAGGGCAGAACCTATCAGATCCTATATCATCGTTCCCCAGGCCAGTAGCACTTCCGGCAATTTCTCGTCTCTCCTCATTTTTCTCATATGCTCCTCTTCTGCAGTTGCCCACTCTTTTAGGTCACCCTTCCATTTGTCTCTGGTTGGGCCTCGTGGGGTTAGCCAGTGTATTACTATACGTCTTTTGGCCACCTGTGAGGCCCAATACTAAAAATCATCTACTGGTCTTACGCTTTAAGTCTCTAGGCAGCAGTCCCAGGAGACAGCTCCTCAACTCCAGGGGAATCTTCCAGCCTGTTACTCGGTTAAGTTGCTCCATCACATTCAACTAGTACTCCTTTATCATGGGGCAGTGCCATCCCATATGCATGAAATCTGCGGCTGGATATTGACATCTGTGACAGCGAGAGTCTCGTGTCGAGCATATGACCTGCAGCCATGTAGAAGATAGATATGTCATATGTATGATGTTGCATTGGATCTGTTTGAACCGTGCACACACTGATACTTTCTGGACTTCTCCATGTATACGAGACCAGTCCGCAGAAGATAGGGGCTCCCTTACTCGCCGCCTGCCATCTTTCCTCTACTTTTAGTGGTTTACCCTGTCTGTCTGCCAGTAATGACCTATAGAGGTGAGTCACAAATTTGCGCCCTCCCGCCATAGTAATCATAGTTACTAATGAATGCGTGGGGTCTGGGGCCTCTGGAAATGTTGGCCAAAGTTGTCGCGCCTTGGTGGCAATCTTTGCGTATTGCAAGAACTGCCCCTCGCCTAGTGGAAATGTTTCAATTGCGTCTGGCAGTGTAAGAAATCTACCCTCAGGGTACAAGTCAAGTTGTGGATTGTTGAGCAAGATGGAGCGCTGGAAGAAGAATGGCTGGAACTTAGATTCCTGCTCTGCAGTTCTGGGCTGCTCCTTCAACTGCCAGAGAGGGCAGTCTTGTCTCACAGCAGCCAACACCATCGACTAGAACACCGGCAACAACAGCAACAGAAGGATCGGACTCAACCTCTGCATTTTATTGGTATCAAATGTTAGGGCTTAAGTCCTATGCAGAGGCGATGGTAAAAGATGTAGCGCAAGTGGTAGAACCAATGACCATCCAGGGGTTGTTCCAGGAGTATCAGGATGATCCAAAAGAGATCTATGTGGATCAAAACCCATTGATGTATTGGTAGGGAAGATTCACCAATGGCCAGAGCTCAGAAGCCTGGCAATAACCTATCTGGTTTGTCCTATTGCCAATGTGTATGCTGACCATGTGTTCAGTGCAGCTGGCACAGTTGTTACAGTGAGAAGGACCAGTCTCTTGCATCAAAACATGGAAAGATTTACCTTGATGAAAATAAACCAACATTTCCTACCATGCAATCACACCATTCCTGAAACAGCACAGGAGGAGGTTGATTGGTCAGAATCAAGTGTGTTAGCTGACCAACTTCTGTGTTAACCACCTGAATTTGAGGATGAACTCAACTTCCTGGACTGAGTATGCCAGTGCCACCCTAGAACCTTTTAATTATTTTTCGTTGAACTTCTTTCTTTGCAAAAAAAAACTAGCTAGTGGAACATCATGTTTGTGTCAGATTTATGCTGCCCCACCATTTTTCTGTCACATATATTGCCGAATTACAGTTGGACCAGTGTGCAGTGAAGAAGCCTCCACAATTCCTTCCTGACACTGGAGGCAATACCTGCCTCCCTCTCATGTCTCTCCTTTTTTGCATCACTTAACAGGGCTGCCCCAGAAGATCGCTGATTTACAAGAGTGCCAATACCAAATTCCAATGTGTTGCCTGGGTCAAATATACAATTCTGTACCTACTACCTAACCTACCCGTGCTTGGATTGGAAGAGGTAACTAACCCCTTCGATGCTCATGACGAGCTCAGCTCGTCATGCTGCGCGGTCGCGCTGTGCGCATGACGAGCTGAGCTCGTCACGACCACACCCGCGATCGGAATGTCCAGCACCTTGGCGGAATTCCGATCGCGGCGAAGCGGCTAACGGTACTGGACTCTCTTCGAGAAAAGGCTGACAGAGGCACTCCCCAGGCCCTGGTGCTGTTAGATCTCTCGGCCGCCTTTGACACGGTCGACCATGGTATATTGGCAGACCGTGTCAGTGAGGCAGGCATCCAGGGCCCAGCCCTTAGTTGGATCAACTCTTTCCTGAAAGACCGTTCTCAGGCGGTCCGTATTGGCCAGTTCACAGCCCCCAAACTCAAAACCACGTGCGGGGTCCCACAGGGTTCCTCGCTCTCCCCGCACCTGTTCAACCTCTACCTTCTCCCACTGATCAGATCCTTGAAGGAAAGGAGAGTGGTCACTTTCAACTATGCCGACGACATCCAACTAATGTTCACAATTGATAACTCCTCCCAGTCAATATCTGACTTTCAGTCCACCATGAAATTTATTCGTCATTGGATGGACCACAACCACTTAAAACTTAACCCAGGCAAAACCGAACTGGTTCTGACAGGTGGTGGTCACAATCAGTGGGGCCCACACTACTGGCCAAACAAATTGGGACCCCCCCTGTCCCCTCCCCCTCAGTGAAAAGCTTAGGGGTCACCATAGGCAATGACCTTTCCCTAAAATCTCATGTAGGCTCTGTGATCTCCACCTGCTTCTTTCAGTTGCGTAAAATTAGAAAGATAAGCAGGCTACTGACCCAAGCAGCTCTGTTACAGGTCCTGATGGCCATGGTCCTGTCACGTCTAGACTACGCCAACGCAATCTATCTTGGTCTACCACTCGGCCTTACTAAACGGTTACAGATGGTACAGAACCAAGCGGCTAGACTGACATACAAACAGCCCAGGTGGCAACATGCTTCCCCCCTCCTTAGGAAGCTGCACTGGCTCCCTATTCCCCAATGCTGCGCATTCAAAATTGGCTGCCTGGTGTTTAAATCCTTGAATGTCCGGAGCCCTAAATTCATAGATAGCCTCATTTCTCGCTACACTCCCTCACGAAACCTCCGCTCGGCCCAGCTCCAACTTTTGACTGTCCCTACCTTCAAGCTGAAGCGCCAAGGGGGATGTAGGTTTGCAACTCTGGCCCCCCGTCTGTGGAACTCCATCCCCCTGGAAATTAGGTCAAGCACTGACCTACTGAGATTCAGAAAATCTCTCAAAACATGGCTGTACATCCAAGCTTACGAATGAACTGTTCCGGGTCGGCACCCCCCCTAGTACTCAGCGCCATGAAACCAACCGGTGTACGAGCGCTTTATAAATCGTTTTTTTAACATAACATAACAATGAGTGAGTGATTGTGAGTGATGATTGATGATTTATGTGGTGGCAGACAGGGAGGGTGATCAATTAATAGTAAACTTGATTTTGAAAAATTACAATGTTTGGTGCCTGATCGGTGATCATTTTTCCTGCAAGTGATTGGGCGGACTTACTTAGCGAAAATTTACCTGTATGGTCCACTCCTATCCTTCTTTCTTTCATCACCTAGAAGGGCTGTTCCAGAAGATCATTTGATTTTCAAGACTGCCAAATTCCAATGTGTTGCTTGCATCAAAGTGGAGATACAATTGTGTACCTACCACCCTGCTTAGATTAGAACAGGTAACTATTGCACCAATGAGTCATATATTATTGAGTGATTGTGAGTGATGATTGATGATTCATGTGGTGGCAGACAGTGAGGGAGGATGTTCAACTAATTTCTAAACTTGATTTTGATGATTTGCAAGGTTTGGGGCCTGATGGGTGATCATTTTTTCTGAAGCTTATTGGCCCTTTCACAAACAGGGAGATTTACTTGCAGGGTCCACTTCTTTTTTCTGGTTCTTCAGAGACCAGACCGGTCACTTTAGTTAATAAACACATACCTATACAAAACACTGCAATTTTGACTCTCTACTTGTTGTTCAACAGCAGTGCACTACATGTCTATCTTACCTGGGTCGGGACTGGGATGGAGTTATTCGGAGACAGGAGGAAGATGGAAGAACTCAGGGTGGGACTACCTCATCAACAGCTAAAAGAAGGAAGTTATTGACTTCAAAGGGAAACCATGACTCTAGGGCCTAGTACTCAGCCATGTGGAATGGAGAGAGGTGCGTTGATGTGGGAAATGCTGCTGAGCGTGTGTGTGGCACGGCTGGCATAAGTGAAACTTCAAGTCATCTTGTTTTTAGCTCTGCCTCTGAGTCGTCTTGGTACATTCCTCATGAAGCTTACCTTCCTTCTGTCCTTCTCATAGACTCTACAATACAGTTTCTGTTTTACAATCAACAGGCTTTCTTGTCTCCTGCACGAACGAAAGGCGAAAGCTGAGCTCAACACTCCTGCTTACCTACTGGACCGGTCCAGACAGGCACCCAGGAGTGACGGACATTCCAGAGGAGAATGCAGAAACACCACCCAACTTGGCAATACATTATCATTTATCTTTTAGCAGTCATATTTTTAAAACTGAGTGGGTTCAATTCACTTCTCCATAATTTGATTTTCTCAAACCTAGAAGACAAAAGATTTAGATATCTGATAACTTGGGTCTCTGGGCAGAAGGACTGTTTGCAAATACATTTAGCTGCACTGTGTCATACTCATTCCTTTGTTTTATTCCACAACAGATTGATGATGATGATGTGCTGCTCATCACCCTCATGAATATTGTTCTTGTGTTGTGTTTGTCTTTGTCACACCTTTCCCATCCATTCATCAGACCACTAACACTCTTCCCCCAGGCTATGTGATTTTTTTGGGAAGTTTGTCTTAATCTGCACCAAACAGATCCCACACATTTGGTGGGGCGGATGTGGTTAAATGCGACACCAACTCACTGAGGTATCATCTCTTGCCTGAGCAATAGTCCACACCAGCCCCACTTACCCAACCACGAACAATGTCATTGCTCAATGTCAACATTTCAGGCCTTTGTTATGCGTAAATAAAACACTGAACCTTGTCACCATTGCTAAGAATAATTTACTTTTGCTAGTTTTTGTTATAATATGTGGTATTCTTTTCCTTGATGTGCCATGGTGGTAGTAGCCTGTCCTCAGTCTTTTTAAATCTATAATATTAATGTATATGTATAACTGACTAACTCTCTGTTTGTCTTTCAATTTAGTTACCCGTGATCCTTTTGAATAATCCTTCAGTTGGAGATTACCTAGGTAGACTAAAAGTGAGGAGAATTTGGGGGCCATGCTCAGATTGGGTGTTGTCCCATAATTAGTTGTACCATTGTTTGAAATCAAGCTGAAGGGAATGAGGGTAGGTCTAGGTACCTAACTCAATGTACAAAAATGTATGGCTGGGACCTTGTTGTATTGTTTTCTCCTCAGTATGTTATTTGAGATGAATTTGCACTTAAATTCAATGGTTGGATTTATAACTATTTATTGTATGTATGTATACTTGCTGCTGAAGATTTGTTACATTATTGGGTGGGGAAAAAGGGTTAAAAGCTTAATAAGGTGGGAGTGGGACCTCGCTGTGATGCCTTCACTGTTAGTGCACTACCACTACCATAAGCAAGGCACCTTGGGAAAACCTCCAGGTGTTGGAAGATTGACAGAGGGAGCCGCCGCCAGCCACCACTTCATCTATTCAGGTAAGAGAACTATGGGGTGAAGTGAACTACTTTACTCAGTACATAACTAACTTGTACTGCAGATGAGATAACTTAATTGTTTATCTATGTTTCTGTAGGCAATATAGGGAATGTCAGCATACCCTACTAACTGGCATACACTTCAAGAAATAGTGAAGACCGGCTGCACACAAAGGCATGAGTGCAAATTTGAAGTAAAACACACAAAAAGTCAGACATAAAAAGGATTATAAGAGATTTCCCCTTTACTAAAATATATAATAAAATCCACCCTCCCAAGCCACAACACGCCAACCTCTCTCCCACATTCTTTCTCATCCCCAACAAATGTCCAAAATAAATATATATCATGTCCAAATTGTTAAAAAATGCCCTGCCCAAATTCCCACTCTCTCCACCCTCAACTCCACCCCATCAAAACAAAAAATTTAAAAAAGAGCTAGAAGAGGGCATTCTCCAAGAGCGTCTCTAGATGTTGGATGTGGATCTCAAGGTGTGTCATTTGACGGTCCAACTGCGCCAGCTTAGGCAGTACCCGGTGATGGTAGAGCCTGCCTGAAAGGGGGGCGGCATGGGGTTGGGCACGGACAGCTGTGAGCCTCCAGCGAAGCTTGTGTGGCCTGGAGGCTGGAGGCCCAGGCGGTTGGCCGGTAGAACTGGGCCCAGGAGCAGAGGCATGTGCCAGGCCCTCCTCGTCTACCAGCCGCTGGTAGTGCTCCCTGGTGGCCTCCAGTCTCTGCCACAGGACCCAGGCCCTCGATCTCCTGCCAGGTCAGTGGTGGTGGTGAACCAGAATGAGTAGCTGTATCAAGAAAGAAAAAAAAGCCAGACAAATTGCAAAAAAATGCTCTGTGCAAACACCATTTTTAAAAAAATTATATAGTGGCACAGTATAAGTACATTTGTTGGTCCCCTAGGGCCATTGGAATTTTTTATATGATTAGGAAAGTCAGTCTCAGGGACATGAGTTTAACAACACATGCCTCATATAAAAGCACAGACTGGCTGAAAAGAGGCAGCATAAGATTAAAAACACTGTGATTTTTTCTCTTCTTGTTCAGGATTTCCTAAAAGAGTAATTCACTCAGACACTTTGTGGAAACAAGAAAAAAAATAACTTTGTCTAATGAGTAAGGCATCATCCACTTTGGAGTACAAGTATTCTATTCTTGTTGTGCTAAATGACTGGAAGCGTGCTAGCTAGTGCATTGGGTACAAATTTGCTACTCTCTGCAGTCTGCAAGTGGGGCAGCTGCAATGGACATAAAATTATCTTTAATTCCAATGGCCCTGCTCTTTTCCAAATGCTTTTCAATTCTACCCTGACTCCAAAGAGGCAGATGATTAACAATATGTCACACACATCATGTATAGCATGCATATAATATATATTCTGTCTGCTGTAAGTGGATAGTGGGGAAAATTATACACTGCAGTACAGGGACAGGAACAAGATATATGGATTTTATTGGGCATGTGCCACGTTCATCACAGAGTATCCCATCCACAAAATATGAAGTCACAGACAATTAATCCCACTTTACTTCCTGGCCTCTCCCTCAAACAAAAAATACTTCAATCAAATACATTCGCTCGGCAGTAAGGGAAGGAAACTTGACTTAGGAGCTGATTTAGATTAGAGTTTGTCGTAGGGGTTACTCTGTCATAAATGTTGCAGGTATCCAGTCTGCCGTATTACAATTTGTAATACAGTGGATGGGATATACATTATGTTTGTGATGGAGTAACTCCCTCCTCCAAACTCTCAAAATCAAGCCCTTAGTCTGCTGTAGCAGGGTAATGTACAGAGAAAAGGCTGAACAGGTACAGTAGAGGTTTCGCTATAGAATAGGTGGGGGGTGGTTCACTGATGATGTTGCTTAGGCTTAGTCAGTCACTGTAGTTGAAACTGAAAGTTTATGAATGTCAAATTTAAACAGGCATAAATCCATTATGGAAGCCATATGATAACATGTCGGCATGCAATAAAAAGATTTTCCAATGTTTCTGGTAGGCTGGAACTGGAGAATTTAGGAACGAATAAAGGAGTGCGGTTTGCAATCCATTGAAAGCTTTGTAAATGCTACATTAACAGTAGCCGATGCACACTGCACAGCCAGCACTTCAGTGACAGATTGAAAGATGCTATAGTTGGGTGAGATCATGGCCCATTGGTCACAACTTGCGAAGTGCCATGAGCAGGGAGGTCTTAGGTGAATGATGGGTGGAATCTGCCTCACTTAACAAATTCAGTGGGTATACTAGTAATTGTCAATAACCAAGCAATGTGACATACCATTGTCCATCCCTGGCACCGCAGAGACTCCCCCTTCAACTGCTGCTGGCGCACTGGTGCTGCTGGCCCCGTCACTGGTGGTCTGTGAGGCTAGAAAAAACATTGCACGTTTTAGATACCAGATACAACTCCCTCTTTTTTATTTTTTTAAACAACATACAACAGCAACACATGACTACATTTCAGTTCACAGTATCTCCTCTCCCATGTAAAATATCACTGAAACCAGTTTACAGCTCCTAAATCCTTGCCCAATGAAGGCTTCATTTCACAACCTGCATGCCGGCACTCCCTGTATAGAGCCGCTCTAAAAAGCAACAGACCAGCTTTAGTGCAAGAGAACTACTGACTCCTATATCGACTGCTCAACATCTAGGCCTGAGTCTTGTGAACCAGTACACTCTACGCAATCCTTTGGTCCGGCAAACTGCAGTAGTTCAGTGGCAATGTACTCTCAAATGTGGCACTCATAGCCCACTGCGACCATCATCTTTGCTGGACTTGTTACAAAATCTACCATCCGGACTGCATCAGGTTAGTTACTGAATAATAGAAGTCGTACTTCCCACTCCGGTTGGTAGTTCACATCAAGACTCGTGGCCTGCGCACAAAACTTTCTGGAAACATATTCAGCCATGGGACTAGCAAAATTAGCACATGGTTTAAAACTCTTTGTTCTTAGCCGGTTTTATGTTATCTACTGTACGCACCTTAATGCTGGTCCCTCATGTGTAGACTAGCTCTAAAATGTACCACTGGAATGCACTGGGCCAGGCTGTTCCATTCTTAGGCTTGGGACTTGTGAAACTTGACATAGTCTGAAATTCCTTGTTCTCAGCCAGGACGACGTTATGAACCTTCTGCACTTTAATGCTGGTTCGCCCTGTGTAGTTTGGAATGCACAGGCCAGCCTCTAGCAAGAGAACATTTGATTTACATCTTACTGATTCGTATTTAGGCTTAGGCCCTGCGAAATCTGTACATGGTTTGAAATTCCTCTGAGTTCAGCCGCTTCTATGTTACACACTGTCCGCTGGTTTTACTTGTTTTTATCACATTGTTTGATCACATGGCATTTTTAGAACTCTGTACTTTTAACACTAGTTACTGAATGTAATGGTTTTTATTAACTATACAATACAATTGACTGACTGATTACAATAGCAACACATGACTACAGTTCAGTTCGAGGTATCTCCTCTCTCATGTAAAATATCACTTTGGGTATTTTGCTAGTTGACAATGCTAGAAAAGCCAGTAGTGAAGCCAACCGTAATGGAGGGGCAGAGATATGATGACTGAGTCATTTAAAGCGCAATAAAGGGGTAGAATAAATTGGTCAATAAAGTACATATGCTTTTGGTTGGTACATGCAATGGGACCATCCTCATACTACTCTCTTGCCAAGCTTCACTGTCATCGAAACTGCTGAGATTCTGAATAATACATAGAACACAGCATTGGGGGGGGTCACCATAACCATGGCCACTCTCTCGTCATTTGATCATGAGCAAAAAATAGAAAGCCTTCTCAACAAACAAGCATAGAAAAGCTTGTTAGGGTCTGCAAACTCTGCAATCTTCACAGTATACTATCTAATCTAGTGTCTTAGGGCCATATGTATGAAGCTGTTTTGCGATCGCAAACACTACGAATCGCAGAAAAACGGTGTTTGCGATCGCAAAACAGAGCCCCGCTATGTATGAGACACATCCCGACTGCCAATGTGCGAATCGCATAATTAGCGATTCGCAAAATTGCGAATATTACCATTCTGCGAATAATTTGCGAATTCGCTAAATGCGTCAAAATCTAGCGAAATTCGCAATCGTTGTGTTCAGATTTAGCGAATTCGCTAAACGGAATGCATGAATAATTCTCAATTTGCGAATTCACGAAATTCGCAAAATAGAGAATCGCAATTACCACCAAGTCTGAGCAGGTGGTAACCAGGTGCAACCTATATAAAGAGACCCACAATGCAACTGATGTTTGCCACAATGTCAGGGCTGTACGTGATAGCCAGGAGGCTGCGATTCAGAGCTGCTGCACAGAGAAGGAGACGCCAGGAAAGGATCTTCAGAGCGCGCATAACCCTGCTCCAGCGGACTGAGGAGGAGATCCATACAAACTACAGGCTGGATGAAGAGAGCATCCTGGAATTAATAGCAGAGCTCAAACCTATCCTTGAACACCCCACACGCAGGACACACACAATCCCCACCCACATACAGGTCCTGTGCTCACTCCACCTCTTGGCGTCAGGGAGCTTCCAGGGGGTGATAGCCACAGCAGGAAGGGTCTCACAGAGTGCATTGTCGCGCTTCTTCCACGCGTTCCTTGATGCCATGGTACAGAGGCTGCATAACCACATATACTTCCCCAGCACACCACAGGCACTAGCCCAGACCAAGCAGGAGTTCTACCAAATTGCACAATTCCCCCACGTCATTGGATGCATAGATGGGACCCATGTCGCCATATCCCCCCCCTCCCAGAACGAGTATGTGTTCAGGAATCGCAAGTCCTACCATTCCCTGAACATACAGGTGGTGTGTAATGCCAGGCACATCATCACCGACATCGTTGCTAAATACCCAGGCAGCACCCACGACTCATTCATCTTCCGCCACAGTGGGATACACCGCCGACTCACAAGTGGGGAGTTTGGTGAGGGATACCTACTAGGTAATTGCATGTGATAGAAGGACACACTAGTAATGCATAGCAGTGGCAGGACAGTGTTCAACCAAATTTTCTCGCCCCACAGGTGACAGTGCGTATGCGGTCCGGGACTACATACTCACTCCTTACCGTAATCCTGCCAATGCTGGGGAGCAGAGGTACAACAGTGCCCACATAGCAACCAGATGTACCATCGAGCGGACCTTCGGAATACTCAAGAGCCGGTTTCGATGCCTACATAAGAGTGGAGGGGCACTTCAATACAGCCCCCAGACCTGTTGCAAGATAGTGGTAGCGTGTGCCATGCTGCACAACATCGCCACCAGGAAGGGCACACCAGTGGAGCTCACTGAATCAGAATCATCAGATGAGGAGGGGCCAGCTCCTGGACGCATGCCGGCCGGAGTAATTGGTGCAGCTGCTGGGCGCCAGAGGCGAGATGAGATCACACAGAACTATTTCTAGGTAAGAAAAGATGACACAATGCCAAAGATCTAATACAGGACTGTGTTTAATTTCCCTTTGTACAGGATATATATCGGCACACAGCCTGTGTGGCACACAATGTATTGTCAAAAGTACCGCACATGTGTGATTCACAGTGCGAATTGACTCTTGACCAAGTGTCTGTGTGCACCTGGTTAATGCACCCATATCCATGCCTATGTGTGAGCGCCTCAACTGCGGCGCTGACGGGCTGTAGGCCCTCGCCGTGGGTGCACTGTGCCCTCTTCGCTTGTCTCAGCAGCCCTGCCGTGACACACACTACGGCGCCTGTCCAGTGGGGGCGGTGGTGTAATGCTGCTCCTGCTGGATTGTGCGTCCTCGTCTGTTGGAGTGAGGACTCCTGGGCCAGCAGTGGCAGCTGCCCGCAGCTGATCCACAGCACATGTCACCTGTACCAGACCCCTGGCCACGTCCTGGCTGCAGTGTGACACCTCGTGCTGCATACTGATGCTGCGCCTTGACAGCACAGAGGTCGCTGAGGAAAGGCGGTTTACCGCCCTGGTGTAGAGGTCTAGGCGGGTGTGGAGGCGCTGCCTCTCCCTGCGCCTAGCAGCACGGTCCGCCCTTAGTTCAGCACAGAGTGCCTCCAGGGCACCCGTCAGGCCCATGAAACCAACCCTGATTTGCCTCTGGATTGACCTTATGTTTTTTGCCTGCAGGCGCTGGACCTCCAACATGTGGCCCTCCAGCCCTTGGAAGACTGTGTCGTCTCCTGTGAGTGCTGCACTAGTGGATGCACGTGGTGCCCTGCGCCTGGATGGGATTTGTGGAATTGGTTCGGCACGTGCACGTGCACGGGGTTGTGGCTCTGACTGTCCCTGGACTGTTTGGACATTCACATCGGTGTCCTGGGATTCCTCCTCCAGTGGTGGCAATGGTGGCACTGCAATCCGCCTGCGGCGTATTGGTGGGATGACTGGGCTGCCCTCGTCTTCCTCTTCCTCCTCCTCCTCTTGCCCTGTTGCCTCTGGGCTGGGGGATTCATCCTCCCCTCCACTGATTGTTCCCTGTGTTTCGGCTGGTGCTGTGGACATAAATGCACACATTAATTTACTGTCCTGCCTTGCATCTGTCATGCATTAAATATCACTGTTTGGAGTTACATGGGTCCTATCCATCTGTATTTTGACTTTCATGATGCACACATACTGTTTGAGCCTGGCTGGGTGTCATTGCTCCACTGTTAGGTGCATGTAACTACATCTCCCATAATGCATTGCTGTGTGTGCTTGTGTACCTGCACTGGAATTGTAGTTTTGTTGTGCCCCTGGGACTCTCCTGGGTGTGTGGGGGTAGTAGGGAGGTATCAGGGGTGTGATGGCATGCTTCTTACCTTGTCTTGGTTGTGTGTGGTCGGAGCTGTCCAGGTCTGACACACTCACTGCACTCTCCGGAAGCAGGGTCCCCTCAACCATTTCTTCGAGTGATGTTGATGCGGTGGCAGTGGAGGTCCCCCCACCGGTCTTGTTGGCCTCCTCCAGCCTGGTAGCAACCTTCTCCTTTGAGCGCGCGCGCATATCATACCAGCGCTTCTGTAGGTCTTTGACGCTGCAATGTGTGACGCCAATTGCGTTTACTTTGCGCTGGATGTCTGCCCATATCCTCCTCTTGCGTGTCTCTGGCACACGCAGGGACTTCTTGCCAAACAGGAGCTCATGGCTCACAACCATCTCCTGTATCAGAGCCTCCTGCTCACTTTCTGTGAACTTTGGTTTTCTGATTCTGGGTGTCTCCCCCTGCTGCTTGTCCTTGCTGGCCATGTCTCCACTCTCTCCAATGTGTGTATCACTGCAGTGATGCCTCAGCCTCAACTCCTGCTCTCTCACTCTGCTCCTGGAACTCAGGTGCAGCATGGGTAGTCACACTTCCTGGTTGTGATGTCATCAAGCTGCACCTGTGTCTCAGAATTGTCGTTTGCGAAAATCGCAATTTTGCGATTTTCGCAATTTTGCGATATTCGCAAAATAGAAATTTCAATGCTAAATGAACGCTATTTGGGTAATCGCTATTCATTTAGCGAACTTTAGCGAATCGCTATTGTTTTGCGATTATTTGTTTGCATACGGTTTTGCGTTTCTCAAATAGCAATTCGCAAAAATTCGCTATTTGAGAATCGCAAAAGGGGACTTTGATACATATGGCCCTTAGTCTTATAGTACCAGTCCATAGGGTATAAAGTTATAGGAGAAGGACAGCATAACCAACCAGAAGAAAGCTTAAGCTACAGGTTAGTACAGACGCAGGAGGAAATCAGCTACAAAAAGAAGAAATATAGAAAAAAGGATAGTGCAGGGAGGGATAAGTAACAAGAATAAACATTAAATAGAATGACGAGTATTTGAAAAAAAGTTACAGTATAACAGAAAGGAGGGAAAAGTATCTAATGAGGAGAGGTAAAAATTAGAGAAACAAAAAATATGAACGAGAACTTACTGTGGCCAGCAGAGCCATTTCCCGCAGCCGCGACGCTAGTGGTGGAACTTCCTCCTGTCGTGGCATTGGTGGTGGCACCCTCCTCATCCTGATCCTCTAATGCCCTTGTTAATCTCCTAGTAAATATTTTGACAGGCAAAGGCAAACGCAGCAACATATTGACATTATAATTTTCTAAAGTAGAATGCCTATGTAATCCAGTTGACTTATTCCTAATTTCCGAAGCCTTACCTAAGCCCTATTCTGAATTTCCTAAACTACATTTGGATATACTTGATATTTGCTTCACAAATCTAGCAACCTTTGATGGGTCAACTCAGTCAGTTTCCCTTTTCAATGCATAGATGCCTATTTTGCATACTACATCACTGGAAGGTTGCTTGGGACTGTACAAGCTACACAAAAAGAAAGACAGAGAGAACGCAACTCACCGATAATATATTACTACTACTACCACTGTACCACTATCCTAGTCACAGGAGGACAGAGGAGTCAGTATAACTTCTTACATAGAAGCCCAAGCGAGCGCCTACAGCAACAAGCAGAACTAGGTAGCACTGAGTGCTTGGCGCACTCAAAATGGATCACCTAATATTGGCAACATTACGTTACGTGAATTTAACTTATCTTTGAGCGTGAGCAGCATGCTATTTGGAATAAAAATAGCATTGTAGGATAGGACACAACAAATTAGTAATAATTAATGACTAGTACTCACTAAGCTCCTCAACCTCGATGCCCAGCAGGTAGAGCAGGTCCCTCTCTCCATCCAGGATGTCAGCCAGCCTTGCATCAGCTGCTGCTGGGTGCGCCAAACCTCAGTGCATTGGCGAACGCAATGCGCACCTTCCCCTACAGCAGCCAATGCTCCCGCAGGTCAACCTACTCCTGGGCCTTCTGCCTGCTGCTAGTATGGATTGGAGGTGGCGCAAACCAAAAAACGAGTGCGGCTACCTCCTCCTCGCTAATGGTACGTGGTGGGAAGGAGAGTGGAAAATGGGTGTCTAACACCTTGAGCGGTTGCCCCCCACTCTCAGAAATCTCAGAGGTCATAGTTCCCTGGATGGATCGGGCCTGGCTTTTGACATTGACAACTGTATGTGGCCTCTGTTGGTTGCTTTTCTTATGGGCAGAGATTTCCTTGGGTTGGGTACAGAAGTCTGATCCAGGGGGTGTGAAGGGCCACATCACTTTGCCAATCATGATGGTACTGTCTGCCTATTGGGATGCTCCTATGAACAAATTAAGTTTAGATGCTGTGGAAATGGGTTCCACAGGTGAAGGGAAGTCAGTTGGCTGGTCATGGGTTAGTTCAGTGGCTCAGGAGAGTGTAAACGGTGGAATCCATCTGAATTCAGAGGGGCAGAGAACTGGCAAGGACCTCTGCTATAGAGGGCCATTTTCAATGTTCTATCACCTAAGCAGGGAAGTCCATCAATGTGATGATTTGTCTCCTCTGGCTTTTGGCTAGAGGGCGGTCATATTGGACTTGGTCCCATCTGCAAGGTCACTTTCAAACTTTTTTGCCTTCACCCCTCCTATTTTTGTGAAAGGTATTTTTGTTGGCTTTAGGACTTTACCACTGCTAACCAGTGCGAAAGGGCTTCTGCTCTCTCCTTCAAACATAGTCAAATTGGCTTACTCATAGTCCTGCAAATTAAATGCTACTAGTAGGCCTACAGCACTTATTGTTCCACCCACTTAAATAGCCCCTTAAAACATGTCCCAGGTCTGTCATTACAGCCTGAATGCAGTTTTAAACTACCAATTGGACTTGTCAATATAACCCTCTTGCTAGCCTTAAACTCCTCTTTTAAGTCACCGCTAAGGGAGGCCCTAGATAGATAGCATTGTAATTAATAGGTTGAACATGTAGTTTTACATTTTACATGTCCTGGTAGTAAAAAACTCCTTAATCGTTTTTTCACTAGTGTGAGGCATACCTCTCCCATAAGGTAGCATTGGATTACCTTATTATATCTAATAAGTGCAAACAGTTTACTGAGAACAGGTAAACAATTCAAGTTTGGTGTCTAAGAAGCTGTAATTGAAAATTTCCTTTAATGGTAAAGTCGGATTTTAAGGTACAATTTTGAAAATGCCACTTTTAGAAAGTTGGCATTTTCTGCTGAATTTGGTGACTATAGCATGCTCCTTGGTCATTGGATTGGGTATAGTTGGCAGTTGGACTTTGTTTATTCCTCCTAGACAGTCACACAATAAAGGGATTCGGTGTGCCTGAATAGACCATCAACTGGCAGTATTGTAGGGCAGAGCTGGGCACAGCCCCAATTGCAACTGTATAGGCTGTGTTCTGCTTTCACATAATGGACTTGCCACTCCTGCATTGTTCATGCAGCCAGCTTGGAGTCAGGGGAAGGAGGAAACCAAGCAGTTGAAAAGAAATTATCTAGAAACTTCTACTTCAAAGGGGGCACAGGTATAAAAATTGGACTCTCAGACTCACTCTTCAGTTCACTATTTAGGACCTGCAGAAGGACTCTCAGAGGACTGCCTACTGCTTTGGCTTGCTGTGTACTTCAGAAGACTGCGTTCCTACAACTAGAAAGACTGCTTTGCTGCCTGAAGTCTGTTTTGAACCCCCCGAGGCCTGCCCTACTGTTTGAGCCCTGTTCTATTGCTGAACCCAGGACTACCAGTGTGACTTCAAGTGCTAGTTGGCTGGCCTCCTGATCGGAGCTTCAAGCACAGAAAAGGCTTCAACCATATTGGACCTGCACCTGGACCCAGCCTGAGTGAATACTAACCCACCAAGTGGTGTCTCTCCAGTCCTGGACCTTTGGTGGTGGTGCTATAGGTGTCCAGATAGCCGCTGAACTTTACCTTCTCAGAACATGTCTTTTCAGAATTTCTTCTATGTCCGAAGGTAAGTGCCGACCGCTCTTAATCTACTTTTTATATCTAACTCACACTCCATCTCGGTCGGCCATATTTTTTTACTTTGACCTGGTCTTGCACGGCTAGATGTTTGCAGTTGGCACTTTAATCTTTTATGCCCTAGTGTTTACCTTAAACTGTAAAAACTCATAACTCTGGTTCTACTAATAGGCTTTTTGTCATTTTACTGTCAAATAATGTATTAAAATTTAACTATTTTTCTGAATTGGTGTGGAATTATGTTGTTTTGTGCTTTCCCTTTATTACTGTTTTTGTATGGCATGAATACTCTATGCATTGCTTCTAAGTTAAGCCTGACTGCTTTTTGCCAAGCTACCAGAATGTTAAGCACAGGTTAAAGTAACATTGGTGCTTCACCCTAACAGGGATTGTGGCTATTGTTTGGACAGGGTTAACACCCCACTCAAACAACAACCCAATTTCTCACACTGACATTATTTCAAGTATTTCTTCCATCACCTTGTTGTTTTTAAAATAGATATCCTAAGTGCGATATGTATGCCCAGACATACCAAGGTTAACAGGAACCCTAGCGTAAGGACTCCTATTGACCTTGGTTTGATCCGTTCCTGTCACGGGCACTAAGCCCAACCACACAAGTTGTGCAGTGTTTTTATAGACACAAGTAGAGCAATACTGGGTGTTAGGAATTTGGTAGATTCCCGCCAATTTCAGAAGTTTTTAATCACAGAAATGTAAGGAAAAATCCATGAGTTCAGGTAAAGTGTGAGGTCTGCAGGTCATTGTAGTTAAGAAAATCTTGCGGGATTCATACAAGACCCAGCACCCTGGAATCCTCTGTTTGTCTAGTTTTCAAAAGTGACTGTGCTTGGTAGTTTTCTACGAGTGGCAGCCGAACTCGGCCCCAAATCCCACAGCTATACCTAATGCTGATTTCTCCATGTAGCACTTTAGAGCTTTTTGTGTCAAGGTCTGTTGGCCCACCCACACAAGTGAGGTACCATTTTTATCAGGAGATTTGGGGGAATGCTGTGTGGTACGAAATGTGTGTCTCCCCACAGATTTCAGAAGTATTCTTCACAGAAATGTGAAGAAAAGTTATGTTTTAGTCAGCATTTGAGGTTTGCAGGGCATTGTGGGTAAGAAAATGGTGTGGTATGCATGCGAAGCACACCACCCTGGACTCCCCCAGATGTCTAGTTTTCAGAACTGTCTAGGTCTGGTAGGGTTTTCTAGATGGCAGCCTACCCAAGCCCAAAATGTACAACTGCTCACCATTGCAAGTGGGAGGATATTGGGAGTTAGCCACCCTCTCCAGGCTAATATGTTAAAACAACACCCAAATGAATCAAATGTCCTCACACTTGTCATTGGGATGATATGCTTTAGGCTGCAGATAAGCAGATAGAGCAGGGGGTCTGTTTCCCCATTTAGCTGAGGTGAGGGCATGGCCCTGCCCATGGTGGGCAGTCCCCACCTCTATATATATATTTTGTAATGTCCTAGCATATAATTGGCTTTTTGCCCACTTGGGGGGGGGGTAGAATGGTATAATAACCCCCATTTGTCATCCAGGAGGGACAGAAAGTCTGTTTCCCCATTTACTTGGGGTGGAAAACTTCCCTGGCTTCTTGTGGGCTTTCTGCACCCAGAGGGCAGATCAGGGATAAATACCCACATCTGCCCCCCAGGGGGGCAGAAAGACTATCTCTCTTGTTGGGTGGGGGCATAGCTATGCCCATGGTGGGCAGCCCCCATATTTAAACAAAAATCCCTGGTGTCTAGTGGGCTTTCTTTCCCCTGGGGCCCTGGGGGGCAGAGATTGGGGGTAATCACCTCCATATGCCTTCCGGGGGCAGAACGACCGTCACTATAGTTTTTTGGGGGTGGGGGCATGGCCATGACCATATTAATCAATGAAAAAATCACTCTGGTGTCTAGTGGGCTTTCTGTCTGGTGTCTAGTGGGCTTTCTGCTCTCACTGGGGGGGGGAGCACATTGGGGGTAATTACCATCATCCGCCCCCCGGGGGCAGGAAGACTACCTCTCTTATTGGGGTGGGGGCATGACTATGCCCATGGTAGGCAGCCCTCACCCCTGTATGATTTTTCTTCTTAAAAATAATACACTCCCTGGTGTCTAGTGGGGTGTCTGACCCAACCAGGGGGGTAGGCAGATTGAGGGTACTCACCCACATCTGCCCTCCGGGGGGGGTTGGCAGAAGGACTGACATAATATTTTTTTTAGGGAGGAGGCATGGTCATGCCCATAAGTGACAGACCTCACCCCCATAATTATCCTAAAAAACCAACCCTGATGTCTAGTGGGCTTTCTGTCCCCCACAGGGTGATGATCAGGGTTAAATACCCCCATCTGCCCTCCAGGGGGCAGAAAGACTGATGTCCTGGAGGGGAGCACAAGCCCTTGCCCAAGGGGCTGCTCCCCCCAAATCTCTGGTGCTAGTGGTTTGATCCCTGCTTTTGGATCGCTCTCCTATGGCAATCCACTGGGGAGGTATATCTCCCATTTCCAAAGATACCTCTCCCACCCCAGTCATTGTTTGGGATATGCCCCCCAGGAACTGATGCAGTGAAAGTAAACAAGCCCATCAGCTCGTTTTACTTTAACTTTAGTGTAATGATGTCATTAAACTTTTTAAAAAAAGACTGTTTTGAAAGCTCTTCCCAAG
Source organism: Calotriton arnoldi (assembly GCA_963921515.1). Lineage (NCBI taxonomy): Eukaryota > Metazoa > Chordata > Amphibia > Caudata > Salamandridae > Calotriton > Calotriton arnoldi. The sequence goes on from CAWUFW010011060.1 coordinate 363,870, forward strand.
CATCCACAGTTTAAAAAATATTAAAGAACTCCGTCTGGTGCTCTGCACCAGAGGCCCGTTTAGGTGTCTCCCCAGGGTCGACCAATGGCTGACACCCACACTTGGGAAGTATTGAGGCCACATAATAGGGTGAAATGTACTTAATTGTTTTTAAATACCATGATCTTGTGTGTGCAGAGGAAAATATTGAACAGATTCTTTAAGTTTGAGTGAATATTCTTTTACGTTAAATTTGTGTATTACATTTCTATTTAGTAAGTTTAAAATGTTTTAATTTAAATATTTAAACATATATGTAAATCAATTTGTTTTGTTTTTTTGTTTTGGATAAGGTTAAATTTTAAAAAGTATTTAATTTATAATTTTAGTACATACGTTTATTTCTAAAATTTGCTAAAATTGCAGGTATTATTTATTTAATTGCATGTTTATATTATTATTCTATGTTCTTTTATGTATCCTTTGTGTTTTTGATAACTAAAAGCAAAATATTTAAAAAAAAACTGTACTAATGTTTTGTAATAATTATTGCAGTCTAATTCCAAATTATAAATGATTTTTCTTTAAAAAAATGTTTACATTCACTTTATAATTAAAAACATGCATTTACTATATATTTTAGTAAAAAGTATTTTTATAGGTATTTTAATGTTTTCTAACTAAAATGATTAATAGAAGTTTTATTAGCGGGATGTTGGGTTTGTAGAGGAATAGGGTGAGGGCAATTTTGAAGTATTTGCTATTAGATTCATATTTTATTTAGCGTTTTACTTTTTAAGTATTGTATTTGTAATTGTTGCAATTTTAATTATAATTTTATACGATTTATGAAAAAACTAATTTTACAGTAATTTTCCATTTTTTATGTATGTATTTAAAATATATTTTTCATTTGCATACATGTGTAGTTACTGTATCTATATGTTGTAATATGTTTAATGAAATTGATATTTTTATAATGTAGTTCTGTTTTTTAAAAATTTGAGCTTTTCATTCATAGAAATATTATAAGGTACATTTGTAAGTTACTATTTATAATTTTATAATATTTATATTGTTAGTAAAGGTGTTAAAGGGGATGACAAATGTTGTAATTTAGAAATATATTTCTTATATTATTATTTTTTTTCAATTTAATTATATGACTTAATTATATGACCTGTTTTTATTTGCTTTTAAACATTATTCATATTTTTTATCTTGTAATTTATATTATTTTATGTTTATTTCTTGGAGTATTTATGAAAATTGTAAATGAGTGCTGTAAGTTATATTTATTTTGTTTTTATTATTGTTTATGATTTTTGAAAAAATATGTATTATCATGTAGGAATACTAAGGTCCTTATTATGAGTTTGACTGTCCATGGACAGCCATCCCGGCAGTGGCGGTCTGAGAACAGTGAGCTGTCTGCTATATTTGAGTTGGGCAGATTGGTTTTTACGATAACCGCGGCTGGACTGCCGGCAACGCCAGCACACCACAGACCGCCTAGATCGCAGTAGGGAGAAAGCAGCCTCCATTGGGCGGTACAGAGGCACAACACTGCCGTCTGTATTATGAATTGACTCCCCGACAAGCCAACCGCGGTGGTCAGACCACCTCCTAAAGATCAGCGGAAACTAAGGATTTGGGGTGCATACTCACCCCTTTTCAGTTCTTCCCAGCAGATTATGATGTCAATCCCTTTCTCCATGTCCCCCCTACACAGGAGCATCTTTACCTCAAGGAATACAATCTTGTGTTCGGTGAAATACAGGTAAATGCTTTCGTACAATGTACCCATTACCGGGACTGCCCAAATATGTGTCGGACTCCGACAATAGGTAGGTGGTATTTTTCTACATATATCATGCATATGTGTGCATTCGACACATATGCAGTCAGAATGTACACATAGGCATTGATATATAAGGAAAATACATTGTCCACTGCCGCAAGACAGTCGCAGCCACACCGCCACCCCATCGGGAACTTCTCAATAAAGCGGTTGGGAGGCCACAGGAGTAGTGGTTTCCTAGGGACACACTTCTTTGGCGGTTGGACCGCCGAACTCATAATAAGTAGGTCCAGGCATAAAACTCTGCTCTGCTCACGGAGTTTGCAGAAATCGGGCACTCCGCACTCCACGAAGGAGCACGGAATCCCTTAATTCCACCCTCCTGGGGGGCAGAGTTTTTTTCCACGCTCTAGTTTAGTTTTGGTGCTCGCGATCGGCATGATAGACTCTAGCGAGCTCATGCAATACTTCATGCTGCTTCCATGCTTCCAGCCATGACGGTGCCAATGTAGTGCCGATCACGAACGCACCACTCGAGCAGCTTTTGTGCTCGAGTGGTGCGAGCTGAGAGGCTTTTCGAGTGGATTTTCTTTGCCTAAGGTCTGTTGGAGTTGTTTTTTTGTGCAAAAAGCCTGTTTTTTAAACTTTTTTTCCAACAGGAAGGAAGTGCCCTAGAGACTCCAACTTCCTGTTGCTGGCCAGCATTCTCCTCCCAGTGCTTTGTCCATCTCCTGATCACTTTTCATTTGGGTTTGGAGCTGAAAGGAGCACTCTCCTTATCTGCTGCGTATATACTATTGGATTTAAGGACTTTGTATTTGAGATTTGAAGTAAGTTCAAAAACTGGTATATAAGGGTGTTATTTCTTTGATTAGGGCCATGCACCAGGATTTTTTGTACTTTTATTTAATTTTTAAAATTTATTATGGTGGGTGGCCTGCAGTTTCAGTAGGGGCCTAGTTATTTTTTTGCATGTAATTTTTCTTCTTTTGTAAAGGAAACATTCTGCACAGTTTAGTACATTTTCTCCATGTTTTTTAAATAAATTTGTAATGTTCATTTAATTCACTATGTGGCCTAGTCTGCCAATGGGCCTTCCAGCCAGTAGGCCCAGTACTAGTCATGGGTGCATGAAACAAGAGTTTCTGTGGTGTCTGTTGAATTGATACAGCAAACAAATGATGGACGGAATGCTGACAATGCAAACATTCTCCCCCAGTCAAAAGATCTGGGTTAAATCCATCGTTCTTTTGCCCACTACGCCACCCCAGTTTGGACCCAGCCATATGCAAATCAGTCTTGACCCTGTGCCCCATGGGAACAGTCCAGACCGAACTGCCAGGCCAGGTCCTCCCTGGACTGGAAACAAGCATCCTGGGACCGGTTTCAGGGTATTTCACCCTTCTTCAGCCAGGCTAGCTTGAATCCAGTGGCACAGTGAGCAAGGGACCCACGTCTGGGCATACCCATCCCACTTAGGGCGAAAAGTGTTACAGCAAACAAATGATGGACGGAATGCTGACAATGCAAACATTCTCCCCCAGTCAAAAGATCTGGGTTAAATCCATCGTTCTTTTGCCCACTACGCCACCCCAGTTTGGACCCAGCCATATGCAAATCAGTCTTGACCCTGTGCCCCATGGGAACAGTCCAGACCGAACTGCCAGGCCAGGTCCTCCCTGGACCGGAAACAAGCATCCTGGGACCGGTTTCAGGGTATTTCACCCTTCTTCAGCCAGGCTAGCTTGAATCCAGTGGCACAGTGAGCAAGGGACCCACGTCTGGGCATACCCATCCCACTTAGGGCGAAAAGTGTTACAGCAAACAAATGATGGACGGAATGCTGACAATGCAAACATTCTCCCCCAGTCAAAAGATCTGGGTTAAATCCATCGTTCTTTTGCCCACTACGCCACCCCAGTTTGGACCCAGCCATATGCAAATCAGTCTTGACCCTGTGCCCCATGGGAACAGTCCAGACCGAACTGCCAGGCCAGGTCCTCCCTGGACCGGAAACAAGCATCCTGGGACCGGTTTCAGGGTATTTCACCCTTCTTCAGCCAGGCTAGCTTGAATCCAGTGGCACAGTGAGCAAGGGACCCACGTCTGGGCATACCCATCCCACTTAGGGCGAAAAGTGTTACAGCAAACAAATGATGGACGGAATGCTGACAATGCAAACATTCTCCCCCAGTCAAAAGATCTGGGTTAAATCCATCGTTCTTTTGCCCACTACGCCACCCCAGTTTGGACCCAGCCATATGCAAATCAGTCTTGACCCTGTGCCCCATGGGAACAGTCCAGACCGAACTGCCAGGCCAGGTCCTCCCTGGACCGGAAACAAGCATCCTGGGACCGGTTTCAGGGTATTTCACCCTTCTTCAGCCAGGCTAGCTTGAATCCAGTGGCACAGTGAGCAAGGGACCCACGTCTGGGCATACCCATCCCACTTAGGGCGAAAAGTGTTACAGCAAACAAATGATGGACGGAATGCTGACAATGCAAACATTCTCCCCCAGTCAAAAGATCTGAATTGAAACATCATTTAGGCCATGGGTGTCTTTGGATGAAATTACAAAAAGTGTTTTCTTGGGGGTATTTCCCTTTTTTTCGGTAAAAAAAATATTTACCTTGCTTTTTACCATGCCTCCTTTCTTCGTCTGGCCAGTGTGTGAGTATGTTTGCCATAGGCAACAATTTGTCTTTGTTCCTCGTGCCATCTGGCGAGAGACCATTTTTTTGTATAGTCAGTGTCCATAGGCCTGCATGTGTTTTTTGTTTTTCATGCCTCCCGCTTGTGGTTTGACCATGTGGTTGGTGGCCATTTAGTGTAGGCAACCAGAGTGCTTTTGCCATAGGCCTGCATGTCTTCTTTGTTCCCCACACCTTCCTCAGTGTTGTTGTTGATCATGTGGCACTGGCTGGCAGAACTTTGTGTGTCCTGCGAGTGTACCTTTTCCATAGGCTAGCATGGATGGATGAGAAATAACTTTAATACTATAGGATAGTTTCACATATATTTTATTTAATTTTTTTAATTTAAATTTTTGTAATTTAATTTTTTTTATTCAGTTTTTTAGGTAAAAAATTCAATTTCCTCCTGGACACCCTGGCTGCGGTGCACTTTAGAGTAGACATATTAGCATCATTCATTTGTGTAATGATGAGGAATATTCTATTCCCCCTGGACCATATTGCCTGCCATAGGTGCACACTAACCTCCATTTTTTAAAAGATTACTATTCCAATTACCCATTCAGTTCCCTGGGTGCCATAGCTGTGTCCTTTAGAATATATGGACATAAAGGAAAGAGCTCTATCATTCTGTATATTGTGTGTTATTCTGATGGTAATTATGGTATGGTGGTGAGGTTTGACTTTAAAGTGGTTACCTAAGTAAACAAACAACCACACAAATATTGCCTTTGTCGGTACTAATTCAAACTGCAAACAATACCTTGTTTCACACTTAGGGCCTTATTATGAGTCTTGCGGTCCACAGACCGTCAGACTCACCGTGGTGGTCTCCCAACCACCCTATTACGACTAGGGTGGTAGTTGTGCTGCAGTCCTGAGGCTGCAATATGCTTGGTGAGAGCACCGTGGTCCCGCCAAGCAAATGACGAGTTTCCTCTCTGCCACCGTTTTCATGGTGTAAAGCTTGCCATGAAAACCGTGGTAGAGAGGAAACAAGTAGGCCCTACAGGGCCCCCTAGTGCCTCACATCTTGTGAATGCACACAGAGGGGCACAACATGCACCCTCATGTGTACATGCACTACATGACCTGCACGGCATGGACTGCAGCAGTCCATGCAATGCAGGTACTGCCTCTGGGAACTATTGCTGTGCCTGTTTCATAGGCCCCACCCTGGGAACGCCAAAGAACTACCCGCCATACCAGGAGAAAACTCCTGATCTTGTGGGCGGTTCGTACACAGGTTTGGTGGTGCGGGAGCGGTGGGGTCCCGCTCCCGCACCGCTAAACTCGTAATGAGGCACTAAATAATTAACTTGCTTGTTTGCTTTTAGGTGCACATGAGAAGAGACATCACCCACAGTACTGCCAAACAGAAGGCCTGGGCAGTCACATGTCAGTCCTCCAATCTCTTCCGCTTGTGCAGCTTAGTGCCACTGTCAACCGAGATCTTTAAGATGGACACAAAGAAAGATGCTTCTAAGAAAGTGGGCAGTGGCAAGAAACAGCTTCCATCCAGTGGCATGCGGCCCCAAACCATTTTGTGAACCACCACATCGTGTGCCTGCCGCACCGGCCTCTGGAAAGCAAGCTGAGAGCAGTACTCCTGCATCAACAGCACCACCCCAACCTAAGCCCAAGACCATGTCTGTCAGTGAGTCAGCCGCTGCAATCATGGCGACACCGATGAGTAGTGACGTTGAATTGGATTTGCCCCTTTCGCAAAGTAGTACACAATTGTTTCAGCAAACAGTGCAAAGTGGACAGCAGCTGCAGCCAGCAATAGAACATTTTCCTGATGTTGGAGCAGAACAGTAGGTTAAGCTTTCGTCCGAGCAAGAACCTCCTCTTTTAGAATCCTTGGCTCCCAGATCTACAGCAAGGAAAATGAAGGGTACTACTCCACCATCTTCTCCAAGCACCACTTCTAATGATGATGATAGGGATATGGAGTGGACCTTGGCAGAGTCCAGGAGACAAAAGGAGAGACAGGGGAAAAGAAACATTCCTGAAAAACTTAGACTTATGGAAGGGAATGATCAGGAGGATGACGATGACGAGGCAGTAAATGTGAAAGGTGGCACAGAGGAGTCTGACATTGCTATTCAACCTGCTCCAAGGGATGTGGCACAGGTAGCACTGCCAACTCCCACATTTGCAAAGCCCCAGCTGAGACCTGCACCAACCCCTACCTCAGGAGAAGCAGGGAGGCAATTGATGATACACCCACCTACCTCCAGTTCTTCTTCAGACATTGGCACAGTAAAAAAGTACTTCTCCCCTGATTGGGACTTTTTTACGGTTAGCAAAGAGGGGTAGCACATTGCAGTCTGGAGCATTTACCACACAAATGTTCATCGAGGTAAGTTGGGTACATATGGTACTGGAAGCCAAATGCGCCAAATCACCCATATGAAAAAGCACCACTCAATCAAGTGGGAGGAGCACCCTAAAAAAACTGCTGAACATTGTCGTGGTGGTGAGGAGAGCTGGAGAACATCAGCTACAAGTTTAATCATGGTGGGAGGAGAAGATAAGGAAAAAGAGGTTGACATCTTCATGCAAAGCAGCCTTATTCCCAGAGATGCTCCAGCAGAATCACCCACCTCAGTGACATCACAATGGCAAAAGACTCGGAGTAAGATGGAGACCCCATGGCATACAATGACTGCCCCACCAAGACACACATTGATTCTACCACCACCTACTTCTCGAAAGTTGCCTGGGTCAGTGGTCCCAGAAAATAATGAAATCCAGGCTACTATTATGGCATTTTTAGGCAGGAGGGGCCCAACGAGCACAACTGCCCAACTACACATTTGTAAAATGATAAGCTGACGAAAATATTAGTGCTGAACCTCCTCCCTTTTTCTTTTGTGGAAGGAGTCTTAGGGCCCTATTACAAGTATGGCGGTCCATGGACTGCCAGACTTATGAGGGCGCGGTGGTGGCCGTCCAGCCACCACCGCACCGGCGGTCCAACCGCCCCATTACGAGTTGGGCAGTTGTACCGGCATTTCACAGCCACAGCCAACAGGGAACCACTGTTCTCAGGCGGTGGGGTGTCTGAGGGTCAAAATATGCTTAGTGGTGCACTGCGGCACTACCAAGCATATTACGACTTTCCTCACTATCAGAGCTGTCATGAAGGTTCTACAGGGCCCCCTCTTGCCTCTGTGCATGGGGTGCATGCAGAGGGACACATGCTGTACTGCCCTGTATTTCTTCACCCCCAGTTCCTGCACAGGAGGAAATGCACAACAAGGTGCATTTCTTCCTGTGCAGGAACGTGCACTGGTGGTTCAGCGGAGGTGCTGATTTAAGCTCATAATGAGCCTTTAAACCGCACCACTAGGGGACCACCACGCTGCCTGCCCACCAGACCATAAAATACTTGTAATCTGGCAGGCAGGCAGTGGCGACTCTTGGTGGTGCAGTAGAATGGCGGTGATATGCTGCCAGCACCCGCCCCACCAAATGTCATAATCAGTCCCTTAGAACTTGTGACAACCATCTGCGCAAAATGGAAGGTGCCAAGTTGAACCTATTTTGCTAGAGTTGCTGTTCCAGTGCTGCATCAAGATGTGCTTCAGTTTGGTGGACAAGCTTTGCAGCACAGTGTTGTTCACACTATCCACCTGATGCCAGACATTTAGACCAGTTGTCAGGTGACTGATTACAGGCACATCACTGCACACTGGATCTCTTTTGCAGGTGTAAAGCAAAAGCTATCTACAAGTCTTGTCCCTGAAGAATGTTTTAAGAGAATTCAGCGGCATGCAACAACAGCCATGTTCGCCATGGGGAAATCACATACAGCTGCAAACATTTTGGATGAATTTAACAGCAAAATGTCTGAATGGCTGCCACCCAGAGGTCTCAGAATTGGATTTTTTGCCATGGATAGTGGCAGTAACATAGTCAAGGCCATGTCAGACAGTGGCTATTTCAGGGTCCTATGTTTGGCCCATTGCATCAACCTGGTGGTGTAAGAATTTCTCAAAAAAGAAGACATAGTCAGCAACATACTGACCACCTGCAGAAGAATCTACACTCATTTCAGCCATTCTTTTAAAGCCCGGAAGCAGTTGCGGATTATTCAGCGTGCTAATAGAGCACCAGTTAAAGCCCTGATACAGGAAGTGCCAACGCGTTGAAACTCGACCTATTACATGTTGCAACGTCTGCTTGAGCAGTACAAACAGATCAATGACTATGTCATCCAAAGAGGAGGGGATGCAGTTGGGACAGCTATGACCATGGATGCAAACAAATGTGGCCTAGTCAAATGCCTGACACAGATGCTACTCCCTTTTGAGGTTTTCACGAGGGAAGTTAGCAAGGAGGACAGTGCGATGGGCCAAGCTAACCCGTTGTTGCATCTGCTACAGGACCAGGTAAAGAAGTTGTCTGAAAGGCTCGCCCCAGCAGGTGGGAAGAAAACACAAAAGTTCATGCCTTGGTTGAGAGCTTAATCCTTTTCTTGGCTTGTAATTCAAGGCTGCAACATGACATCAACACGTCCAAAGAGTACATCTGTGCCACTGTACTTGATCCAAGGTACAAAACAATTCTGCCCACTTTCATTCCTTTTTCTGAAGGGGATTTTTCAAAATACAACAGGTTGGATTGTTGAGCAAGTCGGAGACCTGGAAGAAGAATGGCTGGAACTTAGAGTCCCATGCTGGAGTCCTGGGGTGCCGCCTACAACTTCCAGAGAGGATAGTCTTGTCTCACAGCAGCCAACACCATCAACCAGAACACTGGCAACAACAGCAACAGAAGGACTGGACCCAACCTCTGCATTGTATTGGTTTCAATCGGCAGGGCTTAAGTCCAGTGCAGAGATGGTAAAAGAGGTTGAGGAAGTGGCAGCACCAATGACCATCCATAGGATGTTCCAGGAGTTTCTAGATGATCCAAAAGAGGTCTATGTGGATCAAAACCCATTGCATTGATGTATTGGTATGAGAAGATGCACCAATGGCCACAGCTCAGCAGGCTGGCAATAAAGTATCTTGCTTGTCCTGTTCCCAGTGTGTCTGCTGAGCATGTGTTCAGAGCAGATGATGAGGTTGTTACAGTGACTAGGACCAGTTGTTTGCCTCAAAACGTGGAGAGATTGACATACCACACAATTACACCTTTCCTGAAACAGCACAGGAAGAGGAGGAGGATGATTGGTCAGAATCAAGTGTGTTAGCTGACCAACGTCTGGGTGAACCACCTAAGTTTCAGGACAAACTCTACTTCCCAGACTGAGTATGCCAGTGATCCATAGAATTTTTTTATTATTTTTGTTGAACTTCTATATTTTTAAAAACAAAAACAGTAGGTAGTGGAATATAATTATTTGTGTCAGATTTACACTGCCCCACCATTTTTTATTCAAATATATTGTCGGATTGTAGTTGACCCAGTGTGCATTGAATAAGCCTCCACAATTCCTTCATGACATTGGAGACAATGCCTGCCCCCTCGCCTGCCTATCCTTTTTTGCATCACTTAGCACTAGCAGGGCTGCCCCAGAAGGTCATTGATTTATAACAGTGCCAATATAAAATTCCAATGTGTTGCTACCTAATCTACACATGCTTGTATTGGAAGAGGTAACTACAACTATTGCAACGGTGAGTTAGTGATTGTGTGACTGATGAGTTATGATTCATGTGGTGGCATTCAGTAAGAGAGGGAGTTGAACTGTGATTTGGGAACTTGCTTCAGATGATTTGCAATGTTTGGGGCCTGAATGATGGGCGATCATTTTTTCCCTGGAGGTGATTGGCTCTTTCAAACTTAACCAAATTTACTTACAGGGTCCTCACCTTTTTTCTGGTTCTTCAGAGACCAGAACAGTCATTTTAGTTAACAAACAAAAACTTAGGTAAAATGCTGCAATTATGTTTCTCTACTCATTCTTCAACAGCAGTGCACGACACGTGTATCTTGCTCGGGTCTTGACTGGTCTGGGACTGAGTTACTCTGAGTCAGGAGGAGGATGGAAAAACTCAGGGCAGAAGTGGGGAACTACCGCATCAACAGGTAGAAACAAGAAGTCATCAACTTCAAAGGTGAGTCTGCGGCCTATTACTCAGCTATGTGGAATGGATAGAGCTGCGTTAATTTGTGAAATGCTGTTGTTTGTGTCTCTATATGTGTATATGTGTGTGTGTTGCACTGGTAGCAAAAGTTATTTTTTGCTCTGCCTCTAAGTCTTCTTGATACACTCCTCAAGAAGATTACCTTTCTTCTGTCCTTCTCCTTTTTGTTTTATAATCCGCAGGCCTTCCAGGCTCCTGCATGAATGAAAGGCAAAAGCTGAGCCCAACCCAAGAGTGATGGGTATTTCCGAGAGGGCAGATGCACCACTTAATTTTGCAATACAGTATCATATTTCTTTTAACAATCATATTTGGAGAACTGGGGGGCGGGTGGGTTCACTCCCAATCTAGAAGACAGAACATTTAGATATCTGATAACTTGGGTCTCGGGGGCCGTAGGACTGTTTGCAATACATTTAACTGTACTGTGTCGTACTCATTCCTTCGTTTCCTCCCACAACAGATTGATGATGAATAATGTGCTGTCCATTGCCCAGATAAATGTTGTCCTTGTGGAGTGTTTGTCTTTGTCAAACCTTTCCCCAAATCCCCTTTCCCAGCCATTCTTCTAACACCTAACCCTCTTTCCCCAGGCTGTGTGATTTATTGAGGTGTGGCCAAATTTACACCATCAATGGATCACACAGTTGATGGGGAGGAAGTGGTGAAAGCAACTCCAACTCACTGCAGGATCTTATAAGCAATAGCCCACACTGGCCCCATTTACCCACTCCTGCATAAAAGTGATCCATATTTTAGATATAGAACGAAGAACATCAGTCATCACCATCATCATTCAGGCCTTATATTGTGTAATCCGAAACGCCTAACCTAAGCTTGTCCACTTCAGAATTTGATTCCATTTTTTATGACTCGAGGAAGTTACTAGTAGCTTCCCATTGCTCAAATTACTGCTATTGCTATTTTTTTTAAATGTTATCAGTAGCAGGAGTTCTTGTTGTGTCATCATGTAGTAGTCTGGTCTCAATTATTTGTAAAGCTCTAATATCATATAACCCGCTAACCCAGTGTTTTTATTTCCATTTAGTTGCCTGTGATGGATAATTCTTCTGATTAATCCTACAGTGGGAGCTCACATGGGTGGAAGTGGGACCTTGCTTGTGAAGTTGTGATGCCTTCCCTGTTATTACTTCAGCTATATTCAGGTAAGACTACTATGGAGTGAAGTGAACTAGTCAAGTTAGTAAGTAAGTAACTAAGTGCTACTGCAAGTAATCATTTATCTATAGTGTTGTAGATAATATAGGCCATGGCAGCATCCCCCCGAATTGTCAAGATAGTTGGATAGGTATAGCTCTATAACTAAGCGGTACACTCTTACTAGCACATAAACAGACTGCATAAAAACTAAAGGCAGCAGTGCAAAGTAAAAGTAAAACAAACTACTTCAGGCATAAATTTCAATAAAATATAAGAAGTTTCCCCTTTATTTTTTTACAAACAACGACAACAGGCCCACCCCTCTCCTTAAACAAACTGACATAACCACCAATGTCCAAAAATCTGAAATGTCCAATGAATAAAAAAAAAACAGTCCCAACTCCCTTCCCACCCCCTCTACCCACAAGTCCTTCCCACCAAAACAAAAAAATCTAAAAAAGGACTAGAAAAGGGCATTCTGCAGTTGGGTCCGGAGCTAGTCCAGGCTCTGCTCCATCGTGGTGAGCCGGCTCTCTATAGTGTCCAGCCGCTGCAGGATGTGCTGCAGCAATGGCCTGCTGTTGTCAGAGTGGGAGGTGGTGGCAGCAGTTGCTGTCAGCGCCGGCGATCGGATGACCGCGTGGCTGAGGTGGACCGGCTGCACTGCAGCTAAGCTGAGAGCAACTATTTCTGCCTCTTCTTCCTCCAGGAACACGAGCCGCTGATATTCCTGCTGGATACGTTTCAGCCTCTGCCGCCGCAGATGGGCTGCTATCTCCTGCCTGTTGGTGTTGGGTACTATGGGTGGACCAGCAGGAATAGCTATATTGAGAAAAACAAAAAGAAAAAAGACAAATTGTAAATAATGCTCTGTGCAAGCAATTGTTTGAAATTAGTGGGTGGCACAGTAGCAGCACATTGCTGTTCCCCTAGGACCGTGGATTTGTTTTTAAACGCTTTATTTAACAATTTTTCAGATTTTCAATACAAGAAAAGAGAGGGACACAAGGTCCAAGACATTAAGGCATTTGCGTAAAAACATATCTCAACATGCACATAAATTGTAGCTGTATGACATTGCTAAAAGAAAAGGGAAAAAACAATAGCGGGGTTGGAATAAGGGGATAGTGGGAATGCACCCAGAGAAGAGAGGAGAGGAGATGCAATAGTAGTTAATTAATCATGCAGTAGCATCTTGGCTGGTGTGAGCTGAGGACATGGCAGGCATGAGTGCTAGAGGTGTAGATACCGGGGAGTCAGAGTCAAGTGTAAGCAGATATGAACGGAGAGGCTGCCATATGTCCTTTGGTCTAGCAGGAGGTTGTAGTGTGGCGTAGACCTCGCTAATTTGGTCGCAGTATGTCATGCTTCGTAGCCAGGCCTTGACGGTAGGGCATGTAGCATTGTACCAGTGAATCGCGATCTCTTGTTTCGCCAACAATAAAGCAATGGCAGTAAATGGGCGATATGTGATAGGGAGGGGTGAAACATTGCCCAACAATGCTAAAGAAGGCGAGGGGTTCAACATTAGGGAGATCATTCAAGAGAGGGCACCGAACACTTTAGACCAGTATGTTGCAATAGCTGGAAAAATCCAAATCAAGTGTGGGAATTTTCCCCCCATGAGACCAGCACTTAGGAAAGAGGGATGACTTGGAGGGGTCAATCTTGGCTAGGCCAGCTGGAGTAGTGTAGGATCTGTGTAAGATTCGGAAATAGAGCAGTTTTTTGCAGTGGTTGGGGGATATTAATTTAATCTGCAAACAGTAGAAAGGCCAATCTTTATCAATAAAGTGTTGGCCCAGGTTTTCCTCCCAGTGTCGTCGCACCCCTCCATCATTAGTGTGTTTTAAAGCCATGCATGCATGGTAGAGTTTGGCAATCAGATGTGACCCATCTGGGTCCTTTATTAAGAGAGTGAGAGGGGAAAAGTCATCTGGGGCAAGGAGGTAGGAAGGCATGCAAGATCGTAATGTGCTGTGTAATCTATTAAAAATAAATCTATCCATTAATCTGATGGCAGTAGGTGTACTGTCAGCTGTGAGCGATAAGGTGTGCCCGTCGGGGAAAAGAACCCCTAAAGGTGTGAAGACCATACCGGGTTAAGGTACGTTGTACTAGCTTTTTGCTGTTAGTGGTAGCCAAGGATTTGGAAAGATGGGGAGTTCAGGAGAATATTGAAAGTCGAAGCCCAGCATACCACAAAGCTTTCGCCATGCCCAGCAGGTGGTGGACAAAGTTTGGATATCGATGCGGTCCAGCTTAAGACCCCATGGCTGTAGGGTATTTAAGGGTGTAGGAGCCGCTAGATATTGTTCTGATTTGGCATAGGGCAGTCGGGCATCTGGGTAAAACCAATAATATGCAAAATGAGCTTGGGCGACTAAGAAATAGATGCAGACATCAGGAACAGCGAAGCCTACACGATTCAATGGGAGAGTGAGGGTGTCCCAAGCAACATAGGGTATGCGGTCTGCCCATACCAACTTCAAAAGTAGGCTGCGTAGCGTTAGAAAGAAAGAGTTCCTCAAATAAGTAGGGATATTTGTAAATATATACAAAAATAGAGGGAGGACCATCATTTTAATGATAGCGATGCAGCCCCCAAGGAAAGGGGGAGTTGTATCCATCGATCTATTTGTGTCAAGAGTTTGTCCATGGCAGGTCCGTAATTTAAATGAATAACCTGTTTGTTGTCCCTATGTAAAATAATGTCTAGGTGTTTAGTGGAGTCGGTGGACCATTTAAAAGAATATTTGCAAATGGAGGGAGTGGTAGTGTTGGTGAGGGTAAACAGTTCTGAGTTTTCCCAATTGATGCATAGGTCAGATAGGTCTCCAAACCAGACTACTTCCCGCACTATAGGAGCAGTCTAGGTTTAAATTGAAGACCCTGATGTATGTGGCACTCCTGTAGGTGGCATATCAAGGGATCCATGGCGATACTAAATAATAAAGATGAGAGTGGGCAGCCTTGCCTGGTGCCCCGGGATATAGTAAAAGGCTTTGAGATGTAGCCATTGATACGAATACGAGCTGTTGGGTTTGGATATAATAAGGAAATGAGGGCCGTGAATCTGTCAGGAATGCCAATCTTCCATAATCTCACATGAAGGAATGGCCATTCTAGGGAGTCAAATGCCTTATAAGCATCCAAAAGAGCAACCACCGCTAGAGTGTCCGGGGACACCCTATTCAGAACTGAGAAGACTGCACGAAGGTTGATTGAGCTGGGCCTGTGAGGTATAAAACCTGACTGCACAGGGGATAGCACTTGTTCAAGCAGTAGCAATTATCTGCTAGCCATTGCTTTAGCAAGGATTTTACTGTCGAATTGAGTAAAGGCCTCCTTGTAGACCTCCATTAAATGGGGGATCAAGATGTTTGTGTATGCTTTGTAGAAGGAGCGAGTAAGGCCATCAAGGCCAGGAGCCTTAGTGCCATCCAGAGAGTCAATCGCCTGGGCGATTTACTCAGCAGAGAATGGCTCACTCAGTAACTACGATGAGCTGGTAGTAAGCTAGACCATGGCAATATCCTCAAGGTAGGACTGACGCTCCCGGGACCTGGACCCAGACGACAGACAGGAAGTATATAAATATGTATAATTTGAAACTATTTCGTGTATTATACTCTCGTTGTGTATGACTCAGTGGCATCATCTAGGACCAGTTTCGTAATGAGTCCCCTACCTGAAGGAGGGTGTAAGAGGCGAGCAAACATTCACATGGGGTATTTGCACTCTTCATAATGTCACGCTGCTGGGTATTTGCCAAGGAAGGAGACCTCCCTCTTGGTCAGATCGCAAAATTCCTCTAACAGGACTGAGCGCTTATGGAGAGATGCTGGGGAGGGTTGCGGGGTATTCCCTCTATTGATGTCCATGAGCGCTGCTTCCACATGCACCAGGCTGCCACAAACATCACGCAGCACACCTACGTGTTTTGAAATGTAAATACCGCAAATATATGCATTGAAGGCATCCCTTGAGCATGGCATATTAGTTTACAGAGCCTGTGTTGAGCTCAAAGTACTCAGTTATTGCATCTTGTAATTCGGAGCGGTCAAGCACATCCAGCAGAGCTGATGAGGGGAAGGAACAATGATGCTCCCAGCCCCCACCATATGCAAGAGTGAGTAGCAACCAAAATGGTGTGTGGTCTGAGAGAGTGTGTGATAGTACCTGTAAATCCTGGAAAAAAGGTGTACCGCCCGCCGAGAGGAACCAATAGTCCAACCGCATCCACACTGCATGCGGTATGGAGTAAAAGGTATAGCCTGGGGTGTTGGGGCAGTAAAAACACCAGATGTCTTTAAGATCATAAGTACTGATCGTGTCTTGAAAAGGTGCGTAGAGAGCAGAGTTTGCCATGGGGCAGGTACTGAAAGAGTCCAGGGTAGGGTCTAGAAGTAGGTTCAGGTCGCCACCCATGATGATTATATCAGTCTCAATTTTGTCTAAAATAGTGGATATGCTCTGATAGAAAAGGGGGTCATGAGTATTTGGGGCATAAATGGTTTAGGAAAACAGGCCTCCGCCCCAGCATTGTCCCTGTCACCAAAACATAGTGGCCTTAATCGCCAGCAATAGTTGTATGGTGCTTAAATGGGAGTGTTTTATGTATGAGTATGAAGAACCCTCTGGAGTAAGAGCTATAGCTAGCAAAGTATTAGTGTGGTCCCCAGGATGCAGCAAAGATGGGAGATGAGGGGGGAGGTGCGTATCCTGCAGGAATGCAATTTTTTGGACACCGTGTCTGGTAAGATATCATGGCACCAATTTGCCCTTCTGAGGGTTATTCAACCCAGGGACGTTACAGGTGAGGAGTGTCAGGTCAACAGAGCATTTACCATCCCCCATCGGGATATTGAGAAGTCTTGCCTGTCATGTCTAGTCTGTTACAGTGGGTGTTAATTGGCCCCATCTCATCTGATGCCAAGAGAGATAGATAAATGAAATTAAGTCAGAACAGAAATAATCATACAGAAACCCCAGGTATCCCATTTCCCACCCACACTAGTTGAAAAGATCCCAGTGAATCCCAATAAGACCCATCCCGTGTAGAAAGTCCCCAACAGGTCAAAGTGTGGAATCATCCTAGGGGGGCGGCAACATATCGTAACTTGCCACCCATTTTGAAATGCACCGTTTAACCATACAGTAAAGGGTAGAAGCCAGTGGCATGTTGGGCGAGGCATGGCATAAAGTTATACAATAATTATAGCACACTACAAAAACATCAG
This sequence comes from Calotriton arnoldi, assembly GCA_963921515.1. NCBI lineage: Eukaryota > Metazoa > Chordata > Amphibia > Caudata > Salamandridae > Calotriton > Calotriton arnoldi. Next base: position 380,852 of record CAWUFW010011060.1, read on the forward strand.
CAGAAGAGTGGCACACCCCACACAGGGGTGTTGAAGCTGTTCAGCCAGGGTTGAAAAGGTCGGCACTGGCAGAGATGTTTTTTTTTTTTTAAACTTTATTTACCATTTTCCGACATATACATATCCATGTTATTTGTACAGTTGTTTCTTCACAATTCGCAAACAGTTCCAAACATGCGATACCATCGTGCTATGTTGTAAATAAAATATAGGACAGAATGACACAAAAATAACAATGCATGATCATTACATATTAGTCTTCGCCTTTGACACATCCTCACAGAGCAAGTGAGACTACATACACAGAGTTACCTGAAGTCTATAAACAATGTGGTTTCATATTCAACTTTTCAACCCACACCAGTCGGGACTATGCCATCAGGAGTGTGGCTTGGGGCGTCAGGCTCCAAGTTCTGTAAATTTGTCCTGAGCGGACCCCAGATGTCTTTTAGTCGGGATTTGGGTGGAAGCAGTGTGGCATACAGTTCGCAGTTCGTATTGCAAAATGTGAGACTGGCAAGCCATGCACTCATTGTAGGAAGCAGCCTGCTGCCCCATCTAAGAGCTATCTCGCGTTTAGCCAAAAGCAGCGCAAGCGCAATAAACTTGCGCAATTTCTTGGGCATGTTGAAGACGTAGCCCAGATGTGCAACCTCCAGGGTGGGGTCTAGTTCCAGCAGAGTCATCCGTGATATTATATCGAAAATGGCAACCCAGTACTCCGCAATCTTGGGGCAGGTCCATGTCAAGTGAGGAAAATCGGCATAAGGGCTGTTGCATTTCCGACAATTATGGGGTCAGGACGGATCAATGGTGTGAAGTTTGGCCGGCGTCATGTACGCTCTCCATAAAAATTTAAAGTGTATCAGCTTATGCCTGCTATTGAGGGAGATTCCCCTAATTTGTGCACAGCAATAGGCCCATTGGTCATCCAGGATAGGATGACCCAGGTCTAGCTCCCAGGCAGCTCGAATCTTGGTGTCGTGACACGGTACCAGAGCCATGCTGGACTTGTACAACTTTGAAATCAATTGATTCCTGTCAGGTTTGTTATTAAAAGGGATAAAGGTCCAAGGGACTGTGGCTCCAGCAGATAGTCCGTTATTTTAGCACGCAGAGCCCTGCGCACCCTAGTGAAAATAAACTGATCTATAAAGGTCAATCCAGTCCTCCCACCCCTCCCAGCATTGTCGAATATATGCCCTCCCGGGAATAGGTCACCGAACTTTATCATGGAGTGGGATTTAGCACCCGTAACACTAATGTCTCTTTTGTAATAGGGAGCCATGGGTTGTGCGCTATAGGGATTTCAGAGGAGTACAGGGATCCACCATCAGTGGCCCGCAACAGTTTATGCCACACCCAGCTCGTGGTAGACACCATCTGAATGTCCTTAGGATCACAAGGAAAGCCCAGGGGTAAAATGGCGTGGAGCGGAGTCGGGAGCACCAGGTCAGATTCAGGCCTGCCGTAGGGAATGCGCGCGTCGGGGTGATACCATGAATGGGTAAAAGCTGGCCTGTGCCACTAGGTAATACATTCTAAAGTCCGGGGCCCCCCTTTTCATACGGCAAAGTCAGGGTTTCCCATCATATCCTAGGTCCTTTTCCCCCCCATGCAAGCCTAATGAGGTGTGACCTGAGGGTCTTAAAAAAACTATCAGGGAGCGGGATAGGGATATTGTGGAACATGTATAAAAACTTCGGAAGAACTATCATTTTCATAAGTGCAATTCTGCCGGACATGGAGAGCGGGAGCCATAGCCAATGTTCTATCTGAGCTTCAAGGTTGTGTATGGCTGAGCCGTAATTCAGCCTCACCATTTGTTCCACCTCTCTATGTATCTGAATACCCAAACAACTGACTGTATCTGAATACCCAAACACCTGACCGAGTCTTGACACCATGTCAGTGGGAATTCGCACTCCCATTCAATGGTGCCGGTCGTCAAAGGGAGTAGTACGGACTTGCTCCAGTTTATGCCCAATCCTGAGTATCCACTAAAGCGAAGGATCTCTCTGATCAAGGGGTCTTGATTGGCCTGTGGGCAGTGGACATATAGCACAATGTCATCCGCATAAAGCGAGATGAGGAGGGGGCCTGTGTTGAACTGTATACCTCTATGGAGATGCTTCTCCTGAAAGTGGCGGACCAGAGGGTCCAGTGCCAATATAAAAAGTAAAGGAGATAGCGGGCAACCCTGCCTGGTGCCACGTGTAAGAGTAAATGGGGTGGATAGTGTGCCGTTCAGTCGGATTCTCACTGTGGGGAGGGCGTAAAGTAGCGCCGTGAGGTCAATAAAACCTTTGATGATACCTAGTTTCCTCATCACAGCCCATATGAAAGGCCATTCCAAGGAGTCAAACGCCTTTTCTGAATCCAGCAGGACCGCCGTCGCCAGAACCTCTGGAGCAATTCTATGTAGCACTGCAAACAATGTGCACAAATTCGGCGCAGTGGACCTGTGTGGGAGGAAGCCAGATTGCACTGGGGATATGATGCGATCTAAGAGTAACGCGAGCCTTAACGCAATCATTTTAGCAAGGACTTTATAATCCAAATTCAAAAGTGATAGTGGTCTATAAGAGCTGCAGCTCAATGGATCCTTGCCAAGTTTGGGCATTAAGACAATTACTGCTTCACAGAGTGTGAGATTTATTTTCCAGGGCTTCGGCATAAACCTCAAGAAAGTACGGGGCAAGTATATCTTTATAATACTTGTAAAATATGCCTGTGAAGCCATCTAGCCCTGGTGCTGTGGTGCAATTCAGGGCATCAATGGCGCTAACAATTTCTTCCTTAGAGAATGGCTCCGCTAAGAACTTCTGCATATAGTCCTCAAGCCATACCATAGCAATCTCATTTAAATAAGCCCTGTAATCGTCGTCTTGTCTAACGCGTGTGGTATATAAATTTGTGTAATATCGATGAAACTCATCTCTGATCGCCGCTGTGTCCATGTGAATCTGCCCGTCATCAGAGCGGATAGATGCCATGTAAGCCTTCCCCACACAAGGCCGCAACAGTTGCGCCAGTGTGCGTCCCGGCCTGTCCCCCTCACCGTACCTCCTGGCGGTGGCGTATTTCCCCAGAAACTTTGCTTCGCTATCAGCGGCTTCCCTGAATTCTGTCAATAGTAACAAGCGACTGGCCTGTTTGGCCGGGTCTGGGTGTGTAAGCAATTCGTCGTCTAAGACTTTTAGACAGTCCTCCATGCGAGCAATTGTGCTTCTCAACGACCTCAGTACCCCCGTATGTTTGGCAATGCATTCCCCCCTTATATACGCCTTGAATGCCTCCCACACAGTTGCCCATGTGCTGACAGAACCCACATTTAGATCAAAATAAGTCTATATTGACTCTCGAATTTCTGCAGAGAATACCGCATCTTGTAAGGCCTGCCCCGGGAACCTCCACTGCCTTTCATTACCCTCTGGTCTAGGAATCCGAAGATGCATAATGACCGGCGAGTGGTCAGAGTATGTTCTAGGCAAAAGGGTCATAGAACGAAACCAGGGAGCCATGGTATGGGAGACCAGCCAAAAGTCCAGGTGTGTCCAAGTGTCATGGGGGGCTGAGTAGTGAGTATATGCCATGTCATTGGGGCAAAGCACGCGCCATATGTCCACTAAGCCAATCGAGACACAGATGTCCTTAAGTATCCTGCTGGCTCGGGGTTTCGTGGCTGGGGAATCAGCCGTACTGTCTAATGTCGGTTGCAAAAGAAGATTAAAATCCCCCCTAAGCAAACATAGTCAACGCCTAAAGGAAGCAGTAGGGCATGCAGAGAGGGAAAGAAATCGGGGTCATCCACATTTGGTGCATAAATACACATTAAAGGGATATTATAACCCATAAGCTTCCCTGTCACTAATGTGAAACGGCCAGCTCTATCAGTATTCACATTATATAGTTGGAAGGGCAGCCGTTTGTGTATAAGTATGTCAGTTCCCCTGGAGTATGCGCTGTAATTCGTGAAGTAGCGGTGCGCACCCCAGCTAGAGGCAAACGTTGTAGGGGAGGAGGGGGACAAATGTGTTTCCCGCAAAAAAACAACATCAGCCTTATGGTGCTGCAAATAGTTTAACACATGCTTCCCCTTCCTTGCGTTGTTCAGACCCCACACATTCCATGTAAGGAAGGTAATGTCAGAGATAGTGGAGAGCCTACCCGCCATCATCACAAGTGGTCATAGCTGTAAAGAACATGCATGTGTCAATTTCAGCACACGGAACCTAATGATGTACCAATCGTGTCAGGAACAAATGATACCACCTAACCAATTAAACTAGCGCCCCCCCACCACCCACCCATCCCCACAATCGAAACCTAGGGGAAATCCCACAATCCCATAACAGTTTAAAGCAAATATCATTATTGCCAAATGTAGACATAACAAGAAATGTGCGAACGCACTAGGGGGGAGGCAATGCCTCGCCTCAACCCCGGAAACTTTGAAACTTTGAAACATGTATTGAAAAAAGGATCACAAAAGAGCCAGAGCCCAGAGTCCAATGCTTGAACTAAAGGGGAAAAAAAGGGGACACAGGGAGGAAGATGAGACAAGCACACTCAATACTTATCAACGGTATTCCATGGTCAAGTCCATCAGCTCGCTGAAAACAGTTCCATACTGGAGCCAGAGTTCAGCATCGGGGTGATCGTTCTGGCGTGGGCGACTTCCTCAGCGGCCCAGAATTGGCTCGGAGTCTTAGAAATTCGTGGGCCTCAGCCGGTGTTTCGAAAATCCTAGACCTGCCATCAACGTCAAATTTCAGACGGGCAGGGTACAGCATACCGTATTTAAGACCGGCCTTACGTAGCGTGGCTTTGATCGTTGCAAATTTCCGACGGGCCTCCTGAACCATCGCCGTAAAGTCTGGGTACAAGGAAATGGCAGCCCCTGCCAGTCCAGCGATCCACGTTCTCGTGCCATCCGCAATGCAGTGTCCCTGTCTTTAAAGTTCAGAAGCCGTGCCAGGATGGGGCGAGGCGGATAGCCAGGGTTAGGACGTGGACCGAGGGATCTGTGCGCCCTTTCGACAACAAAAGTAGCAGTGAAGGACTCCAGACCGAATAAGTCAATGAGAAGGCCTTCAACAAACCCATCTAATCGACCCGTGTTCGTCGACTCAGGCACACCCATATTACGAACGTTATTGCGTCTCCCACTGGCTTCAAGGTCCTCATTCTTTATGGCGATGCTCTTCAGTAGACCTTGCATCCTCTCCAGCTATTTTGTTGCCTGAGCCGAGCGATCCTCCAAATCTGAAATCCTGCCCTCCGCAGTGTCGAGTCGTTTATCGTGCTGATCCAGTCGGGCCCCCATTCTGTCGAGAGCATCAAAGCGAGTGTCCAAAGCACGGAAGACCTCCTTAAGTTCTGCCATGAGTGCCTCATTGCCCTGCACTGTGGACTGCGGCTGAGCAGCGGCCTGATCACCTCCCTCCGCCATCGTGGAGCTCGTCGAGTCAGTGCCTCCAGCTGCCTTTTCAAAGGTGAGTTTCCACTGCTTCGGATCTCCCTTGCCCATGGCCTTGGGAAGGGGCCACAAGGAATGGTGTCACAATCGCACTGGTACTGCTGGAGCTGTTTGTCTTGCGAGTTGCCCCAATCTTGGCTCGTTCTGTTAAGGAGAAAGCAATCTCCCAGATGCACCCCCCACCGCTTCCATGCGTAATTATCCCCAATGGGGCCTTCTGGCCATTACCAGCCAAGTCCTCCAGGCCAATTCTGCCACTGTTCAGGGATTCCACCTCCGCCGGGGTCTAACAAAAAGGGGGGGGAGGGCCAGTCCCCCGCCAGCACCTCGATGAAAATAATGAGGGCCCTAGCCACCAGGGGTCCGCTGCGCACCTCTATGTCCCACCTCACGGCCCAGTGGTGGCGGGAGAAGCACTGTGGTGTGCACAGCTGTGTGGAGAGCCAGGACCACAAGGGAGCATCCTGCCGCTTGTCCCACTGGAGCAACTCGTGGCCTCAGCGAGGGTTGTGGCACGCCGCGGGATACACACGCGGGCTTACCCTCTGCCAATTGGGGAGCCCGTGTAGATCTGGAGCGCCATATGGTGTCCGCTGCAGCAGGGGAACAACGTGTCCTCCGTGCGTGTCCCCCTGCCACCCAGCCCCGCCAGAGCGCAAACTTGCCGGAGTCAGAAGGGCAGCGCCCGCAGTCCCAGACGGCAGGAGGGAGCAATCGAGACCGCGGCCTGGTGGCGTGAAGCAGGCCCCAGCACAAACAGCACAGGTGCAGCAGTCCTTGACCTCCGATGGCCGGGAGAAAGAGATCGCCGCAATCAGGATGCCCTGGGGAATGATGTCGCATCAGTGCCGGTGGGCATATCGGCGTGCGGTTTCCAGGATGGCCTTCGTTTCCGGGGATTTTGGCAAAGCTCCGAGACTACGCGGCCATCTTGGTCCGCGGTTTGGCCACGCCCCACCCTGGCAGAGATGTTAACATCTGCAAAGGAGCGCTCCAGGGTGGTGCAGGTCAATGAGGGACTGTCGTGACCCAGCTGTTTGCAGAAGGCGAGGGTATCTGTCGGGAATTCAAAGAAGTGTGGTTTACCTTCTGTCACCACCCGGTGTCTAGCTGGGTATAACATACTGTGTTTCAGCCCATGCTTCTGAAGTAGTGCCTTTGCATCTGTGAATTTCCATCACGCCTCCTGCACAGCGAGGTTGAAGTCAGGATAAATCAAGATTATGGCCCCTTGGCACTGCAAAGGAGACTTGTCTCGAGCAAGTCGAAGTGCAGTATCCCGGTCTCTATATTTCAAGGGATGTGCCACAATTGGGCGAGGAGGATCTCCTGGCAGTGGACGTGGGCCTAGGGATCTGTGGGCCCGCTCCACTATAAAGGTGGAGGAGAAGTGATGGGTACCAAAAAGTTTGGTAAGTAGTGATTACACATAATGTTCTAGGTGTCCTATATTGGTTGATTCCACCAGGTCAAGGATGTGGATATTGTTCCGGCGCAAATGAGCCTCCAAATCCTCTTTTTTAATGGCAACAGCTTTAAAGAGACGTTCCGTTTTCTCCAGCCTGTGAGCCAACAAAGCTGAGGAATCCTCCAGGGTGGAGACCCGCTCCTCAGCGGCATCAATATGAGTGCCATGTCAGTCCAGGCCATCCCCCATACGGTTGAGCCGGGACGTGAGGGTGGCAAAATGTGCATTCATAGCACAAAAGCCGACCTGCAGTTCAGTCAGAATGGCTGCCATACCATCGGCGGTGTCAGTGTGACCAGCAGAGTTGTCGTCCAGGGTAGCACTGATTTATGCAGATCAAACGTGCACCTACGCTGTTTAGAGTCTCCACATCCCATGACTGAGGAGGGTCTGGAGAGAGATCAGGGATTGCAGGTGAGGAGCACCAGGTGGCAAACAAGAGGGCGTGAGAGGAGAGGTGGCTTGTGGCACTACTGTGGAAAATGCCCCCTGCTCAGACCCTGAACTGCAAATGGGGGCACACACAGGTGGTGGCCCCAGTGGGCAGTGTCAATAATGAGGCAGGCACGGTGGTGATGTCACGGCTGATGCAGTGTAAGAGACAGCCAAAGGGTAGTAGAGCAGTGGTGATGGCGCTGTGTCACACCCCTGGATACTTTGCAATAAGCAACCAGCTGCCTAGCCAGTAGAAGCAGGGGGTGTGTTGTTGATGTGTACTCACTGCAGTGAAATGATCTGGCACTCCAGCCGCAGGCTGCAACCCTGCAGCGGGTGTGTGTCAGCGTGGTAGTGTCCTGTATAGAGGGAGAAGCTGGATTCTGTGTGGTACGCCTCACCATGTAGAGGGAGGCCAGCTGCGGCAGACAGAGATACAGGGTACGTCAAGCCCCAGCGGCAGAACACATGGGCATGTTTACTCAGGCCCCAGCAGGTACCAGCAGAAAAGGGGCAGTCAAGTGCGAGACTCACCAATAAGCCACGCCGGCCCTGAGTCCAGCAGGGGGGCCAGCCTCAGGCTCACTCGTGGCTCCTGTCGCTGTGGGGCCTCCTAGGTGGGTCAGATCGGCCCCCTACATGCCAAGCCACTGCAACCCGCTCCACAGGTCTGGAGATGCTGTAAAAAGGCAGAGAGGGGCCCAGTGAGGCACCGCAGCCCCAGCCTCTGGCTCACCCGCTGCCCCTGTTGCAGCAGAGCCTCCAAGGCAGGCTGAGCTGCACTCTCACCGCTGCAGTGTTAAGGTGGCTGGAGGGGGTCCTGGACGTCAGAAAGAGGATCGCTGCAGTCCCCAGACTGTGTGGGCATAAAATCTCCCCAGCGCTGGTCGGATGAGGCTATGACGGATGCTGCAAACCTCAGAATATGGGCTGTTGGTTTAGGAGTTTCATTGCCATGCGGCCATGACAGTCGACGGCTAGGCCACGCCCCAGGCCATTAGAATGTGATTTGATTATGATTAGGGGAGTCAGCAGGCCAAATGTTATGTTTTACCCACAAATAACTTTTATAAAAAGCACTGACAGTGCGGTAAGAATGACACTGGATTAAAAAAACAGTGATTTGATTTTTCTTTTCTTCTAAAGGCTTTTCAAGTAACTAAATGTCTAAACCTCTCGGTAATGAGTATGGCATTATACATTATGGAGTACAAGCTGTGTGTTGTGCTAAATTAGCGGAGCCATGCTCATTGCTAGTCAGTGCATCAGGTATTTTGGTATTGTCTGCAGCTGGGCCAGCTGTAGTTGACAATTATGTATTTTTAATTTCAATGGCCCTGCTCTTTTCCACATGCCTTTCTCTTCCTAACCTTACTCCAAAGAGGCAAATGAATAAAAATAAGATACTATGTCACACACCTCACGTATCAAATGTGGATATTATTATCCTGTCTGCCGTAAGACATTGGGGAAAACGATGCACTGCACTATAGAGAAAGGAATGGACTACATACATTGTATTTGGCACATTCGTCACAGCGTATCCCATACGCCAAACTTGACATCAAATCATGCACTTACTCCCACTTTATTGACTGGCCTCGGTCACCACCACATATTATTTCCAACAAATTCATTAGCTGGGCAGTAAGGAAAGGAAACATGACTTACTCTACTGCAGCGTAGGATAGAGGGGTTAGGCAGGTAGGGTAGCTTTTGGTATAGATTAGAGGAGTTCCTACACTGATCATTGATTCATCATCGTTGGCTTATTCAGTCACTTCACTACTACACGGAAGTCGAAAGGGAAAAATCTGAACAGGCGTAAAACAAATCTGTTAAGGGAAACCATGAAATATATTTTGGAATCACTTCACATGGCTATAAAATCAAATGTGGCATATGCCAAGAATGGATCTTTTAAATTTTTGTAGGCTGGGATGGAAGAACATAGGAAAAGATAAAGGAGTGAAGAACTAAGAGATGACTGAGTGGGCGAAGGGAAACGCACCTTGTGTGTTCGGTTTCTAATGCATTGAAAAGTTTGTAAATGCTGCATCAACTGAGGCAGACGCACATTGCACAGCCAACACTGCAGTCCTGATTTGAACCATACTGCACTTCGGTCGTAGGTGACAAAATGCCATGGGCGGGGAGGGGGGTAATGAATGATGGGTGGGATACACCTGCCTCGCTTAACAAATACAGTGAGACAAGGGAGTAGAACAAAAATGTAAAAAATACCTGCCACTTTGAACAATAGCTTTGGTAACCCCACATAAACAAGGAACGCAATTTAGGTGAGCAGCATGCCCCTCTCCATGAGATGAGCTGCCTTGCTTATTCATTCAAGCAATCCAAATATTCATTCATCCTTTCATTCTAATTCACCTATAGCCACAATGATTAAACTTTACTTTCCCTCATCCAGTCTTTCACCCAAATTTCCAATCCTTCAGCCATCCATTCAGTATCCACCCTTTCTTCCAACTATCCTTTTGCCCATCCATCCTTTTACCCACCCACACACCCTTTCACCCACCCACCCTGTAACTCATATACCATTTTCCTTTCTTTTAACTGCCTGTTCTTTCACATTTCCATCAAGCCATAAACGCTCAATATGTGAACTTTTGGTGAGTTGCAGATAGAAGAGGCCATAATAACTCAACCACTGCTGCAGCTAGTAAAGCTGGGGATTCACGGTCACAAGTTGATGACGGCCTGGCACTAGCTAGTGAGTATAATAGTAATTGTAAATAAGCAAGCTATTATGTGACTTACCAGTGCTCGACCCTGCCTCAGCTTCTCCCCTTCCAACTGAGTCTCCCCCTACACCTGCTCTACTTGAGCCGGCATCACTGGTGGTCGTGTGGCTAGAATAAAACATTATACATAATATTTTAGAAGCCAGATTCGCCTCCCCTTAACTTTTTCTATCAAAAAAGTACAACCTCAATACATCACTACAGTTTGGTTAGCACTGTAGTATCTTCTAACAAAAATATTACTCTGGGCATTTGGTTGGTTGACAATGTTAGACAAACAAGGGTGGAATAATGGTCAATAAAAGACATATGGTGTTGGTTGGCAAATGCAATGGGAGTGTGACCTCATACTTTTTTTCCAGCCATACTGCACTGTCATGGAAAACTGCTGGTATACTGTATAAAGGAATGACGCAGCGCACAACATTGGGGGTGTGGTCCATGACCATGGCCACTCTCTCGTGAACTCAACTGTTAGGGCATGAGCAGGAAAAAGAAAGCCTTCTCAACAAAAATGCATGGTGAATATTATTTATAACAGTAGCTTACTTGGGCGGGCCATGTTCACGGTAGACAGTAGAGTACCAAAAATGTGTTCTTCTTAGTCTTATTCTTACAGTACTGACAAATATATAGGAGAGAGGTAAAGATTACCAACAAAGCAGAAGATAAGTGAACTAGAGACTAGAGACTGGAAAAAGTCAGCTACCAAAAAAGACAACCATGAAATATAAGGAAAAAAAGATATTGCAGGGATAACAGGAATTAAATAAAAATTTAATCAATTGTGCTTTGCACGAGTGGGTTCGTATTGTTCCCTAGTCGCCACGTGTAAGGAAGCGGCAGGTAAGGGTGTCAGAGCAACTTTATTTCTCATCTGCAACACCAGCCTCAAGGCAGCAACTCCCATCCTGGGGCCAGCACTAACATTCAAATACCCCAAGATTCTACCCAAAGCCCACAAAAATCATAAAACCCAACATTAGGGAAATAATAAATACATGGACTTACTGGGGTTCGCAGAGTCCTCAACAGCGGCGCTGGTGGTCGGTGCCTCCTGCTGACCACCTACTCCCGGACCCTCTGCAACATCCCTATTCTTGACCTTGGGTGCTGATGTAAGAAATAAAGAAGATAAAAAAAATAGATTAGTGATTCAATCAATCTCTACAAAATTATTATGAAAGGCAAATGCAGTCACATAACTGTACTCTAAAACAAATCACCTATAGTACTAGTTTTGAGTCTATCGACCATTGTTAAGTTGCCCATACTACTCCTAAAATCCCTACAAATTTCCTTAACAAAAACTATATTTGGAACTAATGAATTGCAGTGAATGATCTTTGATTCTATCCTCATTTCTCAACCCCCTTGATGGACCAACTCAATCTCCCTTTTTTGCAATGCATAGATGCATACTACACATCGCTGTTAGCTTGGAAGTGTACAAGCTACATAAACAAAGTCACAGAAAGAGCGCTAACTCACTGCTATTACTGATTCACTATGGTGACAGGAGGACAGTCTGCAATGGCTTCTTAATTAATCAGTCAAAGTGAGGACCAATGATGAGTATGATTAGGTTGTGCTGAGCACCTGCCTAGCAGAAACTACAAATTGGATCACATAATAATAATATTCCAACTTATACTAAACGTAACTTACCTCTGAGTGTGAGATGCATGCTATTCAGAAAAAAATGTTAGCACTGTAGAACACAAAATCAACAAATAATAAATACTCACCGAGTCCCAGAATCTCTACGTCTAGCAGGTCGAGAAGGACCTGTTCGGGTTCTAAGATATCTGCTCAGCAGTGCATCAGCGGATAGATGGTGCGCCAAACCTGGCTGGTGCGTTGCACGCACCAGTGCACCCTCCCCCAGCGCAGCCAATGCACCCGTAAGGGGTATCCACTTCCGAGCCTGCCGCCTGCTGCCAGCATGGAGGGGAGATGGTGCTGCATAAAAAAACACTAATGCTGCCACCTCCTCCTCGTTGAAGATCGCACGGGCTGCACACTTGGGCGGCGACTCAGCCATCAAGGTATACGATTCTCTTCCATGGCGCTGGCTGGGGTAAAGAAGGATGAGAAAATAAGGAAAAGGAAGTAAAGAAAAGAAGAAGGAAGGAAGTAGAGAGAAAAATGAACAAAATAAAAAAAGTCACGAAAAACACCAACAAAAATTACAAATAAATGTAAAATGCACAAAGACACACACTAATATAATAAATAAAAATTAGGGGTAGGTAAGTTTGTTAGGGGGAGGATTAAAGAGGGATTGAAAATTAAGCCCAGCACCATAACAGAGTGGAAAATAAGATGGCCATGCCCATGCGCACCACGTGGTGCCCTTTCGCGCATGATTTGGAATGTGAGGACACACATGAGAACCGCGTGGTGCCATTCGCACGAAGAACTCACATAGCGCACCAGAGTTTTTTTAGCTCCCTGCCGAGTTCCACGTAGAGCTACTCCAGTGAACTCCGGGCCCTAAATGTTAACCTGTAGTGTCCGACATCTTCCTAAAAATGTTTTAGATTGGAGTGGAAATAGTAACTCTAACCCCTTTAGTGTCCAATACCTCCCCCAAAATGCTTGAAATTGGAGAAATTATAGTAAATCTAACCCCTTCAGTTTCCAACACCTTCCTCAAAATGGTTTAGACTAGAATAGAAACAGAAATGTGAACACTTAGGGCTTAATTACGAGTCTGGCGGTCCACGGACTGTCTGACTCGTAGGGGCGAGGCGGCAGCAGTCTACCAACAGCCCTATTACGATTAGGGCGGTCGGACCGCCATTGCCCTGACGCAGCCGCCAGGGAACTGCCACCCCTGGTTCATAAATTGAAAGCTGATCTTAATGGGGGCCCCCAAACTATGCTTGGCATCGGGCCCCCAAAATCCTTAAGATGTCCCTGGGTTATGGTAGGCAAAGGCCCAGAGTTCTCTATTTCTAGCCCCAGAGCTTGGGTTGCTCCCAGAGGGGGCACAAGTGGAGGAACATAGTCTGTACCAAGCCCATCCACTGGTGGGAGCTCCCTGCGTAATGGAGTCTTGCGCAAATGGTGTGGTGGGAGATGGTGTTGAAGATGGCCGAGAGGTCCAGGAGGATAAGGGCTGAAGTCTCGCCTCAGTCGAGGAGGGTGCGGATGTCGTCTGTAGCAGCGAAAAGAGCGGTCTCAGTGCTGTGGTTGCTTCTGAAGCCCGATTGGGAGAAGTCCAGGATGTGGTTATTTTCAATGAACTCTGTGACTTGAGCATTGATGGCCTTCTCGATGACTTTCGCTGGGAAGGGGAACAGAGAGATGGGTCTGTAGTTCTTGAGGTCTGTCGGGTCGGCTGTGGGTGGGTCTAGGGTTGCAAAGCTGTTGTAGATTTCCTTGATCTTGAGGTGGCAGAAGATGGTGAGGTTGTTGCAGAGGACTTGAGAGGGGGAATGTCTGCTGTCTCTGTGCTGGGTTTGGTGAATTATTTGACCATTGTGAAGAGATCTTTGCTGTTGTGTGCGTTGGTGTTGGTGCATTCCTGTATGGCTGCTTTCTTTGTTGTTCTGATGAGGTGGTGGTGTGCGGTGACTCCGGATTTGAAGCCTCTGTGGTCTGCCACCATCTTGCTGCTCCTCTATCTTTTCTCGAGCCGTCTGCAAGTGAGCCTGGACTCTTGGAGGGTGGGGGGAAAACCAGCTGGCTTTCTTGGAGGGCTGCTTGCCTGAGGGTTTCCTGAGGGGAGCCAATGTGTTGGCACAGTTGGAGATCCAACGGTGGAGGTTGCGTGCTGAGGGGTTGGCGTCCGTGGATGTCGGTGGTGGGGTTTTGCTGAGGGAGGTGGTGAGCTGGCCTTCGGTGAACTTGTTCTATATTCTGCAAGGATAGCGGTTGCCATGGTGGTGTACAGTGGGTTTGGTGAAGGCGAAGTGGACACAGTGGTGGTCTGTCCAATGAGGCTCTAAGGTGTGGCTGATGGAGATGTTGTTGCTTGAGGAGAAGATGGGGTCAAGCTTGTGTCCTGCTGAGTGCGTTGGAGAGGTGACCAGTTGTTTTATACTTACATATGTGCTGTTGATTTAAAGTCATGGCGGACGTAAGGAGTCACCCTGATCTCCACTAGAAGGAATTACCCCATATCACCTCGTCTGATTCTAACATGGCGGCATCCATGAACTGTGCAACTGTGTGGAGGTCTCCAGATAGAAAAAAAAGCAGCACTATTGGAGGAGGAGCGGCCCTTTCAGTCTAGCATAGACTCTCTTCACTATGAAGCTATGAAAGGGGGTTGAAACAGACGCAACAGCTGGGGTGTGGGGAGATTTCGCTCCAGATATGATCGCCCGCCCTCCCGGGAAAGCAACCTGCAAGGAAGCACCAGCACCCTGGGTTATGACTAGTGCATGAATGTCCCGGTAGAGAAGGGGCATAGAGGAGCTCAGATATAGGCATTGAGGGCACCAGACAAGTGGAGGAGACGCCATGTGAGGTCTTTGCAACAGTGTAGGAAGCGCCTCATGCCAGAGCCACCTCCAAGTGGGAAACACAAAAACCCTACGACTGTAGAAGACAGAATCACACTCTACTGAAGGTGACGCGCTTGGCCTGCCACCACGATGCACAGAATCACCTTTATGCCACCGAAAAAAACACAAATAGGTTGTCAAGCTACTTTACCAAAACAGAGACACTGGGAGTGGCACGAACAGAGGAGACCATGGCCTTAATGAAAGAAGAACTTTTACCTTCTCTCTGAGACTTTAAGAGGGAACTCCAGGAGGAAGTAAAAGCTGACCTGGAGTCATCCCTCGACGTATTAAAAACGAACTAAGCGATAAATTACAGACCCTTCAACAAGACATTGACTCTGTTGGTATTGGGGTAATGGACTTAGAAACTAAAACAATAGTTCTGGAGCAGCGTACCCATCACACAGAGGATTTTACACAGTCTTTCCGCTCCCAGCTACAAGCTACAATACTGAAGAATGAAGGGGCCGATTCACAGAACTAATCTGAGATAAAATCCTAAACTCACTACTTTTGATATTCACAGAAGGCATTTAGTAGTAGTAAAGTTAGGACTCTTAACTTTACTACTACTAAACTGAGATAAAATCCTAAGCTTACTACTTTTGGTATTCACAGAAGGCATTTAGTAGTAGTAAAGTTAGGACTCCTAGCGGCAAATCCAACACTTTTGCTTCTAAGGCAAGTCACTACACTGAAAAGGAAACTGAATGTGATCTACACCAATAGAGCAGAATTTATTCTGTTGAAACTAAAGCAGATCTCATATGATCAGGGCAACACGTTTGGAGCACATTTAGCACGGCAACTACAGGCTAAGCGAGAAAAGGAATATGTTGGGAAGATCTGTGTGGAACAAGGGGAATTAGTGAACTAGGAGGAGGGAAGGGCTAGACAGTTTGGCCCTTTCTATGAAACTTTATACACAGCTGAATGATCGGATGCAAGTGCACAGCTTCAGTACCTCAATTCAGTAGACCTACCTCAAGAGACGGCAGCTCAAAATGAGTACTTAGGAGAACCGATCACAGAGGAAGAAGTGCGGCAAGCTATTAAGACCCTGAAACTCCATAAATCGCCGGATGGCCTGAGGGCACTGACAGCACACTTTTATAAGACTTTCTGCGCTGAACTGGTCCCTCAGTTGACCCTCCTTTTTAATCACATAGTGTCCCAACAGGCAGTTACGCTCTCGATGAGCGACGCTCTGGTGACGATTATACCTAAACCCGGAAAATATTTCAAACTATGCAGCTCCTATAGGCCAATCGCCCTGTTAAACCTGGATGCTAAGCTCTACTCAAAAATTCTGGCCACACGTCTAGAAGATATGATGCCAGACATGATCCAAAATAAAACAAAATTGATTGAAAAATCCTCCAAGGGTCACATACCAGTAGTGCTCTTGGGACTCAATAGCAAGAAGGCATTTGATTGGGTGTACTGGGCCTTTCTAATTAATACACTAAAAAGATTTGGCTTTTGCAATACCTTTATAAATATGATCCGAGCGAATTATGCAGCTCCCCGTGCCAATGTTTCCGTCAATGTAGTGCACTCAGCTTACTTTCAACTCGGGGGGAGGGACAAGGCAGGGATGCCCTCTCTCTCCTTTATTCTTCGCGTTGAGTATTGAACTGTTGGTGGCGAAAATACGGGCAACCCCTAAGATCAAGGGCATCTTATTTGGTGATGTGGAGCATAAAATCTTGTTATTTGCCAATGACGTCTTGTTAACCCTCAGCACACCGCAGAGATCACTGGAAGCTCTGCAGATTGAGGTTCAAGCCTTTTAGGCACTAACAAGATTCTGCATTAACTTGATGAAATCTTACCTGCTCAACCTGACATTATCCGACACGGAACTAGCAACAACAGTAAATGGGACTCCTTTTCAATGGACAGAAAAAGATATCACATACTTGGATATGGAAATTACACCTAAATTGTCCACCCTGTATCAGGCTAACTTTCCTCCCCTCATACAACAATTGAAAATTGACCTTAAACGCTGGTCTCCGATGTATCTCTCATGGATGGGACAGCTACATGCAATTAAGATGTCAGTATGACCAAAATTTCTGTATCTCTTTCAAGCCTTGCAAATTGACATAAGCTGCAATTTTTCTCCACATTAAAAACCCTGATCATTCACGTCCTTTGGCAGAGAGAGAGAGCATGCCTCCCCTATAAGTTACTCAGGCGACTAAAGTCAGAGGGGGGACTGGCTCAGCCTGATTTCTAACTTTATTACCAGTCAGCCCAACTGAGAGTCATTTCTGGGGCGTGGCTTAAGAACATGGCCGCGTAGACGTTTTTCCTCTAAGCTCCTCGCGGCGGCCTGCATTTTATCATCATCCTGTCCGATCCTGACTCGACAACCAGCTGATTTATAGTCCGCAGTGGTACTGTCCCGTGCCCAAGGCGTTCGGGACACCGGGAAAGTAGAGGAGGCGGTGCACCGGCATAACGGGGAAGACGAGACCCCGGGAGACGCGAGGCACCATCTTGGACCGGGGCCGACGGCTGGAACGGGAGCACCTGGGAGGCCTGTGGATCGATTGGGCGGCCCAGGATCAGCGAAATTAAACTGAGTACTCTGGGCTCCCGTGGGGCACTTAGAGAAACAATGAAAATTGTCCGGAGCCACGACCGAACCTGAGCGCTATTGGGGGGGATGCAGGTACGTGGCAACGACACGCCGAGAGCAGAGAGGAAGTAAGGAAAAGCACCAGGAGTCCCACAGGCCCGGACACTTTAGGAAACGTGTTTCTTGGTTTCCGTGGTGCACGTGCATGTCCATTTATGCAGCGCCTTCCCCGGGGCCGCGGGTGAGAAGATTAGGCACCACCAGGCGGTAGCAGTGGGGGCTATTGGGAAGCAGCAGGGCTGTGGGTGATATTCACAAAACCAGCACATACAGATTAAATGTAAGAAACTACCACAGTATATATATTAAAGGAACTGCCAGGACTTGGCCAGTATATTTGGAGGGACGGTTCGGAGTCGACAGGGGCAAGGGTGGGGCCCTGAACTGTGTGCTCGGACGCTTAAAATAGGATACCGATCTACGTAACTGATACACCATAACTGAGGTTACTGGGACGGTTGCCGCTTTCGCACATCGAGAAGGGGGCCGTCCACACGGAGGGGCTCCTTGGATTCCTGGGAGCACTAAGGACAACTTACGGGAGATATCCTTATGTGCTCTAGCCTATGAGGATGTTGGTACGGAACGCAGGACAGTGAGGACACAACCGTCCCAATTGGAGATACAGCGATGCGGTGAGTGAGGTCATTCTTATCGCCATTGAGAGAAGAGTGTGACTCCGTCTTCCTGCATTTGGGTTGGCGTGGAACGTTCACCCGGGAGGGGAGCCCGCCCTAGTCATCGACAATCATGGGGAAGGACAGGATCCCCAAGCCACAATCGAATAAGATCTCCAACTACGCACAGCCACTAGCGCAGCGGCAGGAACAACGTGATGATAACAATGGGGGAGATCAGGTACCTACAGGTGGCAACGGGGGGTCTCCCCAAGTTGGCGGATGTGATCCGAGCCATTCAGACGACCAGGAATGACATGGTCTATAGAATTGACTCTGTGGCTATAGATGTTAATTTGCTGCGGTCTGATCTATGGAAAGTGTCGGATAGAGTGGCCACTACCGAAAAGGACGTGAATACGTTACAGTCCGAGGTCAAATCCCTCAGCGCCACTGTGGTTGATCTAAAAAGGCAGGTGATAAAACTGGACGAGAGGGCAGAGGACTCAGAGGGGAGATCACGCAGGAATAATTTACGTTTTGTGGGCTTCCCCGAAAAAGCAGAAGGGCCATCCACAGAGCTATTCTTGGAGGATTGGCTCACTAAGGTGATCGCTCCCAAGACTCTCTCAAAAGTTTTTAGCGTCGAGCGCGCACACAGGGCGCTTGTTCCACCCCCCAGACCAGGGGCTCCACCGAGGGCCATTACTGCCAAACTGTTTAATTATAGGGACAGAGACTTCCTTCTGCAGTTTTCGCGAAACCGGGGCCAGTTCATTTACTAAGGCCATCCCATCTCCATATATCCAGACTACACGCAGAGAGTACAAGATCAAAGGAAAACGTACGTAGCGGTCAAGTGCAGGTTGCGTGAGTTGAACTTGAAATACAGCCTCATGTTTCCCGCGAAACTGCGGGTTGAAAGCGAGGGATGCGCTCTCTTCTTCCACTCAGCAGGGGATGCTACTGAATGGCTGGATGCCAGAGGACCACGAGGACGACGGCTGGTGTCATCTACAAAATCCTCTGGAAGTCACACAGCGCCAGATACCATGCATGATCGCCGACGGTCACAAAGACAACATCAGGTGGACTCACAGAGGGGCCTCGGCCGTATTAAAGTTCTTCAGGTTGGCACATTGCGCACATCTGACACTGAGACTGTTCCGGAATCCATTGTGGTGACTCAAGATCCGGAAACAGACATCGGAGAGCAGGGGAGCAGACCGGAATGATGATACCCAGTCTTCGACGGACCGGATGTACAGATAAGTGCTACTGTTGGCGAATAAGCACTATTGTGGTACTAGCTATGTTTGGACTGAGAGGTTGTTGAGGGTTATAAGAGACTCATTAATAAGGACCTTTTTTTTAAAAATAATGTGGCGGAAGTGGGCAGCCGTGGGGCAGCGATGCCCCCCACTAGAGTTTTGCCCCACGAAGGCTGCTTAAGAGCGATCTCGCGCCTTTGTCGGGTTAGATCTCTTGCACAGCACTCAATCTTGTAGAATTTTGCAGGGTTGGATCTGGGCTTGGGTAGAACCTGAACTGTGGCTCTGTATTTTATGGTTTAACAGACAAGTTAAAGGGCGGGGGATGGGAAGTTTTGGGCGGTATGTGTCGAATTTTGCACTGGATTTACTGCTGGTAGCGGAACTCGCGCGACTGCCCAAGGGGAAGGGAGGGAAACGGGACAGTTCAAGTTACATTGTTTTCATGGTTAAGGGGAGTTGTTTGCAGTCATGGGAGGAATTAGCTACTGGGCAAAATTCATCAAGGCGGGAGAAATGGGACGAACAAGACGGATTTATCCTGACACACCTCATTACACGAACAGACAATAATGATGGCACAAACTTTGAAATTACTTAGTTGGAACATCAGGGGAATGGCGGGGCTGGAGAAAAGAAGGAGAGTTTATGCTTTTCAAAAACGGTATAAAGTTGGGATCGCAGGGTACAGGAAACGCATGTATGGGGGGGCAAGGTTGCGAGTATACACAGAAAATGGAGAGGGCAGATGTATGTTACTTCCTATTTGGGATTTGCAAGAGGGGCTATGATTTGGGTGGCCCCCGGAGTCCCGTTTCAGTATATGAGTCACGTATTGGACCCCAAAGGGAGATATGTTATTCTGCATGGTAAATGGGAGGGGAAGGAGCTGTGTATTATTAATGTGTATGCCCCGAACATAGATTGTCCTGACTTTTTCCCGACTATCCTCAAAGCACCGCTACCATATACAGGGGCCGAGGTTGTCCTCTTAGGAGATTTTAATTGTGTCTTTGACGTGAAGCTAGATAGGGACCCTCCAAGGGCTCAGACTAAGCCACGCATGTTGCGATCACTAGACCAGTTGATGCAGGGTTTGCAACTGAGGGACGAGCGGAGGGCTAGGAACCCAACGGCGAAAGCATTCTCATGCTATACCCCAGCGGCCAATGCGTTAAGCCGTATAGATCATTGCTGTCTTACACCGGGATTATCAGTGGATACAGAGAGTGTTTTGTACCTCTCCCGCTATATCTCAGACCATGCACCAATGTTGCTCAGCCTGAGGAGCGGACCTGGCCGTCCAGCCATCCCGCTTTGGAGACTCCGAGTGGAGGCATTATCGGATCCGCCATATGCTGCAGTGGTGTCAGAAACATTACAAAATTATTTCCAAGAGAACTGGGGGTCCGCTTCTACTAGATCAATTGAATGGGAGGCCATGAAGGTGGTTATAAGGGGGGGTGAGTATGAAGACCTCCTATGGGGTGAAACAACAGTTAGATAGGGACATCTCAAAACTTGAACGTCAATTGAAGGGGCCGGAGGGCACTTTACACGAGGCGCCAGAACACTTGGCTGAGTGGACTAGGGTGCGTGGGGAGCTGTTGGACGCCTGGGCCAGGTTGGAAAAATTTGCATATACATTGTATAGGCAACGGCTACATATGCAGGGAGATAGGTCGGGGCGCTACTCGCAAGACTACTAAAAACAGAAAAGGATCAGGTGCCCATATTACAACTATAAACTAACGATGGGGTCCTATTGCAAACACAAAGGGTGATTCTGAGGGAATTTGCATCATACTTGAAATCCACATGCACGGGTGCCCGGCGAACTACCCCGGGGGGGCTCTGGGAGTTTTTGGACGGTATGGAGCTCCCTACGCTAGATGATGAGGAGCCGGAAGACCTTGGGGCGCCGATCTCCAGGGAGGAGATCCTGGCATCAATACGGAGATTGAAGTCGGAGAAATGTCCGGAGGGGATGGGCTCCCGGCGGAGTTTTATCAGAAATATGCCCCTTTGCTGGTGCATCGCCTGTTGGAAGTATTTATTGAGGCCCTGGACTGCAAAATGCTACCGAATACAATGTCAGAGGTGATCGTATCCATGCTCCTTAAACCAGATAGGGACCCCCTATTGGCGAGTTCCTATAGGCCAATCTCGCTCCTTAACGTAGACGCCAAAATTTGGAGCGGGATACTGGCGGCTCGGCTGCTGCCGTACATGTCCCACCTGATTCATCCAGATCAGGCGGGGTTTATCCCCAAGCGGAATACCACTCATAATTTACGTCGCTTGGCACACGTCTGGCACGCACCGAGTCTGGAGTCAGAAAATTGGGCGCTGGGCTTGTTGAATATTCAACAGGCCTTTGACTCCATAGAGTGGGACTACATGTGGGCAGTATTGGATGGGATGGGGGTGGGACGTTCATTTATAAAATGGATGTAGGTCATATATAACAGACCAACCGCAAGGGTCCGCATACGGGGGCAAGTCTCTGAAAGTTTTAGATTGCAAAGAGGCACTCGACAGGGGTGCCCCTTTTCCCTGCTCCTATTTGCCATCGCAATGGAACCATTGGCCATTACTCTACGTACAAAGATGGAGGTATGGGGATCAGATTGGGAGAAACACTCCACGTGGTCTCTATGTATGCCGACGAAACGTTGGTATATCTGCGTCGGCCGGAGGAAGCAGTTCCGGTACTCGCTGCGGAACTGGAAGGGTTTGGTTCGCAATCTGGTCTACGCCTTAATCCAGGGAAATCGAAATTGTTTCCCATGGGGGGCTTAATAGGGAAGACCGAGAATGAGCTGCCCGTTGTTGGGATGCGATGGGTCCCTGAGGGGGCTCGATATCTGGGGATTACGCTGACCCATACCAGCACGACATAATTAACTGAAAATATAGGGAGGAGAGTTGACGGTATTAAGAGATCTGTGGCTTTTTGGAAGGAACCCCCATTATCATTAATGGGGAAAGTGGCACTGATTAAAATGGTTGTCCTCCCGAGATGTTTGTACACACTACAGAACTCCCTGTATTTGGTTCCACAAAAGTTTTTCTCTCAGCTTGACAGCTTGATTATAGAGTTACTGTGGGGGTCCAAACAGAAGAGGATAAAGTTGAGCACTCTTCAGAGACGGTGGGGGCTGAGGGGTCTGGAGGTTCCTCGGCTACATTATTATTACATGGCTGCGCAATTGCAACAGGCGATGCATTGGTTTGATGAAGACGATAATTGGGAGAAAAAATTGTTGGCAGGCACATACCGGGGAATTCCGCTGCCGGAGCTTTTCTTGTTGGGATCCAAAGTACCGGAGCCCTTTCCCTATGTCATACGACACGTCGCATCGGTCTGGGGAATGGTGGTACGGAGAATAATCAAGAGAGCGCCATATGCCCTGGAGACTCCGCTATGGGCGGTCGCACCCTTTAAACAGATAGGGCAAACCATGAATGTCAGCAAATGGAGGAGGGGGTTTGTCTTGTGCTGGGAGACTTATATACTGCACAGCGGTTCATAACGAGAGAGGAAGCAGACAACACCTTCCAGTTGGGTAGGGGACAGTTCCTGCAGTACGCCAAGATCTCAGCGGTGGCCAGGGAGCTATGGCGGCGTTCCCACAGGAGCCGAAGGTCACCATGGTATTGCAGATGGTGACCACCTTGGCGGGGGAAGAAGGTTGGTTACCCACTTGTATAGGGCACTAAGGGAGGATACTCCCGCTGCTCGCCTTCCGATACATGCGAGGTGGCACGATGCTATAGGGGAGCCCCTTACGGAAACACAATGGCAGAGAGTGCATGAGGGGGTCAAGCAGATAAGTTCGAATGCACGTTTTAAATTAACTCGATATAATGTGGTGCAGCAGACATATCTCACTTCCCAAGTATTACATAAAATATACCCGGACCGAGCAGACACATGCCCTAGATGCAGATGCTCGGATGCACATTTTATCCATATGTTATGGGACTGTCCTAGACTGGCGCACTACTGGGAGGCTGTTATAGAAACTTTGCAGGCTATCACGGGATGGACTATACTGGCCACTATTAAAGGGGTGGTGTTGGGGTTATTGCCTACGCCAAAAGCTAAGAAGCTCACTAGGAGGTTTATACAGCTAGGCCTCATCTTATTAGTCCGGAATCGCCCACGTCTGAGAAATGGATTGGAGATATGGTGGAATGGGCCACCGTGGAAGTAATACGGATGAAGAAGGTCCGGAGGGAAGAGGACGCAAGGGCTTGGTATTTAATGATTACAGAATTGACCACAGAAAGGGGATCCTCAGAGAGGGAGGCGCTTTCCCTGAGTTCCACTCAGATAGAGACCGACACGTCACGCCTACCCGTGGTTCCCCGCACGCTAGAGAATAACACAGAAAGCTGAGGTAATTAGTAGTAGGATGGTCACCTAGCCTTGCAATTACCATACTCAACCATGACCGGGGGAGGGGAGGGAAGGGGGGGGATGGGCCGAGGGGTGGGGGATAAGTTTACAGTTATTGTTACCGATGGTTGAAAGACTGATAATGACATTTGGGATCGGTGAACTCTGGTTGAAGTTGCGCAGAGTAGCAGCAATATCCTATGTTAAATTGTTGTATATCCTGGGAAACTGTACCTGTGCACACTGTACTTGATATGACATGCGTGTCTGGAAAAGTGTTTTATCACGGAAATGTCAATAAAAAAGATTTAAAAAAAAACAACCTGAGAGTCATTTATGAATGGTCCTTACGTGAATCAGACAAATACTGGTTACACATGGATAGGGCGACAGTGGGCAGGATCATATGGGATGTCCTCTGGAAACCTAAAGAGCAACGCCTGCTAAATGCATATCTAAGCACCCCCACGGGGACCACTCCTGCTGTCTGGGATAGGGTTAACAAACGGCTAGTTGTACAATGTTTCCTGCCCCGTTCACACCAATTCATTATAATCCCGCATTCCCACCAGCCCTTAATCCCGGCACCTAAAGTGCGTGGTGGGAGGGAGGATGTCTTACCCCGACCGACTTATATCACAACTGTGATGTGCTAAAGTTTGAAAATTGTAAATGTAACTTCCACCTCCCCAGTTCCTAACACTTTTACTACTTACAATTAAAGCATTGGGCATCAATCCCCGAGATTAGAGAGGCGGTGACAAGAAACCTTACACCTATTGAACAATTCGCTAGGAGAGCAGGCACTTCGAGAGGCACCATCATGTTCCTATACTATCTGCTACTCACTACGGAACATACTCTGCAACCACAACATATTTCCTTTTAGGAACAAGTTCTGGGCAAAGACATAACAGAGGCGAAATGAAGGAAACTCTGGATTGACATTCCCAAAAGCAACCGCTCATTAGGTATGAGGGAAGCTCATTATAAGATACTTTATCATTGGTATCTCTCCTCTACAAAATTAAAGATGTTTCCTGACTGCTCGGACCTATGCTGGAGGGGATGTGGGCTGTTAGGAGATTTTTGGCACATCTGGTGGGTTGCCCACCATTAGGCCTTTCTCGGCAGAAATATTGGCACAGATAAAGGAGGTGCTAGGGTACCCAACTCCAGATACTCCCCAATGCGTACTGTTAGGGATCCGAGATGACACTCTGAAACATTAAACCAAAAGTCATAGGGCCATAATGTGGTTATGTTTAGGAGTAGCAAAATTAGCAATAGTAGCAGCATGGAAAAAGAAGGAAGCGCCATCCTTGACACAATGGCATGCACACTTATGACAAGCACTTACCATTGACAGATTGGCGGATATATTTCGAGATGATTTTTAAAATTTCGAATATGTCTGGGGACCACTAGTGAGAAACCTATCACAAAGTCTCCCACTAACCGCTTGCTCCTTGAGAACTAGGGCACAACACTTATTCCAATTCTAGTATAGCAGCTCTCCCTTTCCAATCAAGACCTCCTAGACGACAAGCACCCCAAATCTAGAGAGACCCTGCAGAAAGTTGATCCATATAAGGCACCACAGTTATGTGTTAGATTACTTGATTAGAGTTGATTCTTGCGTCATTTTTTTTTTTAGGGAGGGCGGAGAAAGGGAAAGAAAGGGATTGTTTTTGAGATAAAGAAGTTATGATCTTCCTTCGTGGGGAATGCCCGCTTAACAAAGTACTACAAAATGTGATACAAGACCTTACTGATTGGTATTAAACTGTACAATACACAGTCATATCGTTGTAAACTGTAAGGTTATTGTGGGGGAGATGGACATCTCCATGTTAGAGGTTTCATCTGTGATAAAATCCATTAAAAACTAATTTGACAAAAAAAAACTTAAAAAGCAGAAGTACATGTCTCATACAAAAACAAACAACACCTGATCATATAATACAAAACAGTTAAAACCATTAATATAATTTATGTATTACCTTAACATACAATAATGAATTCAAAAAATATATTATCAAAAATAAAATGCAAACAACCTTGAAAAACATGCACGTTCATCATGTTTTTCCAGGGCCACATTGTTAGTTCAATCACAATGCAACCTGCAATCTTGCATGCCAAACCTTTTATAAAGTGCAATAGTGCAGTAGACTTTGCTCACAGGCCCTTTTGCCGGTATGCTAAATTAATCGAATAAAACATTTCCAATACAAAATCTGGGATGCATTCGATACCATAAAAATTCGTAACTTTTTCACTAACTCCAATTCTACAATAGTTTATACAACCAGTAAAGAGAGTACACGAAAAAACAGCTTTTCAACTAATTACAAATGCAATGTGCCTTGAACGTTTATGCCCTTCTTTTTCTGGGCAAACCTAACTGCAAGCAGATAGCTGCTTAAACTGAAAATTGAAGTTTTGCGGATCCTTACTGCATCTTGATGTTTCTAAATCCAAAATTATGACAAATTCCTTCTGTGGTTTGCATAGGTAGGGCAGAAATAAAATATGCGCCAGATGTTCTTTGGTGTGTAAATTACACAAGTTGCAATTAGTGTCCACCAAGTCACTATTATCAATTTCCACCTCGATGTTTACTTTCTGATTTGAAGGGTGTTATAACGAAATT
This sequence comes from Calotriton arnoldi, assembly GCA_963921515.1. Lineage (NCBI taxonomy): Eukaryota > Metazoa > Chordata > Amphibia > Caudata > Salamandridae > Calotriton > Calotriton arnoldi. The sequence continues at coordinate 407,124 of CAWUFW010011060.1, forward strand.
TCAAATAGATGGTTTGGCCAGTTGGGATTGCACCTCATCCAGAACGGATTCAAAATGCAGAATATGCTTAAGTAATAAAAAGTGGGGGGCGTGGCCAAGATGGCGGAGTGAGCGGACGTATTTTCGCCGAGCTCCGCTCCCGCCGGGCCTACAGCATTCACAACGGCACTCCCAGCTCCCAGATCCCCCCGTCGGAGGCTTCGTTCCTGCGGAGTGCATGCAAGAGAAAGTAGCAGACTGTTTTGCTTGCCTGTAACTGCTCGCTTGAACGACCCTGGACCGATTCGCAGCTCCGGCGCCCGGGGACGGGAGAGGCCGGACCTGTTGCGTAGCTTGCTGGTTGGCCTCAGAACCACGGCGCTACCATGCCGCTCCTGTTGTTGGGCCCTCGGAGGGTACCTAGCCGCAAGCATTGCCTGGAAGGCCCGGGGCAATTCCCCGCATCTGCACCCTGCCCCCGACGCTACTCGGGGGCGGGCACAGAGACTCAGCTCCAGACCGGAGGCGCAGCCGCGACGGCCTAACATTCACGCGAGCCCGCGGGCCCGCTGAAGGTGATCGAATCGGCCATCATCGGAGAGGGAGGCGCAGCCCGAATCACCGGAGTGCAAGGCAAGTGCCCACGGAGTGCCGGCGACCCCCGACCCTGCCCACAGCCCTGCCGGGGCCCCTGAACTGCCCGACGGTTGGTTGCGGCCTACTCGAGGCCAGTGGAAGAAAGGAGGGCCCCTGGAAAACCTGCCGCATCAGCAGGTGCTGACGCAGTTGGCTTTGGGCGTGTAGCAGCATCATTTGGGGACGACTTGGAGGCTCCCCCGATGACACGAATGCTGGGACCGCAGGCGTAGCCGCCTGGAAGAGCAAGATCTAGCGGAGCCGCGTGGGGCATAGCGGCAGGGGGGGCCTACTGCGGCAGGGAGCTACCGGAACCTCCTGTCCCCGATCAGTCCTCCTTTGTGCGCTTCCCTGATTGGCTCGGTGTGGGCCCTTGATGCAGGTTGGACATTGTTGGGAGCAAGGGCCACCTTGGGAGAACTATTCACACGCAGTGTCAATGGACGATAGGGGGGCAGATTGAACTACAGCACCAGTGGCCCACGAAGTTTACTCTCTGCCATCTCTAGGGTACGGGCCGCCCCTGGGAGACGTGCGGAGTCGGCCGGTTTCCGTCGCCACCTGCACTGAAAGTTGCGAAGCGGAACCTCCCTGTGGCAAAGGCAAGGCACGGCCTGCGTGGCATGAAGGCACAGCAACCATCCTTCTGAGAGCTGGTGCGCTCTCCCACTTCACCAACGACCATCTAGCACCGGCGTCTCCCCTCTCCGGTGGCCCTACACGTCGCCTGGCCGGTCCGGCCTGCTCGCTCCGCGATGGCTGCGGCCAAAAACAAAAAGGACTGATCAGTGAGGGACCTCCTATTGAAAGCAGCAGGGGACGCCCCAAGCTCTGGCGCAACGCCCGCTGGGGAAGGCCCAGACAGCGTAGTCACTAGGGAGTTTTTGGAGTCCCTGTTTGCCTCGGAAAGGGAGGATATTTTGGCCATCAAAACAGACCTGCAGGCGGATCTCCGAGAGGTCCGGAGAGATGTGGATGCGGTGGGAGAGAGGGTTGCCACCCTGGAGGATTCAGCGACTGCGAGGGATGAAGAGATCGCAGCGCTCCAACAAGAAGTCCTGCGGCTGCGGGATCAGCAGCTGGACCTCCAAGCACACTCCGAGGACCTAGAGAATTGGTCACGGAGGAACAATATTCGCATTCGAGCGGTCCCAACGGGGGCGGAAGGAGAAGATCTCGTAGGCTATGTGCAGGACCTTTTCCGCACGGTCTTGGGCACCTCAGCAGAGTCCACAGTTAAGATAGACCGATGCCACCGAGTCGGTCCGCCTCGTCAGCCGAACCGTCCCCCTGCTGACATCTTGATACGTGTCCACAACTATACCGTGAAGGAGGAGATCCTCAAAGCGGCCCGCTCCAGTCAGCCTCTCCACTTCAGGGACCATACCCCTCAGCTCTTTCAGGACCTGGCGGCTAGCACTCTCCAGAAGAGACGAGACTTCCGCCCCATTACTAACCATCTTCACTCAAAAAATATTTCTTATGCCTGGGGCCACCCCTTTCGCCTCATCTTCCGTCTCGACGGGAAGTTGCACCAGATCCCTTCTTTGTCCGAAGCCTGCAAGGTGTTGATGTTGTCCCTCAACGACCTGTGTTCTCATCCAGATGCCTCGGAGCGGGATACACAGAGGTCTCCGGGACGCGAGCCTCGAGGCGGCCGAAACCTGGATCGCCTTCGCCCTGACACGGCCACCATTATTAAAGAACGGTCTGCTGTACTCTGGACCTTGACAGGGGAAGAAGGGGAATCTTTGGACACTAATGATTGAAGGTAACACGCCTTTGGGGTTATAGCGTCCTTGTGGGTCCGGCGGGAGCGGAGGGATTGCTTTGCTTCCTCTTGCAGATGTCCCTGATTCCTTTGGCAGTCCCCTTTGATAACTGCACAGCTTCCGAGATGGACTTTGTGTTGTGCCCAGCTTTCGAGATGGACTTGGTATAATTCTATTTGTTGTTGTTTACTTGATATGGTTTTTTATTTTTTATTTCTGGGTTGGGTGGGTCCTCTCTCCGGTGAGCTTGCTATCCAGGGTTCCTTGGCCAGGGCTCCTCCGCCTACACATGCGCCCCCCTATGGGTCTTGTTCCACTCAGCGGGTTACAATGCATTAGCCATGGCTCTGGGTGGCTCTTCTCCACCTGATGGCTGTCCAATTGGTTAGCTTCAACATCAGCGGTCTTAACAACCCCACTAAAAGGAAGTCAGTGCTCTCATTGCTTGAACATATGAAAGGGGATGTGTGCCTACTCCAAGAAACTCACCTCCTTCATGGCGACACATACCGCATGCAGCACAGAGGGTTTCGTTTGCAGTTTTGGTCCTCGGGGAAAAATAAGAAGGGTGGGGTGGCCATCCTGCTTTCCAAGCACTTTTGAGGTTCAGTTGTAGGTACAGTGGCGGCGATTAAAGGGCGCCTCCTCGCGCTACGACTTCGCATAGGCTCCTCTAATATTACTATAGCCTCACTATACGGCCCCAACGAGCACCAAGAGAAATTTCTGCTGAATGCCCTGGCTGAGGTTCTTCGCACACCTGATTCCCTAGTGGTGGTGGGGGGAGATTTGAATCTGGTTATGGATGCGGGGATGGACCGCTCTTGCCCGAGATCAAGCAGCGCTGGCGCCATATCGGGGAACGGGAGGGAATGGCTTGAAGACGGCGGCATCAGAGATGCCTGGCGTTGCTTACACCCCGACGAACGGGATTACTCCTTCTATTCTGCTGCCCATAAGTCGTATGCCCGCTTGGACCACTTTCTTCTCACTCAAGTGGCGTGGGCCTGTACCCAGGCCTCTACCATAGAGGCCCGCTCCTTCTCGGACCATGCTCCTATCACTCTGTCCTTGCGCCTCCCTCTCGGGCCAACGTCCCCATCACACTGGCGTCTCCGGGACTCCCTCCTGCGGTCTCCGCAAGTGGTGGAGGACCTCCGACGTACACTGACTGACGATTTAGCAACCAACGATGGCAGCTCCACGCCTTTGGCCTCCGTTTGGGAGGCACTCAAATTAGTCGCGAGGGGGGCTCTTATCGCTAAAGCGGCTTACGATAACAAAGACAGGCGGGCTAAGAGACAGGACCTCGAAGGCCGGGTTAAGGAACTTGAGGCCATACACAAACGCACGGGTGCCCCTCGTGTTTGGCGCCAGTTAGAAAAAGAGCGGCTTCAGCTGAAGCGACTGGACCTTGACAGGGCCGAATACGCGGTGTTGCGGCTGCAACATAAATACTACATTGGCTCTAATAAGGGCGATCGCATGCTGGCACATTGCCTCCGCAGTCAGCAGCAGGCTCAGGCGGTGAAAGCAGTGCAGGGGGCCCAGGGATCGGAGGTCACGGATGACTCCGATATTGCGGCGGCCTTTCGGGCCTTCTATGCAACCCTCTATGCCGCCGAGTCCCCTACTCTTGCGGACCCTCATGAGTACTTGCGGGGAGAGGTGTGGTGCAGTGGTCCGGGCAGCTGACTTCGAAGCACAGGGCTCACGGTTCGATCCCCGGCTCCGGCGGCAGCTCAGCACCATGTGACTCTGGGCAATAGCTCACTTAATTTCCACGACGGCCCCCAGCGCCTTGAGACCCGTAAGGGTGAGTAGTTTGCGCTTTACAAATACGGATTTTACAGCGGTTACTCCTCTCCCGAACCCTGAAGCAGAAGGGTTGGAGGCTCCTATTCGGATTGAAGAGGTGGTTTCTGCCATCGCCCGTCTGAAACCCCTGAAAGCGTCAGGCCCAGTTGGTTTTAGTGCCCTTTTTTACAAGACTTACTGTGTGGAACTAGCCCCACTACTCACCTGGTTATTCAATTCATTTGCTGACACAGGCACCCTCACGGCCTCTATGCTCCAGGCGACGATCTCGGTCATCCCCAAACCAGCGAAGGACCCGGTGTTCTGCGGCTCTTACCGGCCGATCTCCCTGCTGAACATAGATGAGAAGTTATTCTTGAGCATCCTGGCCCATAGACTCAACCCTCTCATGCCCGGCTTGATTGACCCGGACCAGTCGGGCTTTATACCGAGTCAGCAGTGTGGGGACAACACCAAACGGTTATGCCACCTGATTGACAAAGTGCACAGGTCAAAGGAAGAAGCTCTACTGTTGGCAGTCGACGCTGAGAAGGCCTTTGACCGGGTGCACTGGCCGTATTTGTTTGCTACACTGGAGCGTTTTGGTGTGGGGCCTAAGTTTCGGAAGTGGGTGGCTAGCATTTACAGTGCCCCTACTGCGGTGGTCAGTGTCGATGGTATACTTTCAGGGGACTTTGCGGTGGAGAGGGGCCCCAGACAGGGATGTCCTCTCTTCCCACTGCTCTTCGCCATATATATGGAGCCCATTGCCCAACGGCTCCGGGACAATCCGCAGGAGTAGGGTGTCCCCTTTGGGGCTGACCGCCACTTAGTCAGCCTCTACGCTGATGATGTCATATTTTCGGTGGCTCACCCCTTGACTTCTATGCTGGCCATAGTAACAGCACTGCAGGCCTTCAGCCTGGTCTCTGCTTTAAAATGAACTTGCAGAAATCACAAGTCCTGAACCTTACCGCGAAGCACACCACTGTGGACGCACTGCAAGCCCAATTCGACTTTGACTGGGTGATGGGCGGCATTACATACTTAGGGTTGGTCCTACACAATAGTCTGGACAAGACAGCGGAAGTGAACTATACTACTCTACTCTCACGCATCCGGAAAGACCTCGCCCAATGGCGGCGTCTACCCCTGTCATGGCTTGGGAGATTGGCCGCGGTAAAAATGAATGTTTTACCCCGGGCCCTATACCTTTTCCAAACCCTTCCTTTATTGCCCCCGCCGAGGATGCTCTTGCACATCCAAACAGAGATTGAACGTTTCATTTGGGGCCTGATCTCGCCCAGACTGCAGAAAACTCTGCTACGACGACCTAAGAAAGAGGGAGGCTTGGCCGTGCCTAACTTCACCCGCTATTTTCAGGCCTCGCTGTTGCGTTATCTTTTAGAATGGAACCGTCCTATGACGGAAAAGCACTGGGTGTTTATGGATCAGACAGTGGCCGGTCGGCATATCTGGAGGGAGGTCTGGCTGCCTCGATCTGCGTGCTCCTGGGGACTCTATTCCTCGCCAGTCACCCGCCCCACTATGATAGTTTGGGATAGGGTGTCTAAATGGGCCAATCTCACCACGTTCCCCTACCCCATGTCCCCAATTTTTTCAAACCCCGACTTCCCTCCTTGATGGAGAAAGGCGTGGGCACACGGTGGGTGGAGGGCGGGTGTAAGCGCCTAGGGCAGCTGTTCGATCAGCAGGGTCGTATTCCCCTTGAGGAGCTCCGAGAGGGTTACGGCCTACCGGATTCGGACCTCTTTCTCTACACACAAATGTTGCATTGGACATCCGGTCCTCTAGTCCGCCCCCTGGTCAGCAGACCGTTTCTCCCGTTTGAGAAGTGGCTCTTCCTGAGCAATGCAATAGGTCTCGCATTTACGCGAGTTTGAGCTATTGACATTGCAAACGACAATGCCTTTTATTTTTGTTTTCGTTTTTAAAACATAAATAAAAGGCATTGTGATTTACAATGCCAATAGCTTAAACTCGCGTAAATGAGAGATCTATTGCATTGCAAATGCTTGTTAAGACTTGTGCCTGGACAGGAGGTCAGGGGAGTGATAGACCGGCATGACAAAAGCAGAAGGGCGGGGCAACAGAAGGGAAGGGGTGGAGACAGAAGCATGGGTAAAGACTAAGGCAGGGAGAGAAACAGAATAGGAGGGGAACAGACAAAGGTGCAGGGGTGAAAGAGAAGCACAGGTAAAGATACAAAGGCCGGGGAGAAACAGAGTGGCAGAGGTAGAGACAGAAGCACAGGAAAGACAGGAAGGCAGGGGAGAAACAGCAGGTCAAGGGGAGAAACAGAAGGGCAGGGGTACAGACAGAAACACGGGTAAAGACAGGAAGGCAGGGGGAGAAACAGAAGGGCAAGGGGAAAAGCAGAAGGGCAAGTGGAGTGAAAGAAGGGCAGGGGAGAAACAGGAGCCGGATTAAAGACAGAAAGGCTGGGAAGAAACAGACGGGCAAGGAAAGTGACCGATGGGCATTGAGGAGACAGAAGTGTATGGGGAGAGAAGGTTATAGGAAAAACAGAATGTTGGGGGAAGAGACAGGCGAGGGGAGAATCATATGGTTGTTGAAAGAAACAGAAGGGAAGGAGGCAGTACAGAAGAAGCGAAGTAAGAAAAGGTTAGGGTATTCCTAGTTTTCATCCCGTTCATAGGGGCTGCACGTAATTTTACTGTTTATGGGCGGGGTGGGCTCAGTGCGTGCACCAGAGCACACATGGCGGCGGTACGGCGCTTATAGAGCTGTGCACAAGTGCTCCTGTTCACACGGGCTGTGCATTATTTTACTGCTTATGGACGGGGCGTGCTTGGTGCGTGCACCGGAGCACACATGTTAACATGTACAGCGCTCACATAATGGGTGACTGCTCCCATTCACAGGGCTGCATGTTATTTTACTGATTATGGACGGGGTGGGCTCAGTGCGTGCACCGGAGCACATATGGCGGCGTGTGCGGTGCTCACGTAGCGGTGCACGACTGCTCCCGTTCACGCGATCTGCACGTTTATTTTATGTTGAGTGGCGAGGTGTCCTGTGCTCAGAGGGAGAGGCAGGGGAGACCCCAAGGAGCAGGTCTTTGGCCTCTGAACACGAGGTGCGCCGCACTGCCATTAAAGTTGATTATGAAAGCCCATGCGCCCACGCACGGGAAGGGTTCAGTATTAGTCTCTCACCAGTGGAGCCTGGGGCTGTGCACATCAGACGGAAGAGCGTACGGGGGAGAGGTTAGGGGGCGGGAGTCTGGAGAGGAGCTATCGCCCCATTTCTCGGCAGCGGCGCTGAGAGACCTCCAGTCTGTCTCGTCTCTTCCCCATGCTTGCCGGCGCGGCTCTGCGCAGGAGCGGCTCCATCACGCTTTCTCCCACAGATGCACGGCCCTTTTGTGCCGCCTGCCCCCGACTTGTGTTTCATCCCGCCTTTTGTCTGTGCTGCGCAGAAATCGATCCCTCTGCGAAAACTGCTATCAAATTCAGCAACTGGCAAAAGGATAGTGTTTCAAAAGGCGGAGGAGGAGGCTGCAGGGAGAGTCACCAAGGGATGAGTCCCTGAGCAAACAACATGGCCGCCGGGGCGCGCTGCTGCGCACAAGTGCCCGCGTCCGAAGGATCCCACAGTGTGCATAACATAGTGCTGCTTACTGACTAAATGAAGGAAGAGTATAACGCCGCAAGTAAAAGTTCCAGTCCGGGTGGGCGGGGCCAAAAGGAGACAGGGCGGTAACAAGGAGGGACTAAGAAGCCTCACTCACAATCCAAAGCCAGCGTTTAGCATCAACGATGACGCAAGCCAATGGAAAGAAGAGGCGGAGTCTAGACTCCACTTCTGAAATCGGCTTGATTACAAGAAGCCTCGCAGAGTGAGCAGCGCATGCGCGCTGCATCGCAGGTCTGCGAGACCTAAAAAGGATGACCGCAAACTCATCTCCGAACTCTATACCTTCCTCACGAAAGGTGCTCAGGGGGCTTGCTCGGCAGGACAGAAGCGGTGGGAGGCTGAAATAGGGTGCACCCTTTCAGATAAAGAGTGGGAGGATATTTTTTATAGGTCACACCATTTCGCACACTCCATGGGCCACACAGAGACCGCATTTAAAATTGTATCCTACTGGAATTATACCCCGGCTCGTTTATCTAAGTAGAACTCTCAGTGTGATGGCCTTTGCTGGCGTGGTTGTGGGAGCCCTGGCACCCTCTTGCACTTGCTGTGGAATTGCCCAAAGCTTACGAGGTACTGGGAGAAAATCCTCGACGAAATTGACAGGGCCTTTGACACTGCCATTCCGAGATTCCCCACCTACACTATCTTAGGGCTGCCCAACGCTCTGACCTTCCCCTTGCGCTCGGTCAAGGGCAGGCAGATCGCCCTGGCTTTGAATGCTGCGCACCGGGTCCTACTAGCGGGCTGGAAGACAGACAGGATCCCAGACCACTTTCAATGGCTGCACCAATTGTGGTCTCTCCTGGGTATGGAGCGCTTGTCTATGGCTACACTTGGGGACAAATCCGAATATTCCAAGGTATGGGCCCCCTTCATCTCCATCTTATCCTCGGAGTTCCGAGAACTATCATGCCCTGCCTATTTAAGGCTTCTGAAGCTGATTCCTGAGAGTGGGGAGGGAGGCTAGCGGGTGTGGCCTCTGAAGACCTCACTTGATACCCAGGGAACTGGCAACTCTCATTTAGGAGCATATATGATCATCTGCCTGTACTTCTGGCTCACCGGGAGAGAGGAGAGGAGGGGTGGGGGTGGGCGCAGGGTGTTATTGGTTGGGAATGTCTTTTTTTTTCTTTTCACCTTTTTGTTCTCTAAAAGCAGACTTACTCGCCCCATGTGGGCCTTAGTGTGTCCTTGTTACGTTATTAGGTATACGTGTGTGATGCATAGGATCTTTCAGTTGCTCCCCTCTTATAGTGCTGAGTCTGTCTAATGCTACACTTTGTCGAACGCGGTCAGCCCAATAAGGGTTGTAGGCGGCATGCTGTGTTAATTACTTGCTTAGTACGCTAATGATTCATATGCCCCGTTTCCTTTCTTTTTACTATGACGCAGCCAGCCCAGTAGGTTGTGGGCAGCGATGCACTGTATTTTCATGCTATGAGTTCTGCCAATAAAAATCGATTTAATTCTAAATAATAAAAAGTGTACAGTCAGCCTACCCGACCTAGAATTCTGATGAAGTGAGTTGGGCACATAATCCCAATGAATCCACAATAGCTGCCTTTTTCAGTGTACTGTCAAAGCCTGGGGAATTGCTCCAAAAGGATCCCAGACCCAGTTCAGCAAACCAGGACTCAACATGTCAGGTACAAGGGAAACTACAAGATCTATCAAGCTCCATTAGCCCCTCCCTGTAACAACCAAGGGGCCTATTACGATGGCGGTCGGAAAACTTCCCCGACCGTCATGGTAGTGGGAAAAGACCGCCCGCATGGACCGCGACATCACCCCAGGTCGAATTACGATGACCCGCGGTCAAAATCCGACCACGGCGGTCTGATCACGGGCCTTAACATTGCGGTGATTGCTGCTGCCCGCAGCACTGCGGCGATGCCGAAAGGAGCATGTCCTGCATTTCCCTGCACTGCGTGGCAGGCACTGCACAGCGCCTGCCACCTGGTACAGGGAAATGTAGGGGGGAACCATGGGTACCCCCCCAGTGCACCCACACCCCCCAACACATTGGGGGCCCGCAACAGGCCCCCGGAAGACAATCTCCGCATGTCTTTCCATGGCGGATTGACCGCTGACGAAAGGCTGGCTACCGCCGGCATCATAATCCTGCCGGCGGAGCCTGCTCTGCACCGCCACCATTATCCCGGTCCTGCTCCGTCCGCCAGATAGGAGTGCGGATGGCAACTGGCGGAAAAGCGGCGGTCGGAATTTCCCACCGCCATCCTAATTTGACCGGCTGTTTTCTTGGTTGCGATCGCGGGCGGATGTCTACCGCCGGTCCGGCGGGCGCCACCGCCGGCCCGGCGGTAGACATCCGACCGCCATCCTAATAGGCCCCCAAGTTCCTGTGTGATGCTTAGTCTCACCCACAGTAATAGGGGGTCTCAGGTCCACTAAGTGCTCAATTCTCTTGAAAGCAATATCTTGATATAAGGGGATAAGGGGAGTACAAGTGGGGAGATACAATAATGATCTTGTAATCTTATTCTCTCCCAGGATAAACTTATACACCTTATTAAATCCCCATAACTCAACTCTGTATAAAACCGCTGCTTAGGCCTTACTCCTATAAACGTCAATTGCCGGAGACATTGCCCTTGATGTAGTTGCTTTATGCTTTTTAAGTATTGCCATGGAGCTACGGGGTAAGGTAACTACGCTTTTATTTATATGTGGGACCCATGAGTTTGGAATTAAGCATTACAACCAAGTAATCAAGCTTCGTTACACGTTCAAGCTTTTGTTGATGAAGCTCAATATTCCCTTTAAAGGTTGAATGTGGTCTGACTGCCATATCATTTGTTTCAGTGGCATTTATTTCAAGTCTCTTGCTATCACAATAAGTTTTAAATTTACCAAGCAAGGACTGCTAGCCCTTGTCTGCATCAGTAATGCAGGGACAAAGGCCCCATTGAACTTTGGTGAATTATGACTACACTCATTTAAATGGCTTAGAACTTCGTTGACATGGAGAGAGAAAATGGTGGGTGCAGTCACACAATCCTGTTTCACTCCACTGTTAATGGGAATAGAATCAGTGAGCTCACCCTTAACCCCTTCGGTGGGTGCGACAGACGGCCGGGAGCCATCCGACGCACCAGTGCTCATGTGCGTCAGACTGCTCCTGGCCGTCCGCGCAAATGGCACGGGAAATCCCTCTGGTGCGGGCACCAGAGGGATATCCTTTCTGTCAAAACACCCTCAGGAGCTGGGGAAGAGCTTCCCCAGCTCCCGAGGGTGTTCTGATAATTTCTCCGAAATGATGATCGGCGCGCACGTCGCGCTGACGTCATGTCGGAGAAACTGAAAAGAAGTTTCAGTTTTCCTGCTGTGGTGCTCAGGGGGCTATCTCAGCCTGCTGAGCACCGAGGCAGACGGGAGAGGTATCATTAGAAAGGGGAGAATCTCCCCTTTCTAATGGTACCCCCCCCTAGTGGATCGCTGCTTGGGGATCGCCTCAGGAGGGCGATCCCCAAGCAGGGATCCACCCAGAAGGCACCAGGGAGGGGGGAGCGGCCCCTTGTGCAAGGCCTTTTGCTCCCCCCATCATTTTGGGCACATTCAGTTTTTCTGTCCCCCCAGGAGGGCAGAAAGCACACTAGGCATGAGTGATTTTTTATTTTTATGTGTATAGGTGTGGGGGCTGCCCGAAATGGGCATGGCAATGCCCCCACCCCTCAAATTCCACAGTCTTTCTGCCACCCAGGGAGGCAAATAGGGGCAATAGCCCCCAATCTGCCCCCCAGGGGTGCGGAAAGCACACTAGGCACAAGGGATTTTTTATTTTTATGTACATATGGGTAGGAGCTGCCCAAAATGGGCATGGCAATGCCCAAATCCCCCCAAAATTCCACAGTCTTTCTGCCCCCCATTGGAGGCAGATTGGGCAATATCCCTGGATCTGCCCCCCCGGGGGGGCAGAAAGCACACAGACACCAGGGATTTATTTTATAATGTATATAGGGGTGGGGGCTGCCCAAAATGGGCATGGCAATGCCCTCACCCCCATAAAAAATTCCACAGTCTTTCTGCCTCGCCGGGAGGCAGATGGGGCATTACCCCCGATCTGCCCCCCCCCCCATGGGGTGTAGAAAGCACACTAGGCACGAGGGATTTTTTTTTATATGTATATAAGGGTGGGGGCTGCCCAAAATGGGCATGGCAATGCCCCCACCCCCCCCCAAAATTCCACAGACTTTCCACCCCCCCTTGGGGGCAGATGGGGAAATAGCCCCTGATCTGCCCCCATGGGGGGCAGAAAGCACACTAGGCACCAGGGATTTTTTTAAATAATGTATATAGGGGTGGGGGCTGCCCAAAATGGGCATGGCAATGCCTCACCCCCCAAAAAAAAATCTACAGTCTTTCTGCCCTCCTGGGAGGCAGATGAGGCAATTCTGCCAGATCTGCCCCACCCGGGGGCACAAAAAACACACTAGGCACCAGGGATTTTTCTTTATGTATATAGGGGTGGGAGCTGCCCAAAATAGGCATGCCAATGCCCCCAACCCCAAAACAATTTCACAGTATTTATGCCTCCTCCGGGAGGCAGATGGGGGCAATAGCCCCTGATCTGCCCCAGGGGGCAGAAAGCACACTAGGCACCATGGATTATGTTGTTTTTTATACTTAGGGTGGGGGGTGCCCAGAATGGGCATGTAATGCCCCCACACCCAAAAAAGTCTTTCAGCTCCCCCCAGAAGGCAGATCTGGGCAATAGCCCCTTATCTGCCCCTCCGGGGGGCAGAAAGCCCACTAGGAACCAGGGATATGTGTATGGGCATGTAAGGGAGAAGCCCCATAGGCACGGGTCGCTCCCCTTTTTTTGGGCACTCATTTTGGCTGTTTCAGTGATATTTTTAGTCTCATCTCCCCCCAAGCGTGGGCCTGAAAACCACTAAAAACCAGGGAGAGTTTGTGTGTGTGTGAACTGGAGTTTGGCTGACGGTCTGCGCATACTGACCTTTGGTTGGCATTTCACTGGTGGTGTGTGTGGGCTTGGAGTTGGCTAATGGTGTGTGTGGACTCGTGCTTGATGACAGTGTGTGTAGATTGCCGCTTGACTGGGGGTGTGCTAGAACTGCTCAATATAGTCCTACCAGTCTGAGTCAATCAATTTATGCCTTAAACACACAATATTCTGTGAGACCAAATGCAACAACTCATTAGTTTTATGTTCACCTATCCTGAAAGAAGTATGGTCCACAATAGTTCCATATTAGCACTTATAGTACAAGTTCTATCATTCTCAACTCATAGAGGAGAAGAATTATTAAGATCTGTTCTCATTGTCAGTTGCTGTTTGAGAGTATCCACTCTTGGGGGATCATCACATGTTGGGGAAGGATCTCTACCTGTCAGCCAGTCAACTGAATCCAAATTTGGAGAGCCCCATTTGAGCAAGGAAAAGGTGTATACAATTTGAGTCTTATCAATGTGCTAGGAGGTGGGGAAGAGCGTAGAGCCATAGAGATCAGGCCATCCATAATATCATTGGATCTAAGGAAAAGCAGTACATTATCGAACGGATCATTATCACTAGAGATCCATTCTGCTTTAACTATATCTTTGTGCACAACTGATAAACATTGACGCTTGTGCCTAATCCAATAAATGGCCTTGTTTTTTAGAGAGTCCCCATCTTCCCTAGAACTGGACCCTAATTTGGGAACATTTATTTAGAACAATGTATGTTTCAAATTCTTAAATAAACCTTTAATGATTAAATCATGGGAACGATGTAAAGAGCTAAAATTGTAATTCCGTTCATGGGAAGGGAACTTGCATAAAAGTCTTGCTGCTTGATCTACCTGCCAACGAATGAAAGAAGAGTGAATATGTTGTGATGCCCTAATACCTCTAGGCTCAGTTCTAGGGTTAGGTGTTAAAATATATCCTTTTTGTGTCCCACAGTCCTTATACCTCCCATCGACATCATTCAAAATGCTCAGTCTTGAGCTAATAGAATTCTGGATGTGGCCTGAATATGGAACATTGGGAGCATTAAGAGTCCCCACAGAAGAAGTAGATCCTATTCGATGTTGACTCCCTACCTTATGTGTGTGTGAGTGTTGATTATGAAGAGGTTTAAAGAGCATAGAGCATTTCTCCAATGGGCCACTATTCAATCCCACCCCTTGGGACTCCTAGTGGATTATCAGGGCTGCCACTAGTTCTATAAGCTCCAATACCTCTTTTGAGGGAGAGTCAATCTTTGAGTTTAGCTCCCTCAGTGTAGATTCACCCACAGAAAAATGTGTCTCATTGGGTGCCTAGAGCAATCACTCTTATGTTCTTTTAAGGGAACCGGAGTGGGTCTAGGCCTTGGGAGACTCTAAAGAGGACAATGGCTAAAACGTATTAGAGCAAGTAATGGCCATAGTCTCTTCTACTGACGTCTTCATAGGTCTAATTATAGTATCAATCATCTCTTTCTGTTCAAGGCTATTTACTTGGTTGGTATCACTCAATATAGGGCCAACATTTACGCTGGGAATTTTTATTTTCCCGTTCCTCAGTCTGAGTGTTAGAGGCAACTTTTAGATTAGATAGGAGTTTGTGCTTGCTACTACATTTCCTACAAAATGTTATTTTAGGGACTTGCGAACTGGTCAATTTCTTTTTATCACCATATATTGACTCCACTTCTTCAATTAGGTCATCAGTTTGGGAGATTGTGCCACAGTCCTCTGCTTTCTTTCTAATCTTTGTTTTTTTCCCTTGCCCAAATGGGTCTTTACTGCCTTACGCTTTGCCATAGCCAAAAAACATAATACAAAATAGATTGAGACCAATAGCTAGCGAAAATCTCTGAGTTGTTTAGCCGAAATCTGGTGTAACAAACTTTGCAAGCCCAATTTAGGATTACAAAGTTAAGATTCGACCAGCTAAGTTAACACATAGAATGGCTTACAGGGGGCAAGTTTGATTCAAACATGCTGGAAAATCTTTAGATACACACCATAGCAAATGGAATTCTAACACAAGGATTACACTTTGGTCATAGAAAACAACAGATAATTATCAACATTCTCCATTGTTCATTATATGAGCACAAACAGGAGACAGACAAGATAGCAGAACCAAGGGGGGTGGCCCAGCCCAGCCTCTTCTGGGCTATGGTGGGCGAGGATGGGCCCCCCCTTTGCCCAAGCTTATACTGAAGTTCATTTAACTTTTAAACTTACTTGTGAATGTGTCTTGTTATGTACTTGAAATCTTCCTTTTGGCTTTTCTTCATGCAGTCTGGCAGAGTATTGTTTTCTTGTAGTTGTTTAGTTTTTCTTGTGAAAAATAGTGAATTATTGTGCTCTTTTTATAGTGTTGTTGTAATAAGGTTTACATTTTTATTGCTTGGTTTGTTTTACGGCAAATTGTATTGGCCAGTGTGTGTGTTGATTGATTTTTTTTCAGTTATTACCTTTTTTGATTGATGTTCATCAGTGTTTCTGTTTTTAGTTTTAACTCTGAGCATTTGTAGGATTATTGCAGGATTATTGTGAGATTATTGCATTATTGCAGACCACACCCAACTCATCCTCTCATTCACCGACGACCCCACCACCACCAGAACCAACTTCCACAGATGTATGACAAATGTCGCCGACTGGATGAAGAACAACTACCTGCAGCTGAACACAGACAAGACGAAAGTGCTGATCTTTGGCAACAGCAGCAACACATGGAACAACTCCTGGTGGCCATCAGACCTAGGACCCGCACCCACTCTCTGCAACCGCGCCAGAAACCTGGGAATTATCATTGACAACAAGCTCACCATGAAATCACAGATCAATCCTGTCTCCTCAGCTTGCTTCCTCACTCTGCGCATGCTACGTAAGATCTTCAAGTGGCTATTCCTACACACAAGATGCACCATGACACAGGCCTCATCACCAGCCACTTGGACTACGTCAACGCCCTCTATGGAGGAATTGCCGCACACCTCCTACAGAGACTTCAGACCATACAGAACGCGGCAGCCAGACTCATCCTCGGCCTTCCCCTACAAACCCACATCCCACCTCACCTCTGGCAACTCCACTGGCTCCCCGTACAGAAGAGATGTCAATTCAATATGCTGACCCATGCACACAAGGCTCTACACTCGCATACATTAACCATGCCTAAACATCCACCAACCATCGAGAAGACTACACTCTGCCTCGCTTTCACTTGCCCATACTTCCCGCATCTACTGAAGCAGAAGTGGAGGATGTTCCTTCTCCCACATTGCATCAAAGACCTGGAAAAGCCCCCTCACTCACCTACGGACCATCACCTCACTTCCGGAATTCCGAAGGGCCTTCAAGACCTGGCTGTTTGAATAAGCATCCCGGACATTCCAGCGCCTATATACCGTATCGGGTGATTAGCCGTGCTTTATAAATCCTGATTGATTCATTGATGTATTTTAAATGTTACATTTATTTTACTTATTTTAATAGGTGCTGTAATTTTTTTGTGTACTAATTTTTGTTTTTAATAAAATGTGTTTTTTTTTATTAGTAAATGTATGGTGAATATAGGGGTTCACTGACAGAATATCGCCCACAAAAATATAAATGTAAGAAATATTGAGGTAAAAATATAGAATACAAAAATATTTACTCCCTATACTTAAAAAGGTAAGTACAAAAATATTGGAAAAAATATAAATTTCAATAATATAGTTGTATTAAATATCTATTTTAAAATATATATAATTTAAAATATTAAAATAAAAAGAAATTAAATACTAACTTTAATTTATAGAAAAATATAAAAAAATATAATTAAATGTATATTTTAAGAAATACAACAAATAAACTTATTTTTAAAAATGCAGACACACATATATATAAACATATATAGAATTATAAAAATATAAAAAAATAAACTAATATTTTAATTAATAATATAATTTAAAACATCAAATATTGAAAAAGGGAATCAATTTAGTTTAAAATTAAATTTAAACAACACAAATATTTTAGAATTTAATTTAAAGTAAGTTACAAACAAAAAATATTGCAAAGTATAATATTATTATAATAATAAATCAAACACATAATTATATAAATTACAACATAAAATAAATTGTTAATTATTAAAATACATAGAAATAAATTTCCCACCACATTAAAAAGAAAACAATTTTCTACTAAATAAATATAAAAATAATTACTCCCACCTAACACAACAGTAACAAAATATTTTACACTAGACAAAAATAAGATTTACTATTCTAACTACAATAAATGTAAAATTACATTAAATATAACATTACAAAATACTATAATTTACTATTCCGACTACACTTAAAACAACAATAAAATGTATAATTAACAAAAAAAAGCAATTACCACTTCAGTCAGTGCAACAGTAGGGAAAGTGTTGGATTGTGGAGGGGTAAAATTTACTATTCCCACTCCAGTTAGTGCAACAGTAGGGAAAGTGTTGGATTGCGGAGAGGTACAATTTAGTATTGCCACTCCAGTCAGTACAACAGTAGGGAAAGTGTTGGATTGCGGAGGGGTAAAAATTACTATTCCCACTCCAGTAAATGCAACCATACGGAAAGTGTTGGATAGCAGAGGGATAAAATTTACTATTCCCACTCCAGTCAGTACAACAGTAGGGAAAGTGCTGGATTGTGAAGGGGTAAAAATGACTATTTTCACTCCAGTGAGTGCAACAGTAGGGAAAGTGTTGGATAACAGAGGGATAACATTTACTATTCCCACTCCAGTCAGTACAACAGTAGGGAAAGCGTTGGATTGTGGAGGGATAAAATGTACTATTCCCACTCCAATAAATGCAACAGTAGGGAAAGTGTTGGATAGCGGAGGGGTAAAATGTACTATTCCCACTCCAGTCAGTTCAACATTAAAAACAAACAAAATATCTTCAACAAAATAAAAATATTTTAAAAACAAAGTAAATAAAACAATATAAATATGTTGAAATAAAATATATTTAATATTAAAAATGTAAAAAAATAAAAACCTGTTATAATGTTAAATACATATCACAAATACCTACAAATATTAGTATAAATAAAATACAGAAATAATTTTCATACAAATACATTATTTTATTTTGAAACTATTTATTAACAAAAACATTCATTATTGCATACATTTAGTTTATTTACTTCCCACCCTATTACACCACAAAACTCACAACCTGCACCCAAAAAATTATTCACACTACTAATATAAATATTCATCAATAAAGTAATTTTCATTAATTAAATATTCAGTATTAAATAATTATAATTAATGTACTTCCCGCAATATAACTCCACAAAAGACACAACACAATTCATTATTAAATGAAGAATAATTGTTCTTAAATTAAAAAAATAGTAATTGCTTAAAAATGATTTACTTCCTACCCCATACCCCTACAAAACCCACAACCCACAACCCACATCTAAAATATTTAAAAAAATATTTGCACAGTTAACATAATTAATTATCAATTACATTTTTTTATTAATTAAAAACCAAATTATAATTCATTAAAATTAATTAACTTCCCACCCTTTACCCCTATAAACCCCACAACCCGCACCTAAAATTGAACTTTAATTAGACAATTAAAATCAATTTTCAATTGAATAACTAATGGTATTTAACAACTAATTATAAATTAAGTAAAATTAATTTACTTCCCACCCTTTGCCCCTATAAACCCAAAACCCACAACCACAAAAATGTAATTAAACAATTAACATAATTATTTATCAATAAATTAATTAATATTAATTATCAACTAACTATGAATGAGTTAAAAATACATTACCTCCCACCCTTTACCCCTACTAACCCCATAGACCACACCTAAAAAGAATACACAATTACCATAATGAATTCTCAATTAATTAATTAATATTAATTAATAACTAATTTTGAATTAATTAAGAATAAATTACTTTCCACCCTTTACCCCTATCAACCCCACAACCCACACCTAAAATAAATTACACAATTACCATTATGAATTATGAATTAATTAATTAATATTAATTAATAACTAATTAATAATCAATTAAAAATAAATTACTTCCCACCTTTTACCCCTTTAAAACCCACAACCCTCACATACAATTTACACAAAAAAATTAAAAGCACATTTAACACTATTAAATATCAATTAAATAAATGTAATTAAATAAAAAGTAATCATTAATTTATTATAATTAAATTACTTCCCACCCTGTTCCCCTATAAACCCACAGCCCACTACAGAACTAAAAGATGCAAAATGTAATTAAATTAAATGTAATAACTACAAAAAATTGAACACATATATTAAAAAACATAAACAATACTTATACAAAAAATTACATCACATACATTTAAAATATTTACTAAAATGCATAACACTAATTAAAAAATCGATATTTTAAGCAACTATATTTTTGCAAATGATATTAATGACTTCTATATTTTAAAAATCGATATTACTTACCTTTAAATCGATATTCTTGTCCACGATATTCTTGCTCACGATATTTCTGTCACGATATTTCCAACTCGATAATTGTGTCAGTCGATATTACTGACTAGATGTTTTGTCTGAACACCAAATATATTAGGCTATATATGTAATAATTATATGTTAGTTGATTTTAAAATATTTTTTTTACTCTTTTTATTTAATGTTTCCCATTTGGAAACATAATAACAACATAGGAATGCCCTCTCTGCCCTCCCCTCCCAACCCACCACCAAGACGCCGGCCAACAGGTTCAAAAGAAAGTCATTCAGCTCCAAAGTGTCTTACAGTCTCCTTTAATCCTCCTTGGGGACCAAGAGATTTAAGTGAATGCTCCGGTTTTAAAATATTTTACATTCTTTATGTACTTTATTTATTATTTTTTTATATATAATTAGTTTAAAAAAGAAGTTGATGTATTTTTTTGTATTTTTAGCAATATTATTTTTGTCGATATTGTGTGTTTCAATATTTTTGATAATGTGTATATATTTAAATAGAAAATGATATTTTGTGTTCCTACGTTTGTATGTTCAATATTGTTAAAAATAGAAAACATTTTACAGCAATATTTTTGCCACCAATATTTGTGTTATTTTTTGGTAAGTACAGGATTGGGATATTTAAGTAATCAATATTATTTTGGTGATATTTTTGCGAGTTGATATTATTTTAAACAATATTCTGTCAGATAACTGCTGAGATCAGAAACGGTGATTGCCTGAAGACATTGGTGTTGGAAACAACAGGTGAGGACACCCCCACTGGCCACAGATACAGAAAGGAACAGAGCAATGTTGCACCACCTGAGGGCTGTGTACTGTGTATCTGCTCTGCACCTGCCTGACTTTGGAGATGCTTGCCAGTTGCCACAATATAAGGTAGGGGAAATAAGAAAGGTTTCAGAGCAACTGCAGACCACTGGAAATTGGCGAACCAGAGAGCCACAGATGGGACTGAAGATGTCTGCCTCAGTTATTTTTGGGATGCTTCATGGAGTGTCACTCAGGCTGGATGAGACTTCCAGCCACCTGCGGGATATCTCAGGTCACTACTGCCTAGGACCTCTCTGGACCATGACATATAAGGCTACATTTTGTTAAGATCAGAAATTTGGAGAACAGACAGAGCCTCTCCCACCATGCCTGGGTGACACCCTGTACCTTATCCTACCCTTGACTCTATTGTGTTTGTTCTCTGCTCTGGTTGCTCAAACAATACAGAAGGGTTTTTTTTACCAGCAGAGCAGAGACTCATCCACTGTCACTACACGGTGGATGCTCCCTTCCCATGCACACACGTGTTTGCAGTTGTTGAATTTCGTTGGATGTGAGCACCTATAGAACCACGTTTTTTACCTTCTTTTCTTGGAAATGCTGTTTGAGCCCACACCCTTAATGTGCTTAGCCAACATCCTCCTGACAAGGGAGAAACAATTTTCCTGTTGCTGGGCTTCTATGTCTTTACCTTGCCAAGCATTGTAATTATTGATCTCTGAAGTATTCTCTAGGGAACGGTTAATGCCTAAGCAAACAAGAAAGTCAGCTGCCAAACTTTTACAAAGTTTAACTGTTTTCAAAAGCACACTCCCCCCTTGATTCCTTCAACCTCAGTTTTCTTTCATGGTGGGGGGGTGATTTGTTTATTTTTTCTGTCCCTCCCACCAGGTTTCACCTGGCCATGAAGTACAGTAAAAAAACGCCATCCAATTGCCCTCTCTAAATTGGGTGAATGGCTAAACTTAGAGGGCCCATACTCCATTGGGCTGATGGAGCCGGATGAGGCTCCATCATCAACATAATCTGGTCCATCCATTTCTAAATCAGGTAGGCAAAAAATGAGTTTGGCAGAGAAGGTACTCTGTTGCCATGTTTCTATTTGGGGCCTAGTCTGCGTAGGTATGTGTGTACTTTTAATGTATTTTTCATATTTTCAATGCTACTGTGGGCTCTCTGAAAGATAAATTAGGTTGTTAGGGGTTTAGCTATGCTTAGGCACTTCCAATGGGTGCTGGTCAGTAGTCTCCCAGTGACCAATGTCAAATTGCAAGTTCATCCAGTCATAATGAAATGTAGAGGGCACATAAATTACCCTACATGGTCCACATGTGTAATTTTATTTATTTATCTGAATATTCACCAGTGTTGTGATGTAAGGTGTGGTCAAACACAAAATCTTGACCAAATTACCCATAAATCCTTTGATGAACTACCCATAGATCCCCTTAGCAAAATCTGATTTTTGGTCAAGGTTCCTAATCAAATGTGCTTTATTTAAAATGCACAATTTCTTTTCTCTGTCTCAATTATTTCTTGGTATTTAATAATCTCACTATAGCATACCGCCGTTCAACAAAGTTCCGCTGGAGAACCTTTCCTGAAAACCCTTCACAACGGTACCTCTAGTCTGGACCCCAAACCATGTACTTCTGGCTATGGCCTGGTTCCACCACTACAGTATAGGCAGCAGGCTATTCTCAAAGCAAAGGCCATTCTCAGAATATGCCTCCGTGGCATCCACCACATACCTGTGTATGGCTCTGGGATGCAGGGGCGTAGCTTCACAGGGGTGTTTGGGGTGTTATACCACCCTAAAAATGTATTCTGTAGTAAATAGTTGGGTACAAGTGCTTTCAGTCGAGCATGGTGAGGTGCCTGTTGGATTTGACCTGTGAGTGTTACATACACACACAGACAAAAACACATTCACTCACACTCATGTCTCTATTTTGAAGGTCTTAAATTTTTTGGACTAGTTTGCAAATTATTGTAGTTTACTCCTAACACACTGCCCGTTAGGCTCCCCTGATGCCCTGCTTCTCATATAATGTATTTTTTCAAGATACTCCAGCATGAATGTTGGGAAATCTCAAGTTCACCCCATTTCCCCCTCCCCCCAGTCATACTGACCAAGCTCAGCAAGATGGCTGGACAGTAGAACAAAACTCTCTGCCCCCTGTTGGACGTTGATGGGAAGGCATTCGTAAAAGTGCTTCTGAAAGAGCTAGAGGCCTCGATAAACAAAAATCACATCCTACCTCAATATCAGACAGGAGTCAGGCCCAATTCATCTATGTTGGACAACGCCATTGCCTTGTCATATTTGGCAACAAGGGCCACAGAGGTCACCGCCTCCCCACCACTCTATGCCTGTTTTGTTGATTATAGTGCCACCTTTGATGGCATTGACCGTAACATACTCTGGGCAAAACTTGCAAAGTGGGGCATCCCGAGGAAACTTTTGGCAGCCATTATGATGCTCCACACCGGCACATGGATTCGCACCAAGCTTACACAGACACATGTAACGACTAAGATCAATATGAACAAAGTGTTAAAACAGGGCTGCGTGATTGCTCCTACACTGTTCAATCTATACACCACGGACTTGGGAGAGGCGCTTTTGAAAGTGAACATCTTTCCACCCAAACTAGGCCGCCTTAGACTCCCCATTATGCTGTGTGCGGATGATCTGGTACTACTGGATCAAACCAGAATTGGTATGAAAAGGGCATTGGAGACATTATATCTATATAATATGAAAAACAAACCTCAAGCTAAAGCCACAAAAATGATGGTTCTGGTTTTTGGTCATAAACCAAAAAAGCAACTGCTGGAATGGTATCCGTTGAGGATTGCCACCGCTAACAAATATAATTATCTGGGAATACAATTCTCAGACACTGGCCGATCAACATTGCAGGCCAAGGTACTGGAAGCCAAGGCGGCTAAGGTTACACATGGACTATGTAAATTAAATCACAAGCGCCAAAGCCATTCCGCAGAGGGTATCCGACGGGTCATGCAAGCAAAACTGATTCCAACATTGAGCTATGGGCATCTCGTCTTTCCGGGACTGCTTATCGAAAATTGGAGCAACTGCACATAATGGCTTTTAGAAAGGTATTCAATATCCCATACTCAACACGGCGCACATTGATTCAGCTAGAGTTCAGTATCTCAACGATGGACATTGAATGCAAAAAAGATATAGTCTAACTCTACCATTGTGTCACCAAGGCATTTCCTGACACAATCAGGGAAGCACTAAAAGCAGTTTTCAAGGATAATAACAGCTGTTGGGCTAGGTATCTCACGAAGGCCAATGAGTCACTGGGCCTGCCCCCAGATATTATAATTGACACATCCTTAACAATGGCCAGCCTAAAAAGTTTGTTAAAGAAACAGGGTAAGTGCATCTCAAGAGAACAGGATCTCGAATGGATTAGATATACTCCTGGCGTGGAGGGCCTTGTCTACTCACTTGAAGCCACAGCATGTCAACCAAATCTAAAGGCAGGGCTGGGAAAGAAAGCTCTACAGAGTATTCTGAGAACCAGGCTACTAACATTGCCAATATGGGACTAAAGGGGCCACTGGAAAAACACATTGTCAGGAAACAAGGGGTGTTGTCTGTGCCAATATCACACATAATCAGCCGAGCACATTATTTGTTGCTGCCCAGCCCTGCTGGGCCAGAGGCGATTATACCTAAGAACAATGGGGCATATTTACAAGCCCCTTGCACCACTTTTGCGCCGCCGTTGCGTCACTTCTGTGACGCAGCGGCGGCGTAAAGCCAGCGCCATGCTGCGGGGTATTTACAACGTGACGCATCTAGGGAGATGCGTCACGTTGTAAAGCCCTGCGCCACATGAAACCTGCGTCAGGTTTCATGTGGGCGTTCTGGTGCAGGGGGTGCGTTTGGGCGCAGGAATGCCTCGGAAAAGTGTCTGAGTGAAACCTACAAGATTTCACTCAGTCACTTTTCCGACCCCGCTGCGTCAAAACCTTGCGCCTGCTTGAAGCAGGCGTAAGGCTTGACGCACCATGTTAGACATGGGCATGGTTGGCACAGTGCTGGAGTTGCGTCGCGCCCGCGACACAACTCCAGCACTGCGCTAACGTTACGGCAGCAGATGCGACACGCATCTGCATTTCCTTGCGCCATGATGCGCCGCATTGTAAATGCGGCGCATCCGTGGTGGCCCAAGGATTGAGATGCGTGTCGCACGTTTCCTGGCGCATCCCTGTTGATTTGCAGGGATGCGCCAGGAAACGTAAATATGCCCCATTGTTCCTGCAAAACGGTGTAAGAACATGCAAAGAGGCCCTAATGTTCATCCACAACACCACGGTGCCGATGGTCCTTGCACAAATTGGCATGTTCTACACGGATGCAAGAAGGATTCTACGAACAACTCAAGAGATGAAGACAAAAGATTGCAATACACAAGCTGATGATTGTTCATTGCTGCAGAAACACTTTCTGGAGGGGCACTTCACATGAATTGGCACTAAATGATTCCATACACGTACCTCGCACCATAGGACCCTGAGGAGCACATTTGTACACATGAAGGTTGCATTACTCGAGGGTCCTGTGCGTGGATCTGACTCTACATCCAGCTATTTACTTCTGGCACAATCTCTTGGTGGGGTCCTCTGCACAAATATGCGCTACATAGTTTCATGTGCTTTATCTGCACCACAGGTTTTAACACCTTATCATCATTGATCTGGGAGGAGTTCTGTTTTTAACTCGTGTTATAAGCTTTTTAGCACCAATTCGGCACCCTAGATCGCAGCAGTATAGGGTCCCATGCATACATTCTACGGCATTTGGATGCTCCAGGTTTATTTGTTTTTTTTTAATGTGCTCCTCTGAGATACACGTACGATTGGCTTGGATAGAAAATATCGAGGGCCACAAAGTAACCCTGGAGCAATCCATTGCAATCTGCCGATGCATGCTCACGCACAACATAATTTTATGCATGTCCGCATGGCACAATACTGCATGCCCTCGCACCCCATGGTTTCTGGTTTTGCCCAGTGATTCCTCATTTTGTATTGGCCACACAAAATAACCCTTTGAGTTATTTGCTGCTCCCATATTACTGGGCCGTAGCACTTCCGGATGCTGTTAACCTCGCTTGGGCTACAAATGATGTGACATTTTATATGCTTTTTTCTTTTTTTACTTACACGAATATCGTATAGGTTTTAACCATTTAGTTTTACATTCGACGCTTGTTTTTACGACGTAATTTATGTTGGTTTTTTGTAAATG
This sequence comes from Calotriton arnoldi, assembly GCA_963921515.1. Lineage (NCBI taxonomy): Eukaryota > Metazoa > Chordata > Amphibia > Caudata > Salamandridae > Calotriton > Calotriton arnoldi. Next base: position 432,563 of record CAWUFW010011060.1, read on the forward strand.
ACTTTAAGTAATCATACAATAAAGATTTTATACAATTCTACTTCTCGTTCTTGATGCCGCTGACCACATGCAAGAGAAGACACTGGAACTCTGATAAAATGTCTCCTCCTCCTAGAAAAGCAGCCAAGGGACTGCATAATGATATAATTGACATCCTATGCGGCCTTACTTCTTGTCCTAGGTAAAACAATTTAAAACGGGAATAAAAGGCAAATCAGCACCAATCATTTTGTCTTCTCGAATAATAGAACACGCTTTGTCTTTTCTGGAAGCAGTGTGCATCTGTTTTGGCTTCATAGAGAGAGCTCAGTTATGAAAATTCTTCTGGACTCCTGTGTTTCAATTCTTATATGGCTTAATGGGATTTCCTGCAGTAATTCAGGAATGTTAATAAAGAACCACTAATTAGGATCAGAAAATTAATTTCCGAGGAGATGAGAATGCAAGTTGGACCTCTACAGTGCAGCACATACGTTGAACATTAATGCATATAAGGGGAAAAATTGAACATACTTTTTTCTTATTTGCCACATCCCTATAACGTCTGCCCCGCTTCTTCCATTTCAGCTCTGATGTAGCTATTTCCATGCCAATCCTTTAGTAAGTGGTCAATTGAGCCCCACCCCATTAGAAATCCTGTTACGTCTTTCGGATATGGGTTTCTGTCCCTCTGGTGGGTGGGGCTGCATTGTTAGATGCAATGGGAAGACACAACCTGCCCAGAAACGTCAAGTCTTTGGTGAACCTATCAGATTATCACCTCTATTCTCACATGAACATAATCATAAAGGACTTGTGAGCCGATTACGATGTCTTTCGGAAACTGTTCCGACCGAATCGGTTTCTGAATCGTTTCCGACCGACTTGGGTTCTGCGAGTCCAACTGACCGATTACGATGCTTCCCAACATCGTTCGGTCGGACTCGCATTGACTTCAATGGGAGCCTGTGTTCCGAACGAGAACACAGGGTCCCATTGAAAAAAGGGGTGGTTGGGAAAACCTTGCAGCCTGTGGCGGGCACCCTATGGTGCCTGCCACATTGTGCATGGTTTAACAGGGGGGGTCCCTTGGTTACCCCCAGGGGCCCCAACCGGAGAAAAGTCAGATTCCGACAGCCATTTTGTGTCGGGCAGACCGAATCTGAACGGCTGTCCGAATCAGTCATCGAAATCGCTTGCTCTGAAACCGTGTCCATAGAGCAGTACGATTTGGCTCCGAAACACTCGGGCTGTCCGAATGTCTTTCGGAACCGAATCAGACAGCCCGAACAGTTTCCGGGCATCATGATCGGTGAGTTGGAAATGTGTACGATTCGGTTGGAAACATAGGTTCAGAATCGGATCTGAGATCTGAGATTCCGAATCCCATTTGGAGCCTTTCCGAACGACATTGTAATCGGCCCCTATGTGTTTAACAATCGCGGATCTATTTTACTTATGGGTCAAGAGATGCATTCGGTCAGCACTCTGATCCTATTTCTGATCCTCAACTATAGGCTTCCCCAGTGAATTTGTTTGAAGGCCTCCTCCCTTGGAGACCTATATTGCTCCAAACTAGCACAGAGGCCTTTGCCCAACCTGGACTCCACTTGTCCAATTAGCTTCCTTCTGCTAGTGACTGCTGTTAATACTTTTCCCTCGAGCATCCTCTCGCTAGTCTTTGGGAATGATCCACTTTGTGCTATAGCCTTTGCCTCGTGGCCCACAGTGAAGGAGCCAACGCCACATCTCATTTCTATATGACTGCTCAGCATAACAAAGTCCAGACCACCTCCATTACTGCTATAAGTGTTCTTAATGATTCTGTTTGAACCGAGGAGAAACACAATTTGATTTTTTTAGTTTGTCCCCCTCAAAAATTCCATTTTGATCATACACCAGAGTGAAAACTGTGTGAACATCGGCAGATTCTACGAATCCTGTACAACTTTTACATTCAGTAGGTGCACTCAGTCTTGTCAATCAGTAAGATCTTGTAGCATAAAAAGCAAAATAAATGATAAGACACAGTTCTACACAATTATCTTACATTTTATTATAGAACAGAAAAACATTAAAAACCATAAATCATCAGAAATTGTACATGGCATCCTCACAAATGTTCCGGAAGCAGAATTTCATGCCCCTGGCACTTTTCTTCTCCAATTTAATGATTCTGAATATTCAAATCGCAATAACCTCCTCAAGAAAGAAGCCTCTGAAACCTATTTCTATAAAGAACTTACCTTATTCCTGCATTCAAAACAGTGTTAGCTTTCTCTGCAGCAGCTATGGAAGAGTTGAAAAATGTAATTAATTGGACCATGACTAGCTCTAGCCGGGCAACAATTTTGCGTATGTGTACATTTTTGAGACCTTGCAGACTTGGATAGTGTGAAACAACGAATCAGATTTGACAAACTAGGCAGGAACCTCTGCAGTGGGAATAAAGTGAACGAAAGGGTGCTAGCCCTCATTATCTCATGGACACTTCCTGCAAGACACGCAAGTATGATTGCTAACTTAGCACTGATGACCACACTAAGCCAATAAATAACTTGGCAGGAGGCTGCCACGGGTCTAACATACCTTGATAGAAGGCCCCAAATCGACAGCAGCCATCAGTCGATAAAGTCGATAAAGTCCCTTAGACAGCGCGACTGAAAGAGTTACTTCTACAGTTCACGTGGTGTCCACCAAGCCATCCATCCATCCACCAAGCCATCATCAGGATTGTACTTGTAAGGAAATATTGGCAAATGACAATATGTTGCAACTCAATGTGTAATAAGTTATCTTTAATCGAGATAAGGTCTAAACAGGATAGGTGGTGTGCTTCTTTTAAGGTGGTAAATAGTGAACATGCTTCACTCTCGATTAACAATCTATTTTACAGAACCAGTTACATAATGAAACAAACATTGCTAGATGCATTAGGGGTCACCTATGCGATTAATAATAATTTGTTTTTTGTTGTAAGTTGTAGCGTGGTGAATAGTTGTGCAATTTGAGTTACTGAAAGTCTGTTCAAGTGTTAGAACATGTTTTTTTACTAAACGCAATATATCGGTTTACAAGAAAGAAAGGAAACATAATATAGACATTAATTTCAGAGCCAACAGTCCATATTAAAAAGTTAATTGAAAGTATAGTTAACCAGAGAATGTACCTGCTACAGACTGACACGTTTGGCAAGAGAGGGAAGACCATTAAACACGTAGTTAAAACACTTTGTTTATGTCCTATAAATGTTAGTCACTCTGCAAAATTAATTGCCTTTCGTTTAATAACAAAAGTGAATGGGCTGGTAGCTAAGATGCACGCCATAATATCTTGCACATAAGCATAGTGCAAGTAACTACTTAGGCCCCAATAACATGGGAATACAATTCAGTTCGGCAGGGGACCTTTAGTCGAATATGCCGCATCAGCCATTGGCGGAGTTAATACATAATTTGCTGAAGACTTACAAGAGGAAAGAGCCTGATGTGTCAAGGCAGACTTTAAAAAATTCGGCAGAAATGGGTATTTTAGCTTTCGTGCAAATTATCAATAATGGGCAGGAATTTATCTCTTCTTTCTATTTACACATACATCATACAATGCCAAGTCTCGCTTTCCTAATCTGGTTTCACGCTGGCTATGCTGGCAAAATGTAATTTAAAGGTGTGAGAGTCCGAGTAGCCAGAACTCAGCCAATCAGATGTTTACATTGTAAAAATGCTGAAGTTAGAGCACAAACAACCCTGAAAATCCTACATCACCGTAGAGGGAAATCAAAATATAAACAACAATGCTGGAGCTGCTCTGAATTGCCTCTGGAGATCGAGTAGTATGCTTAGAGGGTTAACATGTCTTCTGCAAAGCACATTATGTAACACACAGATGACTCATTTTTATTTTATGTAAATGGGCTACTGCTTGTAACACGGAGATCCCTTTGTTACTTGCAGTTCATAAACTGTTCTCCTTCTAATATAGCACAGTGAGATGTGAAAGCCGGCCACCATTCAGTATAAGCTGGATAGCATACTAGAATACTGCACAGGGCGTCACAGCTCACACCTCACCAGACTCTACCAACATAACATGTATTTGTAAAGCACACGTTTACCCTGTCGGGGTCTCTTGGGCTGAATAACAGATATTTATTGTTACCCAACGGTACTCATTTTATCGACCTCAGATGGATGAAAGGCTGAGTGGACCCGCCAGGATTTGAACCTGTGATCATGAGGTTGGATGCATTAGTCCACTGAGTCGTAACCCCCACACCCTTTCTCTTCTGCCTATCCCGCCACTGTTCTGTAATGACCGCAAGTTCAATCAATCAATCAATCAATCAATCAATCAATCAATCAATCAATCAATCACGGCATTTATAGAGCGCGCTACTCACCCGGGAGGGTCTCAAGGCGCTGGGGGAGGGGGTAAGTTACTGCTCGAACAGCCAGGTCTTGAGCTGCTTCCTGAAGGCGAGATGGTCCTGGGTTCGCCGAAGGTGAGTGGGGAGGGAGTTCCAGGTCTTGGCCGCCAGGTAGGAGAAGGATCTTCCTCCGGCGGTGGTTCTGCGGATGCGTGGTACGGTGGCGAGGCGTGGCTGGTTGATCGTAGCTGGCGTGTGGGCGTGTAGAAGGACATGCGGTCGTTGAGGTACTTTGGGCCCAGGTCGTGGAGGGCCTTGTGTGCGTGGGTGAGGAGTCTGAACGTGATTCTCTTGCTGACGGGGAGCCAGTGCAGGTCTTTCAGGTGTACGGTGATGTGGCTGTGTCGGGGGATGTCCAGGATGAGTCGTGCGGAGGCGTTCTGGATGCGCTGGAGTCTCTTTTGAAGTTTGGCTGTGGTTCCGGCGTAGAGGGTGTTCCCATAGTCCAGTCGGCTGGTGACGAGTGCCTGGGTGACGGTCTTCCTGGTTTCAGTGGGGATCCATCTGAAGATCTTGCGGAGCATGCGCAGGGTGTTGAAGCATGAAGATGAGACGGCGTTGACTTGTCTGGTCATCGATAGGGAGGAGTCCAGGATGAAGCCCAGGTTGCGTGCGTGGTCCGTTGGCTTGGGTGCGGTGCCCAGGGCCGGGGGCCACCAGGAGTCGTCCCAGGCGGAGGGTGATGAGCCCAGGATGAGGACTTCCGTCTTGTCTGAGTTCAGTTTAAGGCGGCTGTTCCTCATCCAGTCGGCGACGTCTCTCATCCCGTCGTGCAGGTTGGCTCTGGCGGTGGTGGGGTCGTTGGTGAGGGAGAGGATCAGCTGGGTGTCGTCGGCGTAGGAGATGATGTTGAGGTTGTGTCGGCGTGCGATGGCTGCGAGGGGGCTCATGTAGACGTTGAAGAGGGTCGGGCTGAGTGAGGATCCTTGTGGAACGCCGCAGATGACTTCGGTGGCTTCGGATCTGAACGGGGAGAGGCGGACTCTCTGGGTTCTTCCGGCGAGGAACGAGATGATCCATTCCAGTGCTTTCTCTCGGATTCCGATGTTGCTGAGGCGCTTCACTAGGGTGCGGTGGCAGACGGTGTCGAACGCCGCGGAGAGGTCCAGGAGGATGAGGGCAGCTGTTTCCCCGTTGTCGGTTAGGGTTCTGATGTCGTCGGTGGCTGCGATAAGGGCGGTCTCGGTGCTGTGGTTGGCCCGAAACCCGGACTGCGAGGGGTCGAGGGATCCATTCGTCTCGAGGAAGGCGGCAAGCTGTCTGTTGACATATTGGTGCTTTATAAAATCCCTGAAATAAATATGTTGACTTGACATGAGTCAGGTGGTCTCAGTACGACTCCAGTGGGTGTACAATGCCTGTTGGGTATGAGAGGGCTGACCTTGATGTGAACCATTTAATCAGTTTTGCGCTTATTGAGCTCCAATGGAAGGGGCTGGCAGCGCAGCTTCCTATCTCTTCCATGGAATTAGGCTGTTCCCTTCACTCCTCAGTTTTTGGAGCAAAGTAGAGAGGGTATTGAGCAGAGCAGAAAATGCCAACAGCGCCAAGAATGAATGTGCCTAGTCCTGATTGGGTGAATATTAATAAGCTGATTTGTGGTAGGCAAAGAATTCAGAATGTTTCTCACGCCTCTCGTTTTGCTAGCCAAGAAGATAAATTAATTTACTAGTAAAGGATCACACAATGCATTCTCACAGGAGAGCAGAGATCTCACATTGCCCCATGTCAGGCCTAATTAGCTTGTTTTTTTTTCTTTTGTTCTTTGTGCTCTACCATTCGCCGCTCTGCGCTTACAAAGAAGAAGCAAAACTACAGATAATGCAAATGGGAAAATAGGACAGGCACTCCGATCCAACATGAGAAGTTAAACAGAGATCTTGGGGAAGGACCATTAGATGCAAACTTAAAGCAATTCATAGGTAGCAGCAAGATGAAGACCAAGTGCCATGTTAACAATTTCCTTGTTGCACCACTATGTAAATTATAACAATTCATGGGTAGCAAGCACCGTTTTAGAGATATGACACATACGAATATATAGTAAAAGTAATAGGAAGCAGCATACAGAGTAACACAGAGGCACCGCCTAAATGCACTCTTAAAGCAATTCAGAAGTAGCACTCAAATACAAAATAAAATCGCAGTGAAAAGAGACGTTAAATAAAGAGTTCACAAGTGGCACCTCATGCAAATGGACCATTTCCGTGATGGCAATGATGTGCTGTATAACGTACTTGACGGCCCTGGGCCTGCCGGGGGCTCAGGGCAGCTGCAGGGTGGGCGGGGGTATTCAGGCTCCAGTGGGGCCCTGAGGTGGTGGAGGGGGGCAAAGGAGCATAGAACTGTGGGAGTACTGCCCAGAGGCAACAGAGTTGCTCGGTCCGAGAAGAGCTGAGGGTGGAAGGGGGTCAATAGACCACGAGGCTGCAGAAGGGTGAGAGGAGGACTGAGCCTGGGTGGGTCCATGGAGCGCTGGGAGAGCACAGAAGCAACAAGGCTGCAGGGGGTGCTGTTGGTGGAGCCCGAGGCTGGATGGGTGGGGTGCAGGGAGGTCGGGCATAGGCATCCGCAGAAATATTTTCAGGGGGGACATAATAAGCAGTGGCGACTGGTGACATTTGAAAGTGGTGCGGCGTAAAAGTTACAGCTGAGTGCACTGTGGCAAGTGAGTGTAGCGAGTGATCTTGACCGGCATAAGGGGGGTTGGGGAGAACATTTTCAAAAAAGAGTTGGAAAATGGTGCATTTTCAAGCAAATTTGGGATATTCTTACCCGACACAATGTAACAACAATAATGAGAAATATTCCAGTGGTGACCTATTACTGTGCTAGTAACTAACTGCCTTCAACAGTACGGTAAGGGGTGAGGTAGGCATCAAGGCCATTGTGTGGGTTAAGGGCTACTGTAATCAGTACTAAATACACGTTCGTAAAACATCTGAGGCCGTCTGTCAGTGTCCCTGTGTCTGCCTTCCACACATGCTTCTACCCAGTGGCGGCTCGCAGAGGGAGTGCTGCGGGGCAGCGGGGGGGGAGGGGCTGGGTGTGGGGTGTAGTGGGGTCGGACATACGACGGGCAGGAGTAAAGTAAGTAAATAAATAAATAAAACTATTTACCTTGCGCTTGCTGGACCTTTGAACTTAAGAGCTACAGCTCGTTTTTATACCATCCAAATTACTTCCATATGCCTGGATGAAATCTATATGGGAAGGGGAAACACCCATTGCCTCGGTGTAAATGCAGCTCCCACTCCCCGGTTCTGCACTTCCCCCTTGTAAAGACGAAGTGGCCTCACACGGAGCAGAGCAGAGCTGCTGAAACAGGAAGTGACCTATCTATGCACACCCAATAGTCGGGCTGCTGTGTAATCCTGTTTTAGCAAACCTAGGGTATTTAATTCATTAAAAATAAATGGCATTAGCAAAGGAAGTGCCATTAAGACTGCAGGCCTAGTTGCCATGCGAAAGTGCAGCGGAAAACACCCCGCCTCCCACTACCCGATAACGGCAGTGAACCTGTATTCCCTTATACCTATCTCTAGTCTCTGGTCGATCCAGCTGGTGCTTTTGCTGGTAGTACACCTTCCTGTCAAAGTCCACGGCTTCTTCCCAACCTTGGGCAAAGGCAGCTCCTTTCCCGGCATCTTCACCACTGGGTCATGTTCCCCATAATGCATGCGGCAGTCCAACAGAGGTGTCGCCCGCCAAATAAACCAATGCTGATGCTGCTTTCATGTTGTTTGCATTAGTGAAAAGCATGACAACAGCACCCGGATTGGATAGGGCAGGCAGACATGGCATTCATCTAGAGCCCAGGAAGCTGCGTCTCTGTTCCCTCAGCCACTTGCACTGCATACATTAAGAAGAGCTGAAGTACGCATGTTAGGTTGGCCATGGAAAACAAATGGCCAAATTGACATGCGCACTTCATTTCACTGCGATGGGGCTTGCTGCTGCCAATCATTATGCTGCCTTGGAGCAGCCCATGGTACATCATCGGGCGTGGTTATGTAAGTCACGGCCGGGGCCAGGCCATAAATAAATTCTCTCTACTGCAAAAATATATTTTATATGCGACGGTGGGCTGGCACGCAGGGGGCAATGCCCTGGTGCTCCTATGGAAGCACCGCTGCTGATAATTAGAAAAATTTCAAGATTGCACTGCTGGTATTATACCGGCAGCGTGATCTTGAAATGTTTTTAAATGTCAAGTGAAAAATCCAGGATCTTGTGGGCAGGGGCAAGCGCCCACTCTTTTGCCCCCCCCCCCCTTTGCGAACGCCCATGAGGTCGGGCACTGGGGCTGCCTGTTCATAACTGGCGAGAGGAACCCCAAGGCTGCAGCGGACTCAGACCACCACTGAAACTGTTGGAGAAGAAGTAGAGACCAGCACATGTGAGTTGGGGGGTGGGGGGAGGTGGGCGGGTGTGAATCAGAGGTTGAAATAACGAGACAAATACTGACCAGAACTGGGGGCCATTAAGTTAGTCCTCAACGATTCCCTATGTGTCTGAAACAGCCGAAGAGGGATTAAACTTCGCCTGGTTAATAAAACCTCAAGAGGTCAGGAAAAGCAATAAAACTGCTCAGCGGGCACGCAGATGGCTGTTTCTACAAGGCCACGGCGTGTGGTGAAGAGAATGATAATGGGGTTCATGCTCGTGATCCCACTAGGAGTTTAGAAGGGCCGATGTGAGCTATGCCGAAGGATTACACTATACATGCTTTATTTCGAGGTCTTCTGCCACAGTGTGGCATTCAAGTGCAGACTTTACAAAGCTGCGTTTTAATTACAATGGAGAAACAGAGGCGTATTCTCTGTGGTGTGGTCTAGAGTAGTGCTATACTGAACAACTGACTTAGCTCACGTTATTCTGAGTGGGACGCAAAGTGAAGCAAGCAGGGGTGCTGACGATGAAACTGTTGGCTGAGTTGAGTTTAAACACATGCACTCGTATGGAGTGCGGGGACGAGGGTAAAGGATCTGCCGTAACAGCTGGAGCGACCCTCGTTTGAAGCTGGGGAACTGGGTTTGAGTCTCGGCGGCAGGAGACAATTAGTTCAAAGGCATCAGAACCAAAAAGAAAAAAGAAAACATACAGCTGACAAGGGTAAAAATGCTTGTTAACAGGACAAGATAACATTTAAAATCACGATGTAAATGCATGCAGTCAGGCGAAGATAAATAAAGGTGCAGCAAACAAATTAAAGGAGTTCCACCCATAAAAGCAACAAGCGTGGATGAGAATGATTTCCTTGTCCACGGGAGCCTGATAGGAGAAAAACACACAAAGAACACAGGAAAAGAACGGTTACTACAACCAATAGAAAGGAGGAAGAGAAAATTGACAATGGTAGGCACCACCCACACCTAGGGGCGTGGTGCCATTAGTGGCATCGCGTTCGGGAGCCCGGGTCACTTCCGGTCAAGAAGGTAGGAGGGGGGCGTCGCCGGAAACACAGGAGGTCCCCCTTGGATGCATCACTAAGGTGCGCAGGCGACCCCCCCCTTGCCCAAAAAAGATAAAAGCCGGTGACGAGAGGGGGAGCCCTCTTTGTCCTTTCATCGAGGGTGCCTAGCGGATCGGAGCCGCGTCAAGTTACCCACCCACCCATCCCTGAGATTAGAAGTTGAGTTGGCGGGGTCCCGGGCAAGATAAATGGCGGGGACTCCTTTTTGGCGGGGACTGTCTGGACCTGGAACAGGGCGGGCAGTCAATGTGGGGCTCCGGGCTGGCGGGAGAGGGGGCTGGCCTGCTGGTGGTCCTGGACTCTCCGGCTCTACCCGAGATGCCGGCGCTTGTAGTAAGCAATTTTGGAGAGGCTAGCTTGTGCGCATGAACCCCCGTAGAGGGCAAGGCGTGAAGCAGTGTCCTGGTGGCCGCGTCTAGAAGGATAGACGACGGGTAGTTACCCCAGATAGTTGGGAGCAGTGGAATTGGTTGTGGCCTGCTGGCACAACATGCATCAAGTGTGTCTCTGGAGATCCAGAAATGTAAATACTATCTCAAACTTTGGCTCAAATGTATACTCACAAGCATACTGCTTTTATAACAATGTGTGTTGTTTTTGGTTTATAATAAAAGTTGGTCAAATGTTGAGAATGAATCAACAAATAAAGATTGCGATATCTGAAAGTTAATAAAGACTACGCAGTGAAGACCAACTACTGGCTTGGAGTGTTTGTGGGGGGAGGAAGAAGAGAAGAAGGGTAGCTTGCGTAACCTTGCAGGGGGCGAATCGCACCTGGTATGCCCACTATCACACACACCAATAAGAAGGAAAGCCCCTTTTGAGATATATTGAATACAATAGATTCCACAAGCACAGGGCAAGCACTGTGCAGGCAAAACCAAACAAGCATTTGCAATGCAATAGGTCTCGCATTACCGATAGTTTGAGGTATTGGCGTTGCAAATAATAATGCAACACCAATAGCTCATACTTCCAGTAATGCGAGACCTAGTGCATTGCAAATGCTTGTGTAGTGAGCCAGGAACCAGCATTGTATGACTCAGTGCAGTACCGCTAGCTGCTCCTCGAGATCCCTAGTGAGCAAGGCACCAGCATTCTATACCTCGGTGAAGTACCGCAAGCTGCTCCTAGAGGTCCCTAGTGAGCAAGGCACCAGCACTGCATGTCTCAGTGAAATACTGCAAGCAGCTCCTAGAAGTCCCTAGTGAGCAAGGCACCAGCACGGCATGTCTAGGTGCAGTACCGCAAACTGCTCCTAGAGGTCCCTAGTGAGCAAGGCACCAGCACTGCGGACCTCTTTTGGCCACAAATTGTACTGCTCCCTGCAGAAGATATGGTAAATCCACCCTACCCATAATGCATTGCATGCAAGACAGTACTACGAGTACATTCAAATAGCTAAGTAGCTTTGAAATGTGACAAAACAATGATAACATTAATTTTGAATTAGGTTGTACTCTGTGTGGGGCTGATGAAGGGAAATTTATAGACGGTCTCATATAAATGTGAGATGTTCTAGTGAGCGAAGTAACCTCTGCCAGCCTTGCTTAGGATCAAGTGTGTGTCTTGTCTGAAGCCTTTTAAGAAAATAGTGCCTTGAGGCTGTAATTAAAACCTAGGGAGTAACAACACATGTAACAGGGGGTGACCTCATGGGAGGTTACAAGAAGAGACAAGGCGGTACTAAGGATGGACTACTAAGCCTGTTGACCAATGAAAAGCCACCATTTACAAAGGACGGGGACAGGAGCCAATTAAAAAGATGGGCAGAAAGGCGGCGGAGCTTTATGTCCATATCCTAAATACCATTACAAACTAATGGGATTTTCCCAGAAAGCATCAGAGGACCTGAGAATAGATTCAGTTAAAGCAACAAGTGGTCCCGACGTATCTTGTTTATATATCAACATAGAAGTGAAAAGAATGGATTCAATCCAAATGGCCATTCAACACGTTATACTGTACAAGGAGTTGTAACACAGAGAGAAGGACACAAGACAACTTTTTATGATAGAAAAAATCTTTGTTTTATACAGTCTATATAAATATGTCATTTTGACAGTAACAGGTTGTCAGAAAAAGCGTGGAAAGAGAGTGCTCATGTGCAATTGTGAACAAGAAGAGATAAGAAAGAAATCAAGGAAAAATGAGAAACAAAAAATACTCTGATTAGCATGTAAAACACTGGTTGGAATGAGTCATTAAATTAACCTAACCAATGTTAGGCCTGTATACAGTCTAAATGTTCTATCTCATTGCTTAAATGGCCTATTTTAAAGAATGATGCCACATATTCAGAAATGCATCACTCTATGCGTTTATGCAAAAGCCACTGAGTTGTATTCCAGGCCACAAAAAAGGGGGAGTGTCGACGTTTCGACCCGTCTTGTGCGTATAGGGTAACTTCTACCCCTGCATTCAGGTCTTCACCAAGACAAACAGACAACCTAAGCAAAATAAAAAACCAACTCAAAACCTATCCCTCTGTCATACTCCTGTGGCATAGCCACCAAAGATTAAAAAAGATCACAGGACACTGACTGTAATATTGGCCAGGACACTCCATAGCGATTATGTTGTCCAAGAAATGAGGAATCAATCCAATTCGCAAAACCTGTAAGGTGGTATGGAACATTAAATGTATCCTGATCAAAAACCAACTAAATCTGGCCATACTTGGATCATAGAAAAATCATGGAAAAAACTTACCCCTGCAACAGGAGTAATAAGGTGCCCCTAAGTAAGCTTCCAAAATAAGGGGCCTATTCTGATGGCGGGCGGATTGCCACCGCCGGGCCGGCGGTGGCGATCCGCCCGCCATCTGTACCTGAGTTACCCCCCGCCATATTAGTATGGCGGGGGCTACCGCGGCGGACGGAAAGACCGTCCGCCGCATTTCCGCCGGCAGGCAATCGTTACGATTGCCTGCCGTGCGGATCTGTGGCATATTATGGCGGCGGTGCCGAGCAGGCACCGCCATCCATATTATGATGTGCCAATTCAAAGGCCTTTCCACAGCGGCGATGCTGCCATGGAAAGGCCGGCCGAAATTGCTTTGGGGGCCCGTTACGGGCCCCCGGGGTGGGGGTTGGGGGGCTGCACTTGGGGGGTACCTATGGTACCCCCCTACATTGCCATACACAAGGTGGCAGGCACCGCGCGGTGCCTGTCACGTTGTGCATGGCAATGCAAAGCATGCACTTTTAACATTGCGGACGGAGCTGCACCCAGCAGCACCGTCCGCAATGTTAAAGTCCAGAATGCACCCGCCTGTGTGGCGGGCGCATCCTAATTGGCCTCGTGGGACCGCCGCACCTCTGGCGGTCGGTCCCATTTTCCGTTACGGTGGCGGGCGGACAAAGTCCGCCCGCCATCGTAATGGGGTCCTAAATTCCAAGTTTTAAGGAAGAAAGCGATATCCAGACTGTATCAAATCACAGGGCATTGCCAGAGACACCTAGAAAAGTAAAGGAAACCAAGGTCAAACACCACGATGTGTTTGAAAACCTGGTATAATCACTGTTGTGATGAGATAAAACAGAACCCTACCTTATTCTGAATTCATCTAAAAAGAAGGGGCCTTAATCACCACTATCATCAAGAGGGATGTATTTTCTTTACTGCGAGGATAAACAACCCATCTCCTTACAAGTCTGAAGTAAGCGCGGATAAAAATCTCTTAGTAAATGGGTTATCGCACCTCAAAAGAAAAATAAATGTAAAAAGTGATGGTAGGAGTCCCGGGGAGGACATATCTTACCTCACCAATGCCGTGAGTCCAAAGGGAAGACAAACCGTCAACGCGGGAGAGAGCAAGTAAGCGACCGTATTGGCCTGCGCGGGTAGAGTACTGGAAGGGACGTCAAACGTGCACGTCCCGGCAGGGATCTCTGACGCGGACGCCGTGAGCTGTCACCAGCGGTCCGCGTAGCGGTAATGGGCATGGAAAACAGGCTGACTAATATCCCACTCAACCGGCAACTATGCGGTGTGACTCCTATGCTATCAACCGTTCAGACCCCAACCATAGCTCTGTTTACAGTGTACGTACTTGTACAGGACCACTTCTGATAGCTTATTAAATTAGGAACTCAGCCAAAACAAGAAGAAGGACCTCATCTAAAGGATCTCTATTGGATGTTACAAATAACCGAATTCTTCGTGCTCAGTAAATGAGAAAAGGTGAAAATGTACAGATATATTGATATCAAGATAAATAAACGGATGATAGACCACACCATCATATTCACATACAATTACACTGACTACGCCGTTAATCAGGACATAAATCAGACAAAACCAAAGAGAAACTTTTGCAGATGGACAAACCATATATACAAAAAGTGATACCAGATGTAGAAACATTGGTTACATATAGTCAGAGCATTATGAGTTCCGGACAGGTATGTTAATTACATATTGTTCAGTTGTGTACATGGGTTACCTGTGGATAAAATAAAACCCTCATGATTAAAGGAAAAAATGTGAACATAGACTATATTTTGAGTCATAAAGCAGAAAAATGTTTATGTACAATGGCGTGCAGAAAAACATAAAACAGAAATATACAGTATTTACAATGCCACATATTAAAAAGATGTTACAATTATACATTGGCTTGTCACTACATCATGCGTGAACTTTCCATGACCAGGGGGGTCCTGGATCCAAAGAGTTGATGAGGTATGCTTTGAAAAAAGATTAGAATCAATCAATCAATCAATCACAAGATTTGTAAAGCGCACTACTTACCCGCGAGGGTCTCAAGGCGCTGAGGGAGAGGAGGGGGGGTGTTGCTGCTACTGGTCGAATAGGCAGGTCTTGAGTCGTCTCCTGAAGGTCAGCAGGTCTTGGGTCTGTCGTAGGTTGAGGGGAAGGGTGTTCCAGATCTTGCCGGCGCGGTGAGAGAAGGATCTTCCTCCGGTGGTGGTTCTCCGGATGCACGGGACGGTGGCCAGGGAGAGGTCGGCGGAGCGGAGTTGACGGTTGGGAACGTAGAAGGAGAGTCGACTGTTGAGGTAGGCTGGGCCAGTTTTGTGGAGTGCCTTGTGTGCGTGGATCAGGAGTTTGAAGGAGATTCTCTTGTCGACAGGGAGCCAGTGTAGGTTTTTCAGGTGGGGGGTGATGTGGCTGTGGCGTGGAATGTCGAGGATCAGGCGTGCAGAGGCGTTTTGGATTCTTTGCAGTCGTTTGATGAGCTTGGTCGGGGCTCCTGCGTAGAGGGCATTTCCGTAGTCGAGTCTGCTGCTGACGAGTGCCTGGGTGACTGTTCTTCTCGTGTCTGTCGGGATCCACCTGTAGATCTTGCGGAGCATGCGCAGGGTGTTGAAGCAGGAGGAGGAGACTGCGTTGACTTGCTTGGTCATGGTGAGCGTTGAGTCGATGATGACTCCCAGGTTGCGTGCGTGGTCGGTTGGTGTCGGCGGTGCCCCTAGTGACGAGGGCCACCAGGAGTCGTCCCAGGCTGATGGGTTGGAGCCGAGGATGAGGATCTCCGTCTTGTATGTGTTCAGCTTAAGTCGGCTGCACTTCATCCAGTCGGCGACGGCTTTCATTCCTTCGTGGAGGTTGGATTTGGCGGTGAGGGGGTCCTTGGTGAGGGAGAGGATCAGTTGAGTGTCGTCGGCGTAGGAGATTATGTTGAGGTCGTGCTGTCGGGCGATGCGTGCGAGTGGAGCCATGTAGATGTTGAACAGTGTCGGGCTGAGGGAAGATCCCTGGGGTATGCCGCAGATGATCTCGGAGGCTTCGGATCGGAATGGGGGGAGGCGGACGCTCTGGGTTCTGCCGGAAAGGAAGGAGGTGGTCCAATCCAGGGCCTTGTCTCGGATCCCTGCGTCGTGGAGGCGTGTGCGTAGTGTGCGGTGGCAAACAGTGTCGAAGACGGCGGAGAGGTCCAGGAGGATGAGGGCCGCCGTCTCGCCGTTGTCCAGCAGGATCCTGATGTCGTCTGTGGCGGCGATGAGGGCGGTCTCGGTGCTGTGGTTGCTGCGGAATCCTGACTGGGAGGGGTCCAGGATGCTGTTATCTTCGAGGTAGCGGGTGAGCTGTCTGTTGACGATCTTCTCGATGACCTTAGCTGGGAATGGAAGCAGGGAGATGGGCCGGAAGTTCTTGAGGTCGCTCGGGTCCGCCTTGGGTTTTTTGAGTAGGGCGTTGATCTCGGCGTGTTTCCAGCTCTCTGGGAAGGTCGCGGTCTCGAAGGAGAGGTTGATGATGTTGCGCAGGTGGGGTGCGATGGAGCTGCCGGCTTTGTTGAAGATGTGGTGTGGAAAAGGGTCTGATGGGGAGCCGGAGTGGATTGTGCCCATGGTCTTGATTGTGTCCTCGGTGTTCACGTTGACCCAGGCTGTCAGGGGGTCGTGGTCGATGGGGTGCGGCGGGTCTGATGTGCCGGGGCCTGTTGGGGTCGTCCAAGAGTCGAAGCTGTCGTGGATGTCGGCGATCTTGCGGTGGAAGAAGGTGGCAAGGGAATCACACAGGGCTTGCGACGGTGGGATGTCGTTGGCGTTGGAGCTGGGGTTGGAGAGTTCCTTCACGATGCTGAAGAGCTCCTTGCTGTTGTGTGCGTTGTTGTCGAGGCGGTCTTTGAAGGAGGTCCTCTTGGCGGACCTGATGAGGTGATGGTGGTTGCGGATGGCGTCTTTGTGGGCTGCGCGGCTGTCCGGCGTCTTCTCGCTGTGCCATTTGTTCTCCAGTTTCCGGCAGGTGCGCTTGGATGCTAGGAGTTCCGGGGTGAACCAGCTGGCTCTCTTGCTGGTGTCTTTGTAGGTTGGTTTTTTCAGCGGGGCTAAGGTGTTGGCGCAGTCGTCCATCCATCGTCTGAGATTGTGGGCGGCGGTGTCGAGGTTGGAGGGGTCGGTGGGTGGGCTGAGTGCGAGGTTTGTCTGGAGTTGGTCTTCGGTGACTTTGCTCCAGCATCTGCGGGGGATCTGTAGGGTGCGGTGGTGTGCGGCGGGTTTCCGGAAGGTGAAGTGGATGCAGTGGTGGTCGGTCCAGGTGAGTTCGGAGGTGTGGCTGAAGGAGACGTGGGAGCTTGAGGAGAAGATGGCGTCGAGCGTGTGTCCGGCGATGTGGGCCGGCGTCGTGACGAGCTGTTTCAGTCCGAGGTTGGCGAGGTTGTCGATCAGGGTGGAGGAGTTGCTGTCGTTGTTGTTCTCCAGGTGAAAGTTCAGGTCTCCGAGGAGGATGTAGTCGGTGGAGGTCAGGGCGTGCGTGCTGATGAAGTCGGCGATGGAGTCGCTGAACTGGGGTCGGGGTCCGGGGGGTCTGTAGATGAGGGTGCCTCTTACGGTGGTGTTGGGATCCGTGTGGATCTGGAAGTGCATGTGTTCGGCGGTGCTGAGAGTATCGTCGGTGCTGTTCGAGACCTTGATGTTGTCTTTGTGGATGATGGCGATTCCTTCTCCGATTCCGTTGGTGCGGTCTCTGCAGGTGATCTTGTAGCCATCGGGGATGGCTATGGCGATGTCGGGTGCGGAGGATTCGTTCATCCAGGTCTCTGTCAGGAAGGTGACGTCCGGTGATGAGGTGTCGAGTAGGTCCCAGAGCTCGACGGCGTGTTTGCGTGCGGAGCGGGTGTTTAGTAGGATGCACCGGAGATGGTTGAGGTCCTTCTTGGCGGGAGTCTCGGGCTCTCCGAGGCAGGTGAAGCTGCAGTTCCGGCAGGTGAAGGGACCATGGGTGCGTTTCGGGGCAGCTTTGAAGCAGGTGGAGGTCCGTCCTGGGTTGAGAGCGATGAGGGTGCTGGCGTCGTATCGGAGGTGGTCTTCGTGGCGGATGCGGGGGCCAGGGGTTCTGGTGCTGGGCACGGTCCAGGCGCGGATGGGCGCAGACGGGCTTGACTTAGGCGCGCCTTCGGCGCACCAGCGGCGTGGCCGCACAGCGGCCGCCATATATGGGGAGGTGGGAGGGAGGAGCAGCTGGGAGGCGGGAGGCAGGGGCAGCGAGTGGTCAGCGAGGGGGGCGGAGCCGCAGGGGACACAGCGGCGGGAAACAGGAGGGCGAGGGGGTACAGAAATCAAAAGGGGCACAGGGCGGCACAGAACGAAAAAACAGTGCACAGCAGTGGGGGCACAGAACGGAAGGGCAAAAACAGTGGAAAAACAGTGGGGGCACAGAACAAAAAACAGTCACAGCAGTGGGGGCACAGAACGGAAGGGCAAAAACAGTGGAAAAACAGTGGGGGCACAGAACGAAAAACAGTCACAGCAGTGGGGGCACAGAACGGAAGGGCAAAAACAGTGGAAAAACAGTGGGGGCACAGAACGAAAAACAGTCACAGCAGTGGGGGCACAGAACGGAGGGGCAAAAACCGTGGGGGCACAGAACGAAAAACAGTTACAGCAGTGGGGGCACAGAATGGAAGGGCAAAAACAGTGGAAAAACAGTGGGGGCACAGAACGAAAAAACAGTCACAGCAGTGGGGGCACAGAACGGAAGGGCAAAAACAGTGGAAAAACAGTGGGGGCACAGAACGAAAAACAGTCACAGCAGTGGGGGCACAGAACGGAAGGGCAAAAACAGTGGAAAAACAGTGGGGGCACAGAACGAAAAAACAGTCATAGCAGTGGGGGCACAGAACGGAAGGGCAAAAACAGTGGAAAAACAGTGGGGGCACAAATATAGAGGGGAGAGACAGTAACAGTGACGCTCACAACGACAAGAACCTACCTACGGCCTACCACTGGCCACCAGGGATGAGGCGCAGGTGGTAGCCTGCGGGTGGAGGAGGGCCTCAGATCAGCAGCAGCAGGGAGCTGGACGCACAGGTGGCGCTGTGCGGATGGGGGGCGACCTACCCATGGGGGGCGACCTAAAAGAGGGTAGAAAAACGAGTGAAAACAAGTGAAAGGGCAGAGCAAGAGGAAGGGAAAATGAGCAGAATAAGGCACAAAAGAGCAGAGATGCAGAAAAGTGCAGAAAGGTGAAAGATAAAAAAGGGTAGAAAAACGAGTGAAAGAGCAGAGTTAGAGGAAGGAGACCGAGGTCCACTGGACCACCAGGGATGAGGCGCAGGGAAACCAGCCATTACCGAGGGTGGCTACTTGTCGTGCAATCTCCTCATACTCATTCAATCCCCTGGAGACTGTATCAAAGACATGTATCCATTTACACTCCTGTATATTTAAGATGTATCTGAAGTTGTCGCCCCTGATATTATGACTGACTTTAACCACCACCCACCACTGGAGGGTATCTGCTTGGTGGCCAAATGTGTAGAAATGTTCCACAAGGGGTCCCCCCTGAACTTTGCATCTTATTCTACTACAATGTTGCAGTATGCTTGTTTTTATCTTTTGTGTTGTCTAGCCAATGTACATGAAATCACATGGGCATGTTATGGCATAGATGGCTCCCATCGTATTACAGTTAGTATGATCCCCTAGGGTATGTGTACGATTATTGTGGGTGAAACTCTTGATCTCTTTTGTCATGGGACACGCTTTACATCTCCCACATTAAAAATTACCTTTGACAGGTGGTATCTGCCATAATTAGGGCTCCCGGTTTTATGGTATTTATTTTTTTAACATTTCGTCTGTATTTATCCATATTTATTTATTGCCCACCTTATTGGTATTTATCCATATTTATTTTCTGTTTTGCAAATATATGGAGTCATAAAATGGTATATTTCCACATTTCTTTAACAGATAAACATGCACTCATACTTTGCTGCCTGTCGCATTGTAGCAAATTAAGCAGCCAAATATAGCAAAACACTACACCTTCGGGTAAATATGAGCTTTATAATACAAATATATGTTACTATACACCTGTATTTAGGGAACTCTCAACCTATTTTTAGCTTTTCATGCTGCCCATCTGTTCAGCTGTTGTCTGAGAAATCACGAAAACCAGCATAGAGAGTCACCCACAAAAAGCACAAGTTTCTGCATTCTTCCGCTTTTAAAAATAAATACAGACAGGAAACACTTTGTTTTCTGTCTGTAATTATCTGTAAAAATCATCCGTAAAAACGGAAAACCGGGAGCCTTAGCCATAATGTACCGAGGTTCATTGTAATGGGCATAGGGAGCATAGATTTCACCACGTGATCCCTTATGCTTCTACCTTTTTTGAAAGCATGCACAGGGGGGTCAGGGATCCCCTTTTTAAATTTTTAATTTTTAAAAAAATATTTATTTATTTATCTCCGTGAATAAACAAGAAACAACATACTAGTAGGAAAAAGTATACAAGCATATACAGATACAAAGCAATTATGAATATTGTATATCTTATACAAAAAAGGGGATCTCAGATACAGAAACAAATACATACAAATACATATATAAATACATGGGTGAGGTGATAACTTCTAGCAATCTAGCTACCCTGCATTAGCCATAGGCCCCCAAATTCGCACCAGACTTAGCCATTTTGTTCATGGATAATTACGAGCAACACCATGTACTGAGTGATCAAAATCCGTACAGAAGTAATGTGAAGATTTACAGCAACAGTGTGATCCCAGAAGGTGGGAGGTTTTTCATCTCTCTTTTTAGGAAGGAAAGCGAAAGAAACACTCTCCTACGCTACACAAGCAATCACGCTAGGAACCTTAGGGATGACTTACCCTTTGCTCAGTTTCTCCGTCTCCGGAGGAACTGTACCAAAAAAGAGGGCTTTTTCATAGAGTCAGACAATCGCATACTTAGACTATCAGAGAGAGGATACCCCAAGAATTTGTTAAAGAAAGCGCGCAAATGGGCATGGTTCTGCCATAGGGAGTTCCTACTTGAACCAAAACAGAAATCCAACCTGGAACAGGAACGTATGATTTGTGTTACAACGTTCTCAACACGGAGTAATAATATCAAGAAGATCGTCAACCGGCATTGGTATTTGGTGGCAGATGACGTGGGGATCCCTGACCCCCTTATGCATGCTTTCAAAAAAGGTAGAAGCATAAGGGATCACGTGGTGAAATCTATGCTCCCTGTGCCCATTACAATGAACCTCGGTACATAATGGTAGATACCACCTGTCAAAGGTCATTTTAAATGTGGGAGATGTAAAGCGTGTCCCATGAGGTTCACTGATAGAATATCGATGTCAAAAATATCGATGTTCTAAATATCGTAAAAATATAATGAATACAGAAATTTCGACTTCTATACCTAAACAGGTAAGTACAAAAATATCGAATCAAAAATATTGTTGTAAAAAAAATAGATGTAAAAAATAGCGATTTAAATATATATATAAAATAAAATAATATATATGAAATATATTATATATTATTAATAATATTAACAAAAGAAATTAAATTTGATATACATTTTTACAAAATATAACAAATAAACTTAATTAAAAAATAAATAAACACACAAACATAATAATTTATACATATATATATTTACTTTAAAATAATTAATAAAATATTATCTTTAATTTATTTTAAAATTATATAAAAAAATATATATATATGTAAATAAGTTAAAATATAGAAAAACATTCTAGAATAAATTAAAACAGTAAACTATAAAAAAATGAATGCTTAAATTGCCCAATACAATAGGTGCAACAGTAGAGAAAGTGTTGGATAGCAAAATAATTAAATTCACTATTCCAACTCCAGTGAGTGCAACAGTAGGGAAAGTGTTGGATAGCAAAGATGTAAAAATTACTATTCCCATTCCAAAGAGTGCAACAGTAGGGAAAGTGTTGGATAGTGGAGGGGTAAAAATTACTATTCCCACTCCAGGGAGAGCAATAGTAGGGAAAGTGTTGGATAGCGGAGGGGAAAAATTACTATTCCTACTCCAGTGAGTGCAACGGTAGGGAAAGTGTTGGATAGTAGAGGGGTAAAAATTACTATTCCCACTCAAAAGAGTACAACAGTAGGGGAAAGTGTTGGATAGCGGAGGGGTAAAAATTACTATTCCCACTCCAGTGAGAGCAACAGTAGGGAAAGTGTTGGATAGCGGAGGAGAAAAAATTACTAGTCCCACTCCACTGTGTGCAACAGTAGAATAAGTATTGGATAGCGGAGAGGTAAAAATTGCTATTCCCACTCCAGTGAATGCAACAGTAGGGAAAGTGTTGGATAGCGGAAGGATACAAATGACTATTCCCACTCCAGTGAATGCAACAGTAGGGAAAGTGTTGGATAGCGGAGAAATAAAATACTAATCACACTCAAACACTTAAACAAAAAATGTAATAAAAAAAAAAAAAAATAAAAATAAATAAATAATAAACAATATTTAAAAAATAAACATAAAAAATATTAAACATATAAAAAGAACACATATTATATATTGTTACAAATAACAAAAACCTAGAAATATTATATAAAATAAAATAATAAATACATTTACAAAAAAAAATCTTTTAAACTAGAACATATTTACAAACAAAAAAGTTAATTAAAACATAAATGTATTTATTTTATTTCCTACCCTATAACACCACACCAATAACAAAACACTTCAATGTTTTTAATTACATTTATTTACATAATTAACATATTTAATACGCAATTAAAAAATATTATTAATAAAAAAACTAATAAACATTAATTAACTACACAAACTTTAACACTATAATATCCACAACACACACCTACATTAAACTATACAATAATAAAACACAATTAAAACTTATTTTAAAATTTTAAACTATTACTATTAACAACTAATAATTAAAGAATTTAATTTAATTTAATACCCACCCTTTACCCCTTTAAAAGTAAAAACAACACACACAAAAATAAACAATTACCCAAAAAATATCTAATAATTAACATTAATTAACAACTATGGGGCCCATTACGATACCCGGCGTAAATAAATCCGCCAGGCATGGAAGCGGCAAAAATCCGCCCGCACACACCGCCTGAACACCGACCACGCCATTACGATTACACAAACCGAATACCGCCATCGGCGGAAAAAGCACACAAAATACCGCCCGCCAACGTCCGAGTCGGAGTCAAACCGCCCGCCACGGACGGAAACACGCACGACAACACAAAACCGCCCGCCCTCACGGCCGACACACCGCACGTGAAATTACGATCGCACCGACATGAGCGCGGAAAAACCACAAATATACCGCCCGCCAGCGCAAACAACGCCGATGAGAATCAACACGGCAGAAGCCATGGCGCCAACGTACCTGCACAGAAACCATCCGCACACAAAACCAATAGCACACAACATGGCCAACAAGTCCACACAGCAAGGCACGCACAAATACACAAGCACAGTACACATCCCGAAAACACCCCCCGGACAAACAAAAAATACAAAGGCCAGAACCCCAGACACAACACACCTGAAAACAACAGACCATGAGGACACACCCACATAGGTGAGTACAAAAGCAGCACTCCCACAGACCACAACCCCTTGCTACATTGCAAACCAGAGAGGAGAGGAGAGGACACAGTGACACAGCAAGGACAGCAGCACACCACAGAAACGCACACATCACAACCACCACCACCACCACCACCACACACCACCACCACCAAACACCACCACCACCACCACCACCACCACCACCACCACCACCACCAAACACCGGCACCACAAACCCCCTGCACATTACACAACACACACCGCACCAGCACCACAAACATCATGGCACCACAAAGAATGCCCAAGTTCACGCCCATGGAGCTGACGGTCATGGTCGACGAGATCATCAAGGTGTACCCACAAATCTATGGGAACATGGTCCAGCACACACCACTAGCCACCAGAAACAGAATGTAGAACCGGATCGTAGACCAGGTCAATGCAGTCGGGACCCTGCCCAGGAACAGAGTCGAGATTAACAAACGTTGGAATGACGTAAAGAGCCTGGTCAAGAAGAAGGAGGGCAAAAACAGAGAGCTGGCTGCCGTCACTGGCGGAGGGAATCCCGCGCTCTTTAAGACCTTCAAAGCGTGGGAGGAGAAGGTGCGAGTCGTAATCCATCCGGAGATCCTCGCCGGATTAGCAGGGGGAGTGGAGGCTGGTAAGTACAAACTAATGTATACCAGCACACCGCTATGTACTCACATGCACTACCACCATGCCACAGCTCCCAGGGACAAACACCCCCATGTCCAGCACACAATACACAACACATCACACACACATGCAACAGACACTACCACACACAGCCCAAACCGAACAACTGTAAGATGCGTGGGGACATGTGTACACTAAGCCAGCCACGTAACCACCAACAGGTCCACAAATATGCCAGAAGCGCCACAACGAGCACCCACCACACCCATGTGTCCGCCACAGCTGCACTAACCGACAAGTAACAGGTAAGTGGCAGGAACACAAAGTGCAGTGGGTGGGAGGGTGGACAGCCCAAGAACAACACACACCAGGCCCCAGTCCCACAGCACAGCAAGGAGGAGCATCCCCCACAGCCACGTGTCAGCCACCGCAGTGCACAACGACAGCCGAAAGGCAGACATCACGGTCCACAGCAATCGGTGTCAGTGGGTGTCCAGCCACCCCCACGACCCACAACACCCCCCACCCCCACAGACCTGCAACATGGAGCACCCCCGCTTAGAGCCATGTGGCATCCAGTACAGTGCACGCACGAACAACTTGCAGGTGGGAAACTGGACAGGGCTGGATTACTGGAGGCATGAGGACCATAACACGACCAACACATGGGACATGTCACGTAGCAGACGAACACGCAGCACCGCCCACCGTCACGAACAAGTGAACAATGTGCACACGGACATGAACAACAGACTCACACCCCACATGACCCATCACAGATATAGCAACACCCAAGGAGCCACGTCTGCATGCACAAGCCACACTGAATATAGTACCACACGGCAGCCACTGTGCAACTCATCACACACAACCGAAACACCATTGAAGTCCTGTCCATGTAGCCCCTACTGCCTGTCAACCACACACCCCACAACTACGCCTATGTAAGACAAACAACACTAGATGCAACAGAGCGGAACAACATAAATGCACACGAACACCACTGAACCCATCAAACACACAGACACACCATGCACAAACAACATACCATCCATCCCATCCGTCAGCCCCAGTCTCATGAAAGGCATGTCATCCGCACAGCTGCCACACATACAGCAGTCACGCTAAGATACATGCCCATGACCAACCATGTGCCAGAAGTCAATGAAGTGCACGACACACTGTGAGCAACAACACACAACATGGGCCACACCCCCCGAGCACTGCAGTGATGCACATGGCACAGGGCAGCACGCACACCAAGGAGATGGGACAACTGCAATACGTTGGCTGGCACACAACCATCACTCACTCATAACGATGCGTCCAATGCCATGTCCAGTAATCACAACAGACAGCAAATATGCAGGCCATGTCAAGCATGCACACACCTCAAACCATGCACTGTCATGCTGCCACAACACATGTCACGTTCGGCACCCATGGCTCACAGCATGTACCCCAAAAGCATATTCCCTCCCAAATGCGAATCTGGGGCATGGCCCCCATGTTGCCATATGCGTTCCTAAGCGTTCCATTTGAACCCCAAAAGCATATCCCCTCCCAAATGCGAATCTGGGGCATAGCCCCCATGTTGCCATATGCGTTCCTAAGCGTTCCATTTGAACCCCAAAAGCATATCCCCTCCCAAATGCGAATCTGGGGCATAGCCCCCATGTTGCCATATGCGTTCCTAAGCGTTCCATTTGAACCCCAAAAGCAAAGTACAAACCAGACCCAGGATGGGCCAGGAGCCCGCATACACCAGAGTCACAATAAGTAGGGGCACAGCAACACACCCATCGGCATGGCCAATCCGTCCCATGCCACATGTGCACAGCACACAGTCCCATTGCCAAGCACACACAACTACAGATGCTACAGCCACACACACGCCTCCGGGAAACCCATGTACGAGATTGCACGAACTGTCAATGTCAGACGACAAATACATACTTCGCCAGGTGCAACACAATAACAAATCTCATTCTCTCCACAGGTGACGAACTGCTGGATGCTGGGGATGGAGCCAGCAGCCAGCACAGCCAGCCTACAAGCCCCCAACGAGGACACACGGATCTGGAGGATCTGTCCTCCTCTTCGGACACGGACAACCAAGCAGGCCCATCTGGTGTGGCAGGGCCCAGCCGCTCCCCAGGACCCCTCCTACCCACCAACCCATCATCCAGGGCTGCTGAACATTCCCAGCCCCCTGCTGCCACTGTCGTTGCGGCCACACCCACGGTCATTGTGGCCACTACCACTGCCGCAACCGCCACCATCGCCGCACCGACCACCACCGCCGCCACCACCGCCACGTCTTCGCTGGCACCAGCCCCAGCGCAGGTGGTGGCCCGGACGACTGGATCCACCCTGGGAGCCACAGAAAGGACCGTGGTGAGCAATGTGGCTAGTGGGCAGGCCGGTGGCAGCAGGACTGGTAGGAGGAGCAGGGTCAGGGAAACGCCAGCCTCCCCTGGGAGCCATGCCCTGCCTCACATGGCCAGAGTCCTTGGGGCCTATGAAGAGGCCCAAGGACAATGGGTCCGGTCTGCTTCAGACACGCGTGAGGTGCTGGGGGTGCTGAGGTCCATGGACGCCCGTATGGGCCAAATCGTGGACCTCATGGGACAGCTGGTGGTGGCGGTGAGGTCACAGCCAGGGACAGCAGCTCCCCCTCCGCCACCACCTGCCGGGGCGCAGGGTGGAGCAGCAGTGTCCAGTTCCCCTGCGTCCACAGCCAGTGATCACACCTCAACCACCAGCATGTCGCAAGCAGGCACCCCCCTCGCAAACGTGGAAGGGGCCGTCCGAAGAGGAAACAGATCTCCCGGGAGGACTTCGCACGCTCCAGACGCAAGTGAGGCAGCCAGCCAGCCTTCCGCCAGCCTTCCTTGACCAGCCACTGCATTGGCTTGGACTACGATCCCACTCCACACAGCCATCTGGATGGCATGTGTGTGTTGGACTATGGACATAGAACCAGTGGGTACACCCTGATCATCACGCAGCCATGACCGACAGCTCATTGTCACTGCACGCACCACTTTTGTCATCACCTTACACACAATCACATGTCACAGTTTGTAATAAATGCACCTTTTTCACTAACTGCTGTTTGTGCCCTGTGTCTTATTTGTACAGAATACAACTGCCACCTTGGGCGGAAAGGCACCTGATGCGTGGCATGGCATTTGAATCCGGAGGGCCTGTAGGGACCTAGGGGTGGGAGACAGAACAGGAGCACATTCAATGAGTGTGTCACACACCCATCACACAGTACATGTCAACAACTACAAGCAATGTACACACATCGCACAGAGCAATAGGGCACAATGCCACAGCCACCAACAGTGGCATACTACCCTGGCCATGGAGCGTTGACACACAGCACGCAGTGAACAAACGGCCACCCTGACACAGCACACACACACCTGCACAGATACAGCCACATCAGCCGTCGTACATGGACACTCACCGTCAAGTGAAGTAGCGGGCGATGAGCTGCTGCCGCACATTACCAGCTTCCTCCTCTCCGCTGTCCTCCTCACTCGAGCTGTCCTGGTCTGCGGGCTGGGGCCCTGGTTGATCTCCGTCATCCACGATGAGGGGGATCTGCTTCCGAATGGCCAGATTGTGCAGCATGCAGCACGCCACCACTATCCGGCACACCTTCTGTGGGGAGTACGCCAGCGCACCCTCGGTGCGGTCCAGGCACCTGAACCTGGACTTGAGGAGGCCAAAGGTACGCTCGACCACACGTCTGGTCCTCCCATGTGCCTCATTGTAGCGATCGTCTGCTGGGGTGCGAGGATTCCTCAATGGACTGAGCAGCCATGCCCCATTCGGATACGCAGAGTCACCTGGGTGTGAGGGACACAGAGAACCGTTGCTAATCCAACTGGACAGGGGACAGCATCGCACAGCCAGCACGCTACACCACTCCACATACTCACCGACAATACAGGCACGATCCTGTTGCATATTGGACATCAGTCGTGGCAAGATGCTGTTGCGCATTATGTGTGCGTCATGGGCCGAGCCTGGGAACTTTGCACACACGTGGGTGATCACCATGTCCGCAAGGCACACCACTTGCACATTCAGGGAGTGCGTGTGCTTCCTGTTGCGGTACAGGTGCTCAGTGGCCTGTGGTGGAACAAGGCCGACATGTGTGCAGTCAATGGCTCCAACGACGTGTGGGATTCTGCCAAGCATAGAATGCACCCTTCACTGCCGCCAATTCACGAGCCCTGGGGAAGCGGATGTACCTGTTCCGGTACAGCATCATGGCTGCCAGTACATCCCTCAGCACCTTGCTGAACATGGGCTGGGACATCCCTCCTCCAATGCCCACTGTGTGCTGGAATGACCCAGTGGCGAAGAAATGCATGGCGGCCATCACCTTAGCCGTGGGGGTGACAGCAGTCGGATACACCCTGCGGGGACGGAGATGGGGTTCTAACATGGCACATAGTCGATGCAGGGTTGGCCTGTCCAGCCGAAACTTCCTAATAACCTCTGTATCGTCCATGTCTGCCAGCAATTGGTATGGGCGGTCAATGTTCGTCTCCGCCTAGGGACAATGGCAGAGGACACATGTCAATGCAACACGACACATAGCAATTTCGCATACACATCACTGACATGACTGAGCAAGCACATGAGCCACAGCCCAGCTGTCAAGCTGGGACAGCACGGCCACAATACACTTACACAGGTCTCCCAACAATGGCAATGGCTAGTGATACAAACCACTGCCATGTGCATGCACATGGGGATCTAGGCCCCAATGACTTGCGGGGCGTGCTGATGGGGACTGACTGCATATCCGTCAAGCGGCAACGCCACGGCAACATGAATGTCTGCTGAGCATGGAACTGCTTCCGCGGCTGGATGAGTATGGCACACGACGACGACGATGTGGGCACAGGCTGAGCGGCCAAAACAAGTGGGACCTGTGGCACGAGGGGATATGAGACAGTAGTAGGTGTCAGCACTGCACCCTATGTACAGCACTGTACGGATCACACCTCCCGAAACATTGACAGGTGTCCACATTGACAGCCCCATGCCAAGACGGCTGTGTGCTTGCAGTCACACGTCACAGGTGAGAGGTTACATTGCACGTGCCAGGTGGCAGTCGTACATAGTGGGAGCTGGCATGTGTGTGCATGTGGCTCCTGTTCAGGATCCACCAGATGGGCGCTGACTCTGTACTGACCATTGGACACAGCATGTTCCGTGGAAGGCTTGTGTGTGTGGGATGGTGGCACTGGATGTGCCTCCGTTGGGTGGGGGGCCATGCACAGGGCGGGTACGTCGATGATTGCGCATTGTTGGTCACGGTGGGTGCACCAACTGAAGATGTGTTGCCCTGTGTTCAATTCCTATGTCCGCATGATGATGGACTGTAGATGTGGGCAGACTACACATTGGTCGATGTGCTGTCTATATGCATGTGCCTTCACACCAGGCACAGCTGCCCCTGCACATGTGACCCCTGCTGGACTCGCTGCTGGGTCTGTGGAGCTGATGCACCTTCTGCGCGTGGGGCGGACAGCTCTCCTCACTTCCCTCATTGCGCATGTCATGACTTTGCCGCAGGTGACATGGATCATGGAGGGCCCACATGTACGCGTGGGTAGGCTACACATGATTGTACACTGGTCGCCACCCCCAGTCAGTGTTTCGAATGGGAAGGTTGTCGTGCTGGTGGTATGTTCGATGTGGCGGATGGGCGGGCCTAGGTGCGGGCTTACATTCCGGACATGGGGGGTAGTTGGATTGGCGACTAGTTGCAGTACACACGGGACACGTCTCTTCCTTTCCACATCTGGGTCATCCCTTGTACTTACTGACAGTGATACAGTCATCTTCGCCCCAGCCCTCATGTCCTCCCCTCGCTCCCCCAATATGCATGCTCACCTGCGAGGCTAGCGCCTGCACAGGCAGCCCCAAGCTCGCACCAGAGAGGGCAAGGAGTGTATGTGTGGGTCCAGTTGCACGAGTGGGCTGTCTCAGGGTATGATGTGTGGCGGGACGCCGTCCACCTGCGTGGTGCCCCAAATGGAGACCCGGCCTGCATGGACTATGCATCACAGTCTTCGCCTTCCGGATCCGCCACCTGCGACACCCAGTGGCTGTGGCTGCCCTTGCGGCCAGGCCGCGTCCGTCTGTGGCTGATGGCCCACACATTCACTCTTTGGCCTCTCTGGGGAGGGCTCGGGGGTGGTGGCGCACGCGCTTGCACTTAGTCGCAATGGCATGTGGCGTGGTTGGTATGATGGGCAATGGATGGGATGGTGCGAGCCACCTCCCGTGACATCAGTGCTGCTCGTGCTGTGGTGCGTCCCCACTACACTTCCATTTGACTTGTGCCATGCTAGACGTTGAGGTTCTATTGCCTGCGTGATATGACCAGGAGGAGCGCGAGGAGACCTCTCACACACCATGCTCCACTGCCATCCCGTGCCCTGTATCGCCTGTGCGGATTGACTATGTTGGGGTTACACCTGGTCGACTGGGGCTGTGTGTGCCTTGTCAAGGGGCATGGCGGGCGCACAACAGGATCCAGCTTGTCCACAGAGGGTGGGCTGAGGTGCGCCTGGTACCGCTTTGTACGTGTGCCCGGCTGCTGTGCACACACGTGTTCACTCCCCCCGACAGGTGTCCTCTCACAATGCCCAGGGAAGCGGTGGTGTACTGTTCATGACCCCTCCCAACACGTCGTGCTCCAACTTGGCATGTGCGCATCTACCCGTCGCACCCACCCACCTGAGCACTGCGTCCATACGACTTCACACGACACATGTGTGTCTTCCACAGTAGTGCTACTCATTTGCGTTGACATCCAATACCAGTGGACTACATGGTCATGTCACGACTGCCGTGTACTTCACATACTCTCATCCTCTCTCATTCGTACTTGTGAAATGAGTCAGCGGAGACAGTTTTGGTTTCAAACATTATATTGAGTCTTCTGTCCTCTGTGATGCAGTATAGTGGACACTACTGGCAGCGGAATACATGTTGAGGATATACTGAGCATGATTGCAAATGGGATAGGGTGTGGGGTTACATGTGATTGGCTGTTGCATGTGGGATGTGGGCTTCAGAGTGACATCTGCTTGGCCAAGGCTGTGCTAATGTACATTTACGTATAGCTGCGGAGCTGCGGACTTTGACACAGACGGTATACATGTAGCCTACCAGACCGCTTGGCATCATGGGCACAGTCCATCTCAGTTCCATGTGACAGGTTTGCTGCGCTTGTTCCTCATGCACGCGTGCATGTGAGATGACATCAGGGCATGTGCTTGCGTGCATGCAGCGGCGTGCCACTTGTTGTTGCACTGTGGTGGTTACTGGACATGTCACAGTCACTGGTGTCGTGTTGTTGTTGTATGCACTTGTCGTCCATGCAAAGGTCCTGGTATGGGATTCCCGGGGCGGGGGTGGGAGGGGTGCAGCACCCACAGACTCCAGGCGACCTATTCATGTCCACTGAGCGGTGTGTGTGTCCATGGGCGCTGGATCCATGTCGTGTCCTGGTTGTTCGTGCAGTTCCGTCCATGTGGGTGCGATACACAGAGCCCATGCCACTGCCTCCCACGATGCATGCGGTGTTCCTGGATGTGATGGGGAACAGTGTGCATGGCCCGGTCATATCCGATGTCATGGCGATGTCGATGATGGTGTGGTTACAGTTGCCGGTCGTTTGGTATGGCTGTTGTGGTGGTGACTGGCCAGTCCGTGCGGAAGCTAAGCATGGGTGCGGGGTTGGACATCATAGGTCACTCGGGGAACCTGCGTTGTGGTCCGACGTATTTACAGGTTGTCAGGTATGCGATGCCGTCCAGCAGGGCTTCCATGTCATTGGTGGTGTACATGTTTGCCAGCCAATGAAGCGGATGGTGGCTGTCAAGGTGTTGTTCGTAAGTTGTCCCTTGGAGGACCATGATGGGGCATGCTGGGTGACATTCGATGTAGCTGTTATCGATGATCCGTCGTGTGGAGGCACAGTGGTCCCATTTCAGTGCGGGTGCGATGTTGGCCACATACGCCATGCCCCCATAGGCAGAGCAGGCCCTGTCGTGTGCGTCCAGAGGGAGGAGTAGTGGTAGCAGGTCCGCCTTCAGACATGCCGGGTTGGAGAGGCATATCTCGACGGGATGCTGGTAGGGACACCTCCGACAGTAGAAGACGGGCATGACGCAGCTGAACAATGTGATGCGGTAAGTCAGTCGGTAACTTACGTTCAGCAGGGACAGGAGATCGCATCCCAATGTATGGCACAGGTTGGTTTTGTACAGCTTGAGCTGTTCGGCGTAGTTGGGTAGGTGTGTTGCGGTTGCCATTTCGCAGCGGTTCGTTGAGGTGGCGTGCTCCGGCTGTGTGTGCAGTCTGCAATGTGCACGCTCCGGGGTTGCTGTGAGCTCTGTGTAGTCGTAGGGAGACAGGACTTGTGTTCTGTTGGCTTGTTTGGAGGACACGGGCCCTCTTCCCACATGCTTCTCAGACAGTTCAAGGTCAGTGCTGTGTGACTCCTTCCAATTAACTTGCATGTGGCCGACATGGGGGAGTGTTTTCTTCTTTCTTCCCCGTCCGTTGTGTGCTTCTGTGATATGCGCTATCTGCCCTGTGGTCGGTCTCCTCGGCATGCCTGTGTTGGTCTATTCTTGGACAATGGCTGTATTCACCGGCTTCTGTCGTAGGGCTGTGGTTTCGGAGTTGGAATGGAAGGTCATTCAGTGCTGTCTGCTCTCCCTTGTGTGGGCGGCAGGCTGCCTTTCCGCTCTGCGTTGGGCCTTGTGTGTGAATGTTATTCTTGGGCCACCTGTTGTCGGTCCCCGGGCTCTTTGGTGTTCCGTTTTATATGTCTTGTTCATATGTGCAGGGTGGTATGGGTGTTTCTGTGTGGTACTGGCGTTCCTCTTCCCGAAGGGGCCCTGCTTCTCCTAGTTGGTGTTGCCGCCGCTGTGTGCTACGCCATGTTTGTTACACTGGGGTGAGTCCTGCTGTTGCGTGTCTTCACTGACATGTGTGCGTCGGTTGTGTGGCATTGGGTGTTGTCCGTGAATTGGGCGTTGAGGACATGTCTGTGGCCGGCCTGTCACGTGTCATGTGCGTTCGGGGTGGGGCTGATGTGTGTGCTGCTTGGTTGTGTCCCTGTGTCTGTGTGCGACGCATGCATGGCGCTGCGGTTGGCCTCTGCGTTGTGCGCATGTGTGGCGGCGTCATCGGCGCTTTGGGGCCGTGACGGGGTGGTTGGTTACTAGTCCCAGGTGGTGTGTACACATGTGTTCTGCGATGTTACGATTTGGCCTGTGTGTCATATGTGGATGCGATTGTGGATGTGTAGTGTACACGCGCTGGTGGGGGTTGTCCGCTTTTTCCGCCCTTGCACTGTGTGCGCTGTTTGCGTGC
Source organism: Calotriton arnoldi (assembly GCA_963921515.1). Taxonomy (NCBI): domain Eukaryota; kingdom Metazoa; phylum Chordata; class Amphibia; order Caudata; family Salamandridae; genus Calotriton; species Calotriton arnoldi. Next base: position 465,846 of record CAWUFW010011060.1, read on the forward strand.
ACTTGTTGTGTGTGTGCCTACCTGCGTCTCTGCGGTGCGTTGCGTCCTTGGTGGTGCACCAGCAGAAGCATGGGGAGTGCCTGCAGTGCTGGATTCATGCTCGGGGAGCCGCTTCTTCGTTGTCCGTGCTCGGCATCCGTGTTACCGCTTCGGTTTGTCGTACAGTATCTCTTGGCCATGGGAGCCGTTTGTTTGCAGCATCGTAATTTATGCGCCGGGCGGGACGTGTTTCGTCGGACGGTGTGTGTCAGTTGGGCTGCGCCGCTACATGTACGGGCGCACTTTGATGGCGGACGGTGTTGCTGGCTTGCCGGCGGTGTTTGGCCTACTTTTCGCATCGTAATTGGGCGGGCGTGTGGACTGCTGCGTGCCGGCGGTAACTGGTGGTTTTTGCATCCGCCAGCACGGCGGTGGTGCTTCCGCCCGCCATCGTAATGTGCCCCTATATATTTATTAATTAAACACAAATTACTTACCACCCTTTACTCCTATAAGCACCACAACACACACCTAAAATTAATTACACAATTACCATAATTTATTAGCAATTAATTAATTAAAATTAATTAACAACCAATTATTAATTAATTAATAATAATTTACTTTACACATTTAACACTATAACATCTCAATTAAACAAATATTAATAAATTAAATTAATAAATATGAATAAATAAAAATTAATCCATATATTTAATATAATTAAATTACTTCCCACATTATTCCCCTATAAACCCACAACCCGCTACAGAACTAAAAGCGCAAAATTCAAATAAAAAAAAAAAAAAACTACAAAAAATGTAACACATATATTAAAAATACAAACAATTCTTATACAAAAAAACACAAATCGCATACATATAAAATATATGCTAAAATACATAACAATAATAAAAATGATATTTTTAACAACTACATTTTTGCAAACGATATTAAACACTTCAATATTTTTAAAATCGATATTACTTACCTTAAATCGATATTCTTGACCACGATATTCTTGCTGTCGATATTTCTGACCCACGATATTTATGCCTTGATATTTCTGCAACTCGATATTTATGACTCAATATTCTGTCTCTGCACCGTCCCATGACAAAAGAGATCAGGAGTTTCACCCACAATAATCGTACACATACCCTAAGGGATCATACTAATTGTAATACGATGGGAGTCATCGATGCCATAACATGCCCATGCGAATTCATGTACATTGGCCAGACAACACAAAAGATAAAAACACGCATACTACAACAATGTAGTAGAATAAGATGCAAAGTTCAGGGGGCACCCCTTGTGGAACACTTCTCCGCATTTGGCTACCAAGCAGACACCCTCCCGTGGTGGGTGGTGGAGAAAGTCAGTCTGAATATCAGGGGCGGCAACTTCAGTAACATCTTAAATATACGGGAGTGTAAATGGATACATGTCTTTGATACAGTCTCCAGGGGATTGACTGAGTATGAGGAGATTGCATGACAAGTAGCAACCCTCAGTAATGGCTGATTCTAATCTTTTTTCTAAGCATACCTCATCGACTCTTTGGATCCAGGACCCCCCTGGTCATGTACCGGTCACGCATGATGTAGTGACAAGCCAATGTATAATTGTAACATCTTTTTAATATGTGGCATTGTAAATACTGTATATTTCTTTTTTATGTTTTTCTGCACACCATTGTACATAAACATTGTTCTGCTTTATTACTCACAATATAGGGGCCGATTCCGATTCGGGCCGGAAATCTCTCCGACCGAGCCGGACCCGGAGAGATTTCCGACCGAATCGGACCCGTGCAGCCCGACCGAACGAGTACGATGCGTCCGTATGCTATCATACTCGAGTCGGTCGGACTCCAATTGAAGTCAATGGGAGCCAATCGTACAACACGTACGCGGGCTCCCATTGCCTCAATGGGTGCGAGGCGAACAAGGGCGCCCCCTACAGCGGGTACGCGGCGAAGCGACTTGCGCCGTACACGCACAGGTAGGGGGGACCCATGGGTCCCCCCTGTGTGCGACTCACACGGCTACGCGTACAGGGGGGTCCGACACGGACCCCCAAAGTACGGCTCCGACTGCTCTTTCGAGCCGGACGGCGCGTGTCGGTCGGACTGCTCGCGGCGCGCATCGTAATTACCCGGCCGGAGAACGTCTCCAGTGCGCGGTGCGAGTCGCGTCCGAGCGAGTCGGTCGGTGCGGTTAGACCCGGGAACGAGTCGGTCGGAGCGGTTGGGACGCCCGAACGAGTCGGTCGGCGATTTCGCATCGTACTCGCTCGTCCGGACGCGCGTACGAATCGGTCGGGAAATAGGGCTCCGAATCGGATCCGGTTATGCCGAATCCGATTCGGAGCCCTACCGGCCGATATCGGAATCGGCCCCATAGTCTATGTTAATATTTTTTCCTTTAATCATGAGGGTTTTATTTTATCTACAGGTAACCCATGTACACAACTGAACAATATGTAATTAACATACCTGTCCGGAACTCATAATGTTCTGACTATATGTAACCAATGTTTCTACATCTGGTATCACTTTTTGTATATATGATTTGTTCATCTGCAAAAGTTTCTCTTTGGTTTTGTCTGATTTATGTCCTGATTAACGGCGTAGTCAGTGTAATTGTATGTGAATATGATGGTGTGGTCTATCATCCGTTTATTTATCTTGATATCAATCTATCTGTACATTTTCACCTTTTCTCATTTACTGAGCACGAAGAATTCGGTTATTTGTAACGTCCAATAGAGATCCTTTAGATGAGGTCCTTCTTCTTGTTTTGGCTGCGTTCCTAATTTAATAAGCTATCAGAAGTGGTCGTGTACAAGTACGTACACTGTAAACAGAGCTATGTTTGGGGTCTGAACGGTTGATAGCATAGGAGTCACACCGCATAGTTGCCGGTTGAGTGGGACATTAGGCAGCCTTTTTTCCATGCCCATTACCGCTACACTGACCACCGGTGACAGCTCATGGCGTCCGCGTCAGAGATCCCTGCCGGGTCGTGCACGTTTGACGTCCCTTCCAGTACTTTCCCCGCACAGGCTGCAACGGTTGCTTACTCGCTTTCTCCCGCAATGACGGGTTGTCTTCCCTTTGGACTCAAGGCATTGGCGAGGTAAAATATGTCCTCCTCGGGACTCCTACCATCACTTTTTACATTTATTCTTCTTTTGAGGTGCGATAACCCATTTACTAAGAGATTTTGTATCCGCGCTTACTTTCAGACTTGTAAGGAGATGGGTTGTTTATCCTCGCAGTGAACAAAATACGTCCCTCTTGAAGATAGTGGTGATTAAGGCCCCCTCTCTTTACATGGATTCAGAATAAGGTGGGGTTCTGTTTTATCTTATCACAACAGTGATTATACCAGGTTTTCAAACACATCGTGTCATTTGACCTTGGTTTCATTTACTTGTTTCGGTGTCTCTAGCAATGCCCTGCCATTTGATTCAGTCTGGATATCGCTTTTTTCCTTAAAACGTGGAATTTCTTTTGGAAGCTTACTTAGGGGCACCTTATTACTCGTGTTGCAGGGGTACGTTTTTTTCATGATTTTCATATGATCCAAGTATGGCCAGATTTAATTGGTTTTTGATCAGGATACATTTAATGTTCCATACCACCTTACAGGTTTTGCGAATTGGATTGATTCCTCATTTATTGGACCACATAATCGCTATGGATTGTCCTGTCCTGTGATCTTTTTTAATCTTTGGTAGCTATGCCACAGGAGTATGACAGAGGGATAGGTTTTGATTTGGCTTTTTATTTTGTTTAGGTTGTCTTTTTGTCCTGATGAAGACCTGCATGCGGAGGTAGAAGTTACTCTCTACGCACAAGACAGGTCGAAACGTCGACATCGCCTCTTTTTTGTGGCCTGGAAATACAACTCAGTGGCTTTTGCATAAACGCATAGAGTGATGCACTTCTGAATATGTGGCATCATTCTTTAAAATAGGCCATTTAAGCAATGAGATAGAACATTTAGGGGCCGATTCCGATCTCGGCCGGTAGGGCTCCGAATCGGATTCGGCATAACCGGATCCGATTCGGAGCCCTATTTCCCGACCGATTCGTGCGCGCGTCCGGACAAGCGAGTACGATGCGAAATCGCCGACCGACTCGTTCGGGCGTCCCAACCGCTTTGACCGACTCGTTCCCGGGTCGAACTGCACCGACCGACTCGCTCGGACACGACTCGCACCGCGCAATGGAGACGTTCCCCGGCCGGGTAAGTACGATGCGCGCCGCGAGCAGTCCGACCGACACGCGCCGTCCGGCTCGAAAGAGCAGTCGGAGCCGTACTTTGGGGGTCCGTGTCGGACCCCCCTGTACGCGTAGCCACGCGAGTCGCACACAGGGGGGACCCATGGGTCCCCCCTACCTGTGCGTGTACGGCGCGAGTCGCTTCGCCGCGTACCCACTGTAGGGGGCGCCCTTGTTCGCCTCGCACCCATTGAGGCAATGGGAGCCCGCGTACGCGTTGTATGACTGGGTCCCATTGACTTCAATGGGAGTCCGACCGACTCGAGTATGATAGCATACGGACGCATCGTACTCGTTCGGTCGGGCTGCACGGGTCCGATTAGGTCGGAAATCTCTCCGGGTCCGGCTCGGTCGGAGAGATTTCCGGCCCGAATCGGAATCGGCCCCTTAGACTGTATACAGGCCTAACATTGGTTAGGTTAATTTAATGACTCATTCCAACCAGTGTTTTACATGCTAATCAGAGTATTTTTTGTTTCTCATTTTCCTTGATTTCTTTCTTATCTCTTCTCGTTCACAATTGCTCATGAGCACTCTCTTTCCACGCTTTTTCTGACAACCTGTTACTGTCAAAATTAGGCCTGGGCATAGTTCGCGGAGTTTTGCTACGCGGAACTCCGCGAAGTTACAAAAAAACTCCACGAAGTTCCGCGAGTGGCGGAGTGCAGTGCGAACTGCAGTTTGTGCTGGTATTCCTGCCGCTCGGGTAGAAATTCTACCCGAGCGGCAGCTCGCGCTCGCAAACTTATCGTTCGCGATCGCGAACGTACCGTTCGCGAGCAGGGAAAAAACTCCGCTGCACATCGCGAAGCGGAGTTTTCTGCGCTCCGTGAGCTCCGCGGAGTGCGGAGTGCAGAAAACTCTTGAAACTCCGTGAACGGAGCGAAGTTCACCACCCAGGCCTAGTCAAAATGACGTATTGAGTATGACATATTTATATAGACTCTATAAAACAAAGATTTTTTCTATCATAAAAAGTTGTCTTGTGTCCTTATCTCTGTGTTACTACTCCTTGTACAGTATAACTTGTTGAATGACCGTTTGGATTGAATCGATTCTTTTCACTTCTATGTTGATATATAAACAAGAAACGTCTGGACCACTTGTTGCTTTAACCATATCCTGAATACAGCACGTCTCAAACAAGCGCTGCTTAGGCGAGACCTAAAAATGGCATGATGTGACCCCAGGTCTCTGCTTTCTGAGAATGCTTTAGGGATATTTCTCACTCCAGCATGTGGTGTCTCAGGTTATTTGTTGGAATATCAATTACAAAAATGTGGCCTGGCATGAATATTGTGCCTTAAATATCGATTACAAAAATGGCGCTCCATTAGGTGTAGATTTTCTATTCTCAACTCCTCTGGAGCAATATTTTTATAAACAATATTTGGGACACCATAGTTTATAAGACGAACTTTCAGCCACAAGATTTTGGTACCATTTCAGCTTTTTCGCCATAGTAAAGCATCTCCATAGTTTGTCAACAGGTTAGGGCGTTCCCAGTACGCACTGCCAGGCTACAACCACCAAAGACCAGGACATCAACTGGCATGCTGCCTGTATTGGCTCCCTTGCCTTGCCTTCACTTTGGTGTAATCAGACACAGCCTCCTCCATGGCGTCTCCATGTGCACAGCCTCATCAAGTTGGGAGAGAGAAAATGTGCTGGCGTAACCTGCACTTAGTAGAAGGTCACCGCTCCACAGACAGAAGCAGGAGAGGGGGGGTCACCGGGGAATGTCTTCTTGCGAGATGGTGACATCATCTGGAGGAACCGAAGCAGGGGCCTTAAAAGCACAGTGGGCCAGGGGTGTGGCCTTTTTCCTTGACCACCTGGCTGCAAGCACCATCAGAGGATTTGGACCTGCGGCGGGGGCCACTTCTGAGCAGAACCACACGCTGGAGTATGACTCTCGTTGTTGTCACAGGAATGGGTCTGTTGTGTATGAGTGAAGATCAGCAATTTGCCCATTGTGAGCGCACTAAGGGAAGCAATACAGAGTAAGCACTACAGGGAGAGAATAAAGGGTGGAAGACACTGCATATCTCATCCCCCGTCAGGGTCTTCTCTCATTCTGTGGCATTATTGTGAAACTTACTCCTACCAGTGTTTCCAGGACCTATCTGAAGTGACTCCATGCTCTACTTGCCCAGCAGCAAGGATTTTCATTTATCTCTGCTTGTACATACTATTAGTACCCCAACTAGCACAATTTGAATGGTTTGTGTTGTATTCTCTTGTTTATTCGGTGTCTTCTCCCTAGTTTGTTGTGCTGAACTTGAAACTTACATCTTACCAGCCTTTTGGAAATTCCCACAACTGACACCGTTCATTTCCTCCTAGGAAAAGATGATTCTGAAGTTCAAAACTTGTAAATTATGTATTGATTTAATCATCAATGACCTGCAGAAGTATTTATGTTTCATCGTCTTTCTATTTTCTTTTTATGGATCCTGCCAATGTTTTCTGTATTTTTGTATCAGGTGCTTATTGCTGTGTTTCTGCTTAGCAAAGTGCTCTGATAAACAACCTGCCTTGTACACCCTACATTAAAACTGCAATATATACAGGTAAACAAAATAAATAGGAAGGTTACGGACAGAAAGTGGGGAGAAGAAACAAATCTACGTAAGAAAAAATAACACTGTGTATACATTAAACAATTCTTACTTTGCTGCAAATGTCAATCAATCAATCAATCAATCATGTCACTTATAAAGCGCACTACATACCTGCGAGGGTATCAAGGCGCTGGGGGAAGAGGGGGGTGGTGCTGCTACTGATCGAAGAGCCAGGTCTTGAGGAGTCTTCTGAAGGCCAGTAGGTCTTGGGTCTGTCGGAGGTTCGTGGGGAGGGTGTTCCAGGTCTTGGCGGCGAGGTGGGAGAAGGATCTGCCGCCGGCGGTCGTTTTCCGGATGCGGGGGACTGTGGCGAGGGCGAGGCTGGTCGAGCGGAGCTGGCGGGTGGGGGTGTAGAAGCTGAGTCGTCTGTTGAGGTAGGCTGGTCCGGAGTTGTGGAGTGCTTTGTGTGCGTGGGTGAGGAGCTTGAAGGTTATCCTCTTGTTGACAGGGAGCCAGTGCAGGTCTCTCAGGTGGGGTGTGATGTGGCTGCATCGGGGGATGTCGAGGATAAGACGTGCAGAGTCGTTCTGGATGCGTTGCAGCCGTCTCAGGAGCTTAGCCGTCGTTCCTGCGTAGAGGGCGTTTCCGTAGTCCAGCCTGCTGGTGACGAGGGCCTGGGTGACTGTTTTTCTTGTTTCGGTGGGGATCCACTTGAAGATCCTGCGGAGCATTCGGAGGATGTTGAAGCAGGATGAGGAAACGGCGTTGACAAATGTGTTTCTCATTCAGCTATACTTCATACACAAATTTCGCTTCAATATCCTACATAGCTTACTTTTTTTTAGAATCTTGTATCGACATAAATGTACATAAATGCAGTACGTGAGAAATAAGTCTTGTCATTTATTTTGGAGTCCAACTGCACAACTTGTCATTTTCGTGTGTCTTTCTCATTGTACATCAATTGCAGGTCAAGAAAGAAAAGAATGCATTCATGATGTTTACGTCCCCAATGCCAGAGACAATAAAAAATAAAAAATAAATAAAGAATTCAACTGATTAAAAACTGGGGGCCATATTTATGGCAAAGTAACACAGCACAGCAAGTCACCTTGTCCAGAGTGTTCTGCAGCACCATTAGACCACACATTGGTACGTTGGATGAACATGTGGCCAAAAATGGTGTCCGCCATCAGTTTTGATCCTAACTTAGGTTAGCCTCCTATATGAATTCATGGAGTTTACTCAGTGACCTCTTCTAGTGCAACAGAAGCATAAAGTTGCAGGCCTCAGAGTCAGGAAGCATAAATGTAACCTCTGGTGAGAAAGGCCCCCACTCCAGCAGCTGCTGCTGCTGCCAAAATAATGTGGTGAGGCAGCGTGGGAGCAAATTATGTAAAAAAATGCACTTACCTGCTTTTCCCGCTGCAGCTCCATCTACTGGCCGCCTCAGCCCTCCTCTCTTCTGGAAGTCCCTGGGTCAACAGAGGCTCCCAGACTCCCCACCCAATCCAGATGCTGCTCTCATGCTATGAGAGCAGCGCCTGGATTGGTCTGAGCGGCCTGGTTAGGTGCTCACGAAGGGACAGAGAGCCTGTGCCATTTCTCCACTCAGCTGTACTACACAGCTGGGTGGAGAAATTCTAAGTACACATGTCTGTTTGGCCGGCCTAAGCTGGCCTGCCAAACTAACATGCGCACTTACAAGTGACCTCCACTCCCCCTCCCTGTCCCTGGCTAGTGTCAAGAGAGGATTGCCTGGCCCCTTCCTAGACTTGGTAGCTGCCAGTGAAAAATAAAAAATAAAAAAATTGTTTTATTATCGCTTTACTTTTCATTTTGCAGTGGGCCGACGCTCCTCCACCATTGCGTAGGAGCCTGCGCTACTCCACACACCATGCAGCCATCAACTGTAGTTGAGCTGCCACAAAGTATAACTTGAATCTGGGACTCCCAAAACCCCCCTTCCTGCCCTGACTAAAATGTTGGAGTCTAGAAAGTGCCACTTTGCGTTGACACCACTACATATCAATCGATTATAATCAAATCCAGGTCTCTAAAAAAAAAGTAGTCAGGGGCACAGGTATATTGGGAAACTAAAACAATACCTGGGACACCACTATCATTTTAGTGAAGGAGATCCTGCCCAGAATCAAAAGCAGTACAGATTTTGAAAAATGTTTGCATCCCTTTCGCACTCTCATAGCCAGATCAAACACATAAGGTTCTGTGTGGTAAATTTGTATCCCAAAGTGATGGAATGACTACAACAAATGATTTACAATAGGTAATCAGGGTAAAAAAGAAATACCGCACAAGTTAATCTTGTACCAAATATTTGCTTTAGGTGCACAAGCAAAGGGGAACCACCCACCACACTCCCCAATCAAGGGCAGCTTAAAGGTTGCTGTCCTTGTCAAGTTAATTATGTACAACAAATTTATATTTAGCACACTATTCAAAGATGATGTATGAGTCCATAGATACGGTCCATTGAATAACTGACATCACACACAAATCCAAATTTATTGTCATAAACCAACCTTTATTGATTTCACATATGATTGCTGATATTCATATAATTGTTTAAAGAGAACATGTTTCTTTGAACAAGAGCTTCTTCAGGGCACAAAAGAGGTACATGTAGGTACTCTTAATATCCAATCATTCTCTGCTTTCAACTTAATCCACATTCATTTCAACGAGTTAGTTGCTTATTCACCAATAGTATATTCAGTTCAGTTCAAAAACTTTATTCGGTATGTATAGAAGAACCATAAAACTATACATACATTGAAAACTGATTGCATTATGCATAAAAAACAAGACAAATAGCATCCAGTGCACAACACGGGCCAAAATTAATCACATCCAAAAGCGTACATACGTTAAAACTAAATACAGTACATATAAAAAAAATCGGGTATTAAAAAACGGAGCAGGTAACGCTTGTACTACGACATGGGGGCAAAGTTAATCACATTTAAAACACTTAAAATATTATGTATAAAAGACAGCACAAATTCTTAAAAGACGTGCATTAATAGCATTTATAATAAAAAGTGCTACATTGAGGCAAACCCTGGCATTGTTAAGTTCGGATAGGTATTTTATTGCAGCAAGATGTGAACCACTGCCATACGCAAGTAAAAGTGGTTTTAAGTAGTAATTTCTAAAACCTGTGTAAAAACCACAAAACAGCATAAAGTGCACAGTGCTCTGTTTGCTCTGTCCATCACATGGGCAAGGAATCGTGGCTGGAGGACAAATTTTCATATTAGGGAAAGCCACTAAATGGTGAGCGATTCCCAATCTAAATCTAACTAATACAAAACGGTGCATAAGATTGGGAATGTATGTTAAGTAATCTTAACAGCCCGCATTGGATGTAAGTGATAAATAAAATTTTACAGTTGGTTTTCTACAATCACAATCAAGCCGAACTTCCCACCTATGGTTCATAAAAGTTTCTCTAATGGCCAACTTCCTGAGTAAAGATACTTTAGTAGCATTAGTCCGTATTGACATCTTGAATAATTTACTGTACAATGAACTGATATAGCTTAACCAGGGTATCTTTATAGCATTATCCAGGGTAAAACAGTCTAAAATAATTGACTTTGTAAAACTGGTTTCTTCCTTAGACCATATGGAGTGCCAGAGCAATAATGGGCAAGATGCAACTATATCTATAAGATACTGTAGCCCCACTTCTTTGTGTATAATCTCTGAAGATGCAGAGGTGGGTAGACTGAGGAGGCGTTTGAGGTAACTATTTTCCTCTGACTGTAATACAGAACAATTATGATGGCCCCAAATACCAGCCCCATATGTTGCAATCGATAAGACCCTTTCCCTATAAATAGTTGTCATGTCCTTGACCATCCTAGAGCCCGGTTTTGCTGAAAATCTAAAAATACCTTGGGTACTTCTGGCCATTTTGCTCCTGACATTGGTAATCTCACCAGACCAAGACCCGTTACCTGAAAAAGTAATGCCCAGGTAGCAAAAGGTATCAACCGGCTTCACAGGCGATTTATCCATAAAAAATGTTCTACTTTCTTTGTCCCGTGCCCCACAGACCATAGTATAAGTTTTACTTTTATTAATAATTAATTTCCTGGCAGCAATAAAAACACTAAAAGCATTCATTGTTGCAGTCCCACTGGAGTCCTGGCCAACAGGACGGTGTCGTCTGCATACAAGAGTACTGGTATGGGGCGCCCAGCCACTTGGGGGGCATCGGCGGGCACTGCTTGTAAGGTCTCATCTAACCCATTAATGAACAAGGAAAATAACAGTGGCGCTAATACACAGCCTTGCCGAATGCCTCGCTTAACTGCAAAGGTATTGGTGCATTCCCCCCTGGGGCCATAGCGGACTTTGCTCGTTAGATCCTCATATAATCTGGCCAGGAAATGGATGATTGGCCTGGGTGCCCCCATAGCAAGCTGAGTGCTCCAAAGGATGGTATGATCTACTAAGTCAAAGGTGCTGCTCAGATCAGCAAGCAGAGATATAATCTGCCGCCTTTAGCACAGGTGTACTTGCCTATGAGTAGATTTAGGTTCACACATTGCTCTATGGTCGCCAGGCCTTTCCTGAAGCCAAACTGAGCAGGTGAAAGTATTGAGTAATCCCATGCCCATTCTTCTAGTCTTTTTAGCAAGACTTTACTCATCACTTTCACTGATGAATCTAAGAGTGATATAGGCCTATAATTTTTGGGGTCTGATTTGTTGCCCTTCTTGAAAATAGGAACTATAACCGATGTGCCCCATGTAGGGGGAATCTTTGTCTCCGCAGCCATATTAAAAACCCTGGTTAGAATTGGTACCCATAACACAAGGTTATTTTTAAAAACATCCACAGGGACCCCATCCGGCCCCGGGGCTTTGCCCCCTTTACTTTCTTTCAGAGCCCATGACACTTCTTGTAACGTGATATTTAAGGGTGCATATAAGTATAACGATTGTTCCTCATTTCGAATAGTTATCGTTTGTGTCATGCCTGAGCTAAAAATACTAGAAAAGTGGACAACCCATGCGTCACAAGTAACATGTGACAGCAATTCCGGGAAGGATTCATCCTTTAAAAAAGTATCCCAGAAAAGTTTACTATCTCCTGTATCTGCTGCTTGTGACAGTTTCAACCATGCTTCATTTTGTAGTTCTTTTTTCTAGCTAACAGGACCTCTTTGTGTTTATATCTAAGGGATTTGATCAATAAATTGTCCCTCGGTCGCTTATAGAGAGCCAATTTCAAGTCCCTAGTAGCGGTAGTCCAGGCATGGTCGAACCAGCCTTTGCGTTTCGTTGGGCCAGTTCTAATAGGACGAGTCAGAAGGTCATCAAATATAGTAACGATACCAGTATAGTTAAGAAGTAACTGGTCAGGGGTAACCACGTCATCCAGGCAACCCATTATATAATTATAGCCCCTATTACAAATATCTAGTAAAAACCGGGTCTGGTCCACTCCAATCCACTTGATACGGGTCCCATTGGGTCTGAGTGGGGCAATATTAGTAACACGACGAGGGGAGGTAACAGAAGACCTGTCCCAAAAGAAGACTGACAGGATTATACAGTTATGGTCGCTCATGCCCGGGCATGCAACCCATAATGGGTCACACCACTTACATACGTTAGCTGAAATTAGAGCGTGGTCGATAACAGAGGTTGAATTTCTCCCTATAAAGTTTGGAAGGTATTTCCCATCACTATCCAGGGCATTTTCCAGTAATTGAAGATCAAACTTAGTGATCATAGAATTTAATAAGTTACCATATTCATTATGGGGGAAATGCAAGTATCCAAGTCCAGCCTCATCTATCATCCCACATACCCGTATAGCAGAGTGGGGGCATGTATGAATGTTTCCAACCCATAATAGTATAAAACTATTTGTAATGGACTGGACAAGGGCCTCCAGACCTCCTTCAAGGGCTGAAACTACCCTCCCCCGGGTATTATTAAAAACATTATTATAAAACTTAACCAGGACCATGTCCTGACGTCCCCTGAATGACAACCATAGGATTAATGAGTGGGGGCCAATGGATATTTTCCTCTTTAAACTTACAGGAAGTTTGTTTGATATTAAGACCATAAGCCCCCCTTTAGCTCTCCCTGCTACGGATGGTTCAGCCTCCAGCCAGTATGTTGTAAAGCCCTCAAAATAAACAGGCTCAGTACACCATGTTTCTTGGATGCATAATATATCCAAGTTGCTTATAAATTCCATCCATCCTAGGGTACCCTGTTTCTTTGCTAGACCCCCCTACATTCTAAGTCGCAATTCTATACCCCTTAGCCGTCCCTCCATCACTACTACTATGTTGTGCTAAGTTGGATGGGGCAGTTACTATATGTGTAAGATCTACTGCACCCTCACAAGGAGGCGGTAGGGGGGCCAATAAAACGGCAGTATCGCAGTGGCCCCTTGGGCCCAAATGCGTATCATCTTCCCGCCCTTCGCAAAATGAAAGCACCTTCATTGTAGGTTTCGGTCGATTATCATATAGCCCCATCTCATGTCAATCAATATCCTGGAGGTCACTCAATGCCTGGTATCTGTTGGAGACCACCACTGATTGAGGTGGGGGGTATGCTCGAGCGGGGTGGTTAATTAGTGGGCTTAGTCTAATTATGTTAGGTATAGAGGACTGGAGGTGCCTATAAAAGAAACCCAATGGCTGGAGTGACATGTTATAATCTAATTGGGCGTGGCGTACCTCCCCCATAAGAATACCCTTGGCACACCTTGGGTCCCTGAAATTAATCATTATACAATCTCCATTGTGGTTTTTCCTCAAGGAGACGATCCAGCGTACTCTTCTTACGAACAATATTTGTTGAGCGTCCCTTACCGGAAAACTGCAGTTTCTATTAAGCCAATGGATTACCCTATTGTTTAAGGAGTCATAGGGTTCTATTTGGGCGTAGTGGGGGGATGTTAACTATGACTGCTAAATAGGGGACGCATTCTGGAGGTAAATTAATGGTGATATTGGCATCTGCCACATTAGCTCCTATTATGCTAGCAATACTATCCTCTGCTGGTATAGAAACTCGTTGGCTTTCGCTATGTGCTGGATACGTGGTGGTAGCATTGATTAACCAGGGTTGGGGTTGTATTTGGGATATAGATACTGGTAGTCCCATGTGATCCCTAGAGGTTGCTTCAGTTAGGGTGCCTACAATTCCCGGCTTTAGTATGTTGGCACTTATACTCGTTACATTATCCCTTGGTAAGTTAGTTGGTAGAGTTGTGGATGGTGGTATTATCCTGCCAGCCTTGTCAGGCCCTTCCTCAGTTTGTCCCAGAGACATGTTAAAATCGTGTGTCTTAATCTGTTTAACTTTGGTGGACAAAGCCTCTAACTTTTCAAGAATTGGTGCTAGCAAGACCTCTAGTCTGGTGGAAATTTCGGTCAGTAGTGAGGCACATTGTGAGTCCCCCAAATCACATGGTATGGTCCTAGCCTCTATACTAGAAGGGGCCGGGATCTTGGGTGCGTTTAATCTTCTAGGACCTCAAGGGAGAGGAGGGGTCTTTTTGCATTTCCTTTTCCTTTTCGGGGTAGGAGGGTTAAAAAGAGTGGGGCTGTTACTAGGGGATCGTGTTGCCTCATTGGTTGCAGGGGCGACCAAGCTATCAGTGGCTCTCGGGTCGTTATCTTCCCTAGTTGGGCTCTCATTTGCTGGCAGTATAGCTGCGGCATCCCTAGGGGATGCAGCAATCTCACTCCCTTGCCCTCCACCTATAGACAGGCGGCATTCAGCAATATCTTTCTCTTGAGAGATCACATTAACTGCCCTCACCAGAAAAGAATCGATGGTTGGCCGACCACTATCGGGCACTGGCAGGGCATTACCTGCCTTATGTTTATCCATGGCTACCTGAATATCAAAACACCTATACCAAACTGTGTGAAGTATAAGCGGACCAGATATCAAAATAGCAACCAGGGAAATCCAAAATAAAGAGGTCCAATGGTTAGTTACACTGAGGGGAGTATGTTCCACTTTTACTAGTAGGGAGACACGACTTAATACCACGCTGCTACGTGCCTATGTCTCGCCTGCATACTGAAAATTGGGGGCAGACAAGTAAACATTACCTTCCAATAAGTATGGGGTCCAAAATGTCAGAGGGATTACCCAGCCCGGCCTTATCCGGTCAGTGACGGGCAAGGATGGGCCCGCCCTTGGCCCGGGCTTTGCACGGGCGTGGCCCGCGCGCATCCCGTGCCGCGGCGGGTGAGGCAGCTCTTTATGCGCGAAGTTGACTCTGGCACCTCCCCCTCGCTAGCGGCACCGGGTTGAAGGAGCGTTGCACCCTGGGACTGGTAGTCCCGCACCAGGTTGATGTGTGTTGGGGCTGATACGGGCAGCAGCTGGCAATGGAGAACCCTGGGACTACGGTCCCACCAGGGTTTGTAGAATCCAGGCGATACCCCCAAACAGCAGCGGGATGGACAGAAAACAGCAGAGCAAGCTCCCGCGCCGCGGGGGTGAGGCAGCGCTTTATGCGCGAAGTTGACTCTGGCGCCTCCCCCTCACTAGCGGCACCGGGTTAAAGGAGAGTTGCACCCTGGGACTGGTAGTACCCCCACCAGGGTGATGTGCAGAAACAGGCAAAATAGAGCTCTGTGGCTTTTCCTCTTCAATCCGAAGGGCGTGCTTCCTCCACAGTGCACTCGGCCTTCCTGTCAAGGTACTAGCACCTCCCGTATGCCTATATGGTCACCTCTGCTCAGATTGCCGCCGAATAGTATATTATCTCTTGGCTGTATAGCCCCTTTAGGAATTAATACTTCAGGTATTCAGCACACAGAGGGTCCGATTCCGATCTCGGCCGGTAGGGCTCCGAATCGGATTTGGCATAACCGGATCCGATTCGGAGCCCTATTTCCCGACCGATTCGTACGCGCGTCCGGACGAGCGAGTACGATGCGAATTCGCCGACCGACTCGTTCGGGCGTCCCAACCGCTCCGACCGATTCGTTCCCGGGTCTAAACGCACCGACCGACTCGCTCGGACACGACTCGCACCGCGCAATGGAGACGTTCCCCGGCCGGGTAAGTACGATGCGCGCCGCGAGCAGTCCGACCGACACGCGCCGTCCGGCTCGAAAGAGCAGTTGGAGCCGTACTTCGGGGGTCCGTGTCGGACCCCCCTGTACGCGTAGCCGCGCGAGTCGCACACAGGGGGGACCCATGGGTCCCCCCTACCTGTGCGTATACGGCGCGAGTCGCTTCGCCACATACCCGCTAGTGGGGGCGCCCTTGTTCGCCTCGCACCCATTGAGGCAATGGGAGCCCGCGTACGCATTGTATGACCGGCTCCCATTGACTTCAATGGGAGTCCGACCGACTAGAGTACGATAGCATACGGACGCATCGTACTCGTTCGGTCGGGCTGCACGGGTCCGATTCGGTCGGAAATCTCTCCGGGTCCGGCTCGGTCGGAGAGATTTTTGGCCCGAATCGGAATCGGCCCCAAAGATGTATTAGAACTCTTTTGCACATGGGCACTTTTGGCATCTATGGAGTGCACTATGTTCCCATCTGAGGTTCTCAGGATTAGTCACTTTTCATTGGAATATAACCTTTGGTCTTATGGGGTATACATATGACTTCGACTGATTAGTGCATAGTCAGGAAATTTCTCCAAATATCTCAAGCCTGGTAATTGCAGGTGTCAATCCTCGATTTGTGTCTTTGACATGTATCAATTTGTTGTCCGTATACAGTCAGATTTTGTGAGCCATGCTGTTTAAGTGTATACCCCAGCCAGGACCACAAACATGCACTTCCAACAGAGGCTAACAAAGGCCTTTTCACCGTCAATCATGGTACATACTGTGAGCGCCTGGTCCTCTCTCAATAGAAGCTTGAGCCAGGGGTGGGGAAGGGGTGCGTTTACCTCCTGTAGAGCTCCTTGCCAACCATCAGTAGTGAGATGGGGAAAGGTGCATAGCTTATAAATCACAGTACATTCCATTACCATCCAGCGCCGGGTAGTTCCAGATGTCTTCAATCATGCTTGAAAATCTGGTTCAGAGGAGTCTACATCACGTTATTGCTGACCAGGGTGTGACCTTAGGAGAGTCATCATCACTTCCAGAGGAGATGTCCCGTATAGTGTCTCCACCTGGGCTGTCTGAGTCTAAATCTATGGCCCTGCTTGGAGATCTCCTATCTGATACAATGTTCACCACTTCCATTAACTCTTTGCTCTGCTTCCAGGTTACCTCTCGGGTAGTCTTACTGATACTCCCTCTTCTCTTGATTCGGCACCTTTCAAACTGTAAATTAGCAGGTGCAACACCCCCATGAACCTCCAACCAGTCCCATACCTTCTTGAGGTCATCAAAAAATGAAATTTACCATCCACCAACACGTTAGCCTCACCGGGTACCACATCATGCATCATATGCCCAGGTTAGGTATAGAAGGAGGCTCATTGCTTTTACACCATTGCAGTGCAGTCAGGTACCCGCATCATTTTGCTGTTGTCAATTACAAAATGGTCTGCTTTCTCGACTCACTGCAGGAGCATGCCTCTTCTCTGCAAGTCCATTATTGAGGTCACCACTAGTCTCAGTGGCACTCTCAGGGGTCGCACTTGTACCAGGAACACTAGGCACCCTTTCAAGAGCATAAATGTTAGACAGGCTCTGCAGCATGACTGTTGGGACCAGCCAAGATTCCATAAAGTTGGTTAAGTGTTTATTAGATATGCTTTCAGAGAGACCCTCAATATGTATATTATTATGCCTGGATCTGCCCTCTGAGCTCTCTATCATGTATGTATATCACGAAACTCACAATTGGCTAGTTCTGTCACCTACTTCTGCAAACATTTCTGTACCGGGCTGCTGGGAGGCCAATGTGTTTTCATTGGATTTCATCTATCATACAATTTTTGCTGATCGTCTTTCAAAAGTCTTAAATCCACCACTACTGAGTCTATTTCACTTTCATGTACTTCTCTGGTGGCTGCAGCAAATTCTAGTATTTTGCCCAGCCTGAAAGCGGCTGCACTTTGGGCACTCTTGCCCTTTCCAGCTGTTATCTCGTCCATGCATGAGGTGTCCCTGGCCATGTCTTTCTTGTGTCCTCAACTCTTGTTCAGTATCTGTTTCCCTATGTCGTTAATGTTTCTTGCAGTGGCTGGTGTAACTTTAGCACCCCTCTTGCTGGCTCCATTAGTGTTGTTATCTTCCACTGCTTTCTCTCAGCTATCCTGAATGACTCAACCTCTATCAGACAAAACATAGATATAGGGAGGTCAGTGCATAGGTGAAGAAATCTCAATGTATATGGCTTGATTCAATTCCCTCAGGTCAGTCTTGTTGAATGCACATTCATACACTGCTTGCACTCAAAGCGTGTGTAAAGGAATGATGGGGAATGGATGAAGAAACAGTTCAACGCATTGCAATTTGTCCATTGGCAGCCCTCAGGAATTGTATTTTACAGTTTCCATTTTTCATTCCACTGAGGCCCACAGCATTTAGCCACTCTTAGGACCCCAGACACAATCAAGCTGCAACAGGGCCATGTCCGTCGTGTGCCTGGCACCCTCATAGACACCCTTACTGGCTGCTACAACACTTCACCCCAGATGTGATCTGTGAGCTCCAGCCAAGGGATTGAAAGACACTATTTGGGTTTTGCCTGGGGTAATCTACACCCTACCCCTTCAAGTTCACATCACCTCAAAACTGCCATCCCATTCTGCACTCAGCATTGCGCCCATAGATGTTTGTGCAATTCTCTCTATATATTTGCATATGACAAGCTTTATGACTGCATGCAGCCGCATGTTTTACACTAACTCACCTCAAAGTGAAGTCCATCAACATACGTTTGTCATTTTCAGCAGTGTAGGGTAGTGCATTCCTTCAAACCTGCATTGCATTGTGTGAAGTGCACCGTAGTAGTAACATTTTCACAGCAGTGTGTGCTCAGTCTGCTCATTGTACAGCAGGCATGCCATACACCACCTCTGTCTACAGTATGTGTCCAACCTCAGAGGCTTGGCAAGTGATCCTATTGCAGCAAAGTCACACCAGGTAGACAATCACCCTTCACTGCACTCACAATGGTCATTCTGTGAGTCCACCTGCTCTGCCCGGACTCAACTTTCCACAACTCAATTCTATTACCCCGGCACGCTCAGCAGATCCAGCCAAGGTACACACCAGCCCACCTCTGCCTTTTTAGCACAGCTTTACAGACATTGCCAGGTCTCTCTGGGTGGCACACACCCCTGCTTCGACTTCACACTTACCATGGGAACTGGCTGTTCTCAGGTTACTCAATCAAGGTTCAGCATGCAGCGTCCACCATCTTAGGTGTCCTGTGGCACAATACAAAATAATGCCTCCTCCCACCGCCCCGCAGAATGTGAAGCTGGGCCCCTTAATCTCCCAACTCTCACAGATATTCATTGGCTATGGGCTAAATATGGCTCCCCTGAAGCTTTTGGGTGCCCATGAAGGGTTGAAGGCCACCCTGCACCGTGGAGCCGCCCTTGGCCATGGTGGAAGTGTGAAGGTACTTTAGTGCTGATTTTCTTAGCGTCGCAGTGCAGCTATCTTTCTCCCCACTGCCGGTGAAACCTCTAAGCCTCAGTGTTTCACCTGCTTTGCACTGACACTCTGTGCTTTTGCAGGATCCATTGTGTCATGTCAGCTCCTCTTACATACTTTTCAAAAAGTAGAGCTATTAAAATCATTTGCTCAACTAGAATGTATCTTGACAATTATTTTTTTACTAAGTTGTTCATCTAATTTTTGCCTACATCTAAACAAACTATAATAGCCATGAGCAATGAGAGGTGTGCAGACAGAATATCAAGTAAAAAATATTGAATTGCACAAATATCGAGTAATAAATATCGTGGTTCAGAAATTTCGACAGCAAGAATATCGTGGTCAAGAATATCGACTTATGGTAAGTAATATCGATTTTAAGAATATCGAAGTGTTCAAAAATATAGTTGTTAAAAATATTGTTTTTTAAAATAATGTTATGTATTTTAGTATATATTTTATATGTATGTGATGTATGTTTTTTTGTATAAGAATTGTTTGCATTTTTAATATATGTGTTACATTTTTATTAATTATTAATTTTTTTATTTGAATTTTGCGTTTTTAGTTCCGTAGCGGGTTGTGGGTTTATAGGGGAATAGAGTGGGAAGAAATATAATTATATTAAATTAATTGATTATTTTTTATTTATTAATATTTGTTTAATTGAGATTTTATAGTTTTAAATGTGTAAAGTAATTTATTATTAATTAATTAATAATTGGTTTTTAATTTTAATTAATGAATTGGTAACTAATTATGGTAATTGTGTAACTAATTTTAGGCGTGTGTTTTGGTGTTTATAGGTGTAAAGGGTGGGAAGTAATTTATTTTTAATTGATGAATTCCCGTTTTTAAAAAAGGGGATAGATGTTTGCCCGGAAACTATAGACCTATTAGCTTAATCGATTCCCTTAAAAAAATTATGGGTCGGCTTGTATTAAACAAGATGCAAGACTGGGTGGACGAACGAGGCATACTATCCCCACTTCAGGCGGGTTTTCGGGCATGCACTAGTACCATTGATCAGATATTTCGTTTTACAATGGTATATTGGAAGACGGTGATCATAGACAAGGGCAGTTTATATGCTGCCTTTGTCGACCTTAAGTCTGCTTTTGACCTCATCTCCCGTGCCAAACTATGGGTAGTATTACAAGATCTAGGCATGCCCCACGAATTATTATCACTTATAGTTAGACTTCATGAGGGAAACTACGCAACAATCAGATGGGGAACCCAAGGTCAGACCACTAACCCCTTCCCTGTAGAGAGAGGGGTGCGACAAGGTTGCGTAATGGCTCCCACATTATTCTCGCTGTTTATTAACGGGATAGCAAAGTTTATGGCAACCACACCCACAGATGCCCCAGTTCTAGCTAGTGTGAAAATACCTATTTTAATGTTTGCGGATGACACGTTGATAATCGCTAAAACACCAAGCGGTCTCCAGCGTGCCCTGCTGCTCTTTGAAGAGTTTTGCCATCTGCGGGGCCTGGAAATCAACGTGTCAAAAACGAAATTTATGACTTTTAATCCGCACAGATCTTTTAAAGGAGGTGTAGTTCTTAACAACCGTCCCCTAGAACAGGTAAAAGATTTTACATATTTAGGGGTCACAATGCAGGGAGATATGAAGTGGAGCAAGCAATTGGAAATGGCCACTTTGAAGCATCGCCAACTAGCCGGAACATTGCAAACTGAGTTTAATGCTTCACTAACTAAACCAGTAAGCCCAGTATTGCAAATATATAATATGAAAGTTGTTAGTTCCGTGCTTTATGGGGCTGAACTGTGGGGTTTCAACCATCTTTCCAAATTAACAATAGCGGAAAATAAGTTTCTCCGGAACATCATTAAACTCCCACAAAGTACACCAGTTCGCACGCTCCTCCATGATTTGGGTAGGAAGTCACTGGCCGACATAGCCAAACTGCGACCCCTTTTACATTGGCGGAGAATTTGCTCGACACCGGAACTACGAGCATATGCTGACGGCCTGAAGGATCTAATTCGAGTAGATCGCTACAAAAAAGTCATATGGTTGCAAGAAATTAGAATTTTGCTCACCAATATTGGCATGGTTACATTGTGGGAAAATCCAGAAAGTACCCCGTTTCCAACTAAGGCTTTGCTAAAGGAAAGATACTGGAGTTGGGTGACAGATAACATTGTTAGGAACAGTGATTCCTCATCACTAACTGGTTACTTTCTGAATGCAAAGCCCTTACAAAAGCTGGAACCATACTGGGACATAATAACCAAACCATTTGACAGGAAGCTCTATTTCCAATTGAGAGTTGGTACTCTGCCTGTAAGGTCATTTGCGGCCAAATGGGAGGCGCAGGCCTCAGTTTCTTGTCCAGCCTGCCATGCACCTTTAGAGTCGCTGGCCCATCTACTGTTCGCATGTCCAGCCTATGCGGCTCCACGCTGCATGTGGCTGACTCCCATTTGCAGAACACTGGGAACTAGAAGCAATGTTACGGCGCTTAGACTTTTGCGCTCAGAAACAACGATACCCATCGTCATTGCTCTGGCAAAGTTTTTAGGTTGGGCATGGTCCATTAGATCTCAAACCACCACAGTTGGGTAGAGGGCAGATTATGTTCTTACGTGTGGTGTCTACATGTTTTCAGACCCTTGTTTGACATATTGACTGATTACATCGTTTGCCCGATCTAGATGATATGTTAAATGAAGTTTTTATATATCTGTAGAATAAGTGATAATAGATATCTTACATCTAACATCTACCCAGAACTGTTTATGTGTTAAACCCCCACTGCTTTCTTTTTAATGTTTTTTTAACGGATTTTTAACGGATTTTTATATATTTCTAAAGGAATGCATTTTAATGTTTTTTTTTTTTTTTAACTAACGGTCATGTGTCTCCTAAGTTTGTATATGTGCTTTGATGACTAATATTGTCGAATAAAGCTAATATGACTGACTGACTGACTAGTTGGTTGTTAATTAATTATAATTCATTATAATTCATTATTTGGTAATTAATTATGGTAATTGTGTAATTAATTTTAGGTGTGTGTTTTGAGGTTTATTTGGGTAAAGGGTGTTAAGTAGTTTATTTATTTTTAATTATACAGTTTTTGTTAATTGATTTTAATTAAATTAATTACAATTTTATTATGGTAATAGTGTAATTAATTTTAGGTGTGTATTGTGGTGTGTATAGGAGTAAAGGGTGGGTAGTAATTTGTGTTTAATTAATTAATATATAGTTGTTAATTAATGTTAATTATTTGATACTTATTTTGAATAATTGTTTATATTTTGTGTTTTTACTTTTAAAGGGGTAAAGGGTGGGTATTAAATACATTTGCATTACTTTATTATTAGTTGTTTTGTTCCTGGACCGCAGAGACTAATACATACCGTACCAAGGATCATGAACCGCACAAACGAAGCCCTGCCTTGAAAAAGCCCTCGGCCGATTGGACACTAGGGCGAAACACGTGTCGGCTGTTTCTTTTTCACTATCCCTGTTTCTGAAATTTTGATGGGAATAGTAATAAATACTACACATTGAAAAAAAACATCAAAGAACATTTGAAATGTATTCTGTACCAACGCTGACAAATTGAGAGGGCATAATCCTCCATCTCTCTCTAGACTTAACCCTATAATGGCTCTTGGGTGAAGCCATTTGTAAGGAACGTGCCACAAATAAATAAAACAGAAAATTGGGCTCTGACGACTGTAGTACATAAGCCTAGATTTATCCACCCTCTTCAGTTACCAGTTGTTAATAGTAATAGTTTTTAATTCAAAAATAAGGGGCCTATTAGGATGGCGGGCGGATCACCCCCGCCGGGCTGGCGGTAGCCACCGCCGGCCCGGCGGGGGGCGATCCGCCCGCCATCCATGCCTCAGTGACCCCCCGCCATATTAGGATGGCTGGGGGGTCCGTGGCCGACGGGAAGACCGTCCGACGCTTTTCCGCCAGTCGACTCGTCGACCAGGCGGAAAACGTGCACAATATGGTGGCGGTGTCTGCAAGACACCGCCATCCATATTGTGATGCAGGCGGAGATGTGCCTTTCCATGGCGGCGTTGCCGCCATGGAAAGGCATACAGTCTTTGGTAATGGGGGCCCATTGCGGGCCCCCGGGGGGTGGGGGGTGCACTTGGGGGGTACCTATGGTACCCCCCTACATTGGCATGCACAGGGTGGCAGGCACCGCGCGGTGCCTGTCACGTTGTGCCAGCCAATGCGCAACGTGCTTTTTTTACATTTCTGCGGGTGCTGCTCATAGCACCGCCCGCCGCAATGTAAATGATGTGGGATGCCACCGCCACCGTGGCGGTGGCATCCTAATTGACATAGCGGGACCTCTTGCGGGCGGTCCTGTTTGCCGTTGCGGTGGCGGACGGACTTTGTCCGCCCGCCATCGTAATGATGCCCTAAGTTTTAATTGTGTTTTATTATTTTATAGTTTAATTTAGGTGTTTTGTGGATATTATGGTGTTAAAATGTGTGTAGTCAAAATAATGTTTATTCGTTTTTTTTATTAATAATATTTTTTTCATTGATTATTAATTATGTTAATTATGGAAGTAAATTTAATTTATAATGTTGAAGTGTTTTGTTTTTGGCGTGGTGTTATAGGGTAGGAAATAAAATAAATACATTTATGTATTAATTAAAATATTTTCTAGTTTAATTTTTTTTTAAATGTGTTTTTATTTTATTTTATATAATATTTGTAGGTTTTTGTTATATGTAATTAATATTATAATATGTTTTCTTTTTATATATTTAATTTAGTTGATTTTTCATTTTTTAAATATTGTTTATTTATTTTTATGATTTTTTTATTTTTAATATCTTTTTTTAAATAACTGTTTGAGTGTGAATAGTAATTTTTGTCTCTCCGCTATCCAACACTTTCCCTACTGTTGCACTCACTGGAGTTGGAATAGTAATTTTTACCCCTCCGCTATCCAACACTTTCCCTACTGTTGCTCTCACAGTAGTGGGAATAGTACTTTTTACCCCTCTGCTATCCAGCACTTTCCCTACTGTTGCACTCACTGGAGTGGGAATAGTTATTTTTACCCCTCCGCTATCCCTACTGTTGCATTGACTGTATTTTGAAATGTAAGTTTAAATATTTTTTAATAGTTTAATGTTTTAATTTATTATAGATTTTTGTTTTTTTATATTTTAAATCATTGATATATATTTTTATTTTTTATATAATTTTAAACTTTTAACATAAATTAAAAGTAATAATTTATTAATTGTTTTAAAGTAAATATATATGTATAAATAATTGTTTCTGTGTTTATCTTTTTTATTAAGTTTATTTGTTATATTTTATTAAAATGTATATTAAATTTATTTTCTTTTGTTAAAATTAAAATTAATATTTAATATATTTAGTATATAATATTTTGTTTTATATTTATATAAAAGTCGATATTTTATACATCTATATTTTTTACATCGATATTTTTTAGTCAATATTTTTGTACTTACTTGTTTAAGTATAGTAGTCGATATTTTTGTTGTCTGTATTTTTTACTCGATATTTTTTACATCGATGTTTATTACATCGATGTTGTGTCAGTGAACCAAATGAAATGCTACTAGTGGGCCTGCAGCACTGATTTTCCCACACACTTGAGTAGCAATTTAAGCATGTTTCAGGCCTGCCATTGCAGAGCCCCTGTGTGCAGCTTCAACTGGCATTTCTACATGACAAAATAAACCTTTTGCCAGGCCCAAACATTCCTTTTTAATACATATAAGCAGTGATTAATTTGAGCTGATAGTTGTTGGTGCTCGGCACCGGCACTTAATTGTCAACACCAGTGCATATGATGGTCTACCACATGGTGGTGATAGTTATTTAATTTAGAGACGAGCACAACAACAGCTGTTCATCCATTAAAAATACTGTAAAAATGACCAATACATGCCCCAAGCCATTCTTATAATAAACTGGAATAGTCTGAATTGTCACACTTGTGGGAGTTTAATGGTTAGTAGCGGTGCTGGTACTGTCATTGGCACCTCTGACAGGGCCAATGGTTGGCAACGGGTGGTGCAAGCTGCTGTGGCCTCCAGACAAGTGCCCCAGCACTTATTTTTTCACAAATTAAGCACTGCATATAAGTCACCCCTACGGTAGGCCCTGGACAGACCAGAGGACATGGTGCAATGTGTTTAAAAAGCAGGATATGTACTTTTAAGTTTTCCATGTTCTGGTAGTGAAAAACTTCACTACTGCAAGGCCAATCTCTACCATAGTATAACATTGGAGTTGACTTATTACACTTTATAAATGTAATTTCCAAATGGGAAGAGATAACCAGTTCATGTTTAGTGTCTCTGGAATCACAATTTAGGGGCTGATTCCGATTCGGGCCGGAAATCTCTCCGACCGAGCCGGACCCGGAGAGATTTCCGACCAAATCGGACCCGTGCAGCCCGACCGAACGAGTACGATGCGTCCGTATGCTATCGTACTCGAGTCGGTCGGACTCCCATTGAAGTCAATGGGAGCCGGTCGTACAACGCGTACGCGGGCTCCCATTGCCTCAATGGGTGCGAGGTGAACAAGGGAGCCCCTACAGCGGGTACGCGGTGAGGCGACTCGCGCCGTACACGCACAGGTAGGGGGACCCATGGGTCCCCCTGTGTGCGACTCGCGCGGCTACACATACAAGGGGGTCCGACACGGACCCCGAAGTACGGCTCCGACTGCTCTTTCGAGCCGGACGGCGCGTGTCGGTCGGACTGCACGCGGCGCGCATCGTACTTACCCGGCCGGGGAACGTCTCCATTGCGCGGTGCGAGTCGTGTCCAAGCGAGTCGGTCGGTGCGGTTAGACCCAGGAACGAGTCGGTCGGAGCGGTTGGGACGCCCGAACGAGTCGGTCGGCGATTTCGCATTGTACTCGCTTGTCCGGACGCGCGTACGAATCGGTCGGGAAATAGGGCTCCGAATCGGATCCGGTTATGCCAAATCCGATTCGGAGCCCTACCGGCCGAGATCGGAATCGGCCCCTTAAAGTCCTAACTTATGTTGAAGTCAGATTTGAAATTGCATTTCTGAAAATGCCACTCTTAGAAAGTTATCATTTTCTTGCCTTAGCCCTTTTTTGCCTGCAGTCTGTCCCTGGGTCACATGACTGGGTGTGACTGACAGTTGGGCTTTGTGTATTCCTCCTAGGCAGCCACACTCAACCGGGAATTTGGGTATGACTGGATGGGCCATCACTGTCAGGATGGGTGGGAGGAGCTGGGCCTAGCCCCACTTACACTTGAATAGGTTAGACTGGAGCTAGAGCAGTAAATGAAGGGCATCTGTGCACTTCAAAGGCATGCCTCTAGAAGCTTCTCATTTCAAAGGCCCCAATGTGTATAAAAGAAGGACCTCAGACACTAACTCTTCAGTACACTTATGGACCTGTGGATAATCTGCCAAGAAGAAGGACTGCTGTACTGCTACAAGGATTGCCACTATGCTGGAACTCTGCTCTAAAGGAACGTCTGCCCTGCTGTGCTAACCTGCTACCTGCTGCCCTCTTGCCTGGGGAAGAAGAACTGCCCCTGCAACTTCATCTTTAACCCAGCACCCCAGAGTGACTCCAAGGGCTAGACTGCTGGCCTTCTGATCTGAGTCTCAGGGACATGAAAGGCTCCCCAACGTGCTCCTGGATACAGCTGTAATGAGTTCCTGACCCCCAAGTGGTGCCCCTCACGTCTTTGACCCTTGGTGTGGCTTAGTGCGCTCAAATTAAGCTTTTGGTCTCCTCCCAACCGTGAATGAGCCCATTTGCACCTAGACCATGCCGCTTGCACAAGAAATCAGCTCGAGTTGCCACCAGCCCGTCTCTTTGCACCGCAGCCTTGACCGCTCAACAGCGGACCGCCAACGTGGAGCACCAGCCCACCTGTGACGCTCAGTCTGCTCTTCGCACCACACAAAGCCACCTGTGTTGCTCTCCTTGTTCCCCACAACCCTCTCCAACATGAACGGGACTCTTGGCACAAAATTTGAGAAGGTAAAACTTCTGCGCAACTAATCTGGGACTGTATACAACCTGCGCTCCATTGCGCTCAGTCTGAAGTTTTGAGTTTACCCTGGTCACGTGTGAACAGATAACCGTGGTTGATGCTTTATGATTTTTGGCAATATTTTAC
Source organism: Calotriton arnoldi (assembly GCA_963921515.1). NCBI lineage: Eukaryota > Metazoa > Chordata > Amphibia > Caudata > Salamandridae > Calotriton > Calotriton arnoldi. Next base: position 493,468 of record CAWUFW010011060.1, read on the forward strand.
TCTTTATGTTTAAAAAAATCACAACTCCGGTTCTACTGATTGGATGTTTGTCATTATATTCCTATTTTATTTATTAAATGTTGCTCTATTTTTCTAATTTTGTGTGGGTTTTTTTGTGTTGCATTTTCACTGTTTTACTGTTTGAAGTGTTACGAAAATTCTTTACACATTGCCTGTAAGTTAAGCCTGGCTACTCCGTGCCAAGCTACCAGAGGACTGATCAAAGGTTAATTTGGGGTTTGCTTGTGCCTTACCCTGACAAGGATTGTGGTTGCTGCTTGACTAGGGCTCACACCCCAGTCAACCAGTAACCCAATTTCTCACAGTAGCCTTTTAAAACATGACTCAGGCCGGCCACTATACCCCTGTGCAGTTCTAAACTGCCACTTCAACCTCACTACTGCAGGGCCTATCTCTCTCTTAGGCTAACATTGAGTTACTTTATTAAATTTAATAAGTGGCAACTTTTGTTTGGGAACAGACAGAAATGTCATGTATGGTCTCTAAAGAATTGTAATTTGAAAATCCTCTTTAATGGCAAAATCGAATCTTAAATCACAAATCTGAAAATGCCACTGTTAGAAAGTTGCCATTTTCTTGTCCTAATCATTTGGTGAAAGCAACCTATGAGTGAAATAAGTAGGTGTTGGAAATTGGCCTTTATGTATTCCTCCCAGACAGGGATACAAAGGGAGACTACTTGTGGGCCCTCTTGTCAGGATGGGAGGGGTGAAGCTGTCACCCACCACACTTGCACTTGAAAGGGCTTCCTCAGCACTCTCACAAATGACTTCACACAGACATTCTGTTGTCACCACAAACCCTTCAGAGCCAAGGCAGGGGAAGGAAGGACATTCCAGAACCAGATGGGGGAGGAGTCTAGAAGTTTCTCCCACTTGAAAGCTGCCACAGGGTATAAAAATGAGACCCTGAGATCAACTCTTCTGATCTCTTCTGGACATGTAGAAAACTCAGAAAAGGACTGCTCTGCTGCCCTGGTGATGGAAGGACTGCCCTGCTGCGTGAGAAAGGAAGACTGGATCTGCTCCTTCAACCCATAACCTCCAGGGTGACTCAAAGGGATAGCTGACTGACCTCCTGTTCTGAGCTACAGGGAAATTACAAGCTCTAGAGACCTGTCCGGCATCTGCCAAGCTGTCTATACTGACTGGGCATTCCAGTGACCTGCTACCGGCCTCTTCAAGAGGTAGTCCTGATCCTAAAGAAGTGCCCCCAAGGTCCTAGATACTTGGCTGGCATCAGAGTGCAATCCTCCTGGCCAACTGTTGGTTCCCTCAGAACCAACGCAAAGTGATGCAACTCCACACAGCACGATGCAGGAGCTCATATCACAGCACCTTATAGCTCCTGATCAGCGACCTCATTGGAACTGACGCAGAGGGACACATCTCAACACAGGACCTTGCATCACAGCACCTTATAGCCCCTGATCGGTGGCCTCATCGGAACCACTGCAGCACAATGCAACTAGACGCAGCACCTCACAGCTACTGATTGGCACCCCCATCGGAACCAATGCAACTTTACGCAGCACCACGCAGATCCTCAAATCCCAGTCCAAGTACAACTAGGTACATTGACCACCGAACAATCTCCAGTCCATTACCCAGTCCGTGCTCTATTGCAGACGGCTTGAACTTGTGACTTTATCCCAGTTTGGCGTGAGTAGATAACTTAATCTGGAGCTACTTTTACCTAAGACTTTGAGAATGCATATCTCCAATTCTACTTATTGGATTTTTGCCATTGTCATTTTATTTATTAATGATTGCTTTATTTTTCTAGATTGGTGTGGGATTTTTCTTGTTTCGTGTTTTCACTTTATTACTGTTTGTGTGTCACATAATACTTTACACATGTCCTCTAAGTTAAGTCAGACTGCTTATGGGCTAAGCTACCAGAGGGCTAATCACAGGTTAATTTAGTGACTTTTCTGATTCACCCTGAAAAGGACTGCTGCTTGAGAAAGGCTCACAACTCCCTCAACCAAAAACTCAATTTCTCACAGACACCATGCCTCCCCTATCCCAAATTCTCCTGGAATGTCTCAGGCACTGCAGTATTGTACTAGAACAACAACATTTCTCAAGGCTGCTCTTAGTGCCTAGTCAAACCAGGATTTTGAGATTCCAATCATATCAAGCATATTTCCATTCCGTTATCGAGAGCTGAGTCCTTCCTTAGAAATGAGCATCCAAACAACCCAGAATAAGGCCAAATGGATATCTAAGAGGGCTTGCAAATCTTGTTTAGAAGAATTGGGCAAGTCAGACTAGACAGCTGATAAACAAAGAAAGGTGACTATGAGGCATACACTGTGGTCACTTAAGGACAGTTCCTACCATGCTCATTATAAGTAATGAGGATTTTGGTGCTGGTATACCAGGGAACTTGAATTTCAAATTCCACCAATATTCCTGCACCAAAATCAAATCATTATAAGGTAGTGAGCCTGTAATGGAGAATAACCTACAGAGCCACTTTTACTTGGTCATTTTCAACAGATATTCCTAAGTTCTGGGCCCATAACTTGTACATTTCCTCTACAATTTCCCAACCGTTTGTGGAAAGTAAAGATGGTAAATTTCAGCAGGAGAATGCTGGAAGCATATGGCGTGTAATGCCTCTGGTGTCCAGGACTTGCAGAGGCTTCAGTGGGAAAGGGGCACATGTTTCTAACTCCCCCCTGTTGTGCAGGAAGAGGGCGGATGTGTTCTAGGCTCCATAGATATCCTCAACCCAGATGGTCCGCTTCCAGGTCTAGATCCAGTGGTCCTGGACCCTGAATTAACAGGTCCAGTACTTGTACACATGGGAGGCCCAGGCCCAGAACCACAGGGTTATTCAGAATAGCCCATAGCGGTATCCAGTCAAGGGATACCATTGCAGGCCAATTTAATGAGGCCCTAACCAAACAACATAAGGTTGAAGTCCAGCACAAAGAAATTATTAGTGTTTACACACAACTTCTAGGTTTGTAATGAGACTATCTCTTGAAATAAAACCCCTTGCAAGGAAAAAAGGTACAAACAAAGTTGGCATCATAGCATGAGAAGAATCACGAGGGGTTGAAAGATAAGAAGTCTCAGAAAAGAGACCTCAACGTGGTAATAAAGCACCTTAAACCTAGAGGGGATTGGTCACAATCCAATATTGATTAGAAAGTGTTTAGAAACAGATTTGATTTAATGAAACTTCTAGAATAATAACTGTTAGGACTGGCATCATTGGTGTAGTTTCCCCCACCTAACCTTTTGCCTTCAAACTTCCTATTTTTGCTGACTTTGTTTCTGCTGACCTAAGGACTCTGCACACTTTATAACTGCTAACCAGTGCTTATGTTCTACCGTAAAACATGGTAACATAGGCTTATCCCCAAATGGCATCTTTATTTACTTGTAAGTCCCTAGTAAAAGGGCGCTACTTTTGCCCAGGGCCTGTAAATTAGATGCTACTAGTGGGACTGCAACACTGATTGTGCCACCCACTTAAGTAGTAATCTAAACATGTCTCAGGCCTGCCATTGCAGAGCCTGTGTGTGCAGTTTTAAACTGCCATTTCAACTTGGCAAGTAAGCCCGTTACCAGGCCCAAACCTTCCATTTTAATACATATAAGTCACCCCTGGGTAGGCCCTGGACAGCCTAAAGGGAAGGGTGCAATGTATTTAAAAAGTAGGACATGCACACTTGCGTTTTACTTGTCCTGGTAGAGAAAAACTCTTAAATTCATTTTTCACTACTTCAAGGCCTACCTCTCCCATAGGATAACATTGGAGTTACCTTATTACATTTTACAAGTGTAATTTCCAAATGGGAACAGGCAACCCCTTCTTGTTTGATGTCTCTGGAATCACAGTTTAAATTCCTATATTATAGTGAAGCCGGATTTTAACTTGGAATTCTGAAAATGCCACTTTTAGAAAGGTTGCATTGTTTTGCCTTAGCCATTTGGTGCCTGCAGCCTGACTCTGGGTCACATGACTGGGTGTGGGTGGCAGTTGGACTTTGTGTATGCCTTCTAGACAGCCACACACAATGGGGGGCTTTGGGTGGATGGGTGAGAAGAGATGGGCCCAATTCCACTTGAATACGCTGTTTCCTGTCTCCACAGAAAGGGCTGCATACCACCTGTGGTTAGTCAGGAGCCAGGGCAGGAACATGAAGGTTGGGCATCTATTCACTTCACAGGCATGCTTCTAGACGCTTCGCCCCACTACAAAGGCACAACTGTGTATAAATACTGGACCTTAGACACTAACTCTTCAGTACACTTCTGGACCTGCGGATACTCTGCCAGCGAGAAGGACTGCTCTGCTGCTGAAAGGACTGCCACTCTGATGGACTGCTGCTCTGAAGGAACACCTGCCCTGCGGTGCTGATTCGCTTCTTGCTGCCCTCTTTCCGGGGGAGGAAGAACTGTACCGTCATTGTGAACTCAGTACTCCACAGTGACTCCAAGGACTGGTCTTGTAGACTCCTGATGGACCCTCAGGGACAAAAAAGGCTCCCCAACATCCTGCATCAGCCCCTGAATCCAGCTGCAGTGAGTTTCTGGTCCCCAAGTGGTGCTTCTAAGGTATTGGACCCTTGGTGTGGCTCAAGGGAGCTGAATTCAAGCTTGTAGGCTCTTCGCAACCACAAACGGGGCCTTGGTGCTTGCATAGAGATTCAGAGATTTTAGCATTGACCGCTCATGTGGACCACCAATGCGAAACTCCAGCAATGCCTGCCCATGACACTTGCTGGCTCTTCACTTTTCGCCAGCAGCTCTACTTGCTCCTCGCGGCCCTCTTCAACATGAATGGGGATCATGGCACAAACGTGAAAAGGTAAACTTCAGCAGGCCCAATTTGGTGACTGTATCCGGCTTGCTTTCCATCGTGGTCAACCTGAAAGTGTGACTTCGACCCAGTTTAGCACGCCCAGATCGCTCGAGTTGGCGCCTTGTTCTTTTAGGCGCTATTTTCTCTAAAATCTTTAAACATTCATATCTCTGGTTCTACTGATTGGATTTTTGGTCTCGTTTTATTTATTACAGTTTACTCTGTTTTTCAAATTTTGTGTGGGATCCTTTTTGTATAGTGTTATTCACTTCATGACTGCTTGAAGTGAATACTTTGCACATTGCCTCTAATTTAAGCCAGACTGCTCTGAGTCTAGCTACCAGAGGGTTGAGCACAGCTTAACTTAGGGTTGGCTTGTGCCTCAGCCTGCCAATGATTGTGGTTGCTGATTGACCAGGGCAGCTTAGGTTTTATCCTAGAAGGGTACCTTTCCAGGTCAAAATTCTATGAATTGACAAAATTTACCACTTTGTATGTGTGCTTGATTTCCAGATATGCCTTGAGTGGCCCATTCAAAGTGGATGGGTGGATTCTGATTGGCTGGCCCATCCTGGAGAGTATGTTGTGGCAGCCATTAAAGGATTCCTGAAAAAAATTATAAGGCCACATAAGAGGACAAGATGGGCACACCCTGAACACACCTGGGCCCCATGGAGGGGCAAGAGGCCTGGAAAGACCCCTCCTGGTGGGTATAATCGGCCACAAGGAGCAAAGGGACACCAAAAGAGTCCAAAATGGTGTACCAAGAGCCAAGATAATGACAAAAGAAGCTTTATCCACCAGAGGGCCGGCCGGTAACTGGTACAAGTAGTGCTTCATTTTTTAGGCTTCCTGAACACCCGGGTAGAGCCAAGCCCCAGTTTTCGGCACAGGGAAATATAAAATAAATTATAGAGGGTGGGAGGGGGCGTGTAAGGAGCCCCCTCCTACAACTGTATTCAGTCCAGGCTCCTCCATCCCTTCAGCAGCCTCAGAAATGCACACCGCTGTTCTCTTTAATTAGCTGTCCCGAAGGACCCCCGCCTGCCTGGACTAAGAAGAAGACTGACCAGGCGTTTCTATAGCCCGCATGCTCTTGTCTTGGGAGGCAGGAGGGCCTGGCCTGAAGTCTTCCACTAATGCTGACTGCTGGTAGAAAGAGTACTTTGTGCCTACATCTACCCACAGTCAGCACACATGTGAGCCAGCAAGTATGATGGCTCCCACGCGGCACAGAAGAGTTGTGCTGGGCATGCAGGAGCCAGAAGTGACGCAGGGGCTTTGGGGCTCCCCCCGCAGCCGCACTTAAAAATAAATGCTGTTGGAAAAATAAACGTTGTGCTGACTTGGGCACACATTAGCAAAAAATAAGCACTTTCCCTGTAGCGGCCACATCAAAGGGCAGCTGTGGGGATGCAATCAGGTGGGGCACGGAGAGTCCCATTAACCTTTGCAAGGGTTATTTATAATTTGCATATTCCACTTGTGGTGCTCATTGGAGGGCCCAGTCATCTCAAAGATGTTTCTAAAAGTTTGTGAGGCTTCCCTCAAAAGTTTTTTTTTTAATGTATCCCTAAGTCTCCTAGGAGATTAAACTGGTGGAACAGGAGAGTTTTCACACAGTTTCAAGCTCTCTTAGACCTTGGACATTTGCTCAGAGGCTCTGAGGTGTGGGAACTTCTGTGGGTAGATCCTGAGGCTGTGCTTTCAGTATGTCGAAAGTAGAAGAAAGACTCATGCTTATATTTCAATCAAATTGCAATGCTTTATTGATAATTAAGCATTATATGGTTTAATTAAGGTCATGGGGATATTTTATTGATAATCACCTTGTTATAAATTCATTATTACATGTTGTAATGAGTGTCATTGCAAGGTGGTACCAGAGCTAGCAGTTTTCATGGGGTTACTAGGGTTTGAGGACAGTTTGGAGGGTGTCACCATAGGTATTTCCACCAGGATGCTTGAACCTATTCGTAAATTAATGTATAGTATTAAGTAGTGCACTTGATAAACCCTTGCAAGGGTGGTTTCAAATTTGCATATTCTGCTTGTGGTGTCCCAGAGAGGGTAAGCACCACAAACATGTTCCTAAATATTTGTGGGGCTGCCTAGAGTGCAGCAGCCCACACAGGAACTACAAGTGTTTGCAAAAGTTGACCTACGTCTCATAGGGGTTGCAATCTGTGATCCAAGTAGAGCTTTTTAAATAATTTGAAGCACTCTTAGAGCTTGGACGTTTGTTCAGTGGCTCTGGAGTGTGGGGATATCTGTTGGTTAGCCCTAAGATAGACTTCACTTAAAGCATGCTTTTAAAAGTAGAAAAAAGACTTATTCTCATATTTGATAGAAGTTGCAATGCTTTATTGATATTTGCAAAATTGATGAAGATGCTTTCTTTGTCTTAACTCCTTAAATGCGGCTGTCAGCCAACGTGTGTCTGTTGGCCACTGGCCAGCACTGGGGAAGGTTAGAAAGGCAATGGGCTTGTTTTACTTTCACTGAATCAGGGCTCAGGAGCATATCTCAGCCCCCCCAGAACTGATTCTCTCCAAAGAAGTATCGTTGGACGGTGGAGATTCTCCCCTTTCCAATGGTACCTCTGCCCAGTTGATCCCTGCAAGGGGATCGCTGCAGGAGAGCAATGCCCAAGCAGTGATCCACCCACTACACACCAGGGATAGGGTGAGCGGCCCATAAGTCAAGGTCTTGTGCTCTCCAAACCCCCTTAAAATTATCAGTCATTCTGCCCCCTGTGGAACAGAGGTGGTATTTACCCCAATCTTCCCCCGGGGAGACAGAAAGCCCACTCGACACCAGGGACTGAAATCATGCAATAATTTTTGGGGTTGAGAGCCCACTCGTGCATGGGCCCATGCTTCCCCCTACCCTGGGGCCAAATAGACTTCTAGCCCTCCTGGGGGGTGGATAGGGTGTTTACCCCAATCTGCCGCCCCCCTCTAGACACCAGGGATTTCAAAATTGCGCCAAAATAAACAAAAGGATGGGGCGACTTACCCTGGCATCGAGCCATAGCCAGCCCCAGTGTGGTCAATAGTGTTTTTCTGCCCCCACAGGGGGAAGATAGCAGGCTTGTCCCAAACTTGCCCCTGGGGGAAGAAATCCACCTGATACCAGACATTTTGACTTTCAGGCAAAATAAAGGGGTGACAGTGTTACCCTCTGGTATTGGCCACACTCCACCCCAAAAGGGACAAATCAGTCTTTTTTCTCCCCCAGGGGCAGACAAGAGGTGTGCCCTCAATTCGCCCCTGGTGGGCAGAAAGCCCACTGTATGACAGGAATATATATTTTTAATAAAATAATGGGGTGGGTCTTGCCCATCCTAACATCAGACTGCACCCTCACCCCTGAAACCTCAACAGTCTTTCTGCTTCCCTGCAGACTAAAGCATCCCATCCCAATGGCAAGCGAGAGGACATTTGATTTTTTGGGGGGCTGTTTTTACATATGAGCCAGGAGAGTGTTGCAAACTCCCAGTTTCATCCCACTTGCAAGGGTGAGTGACTGCACTTTTTGGGCTTGGGTAGGCTGCCACCTGGAAATACCTACGAGCCCCAGATAGTTCTGAGAACTAGACATCCGGGGGAATCTAGGGTGGTGTGCTTCACATGCATTCCACACCATTTTCTTACACACAATGCCATGCAAACCACAAGCTATGACTAAAAACACACATTTTCTTCACATTTCTTTGAGGAAATTTTCTGGACTCTGTGGGGAGCCACAAATTTAATTCAACACAGCATTCCCCCAAGTCTCCACATAAAAATGGAACCTCACTTGTGTGGGTGAGCCAAAAGACCTTGACACAAAAGGCGCTTAGGTGCTACATGGAAAGATCAGCAATAGGGGTTAGCTGCGGAATTTGAGGCTGTGCTTGGTCACCATCCATGGAAGCCTACCAACCACAGACATTTTAAAAAACTAGACAATGAGGGGATTCCAGTGGGGTGTGCCTTGTGTGAATCTCATGAGGTTGGTAAGAATGCCCTGCAAACCTCAAACTTTGCAAGAAATCACTCATTTTCCTTACATTTCTGTGATGGAAACTTCATGAATCCATAGGAATCCACAAAATTCCTACCACCCAGCATCGCCCCACTTGTGCCGATAAAAGTGCTGCACCACTGTTGTGGTTGAGCCTAGTGTCCACGACAGGAACCGAGGTCAATTGGAGTCCCCTCGCATGGGCGCCCATTGAACTTAGTTCAGTCTGTTCCTGTCTTAGACACTTAGCCCAGTCAGATATGGGGCACAGAGTTTTTATCAGCACAAGTAGGGTAACACTGGGTTGTAGGAATTTTGTGGATTCTTGTGGCTTACAGCAGTTTCCATCACAAAAATGTAAGGAAAAATGATTCAATTTAGGCAAAGTTTGAGGTTTGCAGGGCATTTTGGGTAAGAAAACGTCTTGGGGTCCAGGCGAGGTACATCATTCTGGACTACAGGTGTCCAGTTTTCGAAAATGTGCAGGTTTGTTAGGTGCTTGCTGAGATAGGGCTCAAAATCCACCCTACCCACTTTGCAAAAATTTTCAGTTTTGAGTGGAAATATGTGATGAGTCCATGTTGCGTTTTGGGCCATTTCCTGTTGCGGGTAGTGGGCCTACCCACACATGTGTAGTACCATTTTTATTGGGAGACTTGAGGAATTGGTTGATAGAAGGAAATGTGTGGCTCCCCGAAGATTTCAAAATTTTCCATCATAAAAATGTGTTTTTTTAGTTCAAAGTTTGAGGTTTGCAAGGGATTCTGGGTAAAAATAAACCTGGTAAGAGCCATGCAAGTGATCCCACCCTGGATTCCTTTTGGTATATTGTTTTAAAAAATGTGCAGGTTTGTTAGGTTTCCTTAGATGCTGGCTGAGCTATGCCCCAAAATCCACAGCTACCTACTTAAAAAAAAAGTCAGTTTTGAGTGGAAAGTTGTGATGTGACAATGTTGCGTTTTGGCCCGTTTTCTGTCATGGACATCAGACCTACCCACACAAGTGAGGCACCATTGGTATCTGAAGACATGTAGGAGCATAGAATAGTAGAACACTTGTTATTACCAATTGCAATAAACTGTATTTGTGCCTTCCAATTGTAAGCCAGTGTGTAAGAAAAAAGACATTTTGAAAAATACCCTCTAAATCTTATGCTAGTACTGGTACCCACAAATTCAGAGATGTACAAATAACTACTGCTTCTAAACTCCACATCTCATGCCCATTTCAGAAATACATCGGTTTCCTTGATACACATTTTTCACTCTGCATATTTCACCAAATGAATTGGTCTATACTCGGTACACAATGAAAAACCATTGTATGGTGCAGCTATTAGGTCTGGGTACCTTGGGTTCTTGGAGAACCTAAAAACCCTATATTTTTCTGCAACCAGTCTAGAGGACGTAATGGTATATTGATTTTGCAAATCACCCATCGTGACAAAAAGTTACAGGTGACAATGTTTTCATAAATGGCTGTTTTTTCCTTCTTATTTTTAATATTTCTTTCTTTCAACAGTCAGTTTCTTTGGGAAAACCTTTGAGGGATCGGCACATGACCCCTTGCTGAATTCAGATATTCGTCTTCTTTTCAGGAATCAATAGCTTCCCTGGACCACCCATTGGTTTCACACTAATTTCTACCGCAAACTGTAAGTAGCTTGAGAGCACAAAACATAGGAAAATTGGGCTACCTTTTGAAAAATGATAAAAGTGTGGTAAAAATTAGTTTTTTTGCAGCTCTGCATGTTCCTGAAAGTTGGGACAATGGTGACTTTAGCACAGTAAGCTGTTCATTTGTGCCATTTTTGCGTGAAAAAAAAGCAGACACTTTTATCAAGAGCACTTTTTTCCTATTTTTCCCCCAAAACTCAAAATGTAGCTATATTTTGCCTATCTTCTTGGTCCTCTCCAGGGCAATTCACAAACTATGAGCACATTTAGAATCCCCAGGATTTTGGAAAAAAGGACACAAATTTGGCATGGCTACCTTATGCGGAAAAAAGTTATAGAGCCCTAAGCGTGAACTACCTCAAATAGCCAAAAAAGAGCTCAGCACTGGGGGAGATCCAGCAGTTAAAGGTTTAATGAAGGTCATGACAGTTTTTTATTTATTACCAGGTTAAAAGTGGGTCATTACAATTTCTAATTAATGTCATTGCAAGATGTTATCATCTCTAGCAGTTGTAATGGAGTTGTATTGGTCTGTCATGATATGTTTCTGCTTTTATAAATATGGTGACATTCTGACCAAGCCAGTAGTTTTGATAACTATACCCTTTTATTGTGTGTGTAGTATATGTGGAGTGTATCATGGTCTTAGGGTTCAGGGCTGCCTACGGGTGTGGATTGTTAGAAGATTTTCACCTTAGGCTTCCATCTGCCTACTTATACATTTTTGCAAATTAATGAGTAGTAAAAAGCAATGAGTGGATAATAACATACTTTTACTTTTTATAAATAAAAGCACTGGCTGGACTCTGATTTATTGGGTGTTGTTCATTGCATCCCTGCAGACTCTAGTCATACGCCACATCACCTGCTCTGAGTAGTACTTGGTCAGCTCTGCCTTCCTACCCTGAAAGAGTCAAGTGCTACAATGGGTACTCGGTTTCAGACCTATTACTTGAGAATGATACACATCCATTTAAACTAATAACCCACTTTATTACATTGGTGGGGTTAGGTGTAGGGCCTGGCCAGGGGCCAGACTTTGTACCCATTCCCACTCTGTGCACAGCTAAAGCCTGTGCCTAGCAGGGGTTTTGGCACCCTCAGTTGGATGGGCACAGGGCCTGGCCAGAGGGCAGGCCATGCACCCAACCCCCTGCTTCACGCAGCCTAAGGCCGTACACAGAAGGAGGTTGGGGTGAGCACAGGTTGCCTGAAGTAGTTGGGTGTAAGCACAACTTTGAAGAGGCTCATAAAAAAACAGAGACATTCACTAAAAAAACAAAAGTGAAAGTGACATTATAGTTAGGTATGATAATATGATCTTAGCTTGTGTTAAAAAATTGCAAAAATTCACTGAAAAAAACTGGGTTAAAATTAAGTTATAGTTAGTTATTCAACTGAGATAAACGTTACTGTTGAAAAAAAAACACTGAATTTCTCCAGTTATAATTTAGTGAACAAACTATAACTTGAGTCACTGTCATGCTTTGTTTATAACCTCAAATAGTGCATCACTCATGACATGTTAAATTACATCATTGATGACATCACATATGACATCCAAAATAGAGTAAGGTGTATGGTGTTTCCTATCCCCTTCCATTCAGAAAGATCCCCTGGAGTGTTGGAAATTTCCATTCTGGCAGCGGAGATCTCTGCCCCATTGGCAGAAATGCCCCCAAACAGGCATATAGTAGAAATCAGACCATAAGCTTACTAGTAGTAAATGTACTGTTGCAACTGCAGCGATAGGAGGCTCCACTTCCTCATGTAAGGCGGTGGAGACTCATAAGCCTACTGCTAGAAGGAGAGTGCCACATGAAATTGATGAACACCATCTGTTCAGAGATCCCTGCCAAGGCATAGGAAGAAAAATATCCCTCTGCAGAGATATCTGCACCAAAATGTCCCTTTGTGAAACAGCAACTGGCAGTGCAAAGAGACCAGCTGAGGGCTCACAGGGTTAACAAGGCGGTGGTATCCCTCCTGGCCCTTAATCAAAACTACTACAAAGGGGGTGACAAGGTGGGCACCCTCTTGCCCCTCAGACTGTGGATACAATAAGCCCATTCCCATATCTCCAAACTGCTGGTGGTGAACTCCCACTGTGCTGTCTGGGAATCGGAGAAGCAAGAGGCCTTTCGGGCCTACTACCGGACTCTCTATTCCATCAAAGGGGATGACCAGGCTGCCATTGACTCTTACCTCCGTGATTGCCCCTGGACTTCTTTGGACCCTTGGGTTGCTCAGGAGCTTGAAGGCCCTTTTACAGCGGCTAAATTGAGATGTGCCCTTAAGGAGCTCTCCCTGGGGAAAACTCTGGGCCCTGACAGCCTACTGGTTTCCTTATACAAGATTTTTTCCCCATTTGAAGCAACATCTGCTTGAACTCTACAACTCTTTTAGACACAACACAGGCCTCATGCTGACTATGTCAGCAGCAGAGATAAACCTCATCTCTAAGCTGGGTAAAGACCCTACTCTTTGCACCTCTTATCGGACAATCACTTTACTTAATACTGATGCCAAGCTCTATACCAAAATGCTGGCTGATTGCCTGGAAACCCTCCTTCCAGGGTGCTTGGTCCTGACCCAGTCACCTTTATCAAAGACAGGGTGCTGACAACATCAGGTATCTTACCCGCCTGGTTGAGAAAGTCCAGGCTTACGACATCTCAACATGCCTTCTCTCACTTGATGCAGAGAAGGCATTTGACAAAGTCAGTTGGGCCTTCCATATGCTGTTCTCCACAGAATCAGTATGGGCCCTATAATGATAAGAAAAATCATGGCCCCATATGTCATACCCGCAGCTACCATTCGAGTCACCTGCTCTTTCACCCTCCATAGGGACACCCTGCAGGGGTGTCCCTTATCCCCCCCTGCTTTTTGCCCTTGTGGTGGAACCCCAGGCTATTCACATATGACAAGACTGGTCTATTGCCTGCAACATAAGGTCCTGCTGTTTGCCGAAGACCTTTTGCTGGCAATAACGGAACCAGAGACTTCTCTACCCAGGTCCAGTGCCTCTGTGCCTTGGAAATGGCATTGAGCTACAAAATCAATATGACTAAATCCCACATACTTAACCTGACCATCCCGCTGCTGCATTTTCAGCGTCTGGTGGAGATGGCTCCCTTCCAGTGGGCTTCCAGATCCATACAGTGCCTTGGCCTCACTATCACTTCCTCTTTACAGACTTGGTCCAGAATCAACTGGAAGCCGCTTCGAAGGCCATACTGGTAACCTCTCCATATTTTCTGGTTGGGTCGTATAAACGTGGTGAAGATGAATGTCCTTCCACGCTTGTTGCACCTATTCCAGTCCATACCATTCCAGTCGATGACATCAAGTCCATGCAGAAGGACCTACGATCCTTCATCTGGAAGGGAAAACAACCCTCCATCTCGAACAATTTAATGATGCTACCTCTGAACCACTGGGGCCTCGCATGCCCTAATCTTTTTGACTATTATTGGGCTTTACACCTGCGCTTTATCTCTGAGTGGGAGGTCAGGGAAAGTGAGAAACACTGGCTGCATAGGGACCGGGTGGAGGCCTGTAGGCCCCTCTGGGATCTGCCTTGGCTACCACGACATCACTGCCAAGAAGTGCATACCTGACATCCCAGACCCACCCAGTCCTTGAGATCGAGGATAGATTGGCAATAGGGAGAGGCTTCACCTCCTTTCCCTCCCCGAAAACCCCAACCACCGTAATCCAGACTTTACACCAGCCCTTGCTCCTGATTCTTTCCCAAACTGGTAAAAGGGCAAAGGTAGGACCCACAGGATCTTTTTTAGGGGTTGACCATCAAGCCTTTTGAGCAGTATAAACTTTATTTCAGGGCCTCTGATAAATCCTGCCACCAGTACTTTCAGCTTCACAACTGGGCCAGATTCCGCCATAATGCAGCTGGTGCCACTCTGTCTCTTACCCCATCCTTAGTGTATTGTTTTGAGGTTTCTAAGGGTCTCATATCTATAACTTATAGTGTTCTACAACAGTCCCGCCTTCTCCCCTGCCACCCCTATCAAACTAAATGGAAGCAGGACAGTACCCTGGGCATCTCTTAGAAACAATTGGAGCTCCTTTGACACAAGATTCTCAAGACCCACAGGAGCATCTCCTAAACAAGTCAGCAAATAAACTAATGCTGCAATGGTACTATACCCTTGAATGCTTAAACACCATGTTCCAGGCAGCCTCTGCTACTTGCAGGTGGTGTGGCACACAGGTTGGGGCTTTCCAGCATATATGGTAGTCGTGTCCCTTCCTCACTATATTCTGGAAAGAAATCCTGGGGCATATCAAGAACACACTGAGATTTCCCATACCAGCGAATTACTGCACAATTATCCTGGGGGTCAGGCCGGTGACAGTCAAGGCAACGACCCATGCGGACTGGTACCTTGTCCACCACATGACTGGGGCAGACAATCAACTTATTGCCGTGGCCTGGAAAACCATGTCCATTCTCTTGGCAGCAGCCTGGTTTACTCGGCGATGGCATACTATGGCTATGGAACAGATGTCACACAAGTTGGCATTTACTGAAAAGAAATTCACTCACCTCTAGCAGCCTCTGATTGACCATATGTCACACATTGAATATCTGAGCTTCTGCCCCCCTAGGCTCAGAACCCTCCATCTGTTCGATTAAAGGCCTCCCTTGACAATAGGGTGGAACCTTGGACGTTGCTTGGCAGTTACAGGGACTGGGACTCCCCTCCCCCCACTGGAGTGGAGCCCCCTCCCCCAGATGGTCCCCTCCCAGAGTTTTGTTTGAATGCTTACCGAAGTTGCATAGCCGGAGGATTCCCTTGCCCCTCCCCCTTACCCCTAATTCTGGGTTTCCCTTTTCCTTTTTGGGTGGGCCCATTGGCCCTCTGGCCCCTTGTATGATCATCGCTTAGTAGTGCCCGCTTGACCGCCTTGTGGTGCTCCCTCACACCCACTGATCAATGATCTCCCACGGGGAGTTAGCGTTTCCTAGCGGGCTGACCCACGTACCCATATCTTGGTTAATGCAGACACGGTGCCTCCTCTATTTTCTGGTTTATCTACTGCCCAGTGTCCCCTGGCCACTTCCCTTGCTGAACCTCTATCTGGCTTCCCTGGCTGCCCTTTGCTTAGTCTGTTACATTAGCTCCCAAAGGGGAGACTGATGTTTTTGTACTGCAAATGTATGTTTTAAGCCTGTTCATGTACTGGCACCGAGATCAAACCTTTTACTGTTTTGTTCTTGTACTGTACTGTTTGCCAAAAACCTAGTAAACAGATTCTGAGTAAAAAAAGAAAAAAAGAAATACAAACAGGAAACCAAGGAAATGACCCTCACAAACTAAGAAAACTCCCTACATGTCAGGGAAATTTTCAACCATTTTTTCAACTAGATGATCGGCCACCAAACACTAAGGGCCCGATTACGAGTTTAACAGTGGGGCTGCGGGCCCACCCCGCTACCGCACCGCCAAACCCGTGGTTGGGGCACCCACCAGTTTACGAGTTAAACTGGTGTCTGCCAGGCTTTTTTATGGCGTTCCCATGGCAGTGCCTTTAAAAACAGGCACCGCAGTGGGAAAGTCAAAAATAGTTCCTGCATGGCATGAATTCAGAAGTCCATGCCGTGTAGGCATGTTGTGCCCCCCTGTGTGCATACCCAGGGCGTGAGGCACAAGGTAGCCCTTTGTTTCCTCTCCGCCAGGGTTTTCATGGAGTAGGAACTGCCATGAAAACCCTTGCGGAGAGGAAACTCATAATATGCTTGGTGGGACCACGGTGGTCCCGCCAAGCACATTGTGGCCTCTGGACCATTCACCACTTCCAGGGAACGGAGGTTCTCTGGTGGCGGTGGCTGTCCCATGACAGTCCGACCGCCTGGGAGAGTGCCAATCGCCGTGCCCCTCCCACTCTGGCAGTCTGTGGACTGCCAGACTTGTAATTGACCCCTATATGAGGCTTGCTGGACCTCAGTTAGAGTGTGGCGGATGGTCGCCCGTTTCGCCAGGAGACGGAAGTCTATCACTGATCTGTTGGAAGGCCATCCCCCATTCTTGGAGATTTCCCCTGACTCTGCAGATAAAATAGTTACTTATTCACGTGTTTGTGATAACACATATAATTATACCATTTGAATCCTGTTGTATTTTTCTGCGACTTTGATGTAGAGACTGAAACGTCGTCCTCAGCTTCTCAGTACAAGTTGACCTGTTTTTCATCTGGGTTGTACCAATTGATGAGGCCTTCCTGAAGGGTTCAGGTGCCTATCTAATTGGACTCTTACTACAACAACCTGCTACATTGTCGTTTTTTCCATTAGATTTTTGAATCCTGTATTCTCACTTTTACTTTCCAGTATATATTAAGCTGTGCACTGTCTTGTTTTTCTTACATGTATTAAACCACCTATCTCTGTTTCTTTTTCTCCTACACTGTCTATAGGTCTCTCCGAAAGACTCATTTGATTTCTAATAAATTTGTCTCTATGCTTGATCTACTTTTAGGTCAAATCTGCAATTTTTCTGTCTCACTGGAAACTGACTCAGCTGGTATCCCTACCATTCCGTTTATCTTGCAAAATACTTTTTCTCATTTTTCAGGTCCTTCTACTAGTAGTGATGATAATGGCGTTCTGTATCGTCCCTCTTGAAATCCAGTATTCCTCCTTCTTTTCCAGTTTTTACATAATTACATGAGTCTATTTTCTGACCATTTCTAAAACGTATGTTCTCTCATTTCTAGTTATCAACCTGCCTAATTGTAAGTTGCAGCATCATCTCACATCTTGGCTAATCAGATTGAGTTACATAGCCTGATTTGGGTATCTTTAGCCTGGGTGGGGTATCTGCAGTGTTCCTTTGACATCTGTTATCTGATTGACGTACCTGTGCCCATACCGGTGTATTTGTGGCATAATGGTTCTCAGTTGCACCTTCATTTCACATGTAGGTGGGCCTATTTGGATTATCTTGTGTTCTGACTGGGTTGTTTGCAGGTTCACTCTGCTAACTGTATGTAGCATGACTTGAATATCTGTGGCCTGAATAGCTAATTAGTAGCCTTTCAAAAATATATGAAGCCTCAGTATCTCTCAAACCGTTTTTCACCAGTGGCCTTGTAAGGGGAAGCGAGCCATACAAGTATTGTGCTCCAAATCTCAAACATGTCCTTTAGTCATTATTGCTACAAGCATCACAACTACTCACCTACTTTCCTTCTATACCAAATCTCACCTACAAATTTCCTAAAGACTATTCTCCCCTTTCTTCCTGTCATTCTTCTGGCTGTTCCATTCCCCCTCCCACACACCGTCCAGAACTCCTCACATCAGTTCCATCCCCTAAGCACCCCCACCCTCCATTGTTTGCTCCCATTGACACTATCCAATCATATTTACCCTTTTTAGCACCCCTTCCTTTCCTGTCTTATCTGCTCCCCGACTCCCTCTCAGCACCCCAGAGTATTCCCAGGGACTTTTCTTCATTCTCAGCTCTCTACCATGTTTTTCATGATCTGACCCATGCAGTATTTCTTTTCCTACCTTGGAGCATTCCACTTACTCACCGTTTCTTCTGCAAACCACCTCTCCCACGCTAGACAAGTGTGAAGTTAGGAAGTTGGCTGACTCCCAACCTCATGCCATTTTTTTTAACTTGTCAGGCTTTGTAAAGTGTGAAAAGTGGGGGGAGCAGTTTTTAAGCACTCCTTAATGGTAAAGTGTCTAAGGCATCAGCGAAGGAGGGTACGATCAAAGCAATTCAGTGGAAGGCTGCCAGGAGAAGGGAATATGTATGCTCCTCCTGGTCCTGGGAAATGGGGGTGTACCTGGTAAAGAAGACTCCTAGGAAGCATAAGCAGAGGAGGACATTTTGTAAACGGAAGATTTGGACTTATCATGATGACTCGCTTTGTCTTGGAGTAGAGACCTTCCTAGCATGTGGGCTACAAAATATGAGGAGGATATCGGGAAACGTCATGAGTACAACAGGACCTGTATCTATGAAAAAAAGATCCCAAGGCATAAGGTGAATAGCACGGCCAGAAACTGTTTCACCATATGTCACTAATCCTGGGGCTACCAGGGGACATAGCGCATGCGCCCACTGCTGGTACTCTACTGCTAGGAGATGCAAACAGTCAGAAGTGTGGAGTCTGGAGAAACTGTAGTTTCTTGCATCTGTGCAGCAGATGTAAGCCCTACTTCGGGTAGAAGATGTGATATGCAGCCCATGCCAAGGGGAGTCACTCGTCAAGCCCTTTTTTCAAGCTGAAAAAGATATAGGAAAGCCCTCAGCCAACCTAGAAGGTAGGAGATGCCAGATAAAACCAAGACACCTTTAGTGTGCTGGTCATCTATCGACACTACTCCTGGCATATCATCTACAGAAGGCGCTGGTAGACTTTGGCAATAAAAAAGAAGCAAATGTTTGACTGACTGGTTTCAGAGGCCCTCTTCATCTCTTAGATTATTTCATAGCTAAAAATGTTAACTCAGTCAGGGAGAGACATCAGCTGTTGCTGAAAAAGTTTGAAAATGAGAAATGTTTTGGAGGAATTGCAGGACTATTCACCAGAATACTTTGCTGCAGTTTTAAGCACCAACTCTGTGTCTGGTGGCCATGAAAGAACTGAGTTGTGTCTTATAAATTATTTATCTCACCATGAGGGCAATTCTGTTAATATTCATGGAGACAGAGGAGGCTGTGTGCACCATTAACCTCTTTTGTAGCAGTGAAGGTGACCAGAAAGAAAGGGGGCATTGTTGGCAAAAGCAGACATCCAAGATTCTTCCTTTCCTTCCTAACAGCCATCATTTGCTGACAAAGGAAAATTCTGCTATGGACAAACACTTTCCAATTGTGGTGTTGTTAGAATTGACTCGCAAAACTGCTGTATTACCTGTATATTACTCCATTGAAGGTTAGCATTGATATAGCTAATGCAGTATTATTGTATCGTGTGCATACGCGGGCAGAGGATGTAGGTATTATGTTTGTTAGGTTGACATCCCTGCCGCCATTTTGTCTTTCTTAGACGCAATTTTATATTACAATCGAAACTGTTACTTATTCATTTACGAGAAATGGTCTTTGGCAAGTTTCGTTTCTCCAATGTCGAAAACTCATTCATTATTGCATTCTTCTGCTGTTTCATCAAGGCCTTCTCCAACCTGTCTTATGGGAGGATGAGCTAGACGACCTTGGGCAGTAGATAGTTTGTGCCAGGCTGTGGAATAGAAACTCATATTCTGTACCTTCATTGTATTACGACAGCTACCAGTGTTTTTCCATAATAGGTGGGTCTTAGAGGGCTCTGCAACATACATAATGTAACTTAATGCTTGCTAGAGTCAGTTCCTCGTCAGCCATCACAGGAGGCTGGTCAGACTGGACTCCACTGCAGTGTATCTTATGAATAAACTAGTCTATATGCATTCTCTACTGCGTCATCGACTCTTCATTGGACAGAAGGCTAGTGGAGATCTAGAGTGACCCGAGTGGCCCTAAACGGGTCACTTTCTTCAGTTGGCACCCGAACAGGAACCCCACCAGGTGACCCATCTCACCCTTAGACAGGTTGTAGGGGTCGGGATTGCATCTGGTCGGATGGGCGGATCGGGGTACCCTACACGATCGAGCCTAGTTCTCGCAGCTGCCCCACCTGTCTGATCGGGCGGCTCCTCGTCTAGTGGTCATCTCGGCTGGGGTCCTGAAAAGGTGAAAAACTTGGATCTGAACGTTTTGGTCTGAAGAGTCGGCAGTGGAGAATAATATTGTTCCACCTGTGTGCACCAGGTGAGCTCATCTTGATTCTTGGTAAGTGCGGCACCGTCTTGGTTAACTTGGTAGGTCTGCAGACCCTTGTGATGCGGAGCGTTTTTAAAACGTTCAGCCAGGCCACCTGGTAATTTGGCATACTCTTCGACACCATCTCCCACCGCACCCTAGTCGCCAGACTACACAACGCCGGTATACAAGGAACAGCCCTGGACTGGATCCGATCATTCCTCACCGGAAGAAGCCAAAGGATCAGACTATCACCCTTCCTCTCTGATCCCACGAAAATCACCTGCGGAGTCCCACAGGGGTCATCACTGAGCCCTACCCTCTTCAACATCTACATGACCCCCTTCGCAGCCATCGTCCGACAACACGGCCTCAACATCGTATCCTACGCCGACGACACCCAGCTCATCCTCTCCCTCACAAAAGACCCCACCACCGCCAGACTCAACTTCCAGAAAGAAATGCAGGACGTCGCAGTCTGGATGACCAACAGCTGCCTGAAGCTCAACGCCGAGAAGACAGAAGTCCTCGTCCTCGGAACCACCCCCTCAGCATGGGACAGCACCTGGTGGCCACCCGCCCTCGGAAGCCCACCTACCCCCTCAGCCCACGCCAAAAACGTTGGCATCGTACTCGACTCATCACTCACCATGAACCGTCAGGTCAACGCCGTCAACTCCAGCTGCTTCAACACCCTCTGCATCCTCCGTAAGACCTTCAAATGGATCCCCCCTGAGTCAAGGAAGACAGTCACCCACGCACTCATCACCAGCAGACTGGACTATGGAAACGCACTCTATGCCGGCATCAACAAGTCCCTCCTCCGCAAACTCCAGACAATACAGAACACCGCCGTCAGACTCGTCCTCGGCATCCCCCGGCACAAACACATCAGCCAACACCTACGTAGACTCCACTGGCTCCCCGTGGAGAAAAGAGTCACCTTCAAAATCCTCACTCACGCCTACAAATGCCTACACAACAACGGACCCAAATACCTCAACAACAGAATCAACTTCCATGTACCCAAAAGAAACCTCCGATCTTCCAACCTCACACTAGCCGAAACCCTGCGCATTCACAGAGCCAGAGCAGGCGGAAGATCCTTCTCCCACATTGCAGCCAAGACCTGGAACGAGCTACCGGTAGACATCAGACGCGCACCCTCCCTGAACACCTTCAGGAAGACCCTCAAGACCTGGCTCTTCAGCTAAACAGTCCGGCGGACCCCCCCCCTCAGCGCCTTGAGACCCTCATGGGTGAGTAGCGCTCTTACAATTCCCCTGATTGATTGATTGATTGAAAAGGCCTGGGGCTAGAGCCTATCTTGTTTTGGTACAGTCTGCGGACTGTCTTGTCTGGGTGCAGTCTGAGGACTGACTTGTTTATGTGCAGTTTCCGGACTGCTTCTTGAGAGCTCTTTGTTCGTGTTTTTGTTGTGTGTGTGTTGATTGAGTGATTAGTGAATGTGTCTGATGCTAAGATGCCTGGTTGGAGTAAAATGTGGTGTGTTGGGTGTTGTGGATGCTCTGCGGAGCTTCGCTTGGAGGAACGACAACCTGCGCCTCCAGAAGGCACTCCGAGTTTCGAGATGTATGTGAAGCATGGCATTGGCCCCATTATGTTCTGTACATTATGGCACAAATATACGAGAGACAATGCTGAGCTTCAATGGCCACTAAATGGTACCTTTGATGAACAGAAATTGAATTATTTACAGGACAAATTATTTGCTAGAAGAAGTAGGCAGTCGATGTTTGACACTCTACAGGGATGGCAGAAGGAAGCTAAGCAGAGGCGTTTAAAGGCCGAGAAGGCATCTAGGAAGAAAGCAATGCAGACAGATGTGCAGAAAGCAGTAGCTTATGATAAAGAGCGAACAGAGAATGGTATTGAATGTGCTGATAGGAAGTTTCGATTACAATGTAACAAGCCTTATGTGGTTAGAGAGGAAGAGGATCCTTTTGTGGAAGAACTGTTGGAAACACGTCCCCCACCTCCGTACGCCCCACAGAGATTATATCCGGATGTTCCGGCGTCTCAGCCTTCGAATGTTCCCCCACTTTCCTCAAGCCTTCCTGTGAGTTCGACAGCCTCAGCTCCTGCTTTGTCTATCTCTTCTCCGGTTCTACCAACTGCAAGTGTGGTGACTGCAGGCATCCCCTCAACACCTGTTATTTCTGCCCCCGTTTTCTCCCCTTCTCTTACTCCTTCTACACAGCCACTGTTGACATTGTCTCCTATGTCTGTTTCTACTATGTCGTCCCCGAGCCTTTCGTCTGTTGTACTGAGTAGTGTCCAGCCAGACACCAGCGCGAGGGTCAGATGTAGGGAAGTGGGCGATCGGATATGGGAGAAGAAGAGAAAAATATGGTTGCGCATCAGGCAGCGCAGTGGGTTCGGAGCCCGATTTTTAGTGCGGAGGATATATGGAGTGTGAGGAAAGATTTTGATCCATTTGTACAGCAGCATCCCCTTCAACATATGTCAGCTACGATGATCAGTTTGTGGGAACAGTGTATTGGGGGCACCGCCCCTCAAATAATTTATGACATTCGAGATCGCGTATATTCGGCAGATCTGGCCCCTTTGGATGTTCTTGGTAATGTTGGGATGTTGCTTGGTTATAGAGAAAGATTACAGCAATGTACTCCAGTTAGTATACCCCAGTATCCGATGAGGGAGGTGCATCCTATTTTTCACCCTGAGATCCCAGAGCAGCGGAATCAAAGAAATGAGGTGGTCCAACAATGGGTGGCGGCCCACTTTCAGGAACATTGGGTTTATACTCCATGGAAAAGAAGTGAGGTATTGGCCCTTAAAAGTCAGTTACCTGACCCAAGAAAGAATCCTACAGCATACTATAAGGAATTGACAGAGGCAGCCTCTTCGTCAGTTATGACACTCGCAGTTATAGAGATTTTCTTTGGGTTATTGGTCCCGGTGGACATATGGAGGCAGGTGCCTACCCAAGATCATAGAGTGGAATTGGGAGGTACTTGGGAAGAAATCAAAGGATGGGATGCAGAGCGGAAGCCAGGTGAGAAACCTAGAGCTGAGATTTTAGCTTTGCCGAATCGCATCATTACGTATATGCATTCACTCATTCCACCCCGACGGGTGGATTGGGATAAGCTAACGGCATGTAAACAGAAGAAAGAGGAAAGTGTGTCTGATTTCTTTACTAGGTTTGAAGGAGTTTTCTTGTTCTTTAGTGGACAAGATTTGTCAGTGGAAGGGGGTGTTCGTTTGTTTGTTAATAGGTTTGTTACAAACCTGCTTCCAGAGATTGCGGCCCAGGTGCAGGCGTCAGAGAGTACGTGGACAACATCCTCCCCTTCGGTGATATTGAGTATGGCTCAGTATTATGAGCATCGTGAAAATGAAAAAAAGGATAAGGTGGAAAAGAGAAATAAGGATTTGAAAACGAGGGTGTTGCTGCAGCAAGTTGCCAGAGGGTCTGGAAGGGGACGTGGTGGTGGTGGCCCAACGCAGAGAGGACGAGGAGTTAGTAGAGGTGGTGCACCTCTTGGGCGAAATCAGTGTGCTTATTGTAAAAAGGAGGGACATTGGCGGAGTGGGTCACTGATTTATTGCAAAAACTTGCAGTCCCTGGCGGACGAGGTTCGCGAGGCAGGGGTCATTATGAGACTAGCGGGGATGAGGCATCAGCAGGTGTGTCCATAGGGGGTCATTCTGACTCGAACTATTTTGATGACCCCCGTCTATCATGATGATTATGATATGGAAGATGCTGCGGGGATGTCCTATGGCTAAGATAGGCAGAGACAGGGAGAGGGACCAGTTCAAATTTCTGTAGATCAGCATGGTCTTTATATCATGGCAGATTTGCATGGTTCAGCACAGAAATTTTTGGTGGATACAGGTGCGATGAATAGCTCTGTTTCTCATACGCTGGTCCCTGGGGCAACCCTGTCTGGCCGTAATAGTGTTTTGGTAGGCTTTTCAGGCGTACCGGTTGTGAGCCCCATCTCTAAACCTCTTGCTTTGACACTTGGTTCTTTTACTGTGGACTCTCCATTTTTGTTAATGGCTAATTGTGGTGAAAATTTATTAGGATTAGATTTATTAAAAAGATTACATGCTACAATATCTTGTTCTCCAGTTGGTGTTTTTATGACTATTGGCCCTAATGTGGCTAAAGCAAAACAGTGCTTGGTAAAAGATGCACCCCTTCCTGCTGAATTTAAAGACGTGCCATCCTTTTTATGGGCCAAAGGTGATACAGATGTAGGGCTGTTACAAATACCACCAGTTTCTTTTAAAGTTAAGGAGAACGCTGTGCTCCCCCGTATTCCCCAGTATAAGATCTCACAAGCAGGGGAACGGGCTTTGATGCAGATTATACTGGACCTGATCAAAACAGGCGTGGTTGAGGAGACGGTGGGAAATGTGTGTAATAGCCCTATACTCCCTTTTCTTAAGAAGGCACCATTGGATTTTCCTGATTCACATCCTGATGTTTATCATTTTGTGATCGACCTCCGAGAGGTCAATAAGATAGTCATCCCCCAGTTTCCAGTAGTTCCGGACATTACTGTCCTTTTAACGATGATTCCCTCCACAGCAAAATTCTTTTCTGTGATCGATTTAAAGAATGCTTTTTTAGTATCCCTATTCACCCCGATAGCCATTATCTTTTTGGTTTTGCATTAGCTGGAAGAAGTTTCCAATTCTGTCGAGCTCCTCAAGGGTATACTGAAAGTCCCAGTATTTATAGTCAAGCTTTAAAAGGTCAATTGGACTCTCTCTCTCTTCCCGCAGGTAATGTATTATTGCAATATTTGGATGACCTTTTGATCTCCTCCGACACTGAAGAGGGTTGTCTGGAGGCTATGGTTCAATTGTTAAAGCATTTGGCGGACAAAGGGCATAAAGTGTCTCTTTCCAAATTCCATTATTGTCAACAGCAAGTCACCTATTTAGGTCACCTGCTGTCGAAGGAGGGTCGGAGGCTGACACCAGAGCGAGTTGATGCCATTGTTAAGATGCCTGTCCCAAAGGGATGTGCGTGCTTTCATAGGCATCACCTCATATTGTCGACACTGGATTCCTGCTTATTTTTTATTAATACAGCCTTTGCTTTGTTTAACGACTAAGGATGTGCATGAACCTTTGCCTTGGACGCATGAATGCCAGCATGCTTTTGAGCAATTGAAAGTTGCGCTTTGTTCTGCACCTGTGCTTGGTACGCCTGATTATAAGAAGCCTTTCGTGTTGTACGTACACGAAATGGCTGGATGTGCGCTTTCGGTGTTAACACAAGCCTTTGGAGGTAAGCAGAGGCCGTGTGCTTATTTTTCTGCCATGCTTGACACTGTTGCCAGAGCTCTCCCGAGTTGTTTAAGAGCCGCCGCGGCTGCGGCGGTCTCTATACGACAGTCGGCAGGGCTCGTCCTCAATCATGATCTCACAGTAATGGTACCCCATGCTGTGGATGTACTTCTAAACAAGACAAAAACGCAGCACCTCACCAGTGCTCGTCTGACTGGATATGAATTGACTTTGTTTGCACCCCATATTACCATCAAAAGATGTGCCAGTCTGAATCCAGCCACGTTACTACCCCTCCCTTCGGAAGAAAAGGACCAAGATGTCCGTGATTGCTTGTTTCACACCATGGAAGAAACGAAGGGACGGGTAGACTTGACTGATGTTCCCTTATCTGACCCGCAAAGGGAACTATATGTCGATGGTTCTTGTTTCAAATTATCAGATGGCACTACTACAGCGGCATATGCTATTACCACGCTGCGCACTGTAGTTGAGACTTTTCGTATTCCCTACCAATCTGCCAAAGCTGCTGAGTTGATGGCTCTTTTGCAAGCATGTGAGTTAAGTGAAGGACTGACTGTCAAAATTTATACTGACAGCCAGTATGCCTTTGGGGTGGCCCATAAATTTGGACGCCTCTGGGCAGAGAGAGGATTCTTGACTTCACATGGAACAAAGATCCAAAATGGTCCATTGATAGAGAGACTTTTGACAGCCTTGACACTTCCCAAACGATTGGCAATAGTGAAATGTAGTGCCCATAAAGCAATCACTGATGATGTAGGGAAAGGAAATGCCTTTGCAGATCAAACAGCAAAAGAAACAGAAAATGTTTGTGGCAGGACGTGCTAGATGGGTACCTGATGTTACCATGTTTGAAAATACATTGGATAGCGTCAAGGAAATACAGTCTGAGGCGACAGTTGAGGAACTGGCAATGTGGCAGGAACGCACAGGGCGATTAGATGATGAGGGGTGCTGGACTGATAAAAGTGAGAAGCAGAGATGGATGTTACCTGACGCATACGTTTTCCCTGTAGTCACCATGGCACATGGCCCAGCTCATATTAGCGCCAAAGGAATTGCTAAATTATTAGATCCTGTATGGCAGAATGATAATATTTCAAAAGTTGCTGCACATTTGGTGAAACATTGTATGGTATGTATGAGGCATAACCCTGGGAAAGGTACCCCTACACCTTCTGGTAATTTTGCACCACCTTCTCTTCCTTTTGAGGTACTTCAGATGGATTATATAGCGATGCAACGAGTTAATAATTTGAAATATGTGTTAGTGGTGGTTTGCGCATTTAGCAAATGGGTTGGGGCTTATCCAACAAAAGAGAACACAGCAATGGCTATGGTGAAAACTCTCATAAAAGAGTTCTTCCCGCGCTACGGCTTGCCCCGATTGATCTGGAGTGATAATGGCAGTCACTACAATGCCAAATTGATTCAATTGGTATGTGAAGGTCTGCACATTAAACAAAAATTTCATGCAGCGAACCATCCCCAGTCAGCGGGTTTGGTTGAGAAATATAATAGTACCCTTAAGCTGACAATGGCCAAAATAAAGGAAAGTACCGGATTGCAATGGACAGATGCGCTGCCCCTTGCTTTGTTGTCTACCAGATTTACAGCCCACCCTAGGACAGGGTTATCACCATATGAAGTGATTTTTGTCCGTCCCGCAAATGTGTGGGGCGTCCCTAGGCCAAAGAGATTTTCCGAGATAGATTATCCTCTATTAGTAGACTACTTGTATGATCTTACTAAAAGTTTGCGTTCTATTCATCAACAGATCCAAGAGGCGCTGCCTCCAGTACCAGAAGGGCCTGGGCACATCATACAGCCTGGCGATTACGTGCTCATCAAAAGCTTCCAGAGGAAGGAAACCCCGGTGGAAGGGCCCATTCTTGGTCCTCATCGCAACGAGGACGGCAGTGAGAGTGGAAGGTCGGAAGAACTGGATACACTTGTCTCACTGCCGACGGGTTCCGCTTCCCCTCCCCTATGATCGTTGGGTGAAGGAGGGGATAGGAGACCATGAATGTGAGCAAGTTCCGCGTTTTGTGCCCTTTTCGGATACCCAGTTGACTTGGGTACGAACAGAAGAAGAGAGTGAGGCGATCTTGAATGAGGCAGTTCCTCCAGAAATAAGGGCTGCTCAGGGTTCCTCCAAATCAGATCGTCAGGAACCTGAGTCTCGCTCTCCGAAACCTGAATTGCAAATTCTTCACCAAGATGAGACGGTGCCTGGAGTAGAAAGGTACCATTTGCAACGAACGGGTAGTACACCAATGGATAAGTGAGTGTAGAAGGGATGGACTTTGTGGATAAGACTAGTATAATGTCTCTTTGATTTTGTTTTTCTCTTTAGTTAGATACAGGACAATTGGTGCACTGCCAGTAACACTGGACAGGATAAAAGTCGAAGGTGTTTTCTTTGAAAGGAGAGTGCCCCATCCTGAGGTTCGTGAACATTTGCTGATGAGCTGCAACAGTGTGGCTCCATCGCCCGTGCTTCGTAGCACCAACGAGGATTGAACAATAGAAGCCTGCCAGGGAGGCTTGTGACGGACCCTGATATTTTTCCTTTTTGCCTGATTTTCCTTCTTTTTGTGTCCTTTCCACCGTTGGTTCCAGTATATAACATTTCCTCTTCTGGTGCTTTTCATTTGTTACAAAAATGTATTTGTTTGGTTGACCTCGTGCAGACAATGAACAGTTTTTTGTTGCCTTACAGCCAAGACAAATGGGTTTTGAATGGTTTTATAAGTACAAAAAGTTTTGGATTGTGATCATATTGTTGTTTTTCTTGTTGGGGGGAGGGCTCTTCTGGATTCTAGAGTGCTCCTATGAGGATGCACCATTATGTATTCTTCATCAAGCAGCTCTGTCTGATCGGGATAAAAGAACAGTGCGTAGTAATGTCTTTTTAAATACACATAGAAAATTCTTTGGAGATAACACGGCTTGTTACCCTATAGATTCTGTTACAAGTTTATGGACAGCTTATCCATTGTCTTCAGTAAATTACACATATGTTTGCCCTCCTCAATTTGTAGAAGTTAAGGGAGAATTTGGTCTCGGCTATCCTGGACCTTGTCTATATTATAGGAAGCCGAGGGGGACAGGGTATCCTGGGTGTATGCCTGATATGTATTGTGGTGATTTGTATTTGGCTAAGAAAAATAACACACTAACTGGCTGGCACTATCAAGATCTGTCACTCAAGAAGCTGGTATCTATGCCGCATGTTGCCCTGTCCTAACAGCACTGATACTTATTTGTATCTCAATTGTTCCGGAGAAGTAGTGTACAAAAATGTAATGTGCTTGGGAAATAAAGATGATCCTACAATGGAATGGATGAGTACTAGGTATGCCCCATTAGATTATCAAGGTCCATTATATGCACATCCGGGTTTCTATTTTCTGTCAAATGGTACATATTACAATATGTACAATGGAACAGAGGATGTGGCCTTAGGAATGGTGTTACCTCTTGGGGTGCCCTGCAAGTATAGTACACCGAACATACGATGGGTAAAAAGAACATTGACTAAGGAATTCTGTGAGGGCGTTACTGATTTGGAAGTCAATAATTATAGCAATGGTATCACTTTTGGATATATCCTCTCTTCTATCATTACCTTTAGTGGTACTGCCATGGCCAGGGGAGAGAGGGCTAGGGAATATTTTGGGTGCAAATTGCAGATTTTATCTAATTCCACAGTAGCAGCTTTAAGGGATATTACTACTCAGTTGCAAAGCATGCGCATATATTCTGAGCAAACAAGATATGCAGTCGATTTTATTTTAGCCAAGAATGGTGGTGCATGCTCAGTAATAGGAGACCAGTGTGTAGTCGGTATCACGAATATGGAGAAAAATATTACTAAGCACATTTTAGACATTCTGGAAAATGTTCGAGGAATGGTAATTGCTGCTGGTCCTTATTTGGTGGTTGGGGTTGGATTTTAGAAAAGGTGATATATTTCATCGTTATTCTCATATGTTGCTGCATTTTGATTCAGTGTCTCCCCTTGTGCTGTCTTATTGTGCTACTTATTTGACTCCTAAGAGAATTTCGATTCATGATACCAATACAAAGATAATGCTTCAGCAGGATGTTGATAATATGATGCAAATAGATGAGGGAGTTTTCGGTTCCACTACGTTAGTTGCAGGGTCCCTTCTTGAATTTTCCTCTGATGAAGATGTATAAGTTTTCTTTTGTTCTTTCCTATATTTGCCAGTATGCGTAAATAGTAATGCATTTATGTCTATTGCTGCTTCGTTGTTATTTTATATTCATGTGTTAGAATTGTAAAGGCCCTCCCTTTTGCCATTAATAAAGAAGTATATTTTAGCTATATCATGCTAAAAGGAGGGTCTGTTAGAATTGACTCGCAAAACTGCTGTTTTACCCGTATATTACTCCATTGAAGGTTAGCATTGATATAGCTAATGCAGTATTATTGCATCGTGTGCATACGCGGGCAGAGGATGTAGGTATTATGTTTGTTAGGTTGACATCCCTGCCGCCATTTTGACTTTCTTAGATGCCATTTTATATTACAATCGAAACTGTTACTTATTCATTTACGAGAAATGGTCTTTGGTAAGTTTTGTTTCTCCAATGTCGAAAACTCATTCATTATTGCATTCTTCTGCTGTTTCATCAAGGTCTTCTCCCACCTGTCTTATGGGAGGATGAGCTAGACGACCTTGGGCAGTAGATAGCTTGTGCCAGGCTGTGGAATCGAAACTCATATTCTGTACCTCCATTGTATTACGACAGCTACCAATGTTTTTCCATAATAGGCGGGTCTTAGAGGGCTCCGCAACATACATAATGTAACTTTATGCTTGCTAGAGTCAGTCCCTCATCAGCCATCACAGGAGGCTGGTCAGACTGGACTCCACTGCAGTGTATCTTATGAATAAACTAGTCTATATGCATTCTCTACTGCGTCATCGACTCTCCATTGGACAGAAGGCTAGTGGAGGTCTAGAGTGACCCGGGTGGCTCTAAACGGGTCACTTCCTTCAGTGTGCGGTGCCATGTTCGATCTTTAGGCATTTTCACACTTTTCTCAAGTGCTTCATAAGAAGGACTGAGTCATAGGACCGGCAGCGTATCACGTGAATAATTTATTTTTGGGTGGTCATCCACGAAAGGTGGAGTTAAATAAATCAGAGAACATTTCAGACAGGTGATAGATTTGGCATTCCACTCATGCTAGAAAAGTGAGGTGGGTCAGTTCAATTGATATTGACATGGTGAAACAAGAGTCAAGGCTGGAAGCAATAAAAAATACGTTGACTGCTGGACAAGAATATGGTGCAGTTCACATTGGGTCAAGTACATTTTCCCAACAGAGTGATAACTGCAACAACCATTTAAATGGTAGAAATTTGCTATTCATATGCTCAATGTTCTCACTACGCAGTTGCACTATCAAAGGCAGGGGTAAGATAATTCCAAACCCTTATGACCTTGATATCATTGATGTTATTTATGTGTTCTGTTTATGGAGTTCTCAGGGTTCCATTAGAAAATAGAGAGTCTGAGACATAGAAATACTCTATAATAAAAAATAATAGACGCTGCATACATTCATCAAAATACTGAAGATCTTAATCATGATAGCCACTATGACCCACTGGAAGTCAGTGCTTAGTGAGTAATACTTCAGAGTGGTGGTATTCAGAGTCAATGCTTTTCTCTCTTCTCTCAGGTGTACAGCTAACCAACATATTCCTCTTGTGTATAGTTGGATGTGGATTTAGAGAGGAATGGAAACATTCATTGCTCCTATTGTACACGACTACAAGGTTAGTGCTTTCTGATATCAGTTTAGATGTAGCATCAGCCCCAGCAGTATTTCAGAGCATTTTGTGATAATGAGAATTGTGAGATGATATATTTAGGGTTATAAGCAATTTCCAGGGTGACATATTGGCATATGGGGCTACTGACATGGAACGTTACCAAAGTGAACAATGTATCAAAGAAGTTAGGAGAATTAAAGGAGAGTGATCTAACAATTAAAGTGGAAAATAGAGATCAGAAGTTTGACATATTTGTTACACAACATTAATAAATGAGGAATAAAAGAGAGAAGTTTGTGGATCCCACACTAAATTACTCCTGAAGACAAGGATCAACTTAAATCTTATTAATGATTAGTTGAATACTGTTCCTAATTTGTGGAGAGTTTTTCACAGATGACCAAGAGAATGAGTGAAAACAGCTTACTACTGTCAGAGATTCAAAGAAAGCAAGGGAGTGGATGGTGTTCCCTTTAAAAATTGGATTTATGTTCTGTTGCCTGGTTGCACTGAGTGATTGAGAGGATGGAGGGGGGTCAAGAATGTTTATGCCTTTAACCAGTTAATTATAACAGTGACTCAAGGAAGAGTGCTGTAACCCCACTCATGTCAGACCACCTGTCAGGCTTGACAGAAAGGGATCTACAGAAACTTGCAGCGATTGCTGACAAGTGGTTAGTTTACAGGCTTAAGAAAGGTATGAAGCAGCATGACTTTAAGCAAAAGGAAGTGACAAACAACAGAGTGGTTCCAAACCAGAATGCAAGAGCCAGAACAATTCTGAAGGACTCATGGGAGGACATATACTAAAAGGGAATTGAGTTCCAAAAAGGGAATAGGAGAAGGGAGGACAGGAAGGTTCTCTCAATCTCAAAGTGATTCATTACTATATGAGTCACATGGAGGGTCATTTCTAGAGGGAATGTCATGTGAAACACTTTGTACCAGTTGCACCCATCTTACCAAGTGACTCTGTTGCATTTAACCTAGTAGCAAAGGACATTTGGGAGAGGTAACCAGATGCCATTAAGTACTTCAATCCAATTACCATGTGGTTTGTGTTAAAGGCTAGTATCAATCAGAGGAACGCTCCTTCTTAGCAGAATCCAGGTGCTTACCTCGCTATGGTTAGGAGAAATTATCTCAAACCCAAGGCGATTATCCCTGATAGCCATTTGGGAATACATGGAGTAACCAATTGCCCTAGTTGAGGTTGAAATTAATGGTAAGTTAGCCACAGTCGAGTCGATGTAGGCGTTAAAGAGCAGCAGGGTGCTGGATGTGTCTTGTGCAATGATTTGTTTGCCCCTGCTTTAGTACCAAAACCCTACATGGCCTGGGCCATATCCGCTATGTTGAACAAAGCACAGGCTACACATGAGTCTCAAGATGAGACTGGGGCCATCCCAGATTTTTACAGAACAGAGGAAAATAGTGATCCCATCAGGGCAGACTCTGAGAAGGCACTGACCATGACATCCATGGCCCCTGCCCAAGAGGAAGAGAAGGATGAGATATCCATAGTGGACCAAGAGTTAAATCTGGCTCACTGTAAGAGCAACAGGGTTTGCTAGTTGCTGGAGGACCTATGTCGGAGAAATGCCGCCAGGCACCATTTGAGTGCCCTACACTTGTGAAACTTTAAAGGAAGCCCAAGAATAGATCAGCAATGGATTGGTTGGAAGGCATTATGTTGGCAGAGATGATGGAATGGACTGCTTTATAGTGAACCCATGAATCCTGGCCAGGGGCAAGCAAGAGGCTAGTGGTTCCCCTAGTGCACAGTAATTTTCTGTTGTAATTGGCCCACAGAGTGCCCTTATCAGGACATTTGGGCATAAGAAAGATCCAGAAAGGTTGGGCCCATTGTTCTACTGGCCCAGGATGTGCAGAGGCACAGAGAGGTTCCATTGAACCTATCATACTTGCCAATTGAGTGGAAAGCGAGAAGGTCAGACCAGAGCACTGATAGTGCCACTGCCATTTGTAGATGTTCTATTTGAGTGGATAGGAATTTAAATTTTTAGCCCCTTTGAGCCCCCTGTAGCATCAAGCTACAAATATATCTTTGTTGTGATAGACCAGGAAGTGATGTAACCAGAGGTGGAACCTCTAAGGAGCACTATTGGAAAGGTAGTACCTAGAGCACTCCTAATGATCTTTTCAATGGGTTGGATTTCCCAAGCCAGTGATTTTCAATGGGGGAACAACTTTTATCTCTTCATACATGAGAGAGATGTAAGAGTAAGCTGGTGTTGCCTTCCAATTCTGATGATATAATACCCGCAAATCAATGGGTTGGTGGAAAGGTTTAACAAGACCCTAAAGACCATAATGGGAACTCTGTCCAAGAACCTCCCATATCTTTTATTTGCCTTCAGAGAAATTCTACAGAAGGAGGTAGGGTTCTGTCTCTTTAAACTTTTGTTTGGAAACCCAGTGTATGGCCCACTCACCTCAGTCACAGAAGTATGGGAAGGAATTTCCGGGTCACCTCGGAAGGAGGTGGTGGACTATTTGATTGACCTCAGAAAGTTGATGGTGAAATACATGAGTCAGGTGAAGAAAACTCTTCAGGCAAGCTAAGAGCTGATGAACGAATTGAATGACCAGAAAGCTTTAATAGGATCAGGAGGTGTTGGTGCTGAAGTCCATTTAGAGGATAGATGGTGTGGGCCATACAAGGTAGTGCAGAAGATTTCTGTGGAAAACAACTTGGCCACAAGGAAAACAAAGAGGGTGTTTCGTGTGAACTGGCTTAATACATGCTACTGGAGGGACATCCCAGCGAACTTCATAGCAGTTACAGAGGAGGTTAAGGAAGACAGTGAACCACTACTTGACCTTCTATATGGTGAGAACAATTTTGTAGGTGAGGTACAACTTGCTGATAGTTAACAAATAAGTGCAAAAGACTGCAGAGAAGTGATGGGATTATTTACCATCTTTTCTGCTGACTACAGAGAAGACACCTGGCTGTGTCCCTTACATAGATACAAGGGTTAGCTTGCCAGTGATGAACAACACTTACCGGATGTCTGATTGAGTTCAAGAGTGCAACTAGGTAGAGGTTGCCTTGAAGTTGGACTTGGGTGTGATTGAGTCTTCCTGTAGCCCTTGTGTCGCTCCAGTAGTATTGGTACCAGGGCAAGGATCCTCAAACTTGAGCTTTTGTGTGGAATACCGGGGCCTCAATGAAGTGACCAAGACTGATGCATACCTACTCCTCAGAGCTAATGAAATGACGGGGTGGTACTTGCTAAATGAGTACCTGTGACCTGAAAAGTGTCTAATGGCACATCATTTTAGCTCCTAGTGCCAAGGAGAAGATTGCATTCTCTACAGCAAAAGATTGCAACAGTTTAGGGTGATGCCTATTGGATTCAAGAATGCTCCTGCCACTTTTCAGTGCCTGGTGAATCATGTTTTCACAGGGCTGGAAGAGTTCTGCAAGGCCTAACTTGATGATATGCCCTTCTTAAAAACTTCCTTGCAGAACACCTGAGGCACGTAGAACCGATGTTTGTCAGGAATCAGGACACCTGTGGTAAACAACCTCTTCACCCACATTTGGAACCCAGTAACTCCTGTCTGTCCTGTGAAATAGGGTCATGAACACACTTTTACCTAAAAATCCATAATGGGTTGCAAAGTGTACATTGTAACTCCAAATAACATTTGGGAATCACAATTTGCCTTTGATACATTGCGACCTTGGCTATTGATGTCACAAAGCATGCGATTTTGTGAATCACAAGCTTTGCGACCGAAAATTCTACCTAGCCCTTAGTGTCTAAAATGTCCGCTGTTGTATTACGATTTAGTTTACTGATGTTAATATTCAAATGGAAAGGTTACATATTTTGTAAATACAACTATCTCTTGATCTCCTGAATCCACTTTAGTCTGTCTGACTTCCCTTGGCATTAATTAAAAATAAGTTCCTCCCTGAAGAATAATTCTATCTACAACAAGTGCTTTTAAAAACAACGAACGTTTCAAAAAGTTTATTATGAGTAATTATATAAACTAGTTTTAATTTTAATTACACCCGGTTGAATAGTGAAGTCTAAATGTAACTATGCCCTGTAGAATAGCGAAGTGTAAATTCATTAGGACCATAGGGAGTATGTGTGTTTTGTCCTAATAATGCTGTATATTTAAAGGACCATGATTGTTCGTTCTTTCTTTCAGAAAACAGAACGCCTAACATCGATTAAGGTTATCAAGTGGAACAAATTTTTATAATGTCCAAGTATCGGTAATTTGTTTATGCCTTTGGCATTTGAATGTAGGATTTTTTTTATTTGACTCAGTGCTGTTGAGGACATTTATCTGGATGTATGAAGATGAGGAAGAGGATGGAAGATGCCCCTGCATTCAGAGACAAAGGTATGTCTTTCATGAAGGTTACATTGGGACTAGGAGAGAAAAAAATTAATTTAGGGCCATGTTTATGAGGCCAGTTGCGTCGCACTTGCACCACGCAATGTAGTGCATGCGACACAGCTCAAAAATGAGATTTATGAAGCCTTGCAAGTCCACTTTGCTTGGTCCTAAGTGGCTTCATAAATCTGGAGTAACGCAGCGCAGCGCAGCAAGGTGATGTGCTGCGCTGCTTTGCATTACTTTTCCTTAAATATGACCCCTGGTTTGTAAAAGGTATTGTCAAGTTGAGAAAAGGGAGAAATGTGGTGTACATTGTATAGGATAGATTATCCAGAACAGAAGCTTTATTTTCTACTTTATGTTCTCCTTGGATGTTTAGGATGCCATTTTAACAGGAAGATGATTTGTTAGTACTAATATTTCTCTTTTATTTAAGAGGGTCTCAGACCAGGCAAAACACTGCTAGGTCAAATAAGTACCTAAAACCTGCTCCAGGAAAGTGTACGATAGCGCCAGAGCACATTCTCATTCAGAAGAAATCACCAAAGTGCTATATTTACTTTATAGGACACAGCACAGAGGCCCTGATTATGAATTTGGCGGAGGTGTAGTACTATTCATGCACCCAATGAAATCCGACTCCCATGGTTCGGACTTTATCGGGTGCAATATGTACCGAGTTTTGGGGGAATTATAATACCCAGGTTTTGGTATTTACTGCACCACAATCAGTGTGTTCCGGTGAATACAGCACTGATTTCCTCTGTTAATTTCCAGCAGGTTTAACGAAGGGTGAGGTGTTTAACACACACGGGGCCATATTAGCAAAAAACTGCGATAAACATCGCAGAGCGCGCGTAGCGCGAAAATAATTATCGCCTGCTATCGCTGGTATATATCGCCACGCTAACGCTGTATTAGCAACAGTTAGCACCATGGCGATATATAATCCAGCGATAGCGGGAGAAATGGGCCAACATCGCTACAAAACCAGCGATGTTGCATGGAGGACGGGGGAAACCTTGCTGATACGACCCTGTGGTCGTATCAGCAGAATCCACCCCCATGTTAAGTATGCACAAGTCAGGTTTTGGGCAGGTGTTAAAAATCCAGCGATGACCCGGTTAGCGCAACTTTTAACGTCGCTAACCGGGGCCAGGGCCTCATTGCTGATAGGCGATAGGCCTGTTAGCGGCTGTTTTCCTGGTCTTGTGGTCGGGAACGCCTACTTTGCATGTCATTAGCGATAAATATCGCTGACATGCAAAGTGGCACCCAACACGCTCGCTTTCGCGGGAAAGCTGTCGCTAACAACTGTTAGCGACAGCTTGCTGATAGGGCGATAATAATATCGCCGTTTTAGCGGCAAAAAGTGCCGCTAAAGCGGCGATATTGCCCTTGCTAATATGCCCCACGGTCTTACGTAGTGCAGTACACACTACAACAGTAGGAATTCTGACCTCTGCTCAAACATGGGTTTGCTCAGGAGCTGGGAAACTATAAGTATCAAGTTATTTGGCAAGAAATGTGTGGATCAGATGAACAAGTAAGAGAGTCCTCACAGAGTTAAATGTTTTTCCTGCAGGTGGTTGGGAGGGTTCGACTCCAACCTTTGAACTGTTTAACCAATAGGGTATCAGAATATTGTATAGAGAAATTTCGTTTGATAAAATCTGCGCATAGATTTTCTGTTACTAACTCCAACACGGCCACATATTTGCAAATATAGACAATATTCTGACTGTGATATTCTGGTACCACACCCTGCAATGCACCTCGTGCAAACCTAAATTGAGTATGAGATGGCTAAGTAATCCACAAACTTAAAGACAGGTGCAAAACAAGATACAGCCCTCTTGTTACCATCAGAACACAACTTAAATGCCCTGATGCTGCAGTTTTGCTCAGTTTACTAGACAGTAGGGCCGGAATGGAAACCATAATCCCCAATGGCAAAAAACTTCAAACCGGTCCAGCACTGCAGGAGACTGCGACTGCAAAGGATCCGGGGGGGGGCATGGATGGGTCCCGGTAGCCAATCCTGCTCTGGAACTGGAAAGACCACACTTCCACCCTCATTGCTCCGCGCCGGGACACTCGTGAGTATCCAAGCGCGCTACAAATATAAGTAACATAGCTGCCCCTAGTTTGTAGCCACCAGGAAAATGCCGGAGTGGCAGAATGGCCTGTGCGACCCTGGTAAATAGGGAAGACCAGAGGAGTAGGCAAAGCATGCAAGAGGACATTTCACAGTAATGTGACTTACAGTGAACTGAGAGTTATCTCGGAGGCAATTAAGCCTAGAAAGCATTTGCTCAGTGGCCAATGCAGACACAACTGGAGGCCTCAAGCAGCCCTTCGTCCTGCCTCTAAAATAGCTCCCAACAGTTCCGGATTCCCAAATAGGCAAAGTAGGCAGCGGCCTATGGGCCCCACTCCTTTTAGGGGCCCCACGACAATGGATCAAAATACAACTTAAAGTACATAAACCAGAGACATCCGGTTCACATAACAGTTTGCCTCTTCAAAGCTCATCTTCTGGTAGCTGGCAGCTTGTAAAAGAATCCGGTGCATTGGGTATTAAGTGTTGGTTTGCCAAGGGGGCCCCGATATTTTGAATGCCTAGGGGCCTCCACAGGGTTTAATCCGGCACTGGCTCCCAAGTGGTTCCCTTTACATCGAGTTACACTCTAAACTGGTCCTGGCTTTCCAGCCAACACAATTTTACATGTTGGGATTTCTGAAGCTATATTTGTAAACGTAGGTGTAAAACTACACATGCAAGAATGCAATTATGTTATCATCCAGCCCAGGATGAAGGCGTCACACAAGGACTTGGGGCCACTTGGCAGCCATGATTGGAACGATCAGTGAACGAAGAGAGTGCTCGGATCACAGTTCACTGAACTCTTCCTCTCTGACAGCAAACACACTAAAGGCTGCCAAAGTATGCGAGAAAGTGGTAAACTGCTGAGTGAAAATAAAAAGCATGCCCCAAAGGGCATAACTAAACACTATCGTGTTGCAAATTCGTATCTTGGCTTAAAACGCCCAAAACAAACTACTCCTGCACCAAGAAAATATTGCTGAAAAATACCATTGCCTAGCTTACTTTGCAATGGTCTAAGAAACAACACCAAAATACCGTCACCTTTTTACCGCTGTGTGACTGAGGGACGACACACTGGCAAAGCAATTCCGAAATCATTGATGGTGATGGGTCAAGAACAATCTGCTCGAATGCAACAAAGGAGAAATATTGGCACGTTTGGGCACGCTGGGAGAGCAGGGTTGGCAAGGTAGCAGATGGTCTCCGAGGCTAAGCCTCTTCTCTTAGGCGAAAATCCCGTTTGGAAAACAGTCTTCAAATCTCGCCAAGTTTTTATCACCCAGTGTGCTTAAGAAAAGCAAGGTTTCCCCCAATTATCTGGGCACCCAGTCCAAACTGCCTAAGAGCACCAGGACTTTCCACGAAGATTGAACCTCTCTAACTCCTAGCAAGGTGCACCCCGGCATGGAATCACAACTCGCCATTACACAGGCCTTCATTGATAGCCTTGCGCGATTGTGCAGCAATTAACTCACACCAGTGGCCATTGCCCACATTTGAAAATCGTTCACCAAGGTTTCTTTTTCATTTTTATTCAATACATGTGTGATTTAGAAGACTTTGGGGCATATTCTCAAGCCCCCATCGCCACCACAACGTCACTTTCAGTGACGTTGTTGTGGCGATAGGGGCTTCGCCCTATTCACAAGGCAGCGTTAAGCCACGCTAAGTGGCTTAACGCTGCTTAACGTTGCCTTGTGAATAGGGCCCCCTTCACGCTGTTTTTAGCGTGAAGGGGGCATGCAGTGGGTGTTGCGTTGGGCGTTCCACCGCAACACCCATTGGGCCATATTCTCAAGGAAGTGGCGGAGAGAGGCGTTAGCCTTCTTCGTTTAACGCCTCTCTCCGCCACTTCGGAAACGCGAGGCTGCACCCTATTCTCAAGGACATGGTGCAGCCTTGCGTTTCCCCCTGCGATGGCGCTAAGTTTTACAACTTAGCGCCAACGCAGGCACCCTTGCACCAGAGTGCAAGGGTGTCTGCAAGCAGGGAGGTTTGTTTATGTACAGGAAGGTGTCCCTTCCTGCACCTAAACAAACCGAAAATGCCAGTTTGTAACTTACATGTGTGCTGCTTCATGCAGCACACATGCAAGTTACAAAACGGCATTTTAAAAAAAAGGTTTCGTCATGTACAGGAAGGGACACCTTCCTGTACATGACCATACCATGGCATTTTGCTTTTTCCATGTGTGCTGCACAAGGCAGCACACATGGAAAAAGCAGAAACGAGGAGAAATAAAGCATTTCTCCTCGTTTTGCCACCTTAAGACCAGATTTTTCCTGGTCTTAAGTTTGGCGCTAGCTCATATTTACGCTGCCCTTGTGAATAGGAGGTAGCGTCAAACTCAATGGGTGTTGCGGTGGAACGCCTACCGCAACACCCACTCCACACCCCCTTCACGGTAAAAACAGCGTGAAGGGGGCCCTATTCACAAGGCAGCGTTAAGCAGCGTTAAGCCACTTAACGTGGCTTAACG
The DNA here is from genome assembly GCA_963921515.1 of Calotriton arnoldi. Lineage (NCBI taxonomy): Eukaryota > Metazoa > Chordata > Amphibia > Caudata > Salamandridae > Calotriton > Calotriton arnoldi. The sequence continues at coordinate 533,901 of CAWUFW010011060.1, forward strand.
CTGTCTTGTGAATATGGCGAAGCCACTATCGCCACAGCAACGTCACTGAAAGTGACGTTGTGGTGGCGATGGGGGCTTGAGAATATGCCCCATTGAGTTTGACGCTACCTCATATTCACAAGGGCAGCGAAAATATGAGGTAGCGCCAAACTCAAGACCAGGAAAAATCTGGTCTTAAGCTGGCGAAACGAGGAGAATTGCTTTATTTCTCCTCGTTTCTGCTTTTCCCATGTGTGCTACCTTGTGCAGCACATATGGAAAAAGCAAAATGCCATGGTATGTTCATGTACAGGAAGGTGCCCCTTCCTGTCTGTACATGAACAAACCTTTTTTTAAAATGCCGTTTTGTAACTTACATGTGTGCTGCATGAAGCAGCACACATGTAAGTTACAAACTGGCATTTTCGGTTTGTTTATGTGCAGGAAGGGACACCTTCCTGTACATAAACAAACCTCCCTGCTTGCAGACACCCTTGCACTCTGGTGCAAGGGTGCCTGCGTTGACGCTAAGTTGTGAAACTTAGCGCCATCGCAGGGGGATAAGCAAGGCTGCCCATGTCCTTGAGAATAGGGTGCAGCCTCGCGTTTCCGAAGTGGTGGAGAGAGGCGTTAAGCCAAGAATGCTAACGCCTCTCTCCGCCACTTCCTTGAGAATATGGCCCTTTGTGTTTTATGTCACGTCACACCATGTCTTGTAGTATCATGCCGTGCCATGCTATATCATGTTATACATGTTTTATTCAGTGCACGTCCAGTGCTGGCACCATAGACTGGCACGCACGGCTTTGTCCTGGTGCAGAAGGAATTAAGGGGCAGTAAAATCCTTTCATGCATCTACATCCTTTCATCCTCGCTTGATTGCTTTATTTCGTGGGTGTCTGTTTCACAAAAAAACATGTAAAAATGATAAGGACATTATCAATGAGACACAAAAGTAGCTTGTTGTTTTTTTATTTTTAAATAATTTTGTTAGAGTATTCTTCCAAGTAAGCAAGTGATGCATGCTAACTCTAAATAGGGAAACCTCGTGCTCCCTCTGTCTCAGCTGAGGCCAGGGATTGTAGTTCCTTTCAGCAGCAGAACTACAGCGTGCTCCATCCTCGAGAAATCCCTGACGGTCGGGGACGGCCGGTGCATCTATGTCTGATTTTTAAGCGGAGATTAAAAACTACCCTGCATGTCCTGTCTTTTAATCAACATGAAACTGTCTGAGAACTGACTGTTAGATGAGGAGTGCAGTCCACTTAGACAAAGAAGTGAGATGAATTTTTCTACATTTTGACCTAACTTCCACTGCATAATATTGAGGTGTCTGAATTTGACCACTTTATTCTAGAAAATGTATTTTTAAATGACATTTTAGAAGACAATGTTGCAGGTTGGAGCTCTTTAAACAAAACAATATCCTGACAAGAAAGTGTGAGAAGCCTTTCTCATATGAATATTGTGTTATTTCAGGTACTTCTTAGAAGCAATTAAAGAAGTTCAGTTACTAACATAGCCCTCCTTTTGTTGTCTTGCTCTCTTGATTTGATTTTCCTTAATACCATTTCAGTGAGGTACCTGCTAAATCCAGCACAGCCTCCATTATTCAGTCTGCAGTCTTTTAAAGAATGAAGTGCCAAGCGAGAAGCAGTAACTGTAGGGGAGTACTAATTCCTGTAGTGGGGGATAAACAAATTTGAATGTGAGATGGAAACCTAATTGGAGTGGTTTCCATTGCGCAAGATCAAATTGGAGGCTGTCTATCAATTTGTTCCTGAATAATATATGTTGCTTAGTGAGCCGACCCTTGCAACAAAGTGGCATTTAGGGGATTTGGGGCTAGGTTGTCTTTACATAAGTGTCTTTTGAATAAGTGGTGGATTTAATGCATCAGACTGATGAATTTATGACGACTTTTACTGTGTTAGGAGTAGCCTAATACGCTTTTTTGACATAGTGTAAAGAACATTGAAAACACCTCACTTTTAATATTGATAGCTGGAAACTTTTTAAATGCTATATGATTAAAAATGTTGTTAGTATGTTTTCTTGTTTCCGTAGATGTGCAAGTGAATGAATAAATACAGCTGATGAATATAATCTAAATCAGTGAGTCCGGAGAAAGGCTACCCAAAAATCAGACACCAAAAATTTGGCCTAATACTACAACAGAGGGAAGGACAGATGCCATCATAACTGAAACCCAGGACTGGATGTTGAAGATGTTACTTCTAATGATAAGTCTGAAATGACACTCTGATTGGACACTTCTTATCCTTGATGATTAGGAGTTAAGTTTATAGTGTACCGTTCATTTTAGGACTGCATGTTATGCAGTAACGTCCACAGAACCAACCTATTGTAGAAAAGAAATAGGTTGTTAGGGACTGGAATAATGAGTCCCAAGTAGTAAAGAGGTTTCGAAATGTAAGTGGAATCATAGCATTGCTAATCTTTGATGTACATTCTCTGTGATACTCATTCACTCATTCATATGCAGGATACAAAATTGTAAAGTAATCAACCAATTAACCAAAGTACAATTAACTATTCGGAATATGCATACAACTAATGTGCAATATATTCCATTTCTACAATTACATTTTGAATGCATTATTATCTATAATTGCATTATTAATGTACCACTTATTTGACATATTTTGCATCTCTATAGAAGTTACAAATGACAAATACATTCTGTTTGGGAAATGAGTCTAGCGTGACTGAATTTCTCTTCCTAGGATTTCCAATTCCTTCAATAGTCAAGCATGTCTTCTTTCTATTATTCCTCATAATATACATTGTCATAGTTGTTGGGAATGTCTTGATCATCGTCACTGTGTCTTCTAACAACCATCTTCACACACCTATGTACTTCCTTCTTGTTAATTTGTCACTATTAGAAATATGGTACACATCATCAATTTTACCAACTTTGTTGGGGACACTGTTAAAGGGTAAGGGTATAATAATTTCCTTTGCTAGTTGTATTGCACAATTTTTATTTGTTTGTTTGCTGGCTTGTAATGAAAATTTTGTTTTAATGTTGATGGCTTTTGATAGATATTTAGCTATATGCTATCCTTTACATTACACAAGTATGATGGGCATTAGGCTTTGTATGAAGATGACTACAGTTGTGTGGGTGATCAGCTTTGGCTATTCATTTGGAACTAGTTTTTCAATGTCCATGTTGACGTTTTCTGGGCTAAATGAGCTAGATCATTTCTTCTGTGATTTGGCTCCACTTTTGAATGCAGCTTGTTCTGATATCTCTGTTGCTGAAACTGAAGTTTTTATCACAGCACTTATTGTGACATTAATCCCATTTATGTTGATCTCTGTGTCTTATGTGTACATCATCTTGACCATTCTTCGGATCCCCTCAGCCACAGGAAGGAGAAAGACTTTCTCCACTTGCAGCTCTCACCTTATTGTGGTTGTCACATACTTTGGCACCCTGATTATAGTATATGGGATACCAAATAATGCCTCCTCCCTCAATCTAAGCAAGATCTTATCACTTTTGTATACTGTTGCAACTCCATTGCTTAATCCCATCATATACACTTTGAGAAATAAGGATATAAGGGAAGCCTTGAAGAAAGGTTTGCACAAAATCAGCCAATAGAGTACAAATGCTCCACTACATGTTTTTGCTGTGAATGTTGTAAAGAAAGAAAGTTTCTGAAAGAATTAAACAATGTTATGCAGATTTACAAGGATTTTCCACTTCAGGGTCCATAATATTGATAGGTAACTTATCTCTTTACATGATACTTTTACTGAAAAAGTTTCCATGAGGAGCCCAAGACAGTACTAAAGATCAAGTGCACTCTCAGAAATCCCTATTTTTCTCTTTATCCTGGTAGGTAGGTGAAGGAATTCACAACAAATTTGCAGGAAATGACTTTAATTTTCATGACATCCACCTGTTTTTTTGCCCTATCTGCTTTGCTGGGTTTAGAACTCTGTGCACTTTACCCCTGCTAAACAGGAGTAAAGTGTCTCTTCGCTCCCTTTAAACATGGTTAAATTGGCTTATTCCCAATTGGCACATTTAACTTGTCTGTAAGTCTCTAGTATTTGTGTAGAAACTGCACCCAGGGTCTGGAAGGTAAATGACACTCGTGGACTGCCACACCTATTGTGTCATTCACTACAAGTGGAAGTACCAACATGGCCACAGGCCTACCCTGTGTAGCCTTACTGCTAAAGTCTAAAATATGCAGTGCGATCTCTCAAAGTAACACTTTTTGACAGGTAATGACCTCCATTTTAAATAATATTAAGTCACTCTTATGTAGGCTTTGTAGCCCACAAGGCAGGGTGCATGGTATTTAAAAGTCTGAAAATTAGAAAATTAATATTACCATGCCCCTATAGTTACAAGGTCCCAAAATCTGGTTTCACTGTTGTAGGCCTAGTTGCCCTATGTAGAAAATCACAGTATAGAATAAAAAATTAAGATTGTGGGACCAACTAGGAAAATCATTAAACAACTATTTTTATTAGTTATTAAAAATCCAATTCAGCATTTAGGTTGGATTTTCAATAACTATTGAGGAAAAGTATCCTTTAAAAAGTCTCCTTTTCACTGCCTGTAGTTTATGGAGGCAAATTTGCATTAACTCTCTGACAACTCCCGATTTGTTGTCAGCCTTGGAAGAGGAATGAAAAATGTAGGAAAAACCTCCTGGGAGCACACAATAGGCTGATCGGGATGGGTAGAGATGACAACTCCTTTGACCTCAATAGAATATGCAGAGTGGGGGCTTTGGCCATTTTGGTTGCCACCACAGTATCAAGGGCTGCTGAGCCACATATAACACTTTGGCATACTTGAAAGAGAAACAACAGGATACCGGGACAATACTTGGGTATCCCCTACCTCGTTGCTGAAGGACCCAGCATGATTACCATAGTGCACTCCACTACACACCCATAAAACTCAGAGCCCAAGTTTTATGTGTTCGAAGACTTTCACTAGCTTAAAAATGCCCTGGTACATAGCATTTTAGTCTTGTTTGAAGTGAAACAAACAGATATTACTGAACACGTGGGTAGGGATGCCCCAAGGGCCTTTAATTCCATTTGAGAGGGAGTCCCCAGGAGTCACCCACACCCATTGATGCCAGGCATAAATGTGGATCCTCAAGGAACCTGGACAGAACACTTTCTGGACCTCCAGAATAACAAAGGAGGACTGAACCTGCTATCTGCAATGTGAGAGGAACCTTGAAGGACTGAATCTGCTCCCCATTGTACTCATGACAAAAAGTGGACTCCAAGAGTCAGTTTTCTGACCTCTTGTATGGCTAAAGGAACACCACAAGCTTCAAGAGTACTTTTCCTGGAAGTACCCAGTTGTCCAATGGCAAATGGATCTGGGCTAGACCCTGCTGTTAGCCTCTGCCTACCACCTTGTAAGTCTGTAAGTGGCTTGCCTGAGGTCCTGGCTGCTTTAGAAGTATACCTGTGTGGTTGTTTGGACACCTGACAAATGTATGGAAATGTTTCTCCCTCCCAGAGGGACTTAAAAACATTTAAACATTTTTGGAATTTCAGACTTTCACTTGGAGCAATCCACTTGGTGTAGCTGACCCAGGCTCCATTATAGTTGGCCTGAAATTACACCTTGGTCCTGGTATATGAAGACCATTGACTATCATTGTCACTTCACTTTGCCTTGATGTTATTTCTACTTAAAACGTTAGAAATTCATATGTTTGTTTCTCCTTATCGGATTATTATAGTTTTGGTGTTATTTTATTTATTGAACGATACGCAATGTTTCTAATTTGATTTGGGATTTTTAAAGCTTGGTGTTTTGGCTTTATTGCATGAATACTTTACACATTGCCTAAATTAAGTGTGTCTGCTCTGTGCCATAGCTACCTGGGGGGTGAGTTCAGGTTAGTTTTGTGACTGTAAGAGTTCACCATGACAAGACTTGTGATTATTCCTTGAAGTGGGCTGCCGCCCATCCCAAATGATTATCCAATTCCTCAGAACAATTCTCAACAAATCTTTCAGCTTGCACCTCATCTGTAAACTTCTGTGATCTCACGCTTGAAGCATAAAGCTCACCAATTAATTGAATGCCCTAACCAATGCTCATTAATTCTATCATCAAGGATATTCTGTACTTCAAATTTCCCACAACCACAGAACATTAACCACAGAACATTAAAGGTACTACCATAAAGCTCTAAATAATAATAGCGGGTTTTAAGAAATACACTTCATGATAATAGGGTTAATTGTCTAAATGATCCAAAATTGGCCACCAACAGGCTGTCCCTCGGCTATCGTAACAGGGATCTCCGTCCGTCATATTACAATGGCTTCTGGACGGGTGGCAGTCGGAAACACCGACCGCCACGGTCCTAACAGGCAGGCTTTATCCGACCACCTGTCAGACCTCCCTGTAGTCAGAGAATGGCGGCAGTGCCTTGTAGGCACCACTGTAGGGATTACAATATCCCTTTCTGCTGGTCGTTCTGCGGGTATCACAATGCAGTAAAACGGCAGGCGGAAACGGATTTGGAGGCCCGTAGTGGGCCCTCCTAGCCCCTTGGACCAGGGACATAGGCCCTGGGGGGCACCTATGGTGCCCCGTATCTATCCCTACACCATGTGGTAGGCACTGCATGGTGCCTGCCACGTAGTGCAGGGATATGTGTGGGGTGTCTGTTTTGTCTTGCGGCAGGTGCTACAGAGCGCAGCACCGGCCACAATACAAAACATGGGCAATGTGACCGCCACGGTGGCGGACGCATCCTAGTTTGCCCTGTGGGACCGCCGCCTTGTAGGCGGGCAGTCCCAAATATGATTGGATGGCGGACGGACAAAAGTCCGTCCGCCATCCTAATGACCCCCTAAGATTTCTTCATGAGACCTGAAGTACACAGATGTAGTGTATGTATCCAAACCATGTCCACCAACCCATAATCTGGAGTGGTGTTTTTTTTGGCATAAGCCTATTTTTAATTAGTCTCTCTTCATTTCAACATATGTGCTTATGCATCACAATTAAATTGCACAAATTGTATCAGCATCTCTTTTATTCAAGGTAATGGACTCACTGGCAATATGGTGGAAGGTCTTCTTAGGTGATGGGATTTGGCACAACAAAATAGAATAAGCATTGACAAAAACCAATAGATCTACCCTTGGCAAACAGATTTTTTTATTGCATGCTTTTGTCAGAAAAATAAATAAGAATAAGAAATAAAATGTACCTTTGTCTAAACATGGCAGTCATCTGCTTGCAATAAAAAATGTAATTTAAATATAAATTGCGATCCAATACAATTTTAGTAGAAACAGAATAGGTGTTTCCTAGCAGAAAAGTGCACTTAGAACGGGGATACAAACCGTTTTCAGAAGCCATCACAGGGACTCATGATTCTTACTGATCCAAAGAAAATGTACTAGACATATTTCAAACACAAAAGCATAAGTTAGAAATGTAAAACAAAGATAATGAATGGAAAAAAAACATAGGAAAAATGAAGAACTGGCCATCAGCAGTGGCACTGAAATGCAATTCTTTCACTGAGATGGCCCTACGGCAGCCGTTCCATCTGCACTTTCTTCTCTCATCTTTGGTATGATTAGGGGCCTGTCACAATAAAGAGATGTTGGAAAAAATGTTTGTAATATTATAAGAAAAAACAGCCACAAGCACCCATTCTGTCCAGTTATCTTCCTTTTTTTTGTAAAACACCCCAGCACTACTTGTGTTTTTTCTTAGTTCTTTTAGTTCATCCATCACACTGTGGATGAAAAACGACTACAAATGCAAATATATCTTCAGTCACTGCTCAAACTATCCAAAATGTATAGATGAATTGAGTGCTTTGGTTGATCAGTGACTATAAAAAATTCTATTTGATAAACTTCTTTTCCAGATACTTGCACTGGCTTAAATAAAGATGATAATCACACTAGGAATAGGGCATCTTTGAGAATAAAACCATTACAGCAGAATAGTTGCATTTTGCAGTGAAAATAGAAGCTCTACAATCTCTATACAAAAACAGCAATAAAATGTGCTATAGTTCCTTAGCAGTAAATAATTTTATTACTTCAGATTAATTAAAAGCAAACAAACAGATAATAACATATAGTAAAAGCAAATTAAATGCTAGTCTTTGTCATATTGTCCAGCTACTGCTACCCTTCTATTACAGAAAATAAAAAATGTTTAACAAAATGAGCATGGCAGGAAAAATAGATTGACAAATTCTTATTCAACTGTCTTTACTTAGAGGGCACTATTCTACATTGTACAAATGTTTCAAACATTGAGGTAAATGTGTTAAAAATCAATGTGATAAATTCTTCCTCAAAGTATGCCTACTATGATCAAAATAAACGAATGTAAAGGCTTTAAAGGGGAACTCTCTGATAGTTATGTTGCAGTAGCAATGAATATGTGTTAGTGTATCATTTTTTTAAAACGAGATGTAAACATTTGTTGACGGCACAACAATATTATGTTACCTTCAACAGCACTTCATTGCATCTCTGCACCTGAATATCCCATTGACTAAAAATAATTGTCTTAACAGCATTTGTCTTTCTATTGTCACCCCAAGACATCAACATAAACTGTGCAAAATAGATTCCCTTTTGTAGTACAGAGCCTACAGTTTAATGAATCTATAGGTTGATTGCTGCAGGCTGATTTGAGTTCTCCTATCGGAAATAGAAGAAAGTGCGTACAGATTATTAGCGCTCATAGTAATTGCTTTTTTGTTTCACAACATTTTCTTGTAGCTAATGTAATAACTTGGATACAATTTCAGGGTTTGACCTTCTGTATGGTACATTCTCTGCACTACCCTGAGGTTAGATCTCAAGCATTTCAGGCCAGGAGTGTACCATACCCATATTAGTTTAAACATTTAGAATTCAAAACAGTTTTTCTTGCTGGCTAAAGTACCTAGTAAAGAGTGTGCCTGAAGCCAAAGTGTCAAAGAATTAAGGTGGTCAGAGGATTTAACTAAACTATCCATTACCTTTAAAGTCCTAGAGTATTGCCGCCATTCATTCAATTTACCAGGACATTTTATCCTCTATTTGAACATAAACTCTTCATGTTTCCAATTGATTTAATGCTATCAGCACGAGTCAAAAGACAATTAAAAGATGTTACAGTTGGAAAAGGTTGTACTGAATATCGAGTCCAACAATATCGACATGCAAGAATATCGTGGGCAAAATATAATGGAAACAAAATATCAAAAGGTAAGTGAATATAGGGGAGTATATATTTACTATTCCTAACTCCACATCTACGCACCCTGAAAATATATAAATTACCCTGAAAATATATAAATCACCAAGGTACAGATATAGGGGTTTACGTATAGAAAATCTATACTTACTCACCTTTCAATATTTTGGATCTACATGCCTCGATATTCTGGAACTGATATTCATGTTATACCATTATATAAAGTGCCTAACTACCCTAAGGCTTCCCAGCACTGCATGAGTAATATTGTGCACCTAGCAACCTTTAAAACTATGCCAGACAGGAGTAGTTGGGAAACAGCCACGTTTTTAGCTACTTTCTAAATATGTTCTCATTAATTCAGTCCGCAAAACAGTTGGCATTGAATTCCAAAGTTTGAGGGACAGAAAGGAGAAGAATCTTCCATCCCATCTTGTCCTTTGAATACGCTGGATCTTCAGTAGAGCAGCGTTGGAGGATCTTAGCATCCTGTTAGGGGTGTAGGGTACCAAAAGGGTCCTGATCATAGAGGGGCACCTGTGAGCCATGTATAGTCCTTAAACTTTATTCTTTGCTCTACTGGAAGCCAGTGCAAGGAGGCTAATGCGCTTTAAGCTGAGACATATTTGTTATTTGGTCACCTTAAAAATGGTCCTTGCCACTGCATTTTGGACCACTTGAAGTCTCTTGACAACCTTCATAGGTGAACCCAAATATAAAGAGTTCCCGTAGTCCAGACAAGAAAGAATGAGCGCCTGGACTACAATCCTGCTAGAGCATATTGGTAGTAAGTCAAGGATTTTGCATAGAGTTCTCAGCATAACAAAGCTAGACATAGTCATTTTTTTGGGCTTGGGCTTCCATAAATAAGGAACTATCCAGCCACATGCCCAAACATTTTATGGGGGACCAGGGGGAGAGTGGGGTGCCCAGACAATCAGGCCACTCTGGTGTTGTCCACTGGGTTAGATTATTTTCCACTAACATCATTTCAGTCTAGTCTCCATTCAATTTTAGCGAACAATCCATCATCCAGACAGCCACTTTCTCAAGGCAAGGGGGCCAGCTGATGCTGGAAGCCAGCCTCTCGGGCAAGGGAGAGGACCAATTGCATGTCATTGGCATAGGAGACGATTGACACTCCAAATTCTTTGACAAAAGTAGCCAATGGCTCAGTGCCGATCCCTGTGGAACCCCACATTTCAAAGGAACAACATCTGAATAACAAGGAAATTCACAGCTCTGAAATGATCTTTCTTTTAGAAATTAAGAGAGCCACTTTAACGTGCCACCCCTAATCCCTATTTCCCTAAACCTGAGTGGCAAGATCTCATGGTCGACCGTGTCAAACGCAGCCCTCAGGTTGATGAGAATAATTGCTGCTGCCCCTCCCTTGTCCAGTAACCATTGCACCTCCTCAGTTGCTGCCAGTAGAGCTGAATCCGTACTATGGTTTGGATGGAAGCTGAACTGGGTGGAATCAAAGAGGGAGTTCTCTTCTAAATGCAGGGAGAGGTGTTGGTTAAAGTGCTTTTCGAATACTTTCCCCACACCTGGCAACAGAGATATAGGTCTGTAGTTCCCAGGCCATGCAGAGTCAAGATTCAGCTTTTTTTGCAGTGGCTAAACCACGGTATGTATCCATTCTCTGGGAACTATACCAGTGATAATGGAAAGATTCAAAAGTTCATGGAAAATGGAAAAGATTTCTCTGTATCCTTGTAGAAGGATGTGAGGCAAAAGCCACATCTAGGGGAGAACTTGATTTAACTTTACCAAAAAGATTGGGAGTGCATCTTCTGCAATCAAGGGAACATTGGAGAGACACATCGCCTCCCCAGACTTGGACATTATTTCTAGTCCATTGGAAAGTGGTTCCTTGTCTTTTGAAGCTCATTATAGATTGTAGAAACCTCACCTTGGAAGTAGGCTGCTAATTCACTGCAGCAAGCTCCAGAGGGAATAGGCAGTGAGTTTTAGATTTTAGAAGAGGAGAGAGATTTCACAATCTGCAATAACTCTCTTGGGGCACTTGATGCCTTAACCATTAAATCTTCATATTAGGAAGCATGGGACTTTTTAATTTCTTGCTGCTAATGTGAAACAGCTGCCTGATATGTAAGTTTTATGTTTCCATTTTAGTTTAGCCTCCACTTTCTTTCTAGACTTTTGCAGCCTTTTTTAAGGGAGATTATGTAAGAATTGAACCAAGGAGCAGGTATTTCATTAGTACCCTTTTTTTAAGTGGAGATGGGAATTATCTCATCAAGTGAATCAGTAATCCACTTATTTGCCAGTGCATTTGCTGCTGAGTGGTCACGCCCTAATGCAGGTCTGGTAGCTGCCAACGTGGACAAGCAGTTATCTTTATTTAGTTTTGACCATCTCTGACCTTGGCTAGTTGGGCCCTTCCAATCCAGTAATTGGGAAGGAACCTCTAGGGTAAGCAGAACCAAGGAATGGTCTGTCCAAATCATAGGAAAAAAGCCCTTCATTTTTAGGTGACCTTTGTCATGGGTGGGCGTATCTACCCTTTGTGTTAGTGTTAAAGATTCTAAATCTTGCATAAAATTCGAGACCATATGATTGTTTGTCTCTTCAAAATGGATATTCAAATCTCCTAACAGGGTAAAAAAAAAATTCTGTGGCATGGCAGGCAACTATCACTGGTAGAGCCTCCACAAACCTGGTGTATGGACCAGAAGGTCTACATGATAGAATTCCTGAGAAGGAAAATATTTTTTTATGGTGAAATCCAAACTTTCAAACTCTGGTATAGAGAGGGGGTTCTACAAGCATTTATAGGCCACCTTTAGTATGATGGCAATCCCCCCACCACTTTTATATGTTCGATCTTTCCTATAAATATAGTATCTGGGGGACAGAGCCTGATTAATGTCTAGAATGGTGCAATTGTGGAGCGATGACTCTGTCAGAAACAGGGCATCGAACTGTTCCCCCTCCATCAGTGTATAAAGCTCAAATTTATAGCATGGAAGTGATCTACAATTAATGAGACCAATGTTCCATATTGTGGGCCTGGGTGCATTAATCTGTTCTAACCAATGAGAAATTAAAGAGGGAATAATATTGTTCCCCCTTCTCAAGCGGAAAGAGGAGGCAGGTATGAGAAGATGCTTTATGTCTGAGCATGTGTAAAACTTCAGCAGAGTATCTTACAGTTTGTGTGCAGATTGGGCCAGGGGTTCTGGTCCCTGGACCCGTTTGTGTGCGGACAAGCGCAGACAATCTTGCCTTTGGCACGCCGGTGGCGCTCCCAATGTGTGCATCCGCTGTGCACCCGCATCCCAGTGGCCATTTTAAGGCTGATGACAAAACAGCTAGAGTGCTACCCTCACTAGCTTCTCTATGCTCCTGGAGTCTAAAGTGCAATAGTGTTTTCTATGATCCCGCTCTCCCTTCACCCTTCAAGCAGTCTTTACAGAGCTTCCGTATAAAATACACAACTCTGTTTTAAAAAACGAGGCTTAAAAATCAGTGCAACAAGTATTCTTTAAAAATGGATACAATTAAAACTTTATCATTTCTCAAAACATAAGTCTATCTATCTTAAAAACACAGTTTGGCTGACACAGTTATCGGCAGTAATACGATGCAGCGCTCACCTCACGCTGCAAGTCCGGGTCCTAGCAACCCTTTTAAGGCTGATGTCAAAACAGCTAGAGCGCTACTTTCACTAGTGTCTCTATGCTCCTGAGCCTAACATGCAAAACAGTGTTTTCTATGATCCCGCTCTCCCTTCCCCCTTCAAACAGTCTTTACAGAGCCTCCTTATAATAATACAGACTCGTTTTAAAAAACAAGGCTTAAAAATCAGTGGAAAAAGTAAACGGACACAACTAATACTTTATAATTTCTCAAAACATAAGTCTAGCTATCTTAAATACACAGTTTGATTGACACAGTTATCAGCAGTAACACGATGCAGTGCTCACCTCGTGGTGCACACCTGGGAAAGTAACTGATTTTGCTTCTACAAAAAACAACAAAGTTAATCCAGGTTCAAAATATCAGATGTTAGGCAAGTAGATAGTCCAATATGACCCATCAGCCAAGTGAGTGATGAACAAACTCACTGTCTATGCAAATTGCTTACAGCCAGTTAGGAGGGTAAGGCAAAGGTCCTTTAAGCAAACAAGCATGTAAGTACCACCTGTGGAATTTTGTTGTACCAGTCTACCCTTGCTTTCATTCTTCAATTGGGAGACCAGTGAATTACCTAGTTGTACTGTGTGAATTTGTCCTAATACATTTAAATTAAAGTCACCAGTTGTAACCTCTGCAAGTATCTGACATAAGTAAATTAAGTTATCAGCTTCCATACAGAATTTGTCAATTAATTATTTTTGTCATAATTATGTATGTTCAAAATCAACATTAATTAGAAGAATAAAACACGTTAATTTCATGAACCTACCATAACCACTTGCATCGATATGCATGTGTGAGTTCCTAGGCCAAAATTATGAAACCTAACTGACCCCGTCTTGCTTAGACCACTTGGTTGCATCAATACAAAAAATGAACATGCTTTAGAACAAACATTTAGAGGCTGTAGGTGGTCTTCTGCAGTGAGAATAGGTGAGGACAGCACAGTGTGCCAGTCCCAGGCTGGCAGATAGATTTCAAGGTTGGACGACGGTGTTAAGAATGCTCTTTTTTCTGTCAGTCCTATCCTCTTTACCAGGATGAGCTATTAAATATTACCAATGAATGCTTACTGTTCTCTCTGTGTGAACTTAACTGTTTGGTAAAATTCCATTGCAGGACAAGGCTATATCTGCCTGTATTTAGTGATATTGTGCTTACATTGCTTGAGCATCAGCTCTGTGTGTGTCATTCAACGGAATAAACTTTGTTCCAAAAACAATCCTGCTAATTAATTTTTCTTAAGAACTTGGCGTTGACATTTTTGTAGAGACACATATTATCGTTCAGATGATTTGCAGGTCAGCCAAGTTGCAATGATCCTGGCAAATGTGGAAAGAGTGCCAAACAGAGGGTATTCTCCTGATATTCCAACCTCTGCTTGTGGTCATGACTTTGCTGCATTAGTAAGTGGTACACGCGTAACCCTAGTAGTTCTGTGACTGAAGACAGGTATGGGCAGGGGACGGGGAGTAAAGTTTAACCAAGGAATACATAGATAGACTGCAATCAGGTCCCATGTGAGAAGCGAAAGGCATGCCAGGTTTTTTTCTTCCCTTTCCCAACACCAATAAGCAAATGCAAAAGACCAGACCAGGGAAGGAAAAATGTGAGTGTTTTCCGTCATAGAAGGGGGCGGTTCCCCTTTATGATAGAGTATGCTGAAGAGATAGCCCCTTCAGGTGTGAAAAATATTTTGAGGTTAGAGGCAGGTGTGATTGAGAACCTTACACTTACCCAAGTAATCTCACAGGCATGGAAGATTGATTAACTGTGCCAGATATCGCCCTCAGACTCAGAAGTTGTGAGTACTCAAATGTTTTAGGAGGGGTGGTTCCCCTCCAGGTTCTCACTGTGGAAATATTTTAAGAGGGGGCGCTTCCCCTCCAAATATATGAGTGCTAGATTCCCACACCTGAAGTAATTGATACGTTTAACAGCAAAGGCATGTTAAATGAGGCTCAGCTCACTCACCCTCCACCCCATAGGAAATGCCAGAGCTCAAAATATTGATAAAGGTTAGTATACATAATTGTGCTTGAAACATTGGCATGAGCTCACAAAAAGGAACCAAATCTGCAATTTTCTTAAAGTGGGTAATTCAAGTTATGCGTAAGCACAAGAACATGACCCGACAGTCAGAGGTGCGGCCACCTACTAAATGGGAGCAGCAAGCGAACGACAAAGTGAATGAGAGAAAGGTGAAGGGATAGGTGTGCAAGGTGTTGAACTGTATGAAAATAAATGTGCTACAGAAATGAAAAAATATGCCAACTTAGAAAATGTTAGGCTAAGTAGAAATGCTTGCAAGTTTTTGAATGAGTGATTGCTGTACAATGTTATCGGCTATCCGAAGCTTATAATTCGGGAACATGGTACCTTTGAATTAAACCAACTGCATTATTTGTGGATGTGTGTGTGATGAAAGAATGGTCGATTGTGTACAGTTGAAGTGAAGAGACTGACTAAAGGGAATAAAGGCACATGAATGAATGAGTACTTTATTGTTCAGTTAATTAAAACTTACAATATGACACAATTAAATCACAATATAATGCATTGTGAATAAATAGCATTTTAAAAACCATCTTAAAACAGTTACAACCTTCATGATATTCAATGCTTCAAGGTAAGAACTTGTTATGAGCGCACCAATCTTCAATTATTACATTTCGTAGATCTTATTGCACTTATTTAGACCATTAATGCCTAAGATTTCCTATTTACACTGTTGTTGGTTGAACCACAATTTGATTTGTGCAAATTGTCTTTAAGGTGCAACGTGCCCTGATGGAATCCTCTGTCTTCCTGGTACTAAATAATAATCATAAATAAAGCCATCATAATTAGTGCATTCAATCATACGCCAAAGCTAATTATAAAGATGACACCTGCAGTTTTTGCATATCATAAGCCTTGTTGCCCTTGTTTAATACCATTGCGCGTACAACGTGCCTTTGATGGGATCCTTTCTCATCTTAATACTATATATTAGTCATAGTTAAAACCATCCTATTTAATCATACATCAGAAGAGCCTGTTATGCAAAGTAAAAACAAACTCATTGTAGCTATGCCTCATACAGTCTACATGTGCCCCTGTCAATGGCCATTACGGCTCGCACTTTGCAAATTTCCCCTCAGCAATGGACATATATTTTTAAAAATGTCCAGAAAACATCAGGTCTTTCCCTAGAAGACAAGTGATGGAGCACGATTTTTGAATATAAAATCTGCTCGATGAATTTCCCTTATTTGCATATCTTTCTAATAACATACGCGAAACTACTAATATAACATAAGAGTGAATAACATGAGAAAATGTGCACAAGGCACGATAGATGATCTTTCTTAGTTGAAATAATGTGAAAATTGCTAACAGTGTTATTTTGTCTTCTTAACTGCAGAAAATAAACGACAAAGATTCTGCCTCTTATTCTTCGTGAAAGTAGAGTAGGTTTTTAGAAATAATTCTTTCTCTTGGTAAAATAAATGTAGGCCTCAGCAAATGTTTGTTAGGGGATGTGCTGCCGTGCTCCTGTGCTTTCTGCCCTTGACGGAAAAGTAACTAATACTTCCTTAGAATGAAGAAAACTGTATAGTTCTTTCCTGTCTAGGCAGGATTGTATGTAACTATTGCTAGATTTATTATACAAATGTATCTAGATTCTTCCTTTTTCCTTTCTTGGAAGTTGTACAATTTTAGACAAAGAGGGGTCGATTCCGATTCGGGCCGGAAAAAGCACCGACCGACTCGGATCCGGAAATTATACCGACCGACACGTACCTGTGGCGCCCGACACGCCAAGTACGATGCAAGGCGTGCAAAATCCGACCGACACGTACCGAACCCAAGTCGAACGACCGAGCCGCACGGAAAACAGCAATCCAGTCGGAAAAACACGCGAATCCAACCGACCGACACGCACCCGGAACAAATCCGACCGAAACGTACACGCGAACTCCAAACCGCAAAGTACGATGCAAGGCGCGAAAACCACGAGCGAGTCGGACGGAGGACAAGCCGTACGACCGACACGCATACAAAACCGAGCCGAAGCAACACAAAACACCACGACCGACGCAGTACGCAGCATAGAAAACTGCACAAACACAGCGTGAACGAAACGGAGAACACCGTACGAGACAAATGCAGGGTCCGACTCGGTCACAAGAACGTTTCCAACATGCACAGACAGTACAAAGGAAAAATCACACAAAAAAAGGCCAAACAAGCAATTACTAAGCCAATAAATACTGGGGGGTGGGGACAGAGAACAAAGACACACCCACAACTCCACCCATATAAAGGACACAAATCACAACCATGATCCTTTGCAAATGCCATTCCACTGCCAGCACCCAAGAGAAAGCAACCACACACCCACAGCTCATCCCTCACACAAGCCACACACCATCAGCACACCAACAAATACCTACCTCACATACACCCAGCAAAACACACACTCACACACCCTCACCTGCACACCAACACACACATCACTCACCATCACCACCCATCACCATGCCCCCAAGAAGAATCCCAAGTTCCTAGATTGTGAATTGGAAGTCATGGTAGACGAGATCCTCAGGGTAGAGCCACATCTGTTTGGCACACTGGTCCAACAGACCCCCATCTCCCAGAAAACCAAGATGTGGGAGAGGATCATCAACAGGGTGAACGCACAATCACCATGTCGGCGCACAAAGAGCGACATCCAGAACAGGTGGTATGACGTGGGCAGGAGGGTACGGGACCTGCTCAAGAAAGACTACATCAACAGCCAATACACCGGCAGTGGCCCTCCTGCCAAGCCAATATACCTCAGGCCCTGGGAGGAGAAGGTGCAGGCCATCCTTCCGCCAGTGAGCATATATGGACTAGAGGACATCCCAGAGCCTGGTGAGTACACAACAAATGTACACAATATACTGCCACAAAACACACACACATCACTGTCAAGGGGAGAATCAAACCATGCACTCATAGCAATTACACAGCAACCAGAACAGAATCATCCCAAAATGAGTATGTCAGTCAGATAAACACAACACATGCCATCAAAAAAGTCACATCCAACTGTGCCATCACATGTACAAACACAACTACAACTACAGCTAGGCAGTGGCACAAATAGAACTAACAAACACATCCAGACATGTAGCCACCACAACAACACCAACACACAGTGAAGACCACTCAAAGGAAGGAATTCTGTGTATGCTGGCCAAGTCAGTGTAGCCAATAGCATCAGGGGAGTCGCAGTCACACATATTGCCCCCCACAACTGTCCCATCAACACCACCATGAACCATGCGCACATCACAGGGAGTGGAGAAGGACTCACAAGATGGCTGACACTGGCTACTGCTGTGGGGAGCACAAGGCCCTGCTGGCAACTGTGCACCAACAAACAGCAGGACACCACTGACTGACATCCTGAGAGACAACTTCCACTCCCTGCAATGCAAGCACGTACCATGGTGGGATATCTGGCTGGCTGGGTGGGAAGGAGGACTTGCAGCACTGACCATAGTCACAAGCACCTCCCCTCACACCCCCTCAACACAAACTCCACAGAACCCACCTGGTAGAATGCAATGCCCCCATCCTAACACAATATCCCACAAAGAACCACCACCCTGGGTTATGTTGTGTGAAGCACAGGGACACTCTTGGGACTCTTAGCCAAACAGCTGCCAGGACAACACTCCCAGCCATCCTGTCAGCACAGCCAGCCCACCCCACAGGGAAGCAGAGTCAAAAGGAAGGAAGCATGGGCATGCTGGGAAGGGGGTGGAGGCAATAGCATGATGGGAGTCGTAGTCACTGATATTGGTCACCCCCACAACTGTCCCATCAACACCACCCTGAACCATGCTCACATCACAGGAAGTGGAGAAGGACTCACAAGATGGCTGACACTGGCTACTGCTGTGGGGAGCACAAGGCCCTGCTGGCAACTGTGCACCAACAAACAGCAGGACACCACTGACTGACATCCTGAGAGACAACTTCCACTCCCTGCAATGCAAGCACGTACCATGGTGGGATATCTGGCTGGCTGGGTGGGAAGGAGGACTTGCAGCACTGACCATAGTCACAAGCACCTCCCCTCACACCCCCTCAACACAAACTCCACAGAACCCACCTGGTAGAATGCAATGCCCCCATCCTAACACAAGATCCCACAAAGAACCAACACCCTGGGTTATGTTGTGTGAAGCACAGGGACACTCTTGGGACTCTTAGCCAAACAACTGCCAGGACAACACTCCCAGCCATCCTGTCAGCACAGCCAGCCCACCCCACAGGGAAGCAGAGTCAAAAGGAAGGAAGCATGGGCATGCTGGGAAGGGGGTGGAGGCAATAGCATGATGGGAGTCGTAGTCACTGATATTGGTCACCCCCACAACTGTCCCATCAACACCACCCTGAACCATGCTCACATCACAGGAAGTGGAGAAGGACTCACAAGATGGCTGACACTGGCTACTGCTGTGGGGAGCACAAGGCCCTGCTGGCAACTGTGCACCAACAAACAGCAGGACACCACTGACTGACATCCTGAGAGACAACTTCCACTCCCTGCAATGCAAGCACGTACCATGGTGGGATATCTGGCTGGCTGGGTGGGAAGGAGGACTTGCAGCACTGACCATAGTCACAAGCACCTCCCCTCACACCCCCCTCAACACAAACTCCACAGAACCCACCTGGTAGAATGCAATGCCCCCATCCTAACACAAGATCCCACAAAGAACCACCACCCTGGGTTATGTTGTGTGAAGCACAGGGACACTCTTGGGACTCTTAGCCAAACAACTGCCAGGACAACACTCCCAGCCATCCTGTCAGCACAGCCAGCCCACCCCACAGGGAAGCAGAGTCAAAAGGAAGGAAGCATGGGCATGCTGGGAAGGGGGGTGGAGGCAATAGCATGATGGGAGTCGTAGTCACTGATATTGGTCACCCCCACAACTGTCCCATCAACACCACCCTGAACCATGCTCACATCACAGGAAGTGGAGAAGGACTCACAAGATGGCTGACACTGGCTACTGCTGTGGGGAGCACAAGGCCCTGCTGGCAACTGTGCACCAACAAACAGCAGGACACCACTGACTGACATCCTGAGAGACAACTTCCACTCCCTGCAATGCAAGCACGTACCATGGTGGGATATCTGGCTGGCTGGGTGGGAAGGAGGACTTGCAGCACTGACCATAGTCACAAGCACCTCCCCTCACACCCCCTCAACACAAACTCCACAGAACCCACCTGGTAGAATGCAATGCCCCCCATCCTAACACAAGATCCCACAAAGAACCACCACCCTGGGTTATGTTGTGTGAAGCACAGGGACACTCTTGGGACTCTTAGCCAAACAACTGCCAGGACAACACTCCCAGCCATCCTGTCAGCACAGCCAGCCCACCCCACAGGGAAGCAGAATCAAAAGGAAGGAAGCATGGGCATGCTGGGAAGGGGGTGGAGGCAATAGCATGATGGGAGTCGTAGTCACAGCTCTACATCCCCCACCACATGGCCCAGCAAGCTCACACTCACACATGCACATCCCACAGAGAGTGGAAAGGCCCATCAAAGATGTCTGACACTGTTGCTGTGTCGTGGGGAGCACAAGGGCATGCTGGGAACTGCACACCAACCAACAGCAGGACACCACTGTCAGCCATCTTGCCATTGCTCTCACACCCACACACACTGAACTCCCCACAAAAGCAAGTAAGTATGGGAATGCTGGGAAGTGGGGTGGAGGCAATAGCATGATGGGAGTCATAGTCACAGACATAGCTCACCCCCACAACTGTCCCATCAACACCACCCTGAACCATGCTCACATCACAGGGAGTGGAGAAGGACTCACAAGATGGCTGACACTGGCAACTGCTGTGGGGAGCACAAGGCCCTGCTGGCAACTGTGCACCAACAAACAGCAGGACACCACTGACTGACATCCTGAGAGACAACTTCCACTCCCTGCAATGCAAGCACGTTCCATGGTGGGATAACTGGCTGGCTGGGTGGGTGGGAAGGAGGACTTGCAGCACTGACCATAGTCACAAGCACCTCCCCTCACACACTCCCCAACACAAACTCCACAGAACCCACCTGGTAGAATGCAATGCCCCCATCCTAACACAAGATCCCACAAAGAACCACCACCCTGGGTTATGTTGTGTGAAGCACAGGGACACTCTTGGGACTCTTAGCCAAACAACTGCCAGGACAACACTCCCAGCCATCCTGTCAGCACAGCCAGCCCACCCCACAGGGAAGCAGAGTCAAAAGGAAGGAAGCATGGGCATGCTGGGAAGGGGGTGGAGGCAATAGCATGATGGGAGTCGTAGTCACTGATATTGGTCACCCCCACAACTGTCCCATCAACACCACCCTGAACCATGCTCACATCACAGGAAGTGGAGAAGGACTCACAAGATGGCTGACACTGGCTACTGCTGTGGGGAGCACAAGGCCCTGCTGGCAACTGTGCACCAACAAACAGCAGGACACCACTGACTGACATCCTGAGAGACAACTTCCACTCCCTGCAATGCAAGCACAGTCCATGGTGGGATAACTGACTGGCTGGGTGGGTGGGAAGGAGGGCCGGCTGTCAACCAAACACAACCAATGCAGACCATGTTCACACCCCAATAAATACATAGAAATGCCCAAATAATGCAGGACAATGTGCCACACCAATATCAACCCCTGACTGTGACGACTTAGGACAATGCAATGTACAGGCCCGCACCCAGAGGCACAGTCACAACTGTCATGTGTGTCAACCATTGATGCCTGCAGAAACATAACATACATTGTGTGTGTCTCCCAAAAACAGGTGATGATGGGGACACAGCAGCAGACGCTGAGGAGTCCCAGTCCCAGGCTCAAGAGGATGCGGAGCTCACTGGCGTCGTACAGCCTCTGCCCTCCTCGGACGAAGAAGACCAACCTGGCAGATCCGGTGCAAGTCTACATGCAGCACCAGCAGGACCACCAGCTGCACCCCCTGCACCCACCCCTCCAATGACTGTCACCACAAATACCATCCCTGCCGACATGGACAGAACAAGGAGCAACACCAGCACAGGGACCCTGGACCAACCTGGGGCCATGGACACCACCACCACCACCAACCCCCAAGGTGGACCAGGGTCATCTGTGCGTGCCACTGCACGCACTGCACATGTCAGCAGGGGTGGTGGGAGGGGTGGGAGACAGAGGTCGCTGCTTGCAGAGGTTGCTGGTGTGCATGATGACCCACAACTGGTACGCATAGCTGATGCGTACCAGTCCAGCACCGGAGACCTCAGCCAGGTAGTGGGGCTCCTCAGAGACATGAAACAGCAGCAGGCTGCCCATCATGCCCGCTTGGACTCTCACATGTCCCACGTGGAGTCACACATGTCCCGCGTGGACTCACACATGTCCCGCGTGGAGTCCAAGTGGGATGCACTGCATGAGATGACGGCGGTGCACAGGGACATTTTACAATGCCTCCGCCAGATGAACAGCAACCAGTCCACACCTCCCTGTGTGCCAACAACAACTGGTGCCGAACAAACTGCAACTGCCACAGGGAGGGAGGATGACTCTGGTGGAGAGTCCCCTGCACCGCAGCAGCCTGTACTTGAGGGGCCCCCCCCCCCCAAGAAGAGGGGTTGTCCGAGGAGGGGCAGGTGAGAGGCCGATGGCCAAGCGCAACTCCCAGGAAGCCTGAACCTGTTCTGGATGTTCACCTTTGTGCACAGACTGTTCACCCTGTTGTCGGCAACACTACTCCCACACATTGCATGGGGAGTACAAGTTGGACCAATGTGTCAGACAACTGTGGCCCCGATACTGGGGATTCTGTCTACCAGGACTTTCAATTCACCTAGGAACTTCGGATTGCAAGATTTATGTACAGCACTACCCATCCTATGCACTATTCACACAAATGTATCACAATAAACACACTAATACACCATACTTGCCTCTGTTGTGATTCCAACGTGGGTGCTGTTATGGGGATGATGAACTGCAAAATTACACTGTGTATGCAAACTGCAACAGCAAGGACAACACAGGCATGTGAGTAAAGGCAACGTGACACATATGAGGGAGACACACCACCAGGGCTACACAACACATACACACCTAGGCCATCTGACTCATTGCCTACACTGATGTTGCCAGGGAAGACGGTGCAATGCACAGACACCACACCCATTCCCAGTTGTAGTCAAGTAGCCCACAGGTGCAGTAAGCAAATGGCAGTCAAATGTGTGACCACAGACAACGCACATCACAAAGTGAAGCACAGGTTTATTACACAGTTGCAACATGTCATAACCACTACAGATGCAAGGTAATCCCACCTGGCAGCGGGCACACAGTCAACAACTGTAGACGGAAGGAAGTCCATGGGTGTGGCGCACATCATCTGTAGGGACACAACAGCTACCACCCTGGAAGTGCAATCACGTCGTCGGTGGACACAGTTGACCAAACGAATCTGAAAGTACCCTGTGAAGGACAGAAATGACACACAGTCAAAAGCAATGGAGTACAGGACAGAACAGCAAAACTCATGCACAATACATGTTACAAGATACCCACCCAGAACCAAGTTAGCATGTCAACACTGTTGGGGAGTACAGCCCACCTGTAAGCACACATCGCAACACACATCCAGTCAAGTAGCCCATGGACACACTCCAACAGCACCAGAGCACCACCTACACATCATGCCAACTCACATCATTGACATGACACCTCAGGATACTCACATTCAGCTAAAGAAGTTGGTGATGAGCTGTGTGCGGACATCACCATCATCATCATCGTCACTGGCATCGTGGTCCAGGCCAGGATCCTCCACAGGTGGCGGATGTTGGTCATTGTCATCCTGGATGAGAGGCAACTCCTTCCGCACTGCCAGGTTGTGGAGCATGCAGCAGACGATGATAATCTTGCACACTTTCGCAGGGGCATATGGGAGGGACCCTCCGGTCTTGTCCAGGCAGCGGAAGCGGCTCTTCAGGAGACCAAATGTCCGCTCAATCACTCTCCTGGTCCGACCATGTGCCTCATTGTAGCGCATCTGGGCTGGTGTCACAGGGTTCCTGAGGGGTGTCAGCAACCACGGCATGTTGGGGTATCCCGAGTCACCTACGGACAGACAAGTGCACATTAGCTGACTTGGAAAAGTGGGCGGAATACTACAGATCAGATCACACACAATGGCACAAAGTCAGTACACACCGACAAGCCAGGCACGCTGGTTCTGCATCTGTGCCATCATCCTGGGGATGCGACTACTCCTCATCACAAAGGCATCGTGTGCTGAACCAGGGAAACGGGCACACACGTGTGTGATGGTCATGTCTGCAAGACACACCACCAGTGCATTGACCGAGTGGTAGTGCTTGCGGTTCCTGTAGGCCTGCTCCTGGGCCTGTGGTGGTACCAAAGCCACATGTGTCCCATCAATGGAGCCAATGACATGCGGCATCCTCCCCAGGGCATAAAAGTCACTCTTCACGTCAGTGAGTCGTCGCAGTCTAGGGAAATAGATGTACCGGTTCAGGAATAGCAACATTGCAGCCAAAACATCGCGGAGCACACGGCTCAGCATGGTCTGTGACATCCCACCAGCAGTCGCCACAGTATGTTGGAAGGTACCGGTGGCAAAGAAGTGTAGGACTGCCATCACCTTCACCTTGGGGGTCAGCGCTGTAGGATACGGCCGGCCAGGCTGCAAATGTGGGGACAACTGCACTGCCAAATCCTCAATCAGCTGCCTGGTGAAGCGGTACCGTCGGATGCTCTCCCGTTCCACCATCGTTGCCAGGTCTGGGAATGGTCGATGGACAGCAGGAGCCCTGCAGTGCAGAGGAGAAGTAAGCAAGATTGTCAGTCAGCCCACATATGCGGCATTGAACACACTCAATATCCCAACACACAGCATTATGAGGTACAACTACATGAAGTGTGCAGTTCCGTAAGGACATGTATGGTACATACATGGCCAACATATGTCAACACGGTCCAACAGGTGGCATCAATTAGTCCCAGGTTGGCCCATTGGATATCATGAGGCCGTGTCACAGTTCCCATCTCCTGCTGCCGTGTCACAATCACCCCCCACAGTGACATGTGAGGACAGATGTGCCCCAGGCACCACAGCTCAACGACAGGTACATTCCCAGGGACCCTGTATTGCCACATGGACACTGGCATTACATGGAGTATCATGTATACACCACAGCAAAACAACCATGACCCCCACAGGTAGTGGTCCCACTTGCCACGGCAGGACAGACATGGACGTCTGTGACACACACACGCACAACATCAAAGTCCAGGCACACACAACGTGGATGTGGAGACTGTCTCCCATTGTGCACATGAAATCAGAGACATTGTAAACACTACATGCACAAAGACTGTGGAGGACCATCACTATTGTGCCACTGGGACACCCTGGCTCAAACATACCGTCCCACATGGGACTCACGGGGTATGTGACATGACATACACATACACCACCGTGAAATGTGACCATGGCACATGCACAGATATCAACAGTTGCACATCACAGTGGTCATGTACATGTAACACCCAGGATCCTGTCCCCATGAACACGTGCACAGCCTGGGGGTGGCTGCCCACAGGTGACACCCACAGGACAACATGTACACCAACATACACACAATAGGAAATGCAGCCTTACATGCCTTATGATAAAGTTTGGACAGGCTGTCGTGATGTAGGTGTGCCCCTCACTCCCTGGGAGCTATCTGTGGCTGGCATATGTCCATCTGAGACAGGCATGCTGACCTATGCCAGTCACATGTACAGTGATGCGTTGAACAGCAATGGACCGATCGGTGCCTCCGGCCGGCCCATTGCTTTCAATGTGTGCGGGTACGCGTTGTACCCCTGTGCGCGTTGAACCGCAATGGACCGATCGGTGCCCCCGGCCGGCCCATTGCATTCAATGTGTGCGGGTACGCGTTGTACCCCTGTACGCGTTGTACCGCAATGGACCGATCGGTGCCCCCGGCCGGCCCATTGCATTCAATGTGTGCGGGTACGCGTTGTACCCCTGTGCGCGTTGTACCGCAATGGACCGATCGGTGCCCCCGGCCGACCCATTGCATTCAATGTGTGCGTGGTGCAGCGTTGTTCCCCTGTGCAGCGTTGTACCGCAATGGACCGATCGGTGCCCCCGGCCGGCCCATTGCATTCAATGTGTCGCGGTGCAGCGTTGTACCCCTGTACGCGTTGTACCGCAATGGACCGATCGGTGCCCCGGCCGGCCCATTGCATTCAATGTGTGCGGGTACGCGTTGTACCCCTGTACAGCGTTGAACCACAATGGACCGATCGGTGCCCCGGCCGGCCCATTGCATTCAATGTGTGCGGGTGCGCGTTGTACCCCTGTACGCGTTGTACCGCAATGGACCGATCGGTGCCCCGGCCGGCCCATTGCATTCAATGTGTGCGGGTACGCGTTGTACCCCTGTACGCGTTGTACCGCAATGGACCGATCGGTGCCCCGGCCGGCCCATTGCATTCAATGTATGTGGGTGCAGCGTTGTACCCCTGTACGCGTTGTACCGCAATGGACCGATCGGTGCCCCGGCCGGCCCATTGCATTCAATGTGTCGCGGGTACGCGTTGTACCTCTGTACGCGTTGAACCGCAATGGACCGATCGGTGCCCCGGCCGGCCCATTGCATTCAATGTGTGCGGGTACGCGTTGTACCCCTGTGCGCGTTGTACCGCAATGGACCGATCGGTGCCCCGGTCGGCCCATTGCATTCAATGTGTGCGGGTACGCGTTGTACCCCTGTACGCGTTGTACCGCAATGGACCGATCGGTGCCCCGGCCGGCCCATTGCATTCAATGTGTGCGGGTACGCGTTGTACCCCTGTACGCGTTGAACCGCAATGGACCGATCGGTGCTCCCGGCCGGCCCATTGCATTCAATGTGTGCGGGTACACGTTGTACCCCTGTACGCGTTGTACCGCAATGGACCGATCGGTGCGCACCCATTGACAATGGCCTTGCCTGGCAACGGACGCGTTTTCGAATTTCGAACGAGTCGGTTGCTGGAAAATCAGTTGGTCACCCACAACAATGTTGCAAAATCATGTATGTCATGAAGTTGAAGATTTGAAGGATGCTGTGGGCGTGTTTTGGTGCTGCTATTCCATGGATTGGCCAGATTCAGAAGATGCAAACGACTTGGACCTATCACTTTGGACACAAGGGACAGTATCTGGCTCTCCAGCACATATATATTGCTGGCTGTTCCCCTGAGAGCTCACTTGCCTGCACTACATGCTCCAGGACGACATCTGCCACTGCACTGCTGCTGTCTCTGCCCCTCTGGACCCTGCAATGGCACGTACTGTGGAGAGAGCCCCAGCCTTCAGCCTTGAGGAGAACCAGGCCCTGCTGGACAGCCTACTTCCACAGTACAGCAAGCTGTATGGGACACCAGGGGAGCAGGTGAGTGTTCTGTGCACTGCCTTTCTGAATGTGCATATTGTCTGACTAGCAAGGCTGAAAGTCTGCACGCCACTGGCTAGCAGGCTCACTGAGTAGTTGTCACCCCCCATAGTGTGTAGTGACATGCACTGGACAGGTATGGTGCAGTGACAGTGCATTTGAACAAGGTTTTACTTCCCATGCAATGATACCATGTAGTGACGTCTGGCAAACTGTCCATGGGCAGCTTTGCACTGCCTGTGTACATCATGTGCCCCTGTGATTGAGACATGTATATACAACTGTGTCATGCACGGATATGTT
The DNA here is from genome assembly GCA_963921515.1 of Calotriton arnoldi. Taxonomy (NCBI): domain Eukaryota; kingdom Metazoa; phylum Chordata; class Amphibia; order Caudata; family Salamandridae; genus Calotriton; species Calotriton arnoldi. Next base: position 561,639 of record CAWUFW010011060.1, read on the forward strand.
GCATGTGTAGTAATGGCCTTTTCACTTTGTCATCCTGACAGGTTAATGCCCATCGGAAGCAGGAGATCTGGAAGGACATCGTCCGGGCTGTCCGGTCCGTGGGGGTCTACAAGCGCCGGATCCGCAACTGCCAGAAGAGGTGGCAGGACCTTCGGGGCTGGACCCGGAGGATTGCACGGGTCCAGCTGAAGCTGTCGCCTCCTTGCAGGAGGGGCGGAACACGGACCCTGACCCCCACATGCTCCAGATCCTGGCGGTGGTGTTTCCAGACCTGGATGGACAGCTGAAGGCCAGACAGCAGCAAGGAGGGGGTGAGTCAAAGACTGCACTGTGAACTCTGTATTACATGCTGTGTGCCCTCCTCTGGCCTGGTTCAACTGCCACAGTGCAGCAGTCATGTTGTCCAGGAGCCATGTCCCTCTATTGTGCACTGCCCACTGCTCATCTGATACCCAGGTGTGGCCCTTACATTCAGGGAATTGTGTCACTTGGGACTGTGTCCTTGCAGTTTGCTTCACTAAAGGTGGGGGACAGCATCTGTTTCCCTAACTCTGTTGTGGGCATCATGGGTGGGTCCATTGTTCACACTACGCCTGTGTTCGGACATGTAATCTGCGTGTTGCTTTGATATGCGGTCCACTTGCTGTGCTGAGCCACCACATGTGCCTGGGGTATGTGGCACACGCCCATGCAGCGGGTGGGAACAATGTTTGGGCCCCAGGAGTGTGCAGATTACGTGTGTCACACATACATAGCCAGCTATCCACTGTCCAGGGCTCATCCCTCATTCATGTGGAGCAGGACAGTCATGCCTACTCCAGGCCATGCAATGCACTCTGTACTCCCACTCCCGTGTATCAGCTGACACATTGTGCGCAGTGATTTGACCCCTCAGGTGTCTGCCTCTGTGTCAGTGTGCTGTGGATTAGTTGCCAGGACTGCTGGGGTGTTTCTTGGTAGGGGCTCAGCATGCCCCTAGAGATGTGACCATAGGAGACGATACTTGTGTGTCACATAGGTGTTTGATCAGCTGCCCGTGCAGACTGGGGTATGCAAATGTGAAGTTCAGGCAGCTGTTCCCCATTCACAGCAGATTGTGAGGGCTCAGGTTCAGAGGGTAGTGTCACAGGTCTCCCATATGTCCAATAGGTATGACCTGGACAGATGAGGGTTAAGATGATGTGTTGTGTGGGGGATGTACATGTGCACTTGTGCAGCTCCAGGACTTGCATTCCCCATGACCTACTATTGTGACACAGTGCATAGTGTTGTTGTCTGGCTGCCAAGTCATACATCACTGAGACAGTGATGTATGACTTAGCAGTCATGCCTCTGCCATGGCATGTGTCTACTTATTGGTGGTCTTGCAGGGGAGTGACATGTGCTACATGCACACCATTGTGGCGATGGCTATCAAGACATGGGTGCATCATGGTGTCTGTCGCTGGTATGCATCACATGCATTTCCTATTTGACTCTGGGCATCCCTTTCATCCGGAAACCTGTACTGACTCAGTGGCAAGAGCTGTGATGTGTGCATGTCCACATGCCACACCGTGTCCTCTGCAGTGTCCAACTACTGTGTACTTGGTGCATGTGTCCACACTGGGGTGTTGCAATCCAACAGACACCAGACAGATGGGTGCAAGGCCATGTGGGATGTGAGTGCCATGCTTGGCATCAGACTGACAATTGGCTTCTCCTGTTCAGTTAGGGCACTTTTAGCAATGTACAACTAATGATGCCAGGGCTTGCTCTGTAATGTGCTGTGCTCACAGTGGTGTGTGCGTTTGGTGCAGGTGACTGATGTCTGTCTGTTTCCCCATTGTTTGCAGATACATCCACGGCCACGGAAGGGGACAGCTCCACGGACCAGGAGGAGCCAGAGAGCCAGACTGGGTCAGCAGCCGAGGAGTGGTCGGAGGGACCCAGTGGCATGGAGGGCGAGGGGAGCCACACCGAGGAGTCCTCAGCACCATCCACCTCAGCTGAGGACCAGAGCAACTCGGAGGATGACTCCCTTATGGAGGCGGGTGTCAGCAGCCACCACACCCCAGCTAGTGTTGCTGTCCCCGCCACCACCAGCACCACCACCGCCCTCCCATCGGCTCCCATTCCCCAGGTCCGTGGAGGCTCCCATGTTCGGGAGCGTGTCTCCTTTGGGCCAGGCACCGCACCCCCTGCCCCTGTGTCCCCTGCTGCCCTGAGTGAGGAGTATGTGTACCTCCTTCGCCAGCTCCATGCAGGGCAGACAGCCATGCTGAGTGTCCTCCATGCGCACACCGCTCTGTTGACTCAGCTGGTGTCGTTCATGGAGGGCATCTCATCGGGCATGTCTGACCTACAGAGGGGCAATAGGTCCATGGACTCCTCCCTGACGGCAGCAGTGTCCCTCCTCAGACAGTCCCTCACCCCTCCTGCCTCTGCTCCATCCACACTCCCCAGCACCTTACCCGTCCCAAGCACACACACACCGGCACAGGCACACACCAGCACACACACGTCCAGCACACAGACAAACACGCCACAAACAAAATGCACACGCACGCACAGTCAGGGGACTGAAACCAGACTCACAGGGGATGGGGCCCTGGTACACACATACGCATCCACAGGCACTGCGCAGTCCTCAGTTGCCTCTCCCTCCAAAACACCCTCCCTTGCCTCACCTGCAACCCCAAAGACCCAGCGCCTCTTCCTCAGTGACCTCGGCCTCTTCCCCTCCGATCCAGCTGCTCCAGCATCCAGGGGGAAGAGGAAGCCCCCCCACACGGAGCAGAGTGCCCCTCGCCCCCGGACACCCTCCCCCAGGCGCAGACAGACTGAGGCCCCCACCCGCAAGTCCCCCGGAGTGGTAAGAGCAAGACCCCGCCGCCGCCCTGCAGCTCAAGCACCAGGTCTCCTTCCTCCATCCCTCAGGCCCCCACTCCACAGGTGCCCCCACCACACCCTGCCCCAGGTTCCCCCACCCACAGATATACCATCCCCAAGAGGCTCCGGCCTTCTCCCCCTGCCACTTGCTCTCCCGGCACCACACCCCCCGCTGCGCTTGTCTGTGCCACTGATGTGGTGAGGGTGTCCTCCCCCTCTGTCCAGCCCACCTTGCCTGTTCCCCATTCTCCTCCCCTGGTGGTAGGCACTGCAGTGGAGTCCACTACCACCCTGTCTGACTTGGGCACTGCAGTGGCGGACCTGTCCACTCCATCTGCAGGGTCCACTGCAGTCGTGCCAGCACCCACAACATCTGAGTCATGCCCCCAGTTGTGCCGGCACACACCATGTCAGACACCTCCACTGCAGTTGTCAGTGGCTCTCCAGCACCCACCACCCCTTCCCTGCTTCCTCCTGGTGAGCCCTGATCCTGTCCCTGCGGTGCCTGGCCTACCCCCGGTTGCCCCTCCTAGTGGATTGTCCCTGGTTTTGTGCAGGCATGTGTAGGGTGGCATCTGCCACTGTCACCCACTTGTGACTTTGTTGATGGACTGGCCATTGGCCTTTGTTTATTTTCTACCGGACTTCTACTTTTAATGCCACATATGCTGAATAAAGCAACTTTCTGTTCTCTAGTGCTTTTGCTTCTGATGTACATGATGTTGATGATGCTAACCATGCCCTTGCTGCAGTGATGGTGATATTTGGTCTCATGATAATGAAGTGTTACTGTGCAGGAACCCATGTGGTCCAGGGGGAATGTGTCCTATCCTGTGGTGTATCCATGTCATCCATAGCAGCATCTGAGGGTGTCATGTGTTCAGTATTTGGCAATGGGATTTCCTACTTAGATTGCCTATTTCACATCTGTGGCTTCCACCCCTGCACATCTGTTGTTCCTGCCATTGTTCAATTTGTCTACTTCCCTGACCGTGTGGCCATCTCCAGTGGACATGCAGGTTTGGGCATCAATGGGGAAGGACTCATCTGTGTTGTCAGTGCAACATTGCTATACAAGTGTGTTGGATCTGTGCTGATGATTCCGTTGGCACTTCCATGACCAGGCTGATGTTACGGGAGCCCTCATTTGGTGCTAATTGTTGATTGTGTGACCAAGTGCTCAGCTGACATGATGGGGCCCTACTGAGGCAACATATGGCACAGCTTTCCTCCCACAGGAGTGGAGTCCCCTCATGGCAGTGTGTACTCCTGTGACATTGCCTGCGCCCAAGGTGTGTGTTGTATGTGCATGTCTGTGTGTTCACTTCTGTTTAGCTGTGCATGCTCTGATCCCTAGTGTTGTACCTGTTTGTGATGCTAGCTGAGTTGAGCTATGTTCCCCCAAAGTCTTCTCCCTGGGTTCTCTGTGATGTGGGTGCATGGCACATTACTGGTCATCAGGGTGTCACCCATAGGTGTTTTTGCTGTCAGGGCTGAGTTTGTGTGCAGACGCAGATGGGTCACAGTCAGGTTTCCCCTTGGCACTTGTTGTTTGCCCCTGTCATGTGATTTCCAGTTTGTGTTATCTTTCAGTGATTGTGACACGTTGTGTGTGTGACTGCTGGCACTCCTCAGGGTCCGGGCTGCAATGTTGGTTGTTGTCTATGTGTGTTCTTTGTGGGTGACCTTGGCTTCTTCATTGGTGTGTGACTGTGGCTGGGATCCCATTGGTTGGTGTGGTATTGCCGTCATGTCCATGTACAGCGTAGTGTGCAGTGTGTCAGACATTCAGGAGTCTTGTTAAGTGGCCATGTGTGATGTGTTTCTGCACCTTGGTTCCCACCCACCACCCTGGAATAGTCATGGGTGCATGTGCAATGTCACCAGTGCATGTGTACTTCACTGCTGCACATTGTTGGAGGTCGAGGGGTGTGGTGTTGAGTGTGTGCAGATGAGAGTTGTTGCCCGGCTAGGCCCCTGCCAACATGTTGGCCTTGGCTTACTGGCCATGCTGTTTGATTTGTGCTTGTGTAGGTGTGATGGTAGTTAGTTGCTCAGGACACATGACTATGGTTCACAGTGTGAACCACATTTAGCTTTGTCATCACAGTGGGATTGTAATGCAGCCCAGGGTCACCACATTGTGGGGGCCCTGGGGGTGGTGCTGTGGTGTGTCTGTGTCTTGCTGTGTCAGTTGCTGTCCCTACGTGCCTGTGTGACATGTGTGATTTGTGCTCCCTCTCATCTGACAATGCCTGCTTGCCCACATAGGGGATTTGGATCCATGAGTTACCTTTGTGTGGCACTGTATGCACATCTGTATGATTGGTATTCAGGTCTCCTCGTGTGTTGTGTGGTTGCCTGGGGACACTGGCACCCCCCTCACCTGTTGTGTATGATGTGCAGTGTGGGTCTGCCTGTTTGTGTTTGTGCATCTGCACCACTGCATTGGCATATCTTGGGTGTGCCATTGGCTGTATGTAGTTTGGTGGGTTTCCCCTGCTGTCCCTGGGACTCCTAGGTCATCGGTCAGCACAATGATCATGGTTTGTGTGTCCCATTGCTGCCATGGTATGGTATCTGTTCACCTCACATCTGCAGTCTCCACAGGGTATCTGCATTTGTGTGCCCATTGGTGCAAATATGTGGGTCTGCATTCTGATGGTCACTTCTGTCATTGTGTCATTGATGATTGTTGACGGTGTCAGCCGCCATGGGTGTTGTTTGTCTGCACATGGCCAAAGGTATGTCTTATTTGCACTGCAGTATTTGGCTCCCCCAATTTATGTTGCAATGGGACACATACACTACTTTGCCACTGATGTGTTTGTTGTTCTGTGACCAGGAATCATCCATGCAGTTTGGCAGTTGCACCTCTTTCTTTGTCAACACTTACCTTTTGGTCACTGTGGTGATGGGGGTTTAGACCCCATTGCCACAATGTTCAAGATGTGCTTCAGCTATGGACCCCACACTTACATTTTGGTCACTGTGATGATGGGGGTTTGGACACCATTGCCACAATGTTCAAAATGTGCTTCAGCTATGGACCCCACACTTACCTTTTGGTCACTGTGGTGATGGGGGTTTAGACCCCATTGCCACAATGTTCAAGATGTGCTTCAGCTATGGACCCCACACTTACATTTTGGTCACTGTGATGATGGGGGTTTGGACCCCATTGCCACAATGTTAAAAATGTGCTTCAGCTATGGACCCCACACTTACCTTTTGGTCACTGTGGTGATGGGGGTTTAGACCCCATTGCCACAATGTTCAAGATGTGCTTCAGCTATGGACCCCACACTTACATTTTGGTCACTGTGATGATGGGGGTTTGGACCCCATTGCCACAATGTTCAAAATGTGCTTCAGCTATGGACCCCACACTTACCTTTTGGTCACTGTGGTGATGGGGGTTTGGACCCCATTGCCACAATGTTCAAAATGTGCTTCAGCTATGGACCCCACACTTACCTTTTGTTCACTGTGATGATGGGGTTTGGACCCCATTGCCACAATGTTCAAAATGTGCTTCAGCTATGGACCCCACACTTACCTTTTGGTCACTGTGGTGATGGGGGTAGTAGTGGTAGGCATCCAGCCCCCCCTGGCTAAGGGTGGTAGTAGTGGTAGGCATCCAGCCCCCCCTGGGTGAGGGTGGTAGTAGTGGTAGGCATCCAGCCCCCCCCTGGGTGAGGGTGGTAGTAGTGGTAGGCATCCAGCCCCCCCGGCTGAGGGTGGTAGTAGTGGTAGGCATCCAGCCCCCCCTGGCTAAGGGTGGTAGTAGTGGTAGGCATCCAGCCCCCCCTGGGTGTGGGTGGTAGTAGTGGTAGGCATCCAGCCCCCCTGGCTAAGGGTGGTAGTAGTGGTAGGCATCCAGCCCCCCTGGGTGAGGGTGGTAGTAGTGGTAGGCATCCAGCCCCCCTGGGTGTGGGTGGTAGTAGTGGTAGGCATCCAGCCCCCCTGGCTCAGGGTGGTAGTAGTGGTAGGCATCCAGCCCCCCTGGGTGAGGGTGGTAGTCGTGGTAGGCATCCAGCCCCCCTGGGTGAGGGTGGTAGTAGTGGTAGGCATCCAGCCCCCCTGGCTAAGGGTGGTAGTAGTGGTAGGCATCCAGCCCCCCTGGGTGAGGGTGGTAGTAGTGGTAGGCATCCAGCCCCCTGGGTGAGGGTGGTAGTAGTGGTAGGCATCCAGCCCCCCTGGGTGTGGGTGGTAGTAGTGGTAGGCATCCAGCCCCCTGGCTCAGGGTGGTAGTAGTGGTAGGCATCCAGCCCCCCTGGGTGAGGGTGGTAGTAGTGGTAGGCATCCAGCCCCCTGGCTAAGGGTGGTAGTAGTGGTAGGCATCCAGCCCCCCTGGGTGAGGGTGTTAGTAGTGGTAGGCATCCAGCCCCCCTGGCTAAGGGTGGTAGTAGTGGTAGGCATCCAGCCCCCCTGGGTGAGGGTGGTAGTAGTGGTAGGCATCCAGCCCCCCTGGGTGAGGGTGGTAGTAGTGGTAGGCATCCAGCCCCCCTGGGTGAGAGTGGTAGTAGTGGTAGGCATCCAGCCCCCCTGGCTAAGGGTGGTAGTAGTGGTAGGCATCCAGCCCCCTGCGTGAGGGTGGTAGTAGTGGTAGGCATCCAGCCCCCCTGGCTAAGGGTGGTAGTTGTGGTAGGCATCCAGCCCCCTGGGTGAGGGTGGTAGTAGTGGTAGGCATCCAGCCCCCCTGGGTGTGGGTGGTAGTAGTGGTAGGCATCCAGCCCCCCTGGCTAAGGGTGGTAGTAGTGGTAGGCATCCAGCCCCCCTGGCTGAGGGTTGTAGTAGTGGTAGGCATCCAGCCCCCTGGCTGAGGGTGGTAGTAGTGGTAGGCATCCAGCCCCCCTGGCTAAGGGTGGTAGTAGTGGTAGGCATCCAGCCCCCTGGGTGTGGGTGGTAGTAGTGGTAGGCATCCAGCCCCCCTGGCTAAGGGTGGTAGTAGTGGTAGGCATCCAGCCCCCCTGGGTGAGGGTGGTAGTAGTGGTAGGCATCCAGCCCCCTGGGTGTGGGTGGTAGTAGTGGTAGGCATCCAGCCCCCTGGCTAAGGGTGGTAGTAGTGGTAGGCATCCAGCCCCCCTGGGTGAGGGTGGTAGTAGTGGTAGGCATCCAGCCCCCCCTGGCTAAGGGTGGTAGTAGTGGTAGGCATCCAGCCCCCCCTGGGTAGGGGTGGTGGTGCGCATTCAGGCCCCTGTGTGCATATATGGCATTGGTGATGGGCATCCCGCCCCTATGGTGCTGCTGTAAGTATATTCTGCATCCCTCTGTGTGTGTGTGATGTGTCGTGTACGTGTTGTATGTGTTTTGTGGTTGGTGTCTGACTTACCTTCTGCGCCGTACGCGTCCGTGCCTGTTCCGGTAGTAAATGTAGAATATTGGTATGATCGGGACGAAGGGATTCATGGTTGGTTCGTGTCGTTCGTCCTTCTCGTTGCTTCGCGTCGTCCTCGTTGCTTCGCCTCATCCTCGTCGCTTCGCGTCGTCCTCGTCGCTGGCGTGTTCGTCTCGTAGCCGTGGATCGTGTTGTGGCGCGAATCGGAGCTTATGTGCGGCTCTCCCGGATGCTTTGACGTGCCGTGCGTAGCGACGGGTTCGGCGCGTACGGAAAGCGCATCGTACTCGTTCGGCCGGACGGAGCTGCATTTTTCCTTCCGTGCGACTCGATTCGGCGTTTCCGGATTCGCCTCGGTCAGGGAACAGGACCTGGTTTGGGTGAGTACGGCTCGGCCGGATTCTGTGCTGTTGTGCGCATCGTACTTACTCGTTCGGTGTGCTGTGCGGATCGGTCGGGAAACAGGCTTTCGCATGGCTTTTTTCCCGACCGAATGGTATTGGGTGCGCCTCCGACCGAGATCGGAATCGGCCCCAGAGTGTTTAGAAATATTGCTTAGGTCATTGTCAGAAGACAGCCACACCATCGTGTTTAGCCAATGAAAATGTTTATAGAGAGTAGAGAAAGTAACATTTTAGCTAAGGAAAGGAAGTAGCATACTATAAAGATTCCTGTGGGAAAATGTTCCTCGGCTTGTTCACAAGATTCGTGACCTGTCCTGCATTTGTGGTATGCTGCATGCCGTTCTGATTCCTGATTCTCTGGCTGGCAGATCCTACAACTCCTAAGAGACTTTTCAGAGACTTTGCACATCATCGGCTGATGGTGCTGCCCTTGCTATACTCTAACGGCCGGGGAGTTAGCCTTTCGAACTAATCGCACGTTGTTCATTAGTATTTCATCTTGTAAGTGAGCTTTTGTTTCACTGATGCTTTTCTCTTTCTCTCACTCCTCTATACCTGATTTTCTGATGTTTATTGAACGATCTGTGATGATTATTGTGAATCTATACTGTATTTTATGAACCAATTTATGCCATTCGAAGTGTATTGTGTTTGCATTTGACCATTCATATTATGAAATAACAAGAAAACTAATAGGAAAGAATAGAGTTTGTCTTTATTCCAGTGTTATTGAGTTATTTGGATATGTTTATAATGACAAATGTTTAGCGTTTTTCTTCATTGTAGGTCCTCATGGAGAAATAGCATTCCTTCTTTCATTACTTAGTCCCTTTTAGCTCTACCAAAGATTCATCGGAGGGCCGTTGATATTGCTAAATGCGAGACAAATGACTTATGGGCCCCGTCATTAGAGATACGCTTCTGGTTATAATAATGGTTGGTGTGGATAGATAGCTAACAGAAAAATCACCCAACGCTTCCGCTGCATCAGTTTTTGGTAGTTGCATCGGATGGTTAGTTTAGACTAAAATACTGGGGTAATGAAGAGACGGAGTTTAGAGACAAGACAAATTTAAACAGTTTATGATATATGTGAGTCTGTACCTTTATGTACGTTGAGGTTTGTTGAATCTCAATGGAATAAACGGGTCCGTTGTTGGCCTGAGATCCCGGGATAAGCCTATGGGCTGTCTTAGTGTGGCATACACTAAGCTTTATGTGCGTTATCTGCTGGTAATGCGGTACTAGGCGGTTGTCGAACTGAAAGTTACTGCTCAGGGAACTTTGCTGAATGAGGTAGTGGAGATTTATTTGGGTCACTTCAGGAAGCGCAACTGGGGAAGTCCCGAGAATTTTCCCACTTGTAAGAAAGCATAATCGCGCCGGTCGAGGTTGTGCTGGAGTGTAGAGATTTCTTAGAATACATGAAAATACTTTCGTATTTTTTTTAGTGTAGCAGACAAGCTGTGTTTATGTAGTTCGTAATTGTTTGTTAAAGACTTTTAAGACACTGACGCTGATTTTGTAAAGGGAGGGTCAGTGGAAGGAGTGATACTGACGTAACAAAGAGCTGCGCTGGTATTGGTCAGTGGTGAGTATACGTCACTAAAGTGCTACGCTGCTATAGGCTAGTTGGTAGGAGTCGCGCTGAGATTGGACAGCGTAAAATAACTGATTGGAAGTGGAGAAAACATAACACGGAAGGGAGTTGTAAATTTATTTACTAATACGAATTTTACAGAGCTAAAAAGGAATCATGAAGATAATTAAATTGTTGAAGACTTTGTTTAGCAAGGATCAACCAATACAAATTAGAGAAGGAATTCCGATGCCTCCTGAAGGAAAGCCTGCAGCATTTATGGCGTTAAAGAGGGGTTATCATACTTGTACTTGGTTAGAAAATTGGATGAAATATACAGAGAATGTTTCTAATTTGGCTTTTCCAGAAAATGGTACCTTTAATACCAGGATTTTAGAAAATTTGAGATTTCGAATGAATAGTTTGAGTCCAAACCCAAGACCAATGCAGTATGAGGCTTTGGAAGACTGGGAATACGAAGCATACAAGAGAGCAAGAGACAGGCATCAAAATAGATATAAGAATACAGTGGGTAGGTATTCTGAAGCAAAATGGGATGCTCGTAAGAAAATGTGGAGGAGAGATGTGGTTGAAGGTACTAAAATGTTTCCAGTTAGAGAAGTTGAGACGAGTGAAGGGGGAAAATCCAAAGAGAAAAAGAATAATGCAGAACCACAAGAGAAACATATAGACTTAGTGGATTCAGACGAAATTGATGAGGATTTCTTAAATGAATTATTAATTAACAGACCTCCACCATATCAAGAGGAACAGATTAATACAAATACGAGTGCAAGTACTTCAAGTATTTCACCAAGTGCTCCTTTAATTCAACTTGAAGAACAAATAAATAGATTGCCTGAAGTTGTGAGTCAGATTCAAAATGTTAACAGAGAAGAAGTAGTAAGAATGAATCCGATAACTAATCCAGATGTTTTGTCAATTCCAGTGACAATTGGTCCTATAGTTCCAATAAATAGTGAGCAAGGACGTACTCAAGTACATGTCTTAACAGTTCTAGGAAAGAGTAATGAACATTTTTACATGGATAATAGAGAGATAGTAAAAGTCAATCAATCAATCAATCATGTCACTTATAAAGCGCACTACATACCCGCGAGGGTCTCAAGGCGCTGGGGGAAGAGGGGGGTGGTGCTGCTACTGATCGAAGAGCCAGGTCTTGAGGAGTCTTCTGAAGGCCAGTAGGTCTTGGGTCTGTCGGAGGTTGGTGGGGAGGGTGTTCCAGGTCTTGGCGGCGAGGTGGGAGAAGGATCTGCCGCCGGCGGTCATTTTCCGGATGCGGGGGACTGTGGCGAGGGCGAGGCTGGTCGAGCGGAGCTGGCGGGTGGGGGTGTAGAAGCTGAGTCGTCTGTTGAGGTAGGCTGGTCCGGAGTTGTGGAGTGCTTTGTGTGCGTGGGTGAGGAGCTTGAAGGTTATCCTCTTGTTGACAGGGAGCCAGTGCAGGTCTCTCAGGTGGGGTGTGATGTGGCTGCGTCGGGGGATGTCGAGGATAAGACGTGCAGAGGCGTTCTGGATGCGTTGCAGCCGTCTCAGGAGCTTAGCCGTCGTTCCTGTGTAGAGGGCGTTTCCGTAGTCCAGCCTGCTGGTGACGAGGGCCTGGGTGACTGTTTTTCTTGTTTCGGTGGGGATCCACTTGAAGATCCTGCGGAGCATTCGGAGGATGTTGAAGAAGGATGAGGAATGGAAAGTGAATGGAAATAGTAGTACGAATGTAAACATAGCTGCAGAACAAGTGGAACAATTGATCGATGTTTCAGAGAAGGATGAGACACCAAAACGAATTATACATCTTGATCCTAAGAGATTGATGCAAGTAGAAAGGAGAATGAATACACAGACACCCAATAGGTCAAGGAGTGATACGAGTGAGAATGTACAGAGATCATTGGGTCCATCACCAGAAGAATTAGATGACTGGATTAGAGAGATAGCACCTGGATGTAGTAGTCAAAATAATAATGCTTACGTAGATGTGATTAAATTAAAAGGAGATTTGGAAGAGATGATTGCAGGTACAATTAGGTCCAGAAAGATTGAGTAAATATCAAGAAGATGAGTTGTTATTCTTGTGTAAGAATATTACGAGAAAAGCGAGAATCTTGCATGAGACGTTTGCTGAAGTTGCACAGATGTATGGAGTTGACATTGAAAAGTCTAAAGCTTTGCAAAAGACATATAGGTTGGATTTCACAGACAAGGATTTAGAGAATCTGAGCGTATCAGAGAGACGATTACAGATTAAAGAGTTGATTTCCACTTTAAGACGTTGGGGAGAGTTAGATAGATGGAAGGGAAGATGGGCAAAAAAGAAGGATGAAGCGAGTGTGTCAATAAAAACTGCTTTACCATTGTACCCTGTAAAAGAAGCAGACAAAGAGTCAGTACCAAAGGATGTGGTTACAGCATATCCAATGAGAGAGGTACCAGGAGGTGGTTTTGTGCATGTTCCTTGATCAAGACCGGACATATTGTCATTTACGAATGATTTCCCCAGGTTGAGAGTGGTACAGGCAAGTGGAAAGATTCGTGAAAGTTTCAAAGATTTTGTGGGTTGATTTGGAAGGTCTTTTTGAAATTGTAGTTCCAGCGGATTTGTCGATCAAGTGTAAAATTGCTGTAGATTGGCTGAAAAAGAGTATCCAAGAGATCCAAAAACAGGAGCACCTTCAGAAGAGGTCATGAAAAAATATAATCAAGTCATTACGTACTTGAAAGGGAAAATTTCTCCTAAAGAAACAGATTGAGTGAAAATAGACAGAACTACTCAAGAATTAAAAGAATCAGTGCATGCATATTATGAAAGGCTTCTTCAAGTATTTAAACAGTACAGTGGCATAGAAAATATTACAGAGAAAGATATGGGACATTTTGTGTATAGGTTTGTGTATGGATTGACACCTGAAATAAGTGCTATGATTCAGCAGCATTTGATTTGTCGGCTGAGTAAATTAGTTGACGAAATACTTCATTATGCAAAGTATTGTGGGGATGACATAGAAATGAGACACAAGAAACTGAAAGAAAAATTAATGTTGGCTCAGATGAAAGCAGCAAAGAAAGGAGGGTACTTGAGTGTTGATTCGCTGAATGACTTTCAGAATATTGGTCAGACTACCACTAGAATGAAAAGTGTAGTTTCAAATGGCAATGCTGTGACGCAAATGATCCCAATAGGTCAAGGGAGAGGTAGAGTCAATTTCAGAGATAAAGATAATCAGGTGCATAATCCAAATCCACAAATGCAGGTAACAAATAGAGGACAGGGTTTACAAATATCACAAGCTCCTATGCCAGATTGGGATGTGAATGGTCAGATGTAAAGATACAATATGAATGTGGGTTCTCATAATAATGGTCAAATGAATTCAAATGTGCAGGTGGCTTCACAATATTTGATGACAGAAGAGAATTATTCAGATACATCACAATGACGGTGCCTGAGGGGGGAGGAAGAGTGCATTCTTGGCGTATCTCTAGAGGTAGATCAGTCAGGTCCCTATGTGGATGGCAAGGTTGATGGTAATGCCATTACATTCTTCGTAGATACTGGTGCTACCCGTTCCACTGTGAGAACTGTGGAAATCCCAAACCTGCCCCTCTAGTGAGAAAATATCCAAGTTGTAGGAGTCTCAAATAAATTAATCAAAACGCCAGTAACAAGACCAATGAAAGTTCAAATTGGCAATTTTCAAGAACTACACAAATTTGTTGTGTGTGACACAAGTCCAGTTAATCTGTTAGGAAGGGGCTTGTTGTGTAAGATGAACTGTTCCATTTAATGTACCCCAGATGGAATAGCATTTAATACGAAAGATGAGCATGTGATCTTTAAGATGTCAAGGCAAGGAACAGAAGTGAATGAGTTGTATCCAATGCTTATAGCGAATGATTTACCTGTTGAATTGATAGAGACGGTGTTGTCTGATGTGTGGGATTTTACAGGAAAAGATATTGGACTAATAAAAGGAGTTGCATCGGTTCAAATAACAGTAAAACCAGATGCAGAATTTCCAAGAACACGTCAGTATAAAATGAGCCCAGAGATGATTGCAGGAGTGGCACCTGTGATTGACATGTTGATTGAACAAGGAATACTAAAAGAAATCCTTGGAAGTCCATGCAATTCACCTATAATGGGAATTCGCAAACCGAATGGGAAATATAGGATCGTACAGGACCTGAGAAAGGTGAATCAAATTGTTATACCTTGTTGTCCAATTGTACCAAACCCAGCTGTGATCCTATATCAAATCCCATGTGATGCAGAGTGGTTTACAGTAATCGATCTGTGTCAAGCATTTTTCTCGATACCCTTACATCCGGATAGCCAATATTTATTTGCGTTCCGGTTCGGAAACCGTGTTTTGGCATGGTGCCAAGTTCCTCAAGGGTACACAGAAAGCCCCTCAATCTTCAATCAGATATTGAAGAAATGTCTGGAGTCATTGGTATTGCCTAAAGACTCAGTTCTTGTCCAATATATCGTTGACCTTTTAGTGGCATCGAAAACAAGAGAAGACTGTGTGACAGATACAATTGCTTTACTGAACCATTTGGCAGTAGGTGGGCATAAAGTGTCACCAGCGAAGCTACAATTCTGTAAAAAAGAAGTTCTTTATTTAGGTCATGTCATTGAAAAAGGAATTTGGAAGTTCTCTCAGGATTGGATTAATGCTATAATGCGAATGAATCCGCCAAAAACACAGAAAGAAGTACGAATGATTTTGGGAATGGTTGGATATTGTAGGTAGTGGATTATGAATTTCTCACTGATTGGTAAGCCATTACAGAGATTAACACACAAAGATGTAACAGATCCAATACATCTTGATGTCGAAGGGATGAAAACATTACTGGAGTTGCGAGACAGCTTATGTTGAGCACCAGCATTAGGAATGCCAGATTTTGATAAAGAGTTTGAATTGTTCTGTAATGAACATGATGGTTGCGCACTGTCAGTTCTAACACAAACTCACGGAACAGCACGAAGGCCAGTGGCATATTTTTCTGCCATGTTGGATCCAGTGGCTGCAGCATTACCAGGATGTCTAAAAGCAGTTGCTGCTACTTGTGTGAGTCTTGAGCAGAGTGAGTCGATTGTAATGGGACATGCATTGAGAGTATATGTGCCACATTCGGTTGAGATTTTGTTAACCCGGACTCGCACACAACACCTTACAAGCAGTCGGCTAACAAAATATGAGCAAGTGATTTTGGGTGCTGAAAATGTAACAATAGCAAGATGTACAACGTTGAATCCAGCCACGTTATTACCAACACCTGGCTGTGAAGTGGTTATGGATGAAGTTGATCATGATTGTCTGGATGTGACCGAGTTGTGTACTAAACTAAGACCTTATATCAAAGATACTCCATTGGTTGAGTCTGATGTTGTATTGTTTGTAGATGGGTCATGTATGAGAGATTCAGAAGGAAGTTTGCGAGCTGCATAGGCAATCTGCACAGTGGCAAATGTGATTGAAGCATCATGGTTGAAAGGAGTGAGTTCTGCACAAGTGGCTGAGTTGGTGGCTCTTACTAGAGCACGTTGCCTATCGAGACAGATGAGAGTGACAATATATACTGAAAGCCAATACGGCTTCGGGGTGGTCCATGACTTTGGGCAATTGTGGTCCCAAAGTGGATTTTTTACCTCTTCGGGTTCACCAATCAGAAACAGAGAGTATGTGAAAGATCTACTGACGGCACTACAGATGCCGGCACAAATTGAGGTGGTGAAATGTTCAGCACATCACTCTGGTTGTGAATATGTCTCATTAGGCAATAGATAAGCTGACGAGATTGCACGATTTTGTGCTTTAAATACATATTTGATTAACATGGACCAACAAATTGATCAAATTGGCAAAACAGAATGCAGGTTGATGTTCTCATCTATTGAAACTTGGGATGAGGTAAGAGAATTACAGGAGGAAGCAAGTGACTCAGAGAAAAATGGATGGATCAAGTCAGGATGAACACGTAGATCAGAGGATGAGGTGTGGATCTATACAGATGGAAGACCAGTAATGCCAGATGGTCTGTTATCACAGATGGCAAGGGTCCACCATGGTCCAACACACATAGCTAGAGATGCAATGATTAAATGGTTTTGTCGAACATGGTTTAACCCAAAATGTAGGGTTATTGCAGAAAGTCTCTGTCAAAGATGTGCAGTTTGTCAACAACAAAATGCAGGGAGAAAAACAGTATTCAGCATGGGTCGAATTGGAAAGGCTGCGGGTCCATTTACTCGTAGCCAAATTGATTTCATTGAAATGTCTTCTTGCCAGGGACTGAAATATGTTCTTGTGATTGTTTGTCTGTTTTCTAGTTGGGTTGAAGCATATCCAACAAGGCGTAATAACAGCCTAACAGTTGCTAAATTGCTCTTAGAGCGATAATACCTAGGTTTGGTTTCCCAGTCTCTTTGGAATCAGATAGGGGAACGAACTTCAACAATGAAATAATTCGGATGATTCGTACAGCATTACAAATTGAACAAAAGTTGCACTGTGCCTACATACCTGAGGCTTCAGGTGTGATTGAGCAGTTGAACGGCACAATAAAATCTAGATTGGCTAAGGTTTGTGTATCAACAACACTGAAATGGCCTGATGCATTACCATTGGTGTTGATGAGTCTAAGAAGTATCCTTGATAAGAGAACAGGACTGTCCCCACATGAAATTGTGATGGGCAGGGCTATGAGACAGCCAAAAGTCCCAGCAAATCAACTAATGAACATAACTGATGATTTGGTACTGGATTATTGCAAATGATTGGTGGTACGTTCTGTGTCTTACCAGGTTGGAGAGGTTGCAACAACAACACAGCAAGAACAAGGACATGATCTGTGTCCTGGGGACTGGGTGCTTGTGAAGAAGCATGTACGGAAGTCTTGCCTAGAACCACGTTGCATGGTCCCTATCAAGTGATACTGGTAACGACGACAGCTGTTAAGTGTGGAAGCTTGCCAAACTGGATTCATGCAAGCCACACCAGGAGAGTTCCAAGTCCACTTGTAAGTGAAGAGCTTGCTGAAGAAGAACGACGAGAATGAAACAATGTTCCGAGGCGAGATGAAAGTTGAGTAGAGTGGGAACAAGATATTGGGACTGAAGAAAATAATGCTGTAATTGTTACTGCTGAGAATGAAATAATCTCTGTGAACAGTAATAAAGATAAGAGAAAAAGAGATTCATTGGAAGAAAGAACTGGATCAATTGCAGGTGACATTGACAATGAAAATGGAAAAAGAACAAAAAAAGGAGATGAGTGGCCAAAAGGAGTGAAAAGATTAAAGTACTCTGTGAATACGAAAGTTCCAGAGATAGTAATTGAAATATCTAGCCAATCTGAACAGAGTGAAGCAGAAGAAAAGGAGCAAGTAAGAAGAACAAAGAGAATTAAAGTACCAAATAAGAAATACAGAGCACCTGAATGGACATATGTGGTGACTACTTCAACGAAGGATTGGGAGAAAGAATTTCTTGAATTTTGTTCACAAGGCAGTTGCTCATACAAGCTGCCCTAAATGAACTGTTTTTCTTTTGAAAAGGGTGCAGAAAAAGAGAGAGGAGATTTATGAAATAAATGAATTTCGAAAGAAAAGGGAAAAAATTCTGAAGAAGAAGAGCTGAAGAAGAGCTGAGGGGAAGCTGAAGACTCTAAAAGGTGTGAGGTGTACAACCTAAAACTAATCTAGCAGAATTTAGTAATTTGTGATCAAAGTTTTGACTAATTTTAGATTTTTATAGAATATTATGGATAGAACTAGCTCTGAGACTGGTAAACGGAATCAGGGTATATGTCGGCAAAGATGTCTTAATGTTTGTCTTGCATGTGTTAAGCTAACAATGTTTGTATAGTTGGTATTAACATTTGTAGTACCATATTTTATGTTTACTAATGTAGTAAATACTACTAATAATAATGAGCACGCAACAATTAATGTTAAAAGAGATCTCAGAGAGGATCCAGAGACTAGTATTAAAGAATTAACTGGTAATGTTTTACATGTGGATAAATCTATTAATAATTTCTCTTTAAATGTCTTTACTAAACTTCTCTATGAGTATGTTGATACTATGGATGCGAGAGATTGCTATGTGTGCATGCAGTTACCTACGTCTGTGTCAGAAGAGGTGACTTACCATCACCTGCCTTTAACATATGGTATTTCGTGTAGTGTACTAACCAGCTTATTTTACGGTAAGGAGATGTTTCAGTACTATTATTCAAACTTTGACTTTTTCAGAAGTTACTATTAGAAAGAATATGAATATCGTGTATAGTGCAAGGAATGCAGAATTTTTCCATTCTACTAAGACAATAGACACAGTATATGCAAATCGAAATAATCTAACATGTAAGTTACATAATGTAGAGATAGAATTCATTAATACAGTAGAGGATAGACGTAGAAGTTTTAAACAAAGAGCTGTAGAGCAGAAAAGTAGAGAACCGCCATGGCACATAAAGAAGGCAATTATAAAAAAGGTGAGATTTATGCTGCAATGACTCTGGATTGGCCTCATAGAGGGAAGCTTTGCTTGCTAAGGCAGAAGACTGATTATAATAATCATTTTGTTGGTTCCAGTGAATGTGAACATACTTTCCTTATTACAGGGGGTTGGGAATTGAGAGGTGGTTCTGATCCTGTGTTTCCTGGAGTTTACTTTGTGTGTGGGAAGAATGCCTACTAAAGGTTTCCACCACATTGGTATGGGTGTGGTTATATGGGTATAGTTTTTCCCAAAAATTATCATGTTGGTAAAAAACATGGAACCAATGAAAAGGGACTAACACAGAATAAAAGGGGTTTGAGTACTGCAGAAATTGTGGGAGATATTTTTGGAGCATTGATACCTTCATTCTAAATTCACAAAAGATTAGAAAATTATCTACAGTGGTTGATAGTTTATCAACGGATACTGCTGGTGGGTTCTTAATGGTTGATACAGAAATGGTTGCTATGAGGACCATGGTTTTACAAAATCGACTTGCCTTAGATGTATTTTTGGCAAAAGAAGGCGGAGTCTGTAGTATGCTGAAAATTCAACAATGTTGCACAAATATTCCTGACAAAAGTAGGGATTTGGAGGGATATATTAGCAACATTAGTAAATTACATGATGATTTGGTGGCACTGAAGGTTGACGGTGCTTGGGAGAAACTGAGTAAGGGTTTCTGTTCTATAGGTAATTGGTTTTCAACATTTACTAATAGCTTATTAGGAAGGATACTGACACCAACAGTTGCTGTTGCTACTGGCATACTAATGTTATATTTGCTTTATAAATGTTGCAAGAATAAAACAAAAGATGCAAAATAGAGAGCGAGAAAAGGAAAAGAGAAGAAATAGAATTGGAAGATCAAAAGGGTACCTATTATAGTATGATAAAATATTTAGAGGGTGTTAAAATAAAACAGATGAGAAAAATGGACACTGCATTCTGAAATTGTTATCAGATGGTAATCTGATAAGGGTGGTTGTGATGGTTTTGAGTACCATCAGATGGGGGATTGATGGAGCACGATTTTTTAATATAAAATCTGCTCAATGAATTTCCCTTATTTGCATATATTTCTAATAACATACGCGAAACTACTAATATAACACGAGAGTGTATAACATGAGAAAATGTGCACAAAGCACGATAGATGATCTTTCTTAGTTGAAATAATGTGAATATTGCTAACTGAGTGTTATTCTGTCTTCTTAACTGCAGAAAATAAACGACAAAGATTCTGCCTCTTATTCTTCGTGAAAGTGGAGTAGGTTTTTCGAAATAATTCTTTCTCTTGGTAAAATAAATGTAGGCCTCAGCAAATGTTTGTTAGGGGATGTGCTGCCGTGCTCCTGTGCTTTCTGCCCTTGACGGAAAAGTAACTAATACTTCCTTAGAATGAAGAAAACTGTATAGTTCTTTCCTGTCTAGGCGAGGATTGTATGTAACTATTGCTAGATTTATTATACAAATGTATTTAGGTTCTTCCTTCTTCCTCTCTTGGAAGTTGTACAATTTTAAACAAAGAGTGTTTAGAAATATTGCTTAGGTCATTGTCAGAAGACAGCCACACCATCGTGTTTAGCCAATGAAAATGTTTATAGAGAGTAGAGAAAGTAACATTTTAGCTAGGGAAAGGAAGTAGCGTACTATAAAGATTCCTGTGGGAAAATGTTCCTCGGCTTGTTCACAAGATTCGTGACCTGTCCTGCATTTGTGGTATGCTGCATGCCGTGCTGATTCCTGATTCTCTGGCTGGCAGATACTACAACGCCTAAGAGACTTTTCGGAGACTTTGCACATCACCGGCTGATGGTGCTGCCCTTGCTGTACTCTAACGGCCGGGAGTTAGCCTTTCGAACTAATCGCACGTTGTGCATTAGTATTTCATCTTGTAAGTGAGCTTTTGTTTCACTGATGTTTTTCTCTTTCTCTCACTCCTCTATACCTGATTGTCTGATGTTTATTGAACAATCTGTGATGATTATTGCGAATCTATACTGTATTTTATGAACCAATTTATGACATTCGAAGTGTATTGTGTTTGCATTTGACCATTCATATTATGAAATAACAAGAAAACTAAGGGGAAAGAATAGAGTCTGTCTTTATTCCAGTGTTATTGAGTTATTTGGATATGTTTATAATGACAAATGTTTAGCTTATTTCTTCATTGTAGGTCCTTATGGAAAAACAGCATTCTGTCTTTCATTACTTAGTCCCTTTTAGCTCTACCAAAGATTCATTGGAGGACCTTTGATATTGCTAAATGCGAGACAAATGACTTATGGGCCCGTCATTAGAGATACGCTTCTGGTTATAATAACGGTTGGTGTGGATAGATAGCGAACAGAAAAATCACCCAACGCTTCCGCTGCATCACAAGCTATAACTGCTTGTGTGTATAATATTCTGGTTAAAATACTGTCTCAAAAAACCTTTACACTCTTCCATTAAGGCTGGGCAGCAGCAGACAATTTGACAAATTACTTCTCTATAATAATTACAGAGATGGCATGATTTTCTTTAGTCTGCCTCTTCCAAGCTTGTGAATTAAAGGGAAATTGGAGGTTCATTTAAGAACCAGTGTGCTGCAATTTTAAGGCTGCTAGCCTTTATTTGAAATGTTCTGAAAAACAAATTTGCACTGTAAAGCAATTTTTAGAGCCTGATAAGATAATCTGTTTTTGAGAAGATAAAAGATCAAATTGCAAGAATGTGTGGCTGCTCCTGTACCTCTTGTACAGCAGGAAAAAACCCTTTCCTTCTCTTTCTCAGCAAGGCATTGACAAATGTGTTTCTGTTTTGAAACTGTGTATGTGCAGGCTGGATTGGCTGGTGGATTTTTTTTTTACTTCTCCTTGTTCTTTAAGTGTAAATAGGCCAATAATGCTGATTAGGAATGCCAAACAGTAGTAGTATGTTAAAAATCCATTGAGCAAAGTTGAATAAATGGGTTAAAGAAAAGAAATGTGTTTTTCCATTGCATGGTTATTGTCCTTGTGTTTATCTTGTTAAACACTGCTAGTACTCTAATCCTGCACATTAAGAAAACACTGGAAGATTTCCCCTTATGTTTGTTTTCCGTATGGTGTGTGAGAATGAACAAGTTACTTACCTTCGGTAACGATATATCTGTAAGAGACATATATTAGTTATAGATTCCTTACCTTAGAATTACCCCCAGGCATCAGACTAGATCCGGAGAATTTTTTCTAAGCAGTACCCCTGCGCGTCGGTAGGTGGCATGGGTCAACTCCGCATTCGTCATCGTGATCGCCAGAATGACGTCCCGGTATCTACTTAGACGCCACCCCTGCGCGCTGATGTCAGTTCTCTTACATGACATTCCACGCCAGAAGCGCAGAGCCATGCAAGATACTGACCACTGGTGCACAGAAACTAGGATCCTGAAAGGAAGTCCCTTACTCTAGAAGTCAGTTCGCAGAGCGGGGAGGATGGGTGGGGGGGGTAAGGAATCTATAACTAATATATGTCTCTTACAGATATATCGTTACCGAAGGTAAGTAACTTGTTCATCTGAAAGAGACTATTAGTTATAGATTCCTCACCTTAGAAAAGATACCCCAGCAATACCAACCCTGGAGGTGGGTCTGCGAACTAAGTTCACACCAGAAAGTCCTGGAGAACTGAATGGCCAAAGAAGCCGTCTCTCCGGTCTTGACTATCCAGGCAATAATGCTGAGTGAACGTTTGCAGTGATGCCCACGTGGCTGCCTGGCAGATGTCACTGAGGGTGACTGCACGTCCCAAAGCAGTAGTGGCTGCCGTCACCCTGGTGGAATGGGCATGCAGCCCTACCGGAGGCTCCTTTTTAGCCAAGGAATAACAGATTTTAATGCAAAGGACGACCCATCGA
Source organism: Calotriton arnoldi (assembly GCA_963921515.1). Lineage (NCBI taxonomy): Eukaryota > Metazoa > Chordata > Amphibia > Caudata > Salamandridae > Calotriton > Calotriton arnoldi. The sequence continues at coordinate 584,247 of CAWUFW010011060.1, forward strand.
GAGATGGTTCTTTTTTGCACGGCCCGACCTTTCTTGGTGCCCATATAGCCAACAAAGAGTTGATCGTCCACCCGGAATTGTTTTGTGCGATCCAGATAAAATGATAACGCGCGTTTTGGATCCAAAGGGTGGAGTCTCTCCTCCTCCTTGGAAGGATGCGGGGGAGGGAAGAAGGTGGGCAAAGTGATGGTCTTTCCTATGTGGGAATAGGTAACCACTTTGGGAAGAATAGAAGGTCTAATTCGGAGGACAACCTTGTCCAGATGGACAGCAAGGAAAGGATGTTTAGAAGATAGAGCCTGAACCTCACTCACCCTGCGAGCAGAGGTGATGGCAACCAGAAAAGCAGTCTTTATAGTCAAGAGTCTGAGATGACAATTATGTTGTGGTTCGAAAGGAGCACACATAAGATAAGTCAAGACAAGATTCAAGTTCCACTGGGGCATTACGAAAGGAATAGGAGGAAAAGGGTGAGTAATGCACTTAAGAAATCTATTTACAATAGGGGACTTGAAAAGGGAAGGCTGATCAGGAAGGCGAAGAAAGGCCGAAAAGGCCGAAAGATAGCTTTTAAGAGTGCCCAGAGCAGAGCCTTTCTGGGCCAAGGAAAGAATGAAGAGGAGAACCCCTGAAAGAGGGGCAGAAAGGGGATCCACAGCCTTTGCTGTGCACCATGCCACAAATTTGTTCCATCTACAGGCGTATACCGTTTTGGTGGAGGGACGCCTGGCTGCCAAGATAACGTTACAGACTTTGGGAGGAAGGTTGAAAGCTGTCAACTGTCGCCGCTCAATCTCCACGCAAGGAGGTGGAGGCTGGACAGGTTCGGGTGGAGGACCGTCCCCTGCTGCTGTGACAGAAGATCCTCACGAAGAGGCAGGCAGATCGGAGTATCGATGGCCATGTTCAAGAGCTCGGGATACCAGACTCTTCGTGCCCAATCCAGAGCCACAAGAATGACTTGGGCCCGGTCGCGCTTGATCTTCTTCAGCACTCTGGGCAGAAGTGGCATAGGCGGAAAGGCATATAGAAGACCGCAATTCTACTCACGACAAAAAGTGTCGCCGAGCGAGTGCCGACTTGGAAATTCCAACGCGCAGAACTGCTAACATTGCGCGTTCTCTTTGGTGGCAAACAGATCTAACCAAGGCTCTCCCCACTGCTAAAAGAGACCTTGCACCACCTCTGAGTGAAGACGCCATTCGTGATCCGTCATGCACCGGCGGCTGAGCTCATCCACCCTGGCGGTCAGGGAACCTGCCAGGTGTTGAACCACCAGGGACATGCCCTGATGTTCCAGCCACGTCCAAAGGCCCTGTTTGTTGCAGTAACATATGGCGTTGGTGTTGTCCGTGAACACTTGCACCACCCTTCCTCTGACGGAAGGAAGGAATGCCTTCAGTGCAAGACAAATCACCCGGAGCTCCAGAAGGTTGATGTGGAGCCCGGACTCCGCCGGAGACCAGAGGCCTCTGATCGCCGCCTCCCCATGTGGCCGCCCCATCCCAGGAGTGACGCATCTGTCACCACTGTGAACTCTGGCTGGGGAAGTGAGAGGGATCTGCCGTTGACCCAATACTGGTTCGTTAGCCACCACTGCAATTGGTGTGCAGTGCCCTCCGAGATCTGGACGCAATCGGAAAGATTACCCATATGCTGTGCCCACTGGAACTTCAGGTCCCACTGCAGAGCCCGCATATGCCACCTGGCATGATTTACCAGCAGGATGCAGGAGGCCATGAGGCCCAGCAGCCTCAGGGTCATTCTCACCGAAATCCGGGATAGAGGCCGAAACATCGGTATCATAGCCTGAATATCCCAGACTCGCTCCTCAGGAAGATAAGCCCGAAACTGCGCTGTATCCAGAACTGCTCCGATGAAAAGGAGCTTCTGCGATGGAATCAGGTGTGACTTCGGCACGTTGATAGTGAACCCCAGCGAGTGCAGGAGGTCCGCCGTAGTCTGGAGGTGGGAGACGACAACCTGGGGAGAGCTCGCCTTCAACAGCCAGTCGTCGAGATAGGGGAAGACTAGAACCCCTGTTCTGCGCAGATGAGCTGCGACCACTGCCATCACTTTCGGGAACACCCAAAGGGCGCTGGTAAGGCCAAAGGGGAGCACGGCAAACTGAAAATGCTCATGGCCTACCGTGGACCGTAGGTAACGCCTGTCGGCTGGCAGGACGGGGATGTGGAAATAGGCGTCTGAAGGAAGTGACCTGATTAGGGTAACCTGGGTCACTCACGACCACCTCTCCGCCTTCCATACAAATGAAGAGTCGGTCAGACAGTAGAGAATACAAACCAATATATTTATTCAGATACACTCGAGCGGAGCCCAGTCTGCCCAGTCTCTTAGTATTGCTGCAGAGGGACTGACATCAGCAAACATGGTGATACATTATGTATGATTCAGAACCAATGAAGGCACGCCCACAATGGAATTTTCCAGGCAGATGCAGCTACACAAAGAAGTACAGAAGGATAAGTTTTGATCCTGAGGCCGGGCACTCACTATCTACTACTCAAGGTCGCTCCGTCCGTGCCCACCGCTAGACTAGTGGGAGAAGGCCTCTATCTAGTGGGAAAGGTATGCGCTAATAAGAACAGTGTATTCATAGAGAAAAAGCAGGGCCCAACCTTGGAGAAACGAGACTTACCAAAAGCTGCTTTTTCAGGAAGGGAAAGATTAGTTTTGATCATGGTTCAAAATGGCGGCCAAACATAAAATGGTGCGCGAATGCTAACTTACTTAGAACAATACATAATCAACACAGCGAAAACATTTTTATTCTAACAGACCCCCTTTTAGCATGAGCTAACCATGTTATATGTTATGTTGTTATCAAGCAAAGTATAACATTTCCAAGGACAAGAAACATCACTATGAGGAGTAGTTCATATATTCAGTAAATCTCAAAAATACCCTCATCTATCTGCATCAAATCATCAATATCCTTTTGTATCATAATCAAGGCATTAGTATCATGAACTGATATTTTCTGTTTGGGGATGAGAACATTGACGCAATGGGTGCAACAAGCTGGGAGACAGTGTATACAGAGGGAAAAGGTAAAGGAAATACCGGCAACCACAGCCAAGAAAGTGAGGATCTTCCAACCCCAAGATATTAACGTGTTCGACAACCACCCCAACAGGGTCCAAGTACCTGCTTCTTGGTGTATCTCAGCCGATATCCTATGTAATTTCTGTATAGCTGAATAAACATTGGGAGCGTTATCAGGTATGTAAACACAACAGCTGCTGCCTAGACGCGACAGGCCCCTCCCTGATCTGCAAGGATAACGTCTAGCACCATCCTGTTCTGCAAAGTGACTAATCTCGTAGCCTGGAGCTCAGAAGTGACATTCGTCATTATCCCAACAGTTGTATTAATAACCGCTTCAACAACTCTAGTTAACTGATGAACTTGAAGGCTATTTGCCATGGGGCCCCAAAAAGTAGCAGGCCCTTCACAGCGTCTCCAAATTGCTGTGCGGTAGTGTCTGTCAGATCGATATCCTTTGTGTCAACAACCCTTCTTACTCGTGCCAGGAATGCACCCGATGAGTTTTGTGATAATTAAACGGGGCAACATATACAGGGGGAAAAAGGAAGGAAAGATAACATGTACCTGACCATCCTCTCGGGAGCCAGACATGAGCCTGTGACCCACAAACAAAATAGACATTATGGGGTAGGATCAAAGGCGGACTATTAGTCGTATTCAGATTGTAGGTGAAATTACATTTACTCTCACCCACCTTTATCTTCCCAGTCCCCTCTTCGGTAAGATTTCAACCTCGGAAGGATTGGAAGTACTCAGAGCTGTTAACCCATTGGAAATCAGCCATTTCCATTCAAAACCAGGCATTGTCCTTTACTCTATGGTACGTTTTCAAACAAGACTTTGAGGACTAGAGTCCCTTGTCCTGCCGGTCCCATGGGGGAAACCCTTGGTAGAAGCGTAAATATTCATTCGCAGTGTGAGAATCAGTGGATGTTATATCCTAAGTAAAAAGATGAAATTGGAAGTACACCAGTCGAAACAATTCATACCAACCCTCGCAGTTGCCAATATATGACAATGGCATAGACAACAAATTGTCGCTCTTATGAGTGACTGAAGGGAGCAACCCACAAACCCAACAATTAGTTGTATTGGACACATTATGAGCATGATGCAACTTTTGTATAAATACATTGTCCGTGTAGGACTGCCTGTGTACTGCTTTGTGTGGGGCTAGAGTAACAAAAATGTGTTCAGGGGGTGTGGGGGTTGTACCTACCAAGGAATGTACAGGAAATTTCACCTCTAGAAACCAGGATATTCCAAATATTGTCGCTATTGCAATCACAACAATTAATATGCAAACTATTTTACTCTTTGTCGACCAACCCCATGTTAAACGCAGTGGTGCAAATGGTTGTTCCTCCTCATCAATAGGCCGACCAAAGGGATGCATTATGAAGCAAGGAAAGAAATGCAACAAAAATAATAGTAAAGGTAAGTGGTACCAGTGTCCGTCAGAGCCTCACTGGTACAGGCTCCTATTGTTCATCAATACGTTGGCGCTCTTGAGCACCGGCAGTGGAGCTTGCTCTGTCCTAAGCTCACGATGTATCCCACGCCGATCAGGATAATGTACCCCCCTCCAAGGGAGCACGTTCAATCTATCCTGTCCGATGTCAAAACAGTGCACCAATCTCACATCACCCTAAACTAACTCCGCTGGTACTACAGCAAAGTACACCAAAGTACAGCAAAGTACACCCTAACTTACACAGTCCATCTCTGGCTAATCTGACTTCTCCTTTGGTGCACTATTCCTCAGCCGAGGACACAGATTGTACCTGGTAACTCCAGGCACAGAGGGATCAATAAAAAGGGGCTCCTGGATAGCTCCTATCTCCGGTGGAACTGTTGCATTTAGCACTTCATCATTCTCTGCATCCGTTTGCATCCAAGTCAGTTTAGCGTCACTGAAGGCGACAAACTGAGGCACCGTCTCACACTCAGAGTCCCCTACTCTGTCTTTGATCCATTGGTCATAAGGCAAAGGCAGAGGCACCATTTTGCAATGAGTGCCATGCATCAAATTCTTTCGGCCAGTGGCCTTGACTGCAGTGCGTGTAGCCAGAAGGACCTGTTCTGGTCCCTTCCAGTGTGGCTCCAAACTCTTCTTCCGCTGGAAGTTTCTGATGAGTACAAAATCCCCAGGCCGAATGTCGTGTCCGGGTCCCTCTGGTGTAGCGGGCCGGGAGGTTCACTGACAGAATATCGACCCCCAAAATATCCCCATATACAAATATCGAGTTTTTAATATCGAAGTCAAAAATATCGACATCCTATGTTTATTATTGTAAGCACAAAAATATCGAGAAAAAATATATCGATGTAAAAAATATAGTTGAACAAAATATCGATTTTAATATATATATAAAAAATAATATTGTGGGGCCGATTCCGATTCGGGCCGGAAATCTCTCCGACCGAGCCGGACCCGGAGAGATTTCCGACCGAATCGGACCCGTGCAGCCCGACCGAACGAGTACGATGCGCACGTATGCCATCGGACTCGGAGTCGGTCGGACTCCCATTGAAGTCAATGGGAGCCTGTCGTACAACGCGTACGCGGGCTCCCATTGACTCAATGGGTGCGATGCGGACAAGGCGCCCCCTACAGCGTGTACGCGGCGAAGCGATTTGCGCCGTACACGCACAGGTAGGGGGACCCATAGGTCCCCCTGTGTGCGACTCGCGTGGCTACGCGTACAGGGTGTCCGACACGGACCCCCAAAGTACGGCTCCGACAGCTCTTTCGAGCCGGAGTGCGCGGCTCGGTCGGACTGCTCGCGGCGCGCTGTCGTACTTACCCGGCCGGGGAACGTCTCCATTGCGCGGTACGAGTCGTGTCCGTGCGAGTCGGTCGGTGCGGTTCGACCCGGGATCGAGTCGGTCGGAGCGGTCGGGACGCCCGGACGAGTCGGTCGGCGAATCGCGCATCGTACTCGCTCGCCCGGACGCAGCGTACGAATCGGTCGGGAAATAGGGCTCCGAATCGGATCCGGTTAAGCCGAATACGATTCGGAGCCCTACCGGCCGAGATCGGAATCGGCCCCTAAATATATAGAAAAATAAAACTAACTTTAAAAAAATAAATTAGCTTTAAAATACATTTTAATAAATATAACAAATACATTTAATTTTAAAAAATGTAAACATACATATATAAAATGTAATATATGTATGTTTACTTTAAAACAATTAATAAACTATTTATTTTAATTTATTTAAATATATATATATATATAAATACACCAATAACATAAATTCTAATAAAAAAACCATTAAATTATAAACTCAAACATTAAACTATTTAAAAGTATTTAAAATTAAATTTTCAACTTCAGTGAATGCAACAGTAGATAAAGGGGCCGATTCCGATCTCGGCCGGTAGGGCTCCGAATCGGATTCGGCTTAACCGGATCCGATTCGGAGCCCTATTGCCCGACCGATTCGTACTCGCGTCCGGGCGAGCGAGTACGATGCGAAATCGCCGACCGACTCGTCCGGGCGTCCCGACCGCTCCGACCGACTCGTTCCCGGGTCGAACCGCACCGACCGACTCGCTCGGACTCGACTTGCACCGCGCAATGGAGGCGTTTCCGGCCGGGTAGAGTACGATGCGCGCCGCGGTGCAGTCCGACCGAGCCGTGCACTCCGGCTCGAAAGAGCAGTCGGAGACGTACTTTGGGGGTCCGTGTCGGACCCCCTGTCTGCGTACCCACGTGAGTCGCACACAGGGGGACCCATGGGTCCCCCTACCTGTGCGTGTACGGCGCGAGTCGCTTCGCCGCGTACACGCTGTAGAGAGCGCCCTTGTCCGCCTCGCACCCATTGAGTCAATGGGAGCCCGCGTACGCGTTGTACGACCGGCTCCCATTGACTTCAATGGGAGTCCGACCGACTCGAGTCCGATGGCATACGTGCGCATCGTACTCGTTCGGTCGGGCTGCACGGGTCCGAATCGGTCGGAAATCTCTCCAGGTCCGGCTCGGTCGGAGAGATTTCCGGCCCGAATCAGAATCGGCCCCAAAGTGTTGGATAGTGGAGGGGTAAAAATTACTATTCCCAATCCAGTGAGTGCAACAGTAGGGAAAGTGATGGATAGCGGAGGGGTAAAAATTACTATTCCCACTCCAGTAAGTGCAACAGCAGGGAAAGTGTTGGATAGTGGAGGGGTAAAAATTACTATGGCCATAAATTACTATTCCCACTTCAGTGCATGCAACAGTAGGGAAAGTGCCGGATAGTGGAGGGGTAAAAATTACTATTCCCACTCCAGTGAGTGCAACAGTAGGGAAAGTGCTGGATAGCGGAGGGGTAAAAATTACTATTCCCACTCCACTATGTGCAACAGTAGGGAAAGTGTTGGATAGCGGAGGGGTAAAAATGTCTATTCCCACTCCAGTGAGTGCAACAGTAGGGAAAGTGTTGGATAGCGGACGGAGGGGTAAAAATTACTATTCCCACTCCAGTGTGTGCAATAGTAGGGAAAGTGCTGGATAGCGGAGGGGTAAAAATTATTATTCCCACTCCAGGGAGTGCAACAGTTGGGAAAGTGCTGGATAGCAGAGGGGTAAAAATTACTATTCTCACTCCAGAGACTGCAACAGTAGGGAAAGTACGCCAGCGTCAAATAGGAAATATAACTAACACATGAGGAGGGCGTCACTTTACACGCTACAGCGAGGCATTAGCGTTGGAGGACGCTTTTCGGCGGACTTCACGGTGAGTGTTATAATGAGAGGTCAGATGGTCGGTACTGACTGTGTTTGCCGCTTAATGAACGGGCTACACACTACATGTATTGGGGAATAATTGTGGCTCCGTATCTTTTTGTTTCAGATAGTGGAACTTATCAAGGTTTCCACTCCCGTTTTTACAGTACTGCAGATTCGGAACACAGGAAGCAGTACACTGATTGCTTCACGCTGTGGTAAGAGACACGTAGAAAGTTAAGCGCGACCAGTGGCTCTAAATGAGTCCTGTGCCCCTTTTATAATGATTTTCTCGTATCAGCCCTCTGATACGTATATGGGGACTTGACTGTTAGCGACTAGGGAACGAACTTTATGGCTTTAATAGAATTAATTAACTTGTTTTTAATTGAAGTAATCATAGTGAAGGATATTGCTTATACATGTTGTTTTCCAATTAAATTGGACAAATAGCACGTTAATATAGGTCTAACATTTTTATGTATTCCATTTGATAGAAACCTATAGAGTAGATTCTTTGTATAACAATTAGGATTTTTAGAACAAGATCGGAGCTCACACAATATGATTTTTATCTTTCCACACAGTTTGTGGACATTTACATATTGGAAGATAAGATTTATGACGAGAACCAGATCTTATATTACGACAGTTTCTTGCAACAACCGGTGGGTTACTAGGCCGTTCTTTTATCAGGCTGAATTACTCTCTCCTATGCCTGGGTGACTGTTCCTTCACAGATCCTTTTCTCCTCGTTTTCTCCTTGTTTGCCTCGTTCCTTTTTCACCGGGATCGATCTTAGATAAACATGGGGATTACTATCTTTATTGATTATTATTATGCTACACAATGGTGGTCTCTTCTTCCTCCTTATTCCAGATGCTGTGTTCAGTCTGGGAACATATTCTTCCCTCTGTTCTTTCCCTTTTTTTACAAAAAAAAAATATTTTTGGATACACAGGTGGTGATTTGTGGTGAGGGACTTTTTTCACGGTTTTTTGATCACATGCAAGTGATATATAGTGCTTGTATTTGGATTATGTTGATAGCCGTGTGAAATGGATCTTTAGTTATCTTGTATAAATAAGAAAAGTTTAATATACAAGGAAACAATATTGTTTTTAATATCTATTGTTCCAGCCTTGAAAAAGTCTATGGGTAGACAAAACACGTGTTGGCAGACAGACTTCACGCTGGATATATGAAGTGCAAGAATAAAAACGCCAAAGCGAAAAGATTTGACATTTGTGGACTTTGTATGCGGCTTGATGGTTTTAACGGACATGATTTGCTAAAAATACTCATATTTGTTATTGGAAACAGGGAATCTGTTTTACTTACCCAGTACTGTAGTGGGTCATAAATACTAACAGGTGTGCACAGTAGGGCTCATCTTTTTGGGTAACAGTAGGGAAAGTGTTGGATAGCGAAGGGGTAAAAATTACTATTCCCACTCCAGTGAGTGCAACAGTAGGGAAAGTGTTGGATAGCGGAGGGGTAAAAATTACTATGGGTAAAAATTACTATTCCCACTCCACTGTATGCAACAGTAGGGAAAGTGCTGGATGGCGGAGGGGTTAAAATTACTATTCCCAATCCAGTGAGTGCAACAGTAGGGAAAGTGCTGGATAGCGGAGGGGTAAAATTTACTATTCCCACTCCAGAGAGTGCAACAGTAGGGGAAGTGTTGGATAGCGAAAGGGTAAAAATTACTATTCCCACTCCAGTGTGTGCAACAGTAGGTAAAGTGCTGGATAGCTGAGGGGTAAAAGTTACTATTCCCACTCCAGTGAGTGCAACAGTAGGGAAAGTGCTGGATAGCGGACGGGTAAAAATTACTATTCCCACTCCAAAGAATGCAACAGTATCGAAAGTGTTGGATAGCGGAGGGGTAAAAATTATTATTCCCACTCCACTGAGTGCAACAGTAGGGAAAGTGTTTGATAGCGGAGGGGTAAATATTACTATTCCCACTCCAATGAGTGCAACAGTAGGGGAAGTACTGGATACGGTAGTAAAAAAAATACTATTCACACTGAAACACTTAAAAATATATATATTTAAAAATCAAAAATATAATAAAAATTAATAATCAATATTTTAAAAATTAAAATTAAATGTTTAAAACATATAATTAGAACACATATAACAATAGTAATTACATATAACAAAAACTTACAAATACTATATATAATAAAATAATAAATACATTTACCAATACATTTTTATTTAAAAATACAAAATATTTACAAAAAAATTAATGACAACATAAATGTATTTATTTAATTTCCTAACCTATAACACCACATCAATAACAAAACACTTCACATTTCTTAATTAAATTTATTTACATATTTTACATAATTAATACAAATTTAAAAAACTCTTACTAATAAAAAATTATAAACATTAATCTACTACAAACACTTTAACACTATAATTTGCACAGCACAAACTAAATTAAACTATCAAATAATAAAACACATTTAAAACTTATCGTAAAATTACAAACAATTACTATTAACAACTAATAATTACATTATTAAAATGTATTTAATACCCACCCTTTACCCCTTTTAAAAATAAATAACCAAATATTTAAAAATTACCCAAAATATGTATCTATTAATTAGCATTAATTAACAACTATATATTAATTAAACACACATTTCTTCCCACCATTTACACCTATTAACACCACAACACACACCTAAAATTAATTACACAATTACCATAATTAATTAACAATTAATTAATTAAAATTAATTAACAACCAATTATTAATTCATAAATTAAAATAAATTACTTCCAATCATTTACACCTACAAACACCACAACACACACCTAAAATTAATTATACAATTACCATAATTAATTTACAATTAATTAATTTAATTTAATTAACAACTATATATTAATTAAACACACATTTCTTCCCACCATTTACACCTATTAACACCACAACACACACCTAAAATTAATTACATAATTAATTAATAATTAATTAATTAAAATTCATTAACAACCAAATATTAATTAATTAATAATAAATTAATTTACACATTTAACACTATAAAATATCAATAAAATAAATATTGATAAATAAAAATTAATAAATAAATTTAAAATAATTAAATTACTTCCCACCCTATTCCCCTATAAACCCACAACCCGCTAAGGAACTAAAAGCGCAAAATTCATGTTAAAAAAATTTAATAAATGTAATATAATTAAATTACTTCCCACCCTATTCCCCTATATACCCACAATCCGCTACGGAACTAAAAGTGCAAAATTAAAATAATTTTGGTGTCCATTACGATGTCGGGCGGTAAAAAATCCGCCATCAACCACAGTGGTAAAAATCCGCCCGCCTACACCGTCTGAATACCGACCGAGCAATTATGATGCCGCGAACCGAAAACCGCCGGAGGCGGAAAATAAACAGAAAATACCGCCCGCCCATGTCCGAGTCTAAGTCCATCCGCCCGCCACGGACGGAAAGACGCACGACAACCCAAACCGCCCGCCCTGACGACCGAGACACCGCCCGTGAAATTAGGATCGTACCGACATGAGCGCGGAAAATCCACAAATACACCGCCCGCCAGCGCAAACAACAGTGACGAAAATGGACACGGCAGAAGCCCTGGCGGCCACGTCCATGCACAGAAATCATCCGCTGACAAAAACAAACACACACAACATGGCCAACAAGTCCACACAGCAACCCACGCACAAATACCCAAACACAGTACACATCCCGGAAACACACCCCCCCCTGGACAAAAAAATCAACTACAAATCCCAGAACACCAGCCACAACACACCTGAAAACAACAGACCATCATGACACACCCACATAGGTAAGTACAAAACCAGCCCCTTCACAGACCACAACCCCCTGCAACATTACAAACTGAGGACGAAAGCACACAACACAGTGAGACAGAAAGGACAGCAGCACACCACAGACACGCACCTATCACACCCATCACCACCACCACCAAACACCTGACCCATAAACCCCCTGCACATCACACACCACACACCGCACCAGCACCACAAACACCAAAACACACACCATGGCATCACACAGAATGCCCAAGTTCACTTCCACCGAGCTGACGGTCATGGTCGACGAGATCGTCAAGGTGCACCCACAAATCTATGGCAACCAGGTCCAACAGACACCACTATCCACCAGAAACCGGTTGTGGAGCAGGATCGTAGACCAGGTCAATGCAGTCGGGAACGTTCCACGCAACAGAGGAGAAATTAACAAAAGGTGGAACGACCTCAAAAGCGTGGTCAAGAAGAAGGAGAGCAAAAATCGAGAGCTGGCTGCCAGGACTGGCGGAGGGAATCCTGCGCTATTCAAGACCTTCAAGGCGTGGGAGGAGAAGGTGCGAGTCATCATACATCCGGAGATCCTCACCGGATTACCAGAGGGAGTGGAGGCTGGTAAGTACAAACAAACGTATACCAGCACACCGCTATGTAATCACATGCACTACCACCATGCCATAGCTCCTAGGGACAAACACCCCCATGTCCAGTACACAATACACAAGACATCACCCACACATGCAACAGACACTCACACACACTCAGCCCAAAGCTACCAACTAACAAAACCATGGGGGCATGTGTACAGTCAGCCAGCACCGCAACTTCCACCAGGTCCCCTTGTACTCCAGATGCGCCAGAATGAGCACTCCCCACACCCACATCCATGTGTCCGCCATAGCTGCACTGACCGACAAGTAACAGGTAAGTAGCCGGAACACAAAGACAGTGGTTCGGAGGGGGACAGCTGAAGTAAAACACCCACCAGGCCCCCACTACCACAGACCAGCAAGGTGGAGCACACCCCACATCCATGTGTCCGCCATAGCTGCACTGACCGACAAGTAACAGGTAAGTAGCCGGAACACAAAGACAGTGGTTCGGAGGGGGACAGCTGAAGTAAAACACCCACCAGGCCCCCACTACCACAGACCAGCAAGGTGGAGCACACCCCACATCCATGTGTCCGCCATAGCTGCACTGACCGACAAGTAACAGGTAAGTAGCCGGAACACAAAGACAGTGGGTCGGAGGGGGGACAGCTGAAGTAAAACACCCACCAGGCTCCCACTCCCACAGACCAGCAAGGTGGAGCACCCCTCCCTCCCAGTACCATGTGGCATCCATTGCATTGCGCACTCAGAAACAACCTGTAGGTGGGAAAATGTACAGGGCGGGGCGTCTGTAGGCATGAGGACTGTACTACGACTGACACATGGGACATGTCACGTAGCAGAGGAACACGCAGCACTGCTCCCAGTCACAATCATGAGACCAATGTGCACACGGACATGTTCAACAGAGTCAAACCCCACATGACCCATCACAGATACAGCAACACCTAAGGAGCCACGTCTGCATGCACAAGTCCCACTGGAGCACAGACCCACACGGCAGGCACTGTGCCACCCATCACACACATCAGCAACACCATCGAAGTCCTGTCCATGTAGTCCTCACTGCCTGTCACCCACACATCGTACAACAACGCCCACGTAAGACAGACCGTACTAGAAGTAACAGCTTGGAAACACAATATTGCACACAAAGACAACTGGACCCATGAAACACACAGGCACACAATGCACATTCAACATATCATCCATCTCATCTCTCAGCCACAGTGTCATGAAAGGTATGTCATCCGAACAGCTGGCCCTCATACAGTAGTCATGCAAAGATACCTGCCCATGACAAATCAAGTGCCTGCAGTGACTGAAGCGCACGTCACACTGCGAGTAACAACACACATAATATAGTCAACACCCCAAGAGCACAGCACTGATGCACATGTACCAGGGCAGCACGCACACAAAGGGCCCGATTCACAGAACTAACTTACGACAAAATCCTAAACTTACTACCATTTTGGTATTCACAGAATGAACTTACTCATTTTGGTATTCACAGAATAAACTTACTCATTTTGGTATTCACAGAAGACACTTACACATTTTGTGTAACTTACACATTTTGTGTAACTTACTCATTTTGTGTAACTTACACATTTTGTGTAACTTACACATTTTGTGTAACTTACACATTTTGGTATTCACAGAAGGCACTTACTCATTGATGAGTAAGTGCCTTCTGTGAATACCAAAATGAGTAAGTTAATTCTGTGAATACCAAAATTGTTGTAAGTTCATTCTGTGAATACCCAAATGTGTAAGTTCATTCTGTGAATACCAAAATTGTTGTAAGTTCATTCTGTGAATACCCAAATGTGTAAGTTCATTCTGTGAATACCCAAATGTGTAAGTTCATTCTGTGAATACCAAAATTGTTGTAAGTTTAGGATTTTGACGTAAGTTAGTTCTGTGAATCAGGCCCAAAGGATTTGGCCCATCTGCAATACGTCGTGTGGCACACAACAAGCACGAACTCACAACAATGCTACCAATGTGATGTCCATGAATGATAACAGTCAGCAGATATTCCGGGCATGTGAGACAGACACACACCTTTGTCTATGCACTGTCATGTTGCCAGAACACATGTCACGTTCTGCACCCATTACCCACAGTATGTACCCCAAAAGCATATTTCAACCCAAGAGCGTTTAGGGGGCTGTACCCCCTTTTGGCATCAGCGTACCTAAGCGTTCCATCCTTCCCCCTAAACCATCGTTCAACCCAACATCGTCGATGGTCCTGGAGCACGCATAGACCCGAGCAACAAAATGTAGGAGCATAGCAAGACACCCATCGGTATTGCTAATCCGTCCCATGCCACATGTCCACATCACACAGTTCCATTGCCTAGCCCACGCATACACACATCGTACATCCACACACACGCCACTGGGAAACCTGTGCACGACAGTGCACAAACTGTGAATGTCAGACAACCAATACATACTTTGCTAGGTGCAACACAATGACCCATCTCATTCTCCCCACAGGTGCCGAACTGCTGGATGCTGGAGAGGGTGACAGCAGCCAGCACAGCCAGTCCGCAAGCCCCCGACCCGGACTCACGGATGTAGAGGAGCTGGACACCTCTCCGGACACGGACCACCCAGCAGGCCCATCTGGAGTGGCAGGGCACAACCGCTCCCCAGGGCCCCTCCTGCCCACCAACCCATCACCCAGGGCTGCTGACCAGTCACAGACCCCTGCTGCCACGGTCGTTGTGGCCACCACCACCACCGCCCACCACCACCGCCGCAAGCACCACCACCGCCGCAACCACCACCACCACGCCATCCCTGGCCACAGCCCCTGCGCAAGCGGTGGCACGGCCGTCGGGCTCCACCCTGGGAGCCAGAGTGAGGACCGTGGTGAGCAATGTGGCTAGTGGGCAGGTCGGTGGCAGCAGTACTGGTAGGAGGAGCAGGGCCAGGCCAACGCCATCTGAGCCTGGGAGCCAAGCCCTGCCGCAAATCGCCAGAGTCCTTGGGGCCTATGAAGAGGCCCAAGGACAATGGGCCAGGTCGGCTACCGACACGCGGGAGGTCCTTGGGGTGTTGAGGTCCATGGACGCCCATATGGGACAATTCGTGACCCGTATGGACCAACTTGTGGACCTAATGGGCCAGCTGGTGGTGGTGGTGAGGGCACAAGCAAGGCCAGCAACACCACCTCCGCCACCACCTGCTGTGGCGCAGGGTCGTGCAGCATCGCGTTCCCCTGCGTCCACAGCGAGTGAGCACTCCTCAGCCACCACCAGCGGCACATCAACACCCCCCCCTACCAAACGTGGAAGGGGCCGTCCGAAGAGGAAACAAGTGTCCAGAGAGGACTTTGCACGCACCAAACGCCAGTGAGTCAGCCAGCCACCTTGACCACCTACTGCATTGACTTGTACTACGATCCTACCCCACACTGCCATGTGAATGGCATGTGTCTGTTGGACTGTGGACATGGAACTTCATGGGTACACCCTGACCGTCATCGCAGCCATGACCGTCAACTAATTGTCACAGCATGCACCACGTTTGTCATCACCTTGCACACAATCACATGTCACCGCTGTAAATAAATACACCTTGATCACAATCTGCTTCATGTGTCCTGGGTTTATTCAACGATGTGCAATCGCCACCATGAGCAGAAATGCATCTGCTGTGTGGTATGTCGATGGGACAGGAGAGGCTGTAGGGACCTAGGGGTGAAAAACAGAACAAGAGTACATTCAATGAGTGTGTCTCACACTCATCACACAGTACTTGTCACCAACTACAAGCAATGTACACACATCACACAGAGCAACAGGGCACACTGCTACAGCCGCTGCCAGTGGCATACCAACCTGGACATGGACCATTGACACACAGCACTCAGTGAACAAAAGGCCCCCGTGACAGAGCACACATACACCTGCACAACTACAGCTACATCAGCCGTCGTACATGGACACTCACCATCAAGTGAAGTAGCGGGCGATGAGCTGCTGACGCACATTCACAGCTTCCTCCTCTCCACTGTCCTCTTCACTCGAGCTGTCCTGGTCTGCAGGCAGGGGCCCTGGTTGATCTCCGTCATCCACAATTAGGGGGATCTGCTTGCGAATAGCCAGATTGTGCAGCATGCAGCAAGCCACTATTATCTGGCACACCTTCTGTGGGGAGTACGCCAGTGCACCCCCGGTGCGGTCCAGGCATCTGAACCTGGACTTGAGGAGGCCAAAGGTCCGCTCAACCACACGTCTGGTCCTCCCATGTGCCTCATTGTAGCGGACATCAGCTGGGCCCCCAGGACATCGCAATGGGCTGAGCAGCCAGGGCCCATTCGGGTAAGCAGAGTCACCTGGGTGTGAGGGACACAGAGAACTGTTGCAATTCCAACTGGACACAAGACAGCATCGCACAGCCAGCACGCTACACTACTCCACATACTCACCGACAATCCAGCCACGGTCCGGTTGCAGATTGGCCATCAGTCGTGGTAGGATGCTGTTGCGCATGATGTGCGCGTCATGTGCCGATCCTGGGAACTTGGCACACACGTGGGAAATCACCATGTCCGCAAGGCACACCACTTGCACATTCAGGGAGTGCGTGTGCTTCCGGTTGCGGTAGAGCTGCTAAGTGGCCTGTGGTGGAACAAGGCCAACATGGGTGCAATCTATAGCACCAACGACGTGGGGGATCCGTCCAAGGGCATAGAAAGCACCCTTCACTGCCGCCAATTCACGAGCCCTGGGGAATCGGACGTATCTGTTCCTGTACAGCATCATAGCTGACAGTACATCCCTCAGCACCATGCTGAACATGGGCTGGGACATCCCACCTCCACTGCCCACTGTGTGTTGGAATGACCCAGTGGCGAAGAAATGCAGTGCAGCCATCACCTTAGCCGTGGGGGTGAATGCTGTTGGATACACCCTGCGAGGACGGAGGTGGGGTTCCAACATGGCACATAGACGATGCAGGGTGGGTCGGTCCAGACGATATTTACGGATGACCTCTACATCCTCCATGTCTGACAGCAATTGGTAGGGGCGATGAATGTTTGGTCTCCGCCTAGGAAGGATGGAAGTGGACACATGTCAAAGCAAGACGCCACATGGCATATTCACATACACAAAACAAAAATGACTGAGCAAGCACTTGAATCACAGAACAGCTGACAAGTAGGGACAGCACAGCCACAATACACTTACACAGGTCCCCTACCAATAGCAATGGGCAGTGACACACCATTGCTATGAGCATGCACATGGGGATCTAGGCCTCAATGACTTGTAAGGCATGCTGATGGTAACAGACTGCATATTCGGCAAGCGGCAACACCGCGGCAACATGACGTGCTGCTGTGCATCACACTGCTTCCGAGGCTGGGTGAGTATGGCACACACCAACAACGCTATGGACACAGGCTGAGCGGCCAAAACAAGTGGGACCTGTGGCACGAGGGGATATGAGACAGTCATTGGTGTCACCACTGCACCCTATGTACAGCACTGTACGGATCACACCTCCAGAAACATTGACAGGTGTACACATTGACAGCCCCATGCCAACACGGCTGTGTGCTTGCAAATACACATCACAAGTGACACGTAACATTGCACGTGCCAAGTGGCAGATGTACATAGTGAAAGATGGCATGTGTGTGCATATGCATATCCCATGCACCCATGCCAATGTGTACATGATGATGTGCCAACAGACATGTGGAGGCTGGCCACTGGCCGTCCTGCCTATGCACACAGCATGTTGTGGCCCCGTCCATTGTGCACCTGCACCCACCCACAAATCATGGCCACACCTGCAGATGCAGTGCGCACATCATACTGTGTGGTGCACATGGCATCAGCGGACTGTACCCGCCATGGTCCAGGCCCTTACGGCCAACTCCAATGTCCCTCGCGGTTGCACCCTGTGTGTTCCACTATGGAGGGAAGCGTCCCGGGCCAGCTGGGAGCAGGCCAACGTCTGCAATTGAAGCTGCCAGACATGGTACATGGATTGCAGCAGCTTGGACCCACTGTAACTGACCCAGGGGGTTATATGTGTGTGTGAGTGGGACAGGCATTACCACATCTACCTGGAACTGCAGCCTGGCACCCCTCGAGAACACATGCTGCTGCCACCTCTCCACCTACTCGTCGATGACGCTGAGGACATGTCCAGGTCCACTCACCAGCGAGGAGCTGGAGATCCTGGATTCCGAGCTCCACGCACACTGCACATGGCTATTCCTTGCGAAATTTGTGTGTGGGAGACAGCTGCAGTGTGTGTGTGGGTGCATGTGGGTGACACACATGTCGTTGATCCGCAGCACTATGAGTCAGAGCCTGTGTTGTTCAAACATCCACTGCTCACCATGCTGACTGCAGGTGGCATGGGTATGTGTGCTCTCGGGCGCTTTGACCTGTCTGTCCCTCCCGAGTGGTGGTACATGGCAACTTCATGTCAGACATCCAGTGACCCAGCCAATTGGCAATGCAGGTCTCAGTGCACTTGTTGGTCGTGTGAATGTCAGGCTGGGGCCATGCTGCCCTTCTCAGTCCCAGCAGGCCTGGCCTGCACATTGACTGCACAATGCCAGTAGGTGACAACACAGACTGCCTAGTGGGTTACATGTGTCTCCTGTTCAGGACCCTCCGGATGGGCGCTCACTCAGTCCTGTCTATTGGACACACCATGCCTCGTGACAGGGATGTGTGTGTGAGATAGTGGCACTGAATGTGACCTCCGTTGCGGGGTGGGCCATGCACAGGGCGGGTACGTTGATTGTTGCGCAGTGTTGGTCACAGTGGGTACACCCACACAGATGTGTTGTCTTGTGATCTTTTGCTAGGTCCGCCTGACAATGGACTGTAGATGTGGGCAGACTACACATTGGACGATGTGCTGTCTATATGCATGTGCCTTCACAACAGGCACAGCTGCCCCTGCACATCTGACCCCTGCTGCCCTCAGTGCTGGGTCTGTTGAGCTGATGCACCATCTGTGCGTGGGGCAGACAGCTCTGCTCACTACCGTCATTGTCCATGACATCACTTTGCCGCAGGTGACATGGATCATGGAGGGCCCACATGTACGTGTGGGTGGACTACACAAGACTGTCCAATGGTTGTCACCCCCAGTCAGTGCTTCGAATGGGAAGAATGTGGTGCTGGTACTCATTTTGATGTGTCGAGTGTGCGGGGCTAGGTGCGGGGCTACATGCAAGACATGGGAAGGTCATCGGCTTATCTACTAGTTGCAATACACACGAGACACGTCTTTTTCTGACCACATCAGGGGCATTCCTTAAACTAACTGAAAGTCAAACAGTTATCTTTTACACTGTCCTCATGGCCTCCCCTCGCTCACACCAATATGCATTTGCACATGAGAAGCTAGCGCATGCACAAGCAGCTCCAAGCTCGCCCCAGAGAGGCCAAGGAGTGTATGTGTGGGTCCAGTTGAACAAGTGGTCTGTCTCACGGTATGATATGTGGCGGGACGCCGTCCACCTGCGTGGTGCCCCGACTCGAGACCCGGGCAACATTGACAATACATGACAGGCTCCGCAGTCCGGATACACCACCTGCAACACACAAAGGCTGTAGCTGCCCTAGCGGCCCAGGCCGCGTCCAACTGGAGCTCATGGACCCACACATTCACTCTTTGGCCTCTCTGGGGCGAGCTCGGAGCTGCTTGTGCACGCGCTGGCTTCTCTGTTGCAATGGCATGTAACGTGTGTGGAGATCTAGGCAATGGGTGGGATGGTGCAAGCCACCTTCCGTTACGTCACTACTGCTCGTGATGTGTGCGTCCCCCACTACTTCCATATGACTTGTGCCATACTACACATTGGGGATGTGTTGCCTGCGTGATGTGACCAGGAGGGGCGCGCCATGACCTCTCACCCACCATGCTCCACTGCCATCCTGTGTCCTGGATTGCCTGTGCAGGTGGACAATGTTGTGGATACACCTGGTCGACAGGGGATGTGAGTGCCTTGGCAAGAGCCTTGCGGACACACAGCAGTATCCAGCATGTCCACGGAGGGTGGGCTGACGTCTACACTTAATGCAGCATTGATCGTGTGCCCGCCTGTTGTGCACACACGAGTTCACATTCATCCCCAGACAGGTGATCTTTACAAATTCCCAGGAGAGCGCCAATGTACTGTTCCTGTATCCTCCCAACACAGCGTGTTTCAACATTGCATGTGCGCACCTACCCGTCACACCCACCCGAGCCATGTGTGTCTCCCGCTTCACATGACACATGTGTGTCTTCCACAGTTGTGCTACTCATTTGCGTTGACATCCAATTACAGTGGACTACATGGTCATCTCACAACTGCCGTGTACTTCTCACACTCTCATCCTCTCTCATTCGTACTTGTGAAATGAATCAGCAGAGACACATTTTTGCTTCTAGACATGTATTGGTACTTATGTCCTCTGTGATGCAGTATAGTGGACACTACTGGCAGCAAAATGCATGTGGAGGATATACTCAGCATGATTATACATGGCATAGGGTGTACTGTAGGGGTAGATGTGATTAGTTGTTGACTGTGGGATGTGGGCTTCAGAGTTACGACTGCTTAGCCGTTGCTGTGCTAATGTACATTTGCTACTTACTGAGGTGCTGCTGACTTTGACACAGACAGTATACATTTAGCCTACCAGTCCGCTTGTCATCATGGGCACAGTGCATCTCAGTTCCATGTTACAGGTTTGCTGCTATAGTTACTCATACACACGTGCGTGGAGGTGACATCAGGGCATGGACTTACGTGCATGCAACGGCGTCCCACTTGTTGTTGCGATGTGGTGGCTACTGGACATGTCACAGTCGCTGGGGTCATGTTGTTGGTGGATGCACTTGTTGTCCATGCAAAGGTCCTGGCACGGAAGTTCAGGGGAGGTGAGGTGACAGCTCTCACATACTACAGCCGGATGATTACTGTCCACTGACCGGTGCATATGTTCATGGGCGCAGGATGCATATTATGGCATGGTTGTACGTGCAGTTCTGTCCATGTGGTTGCCATACACAAATCCCATGCCTCTGCCTCCCCCTGTTCATGCAGAGTTACTGGATGTGATGAGGAACAGAGTGCATGTCCCGAATATATCCGATGTCATTGCAGTGTAGTTGATGGTGTGGTGTCAGTTGCAGGTTGTATGGTATAGTTGTTGTACTGGTAACTGCCCAGTCCGTGCGGAGGCCATGCATGGATACGGTGTGGGACATCATTGTTCAATTGGGGGTATGGCGGCGGGGCCCGACGAATTGACAGGTTGTCAGGTATGCAATACCTTCCAGCAGGGCTTCCATGGCATTGGTGGTGAACATGGATGCCATCCAATGTAGCGGATGGTGGCTGTCAAGGTGTTGGTCGTGAGTTGTCCCTTGTAGGAGCATGATGGGACATGTTGGATGACATTCGATGTAACTGTGACCCATTATCCGTCGTGTGGAGGCACAGTGGTCCCATTGCAGTGTGGGTCCGATAGTAGCCACATACGCCATGCCCCCATAGGCTGAACAGACCCTGTCGTGGACGTCCAGGGGTTGAATAGTTGTAGCAGGTCCGCCCTTGGACATGCCGGGTTGGAGAGACATAAATCCACAGGATAGTAGAAGGGACACCTCCGACAGTAGAAGACGGGGATGATGCAGCTGAACAATGCGATGCGGTAAGTTAGTCGGTAACTTACGTTCAGCAAGGCCAGATTGTCACATCCCAATATCTGTATCAGGTTATGTTTGTACAGCTTAATCTGTCCGGCGTAGTTGGGTAGGTGTGGTGCAAGTGCCATTTTGCTGCAGGGCGCTGTGGTGGCGTGCTCCGGCTGTCTGTGCAGTCTGCAGGGTGCAACCTCTGACGTTGCTAGGAATTCTGTAATGGTCGTAGGGAGGCAGGACTTGTGTTATGTTAGCTTGTGTGGAGGACACGGGCCCTCATCCCACATGCTTCTCTGAATGGTCAAGGTCAGTGGTGTCTGACTCCTTCCAGATAACTTGCATGTGAACCACATGGGGGAGTGTTATCATTTCTTTTTCCGTTCTGAATGTTCTTTGGTGTTATGCGCTATTTGCCCTGTGGCCGCTTCCCTCTGCATGCCTGTGTTGGGCTTTTTTGGTGCAATGACTGTTGTCTCCGGCTTGTTTAGTCGGGATGTGGTTTCGGAGTGGGAATGGAAGGTCATTCAGTGCTGTCTCCTCTCCCGTGTGTGGGCGGCAGGCTGCGTTTCCGCTATACGTTGGGCCTTGTGTTATAATTGGTACCACCTGTTGTCTGTCCCCGGTATCTTTGATGTTACGTATTGCATGTCTTGTTATTGGGTGCAGGGTGTCATCGGTGTTTCTGTGTGGTACTGGCGTACCTTTTTCCGACGGGGTCCATATTCTGCTGGGTGATGTTGCCGCCGCTGTGTGCTTCGCCGTGTTTTGCACACAGGGGTGTGTCCTAATTTGGCGTGACATCACTGACATGTTCGGGTCACTTGTGTGACGTCAGGTTGGCAACAGTGAATTGCCGGTTGGGGACATGACTGTGGCAGGGCTGTCACGTGACATGTGCGTTCTGGGTGGTGCTGGTGTGTGTGGTGTTTGGTTGTGACCCTGTGTTGTTTGTGTGCGGCGCATGCATTGCGCTGCCGTTGGCCTCTGCGTTGTGCGCATGTGTGGGTGCAGTGGTGGATGTGTCGTGTCCACGCAGGGGTGTCGGGGGGGCCATATACAGTTTTCCCGCCCTTGCACTGTGTGCGCTGTTTGCGTGCCCCTGTTGTGTGTCTGCCTACCTGCGTCGCCGCGGTGCGTTGACTCCTGGGTGCTGCATCAGGTAGAGCATGGGGAGGGCCTGCAGTGCTGGATTCATGCTCGGGGGTCCGCCTCTTTGCTATCCGTACTGTGCGTTCGGTTTTCCGCCTTGCTTTCACGTGCAGTGTCTCTTAGCCGGGGGAACTGTTTGGTTCTGGCATCGTAATTTGTACGCCGGGCGGTACGTGATTTCGTCGGGCGGTGTGTCTCCATTAGGCCGTGCCGCTCCGTGAACGGGCGCACTTTGATGGCGGACGGCGTAGCTGGCTTACGGGCGGTGTTTGGCTGACTTTTCACATCCTAATTGGGCGGGCGTGTGTGCTGTGGCGGGCAGACGGTAACTGGTGCTTTTTGCATCCGCCAGCACGGCGGTGGTGCTTCCGCCCGCCATCCTAATGGGCCCCTTTATTTTTATAACTACTAAAAATTTAACACATATATTAAAAATACAAACAATTCTTATACACAAAAATATACATCACATGCATATAAAATATACACTAAAATACATAATAATAATAAAAACCGATATTTTTAACAACTATGGGGCCGATTCCGATCTGGGACGGAAATCTCTCCGACCGAGCCGGACCCGGAGAGATTTCCGACCGAGCCGGACTCCTGCAGTCTGACCGGGGCAGTACGATGCGTCCGTGTGCTGCCGGACTCGATTCGGTCGGATTCCCATAGAAGTCAATGGGAGCCGGTCGTACGACGCGTACATGGGCTCCCATTGACTGAATGGGTATGTCTTGGACAAGGGCGCCCCCTACAGTGGGTACGCGTCGGTGCAACCCGCACTGTACATGCATGTGTAGGGGGGACCCTTGGGTCCCCCCTGTGTGCGACTCGCAAGGCTACGGGTGAAGGGGGGTCCGACACGGACCCCCGAAGTCCGGCTCCGACTGCTCTTTGGAGCCGGACGGTACGAGTCGGTCGGGCTGTTCGAAGCGTGCATCGTACTGGCTCGGTCGGGTAACGTCTCCATTGCGTGGTGCGAGACGTGTCCGTACGAGTCGGTCGGAGCAGTTCAGACCCGGAAACGAGTCGGTCGGAAACAACGCGTACAATCGCATCGTACTAGCTCGTTCGGACAGCTGTACGAGTCGGTCGGTAAAAACGCGCACGGCTCGTATCTTTTCTGGGCAAATCCCGTTCGGTGTGCTTCCGGCCGAGATCGGAATCGGCCCCTATATTTTTGCAACCGATATTAAACACTTCCATATTTTTAAAATCAATATTACTTACCTAAATTCAATATTCTTGACCTCAATATTCTTGCTGTTGATATTTCTGACCCACGATATTTCCAACTCGATATTTTTGCACCTCGACATTTTGTACTCGATATTCTGTCTCTACACCGGGCAGGGACTCACGGACCTGCTGATGAATAGAATGCAAATTTTCAGTTAGCTGGCACAGGTAATCAATTAACAAGGGGTACTCAATATCAGAGAACCAACGAGGTCGCGGGATGCCCCAGACATTTGCCGGGCGTCCAAACACAACCTTGTACGGTGACAATCCTGTCCTAGAATGTGCTGTTGTTCTTGTCGACAAAAGAACTAATGGTAAGGTACCTGGCCACTGTAACCCTGTTGTCTCCTGAATCTTTGCCAATTTCAGTTTGAGAGTACCATTGTACTTCTCAACCAAACCTGCTGACTGTGGGTGATTGGCAGCATGGAACTTCTGTTTTATATGTAACCCATAGCAAATCAACCGAATCACCTGGGCATTAAAATGACTTCCGTTATCACTCCAAATCAAACGGGGCAAGCCGAAACGAGGAAAGAACTCCTTTAGGAGTACCTTTGCAGTCGTCATGGCTGTATTATCTTTAGTGGGATAAGCCTCAACCTACTTACTGAATGCACAAACAACCACCAAAACATTCTTCAAATTATTGCACCTATTTAATTCTATATAGTCCATCTGGATGACCTCAAAAGGGAAAGTGGGTGGTGCAAAATTACCGGGTGGTGTAGGAGTACCCTTCCCAGGATTGTGCATCATTCACACCATGCAGTACTTCACTAAATGTGCAGCTGTTTTTGAAATGTTATCATTCTGCCATACAGGGTCTAACAACTTGCAAATACCCTTAGCACTAATATGGGCTGGGCCATGAGCCATCGTGACTACAGGAAGAACATATGCATCTGGCAACATCCATCTCTGCTTCCTGACTTATCAATCCAACATCCCTCATCGTTCAACTGTGCTGTACTTTCTTGCCACATTGCTAATTCCTCTATTGTGGCCTCACTCTGTATCTCCTTCACGTTCTCAAGTATATCCTTAAACATGGTATTTCAGGCACCCACCTAGCGGGACCTGCTACAAACATTCTTTTCATTTTAGTCCGGGCTGTTTCCTTAGCCCTCTGATCTGCAAAAGCGTTCCCCTTACCTACATCGTCAGTGACTTTCCGGTGGGTGCTACACTTCACTATGGCCAATTTCTTAGGGAGTGTCAAAGGAGACAAAAGCCTCAATATAAGGTGCCCATGTTGAATCTTGGCACCATGCGAAGTAAGAAACCCTCTCTCTGCCCAGAGTTGCCTGAAGTTGTGTGCGACTCCAAAGGCGTACTGACTGTCAATATAAATATTGACAACCAGTCCCTCACTCAATTCACAAGCTCGTATTAGGGCAACCAGCTCTGCAGCTTGGGCCAACTGATAGGGAACTTGTGATGTCTCAACTACCGTACTCAGCGTAGTAATAACATATGCAGCAGTTGTAGTGCCATCTGGTAATTTAAAGCAAGAGCCATCAACATATAGTTTCCCTTGAGGGTCAGATAAGGGAACATCAGTCAAGTCTATCCGTCCTTTTGTCTCTTCCTCCGTCCGGAAGATACAATCATGTGTATCAATCTCATCACTCTCAGAAGGGAGGGGCAGTAACGTGGCTGGATTCAGAGTGGCACATCGTTTGATCGTGATGTGTTTTGCAAACAATGTCAATTCATAGCAGGTTAGACGTGCACTGGTGAGGTGCTGTGTCTTTGTCTTATTCAAAAGTGTATCTACAGCATGGGGTACCATGACTGTGAGATCAGTGTCAAGCATGAGTCCAGCCGATTGTCTTATCGAGGCGGTCACAGCCGTGACC
This sequence comes from Calotriton arnoldi, assembly GCA_963921515.1. Classification (NCBI taxonomy): domain Eukaryota; kingdom Metazoa; phylum Chordata; class Amphibia; order Caudata; family Salamandridae; genus Calotriton; species Calotriton arnoldi. Next base: position 610,442 of record CAWUFW010011060.1, read on the forward strand.
GCTCTTAGACAGCTCGGGAGCGCTCTTGCGACCGGGTCAAGAACAGCAGAGAAATGAGCACACGGCCGTTGCTTATCTCCGAATTTCTGTGTTAAAACAGAAAGCACACAACCAGCCATCTCATGAACATATAATACAAAGGATTTGGCGTAGTTAGGGGTACCAAGCACTGGAGCCGAACAAAGCGCAGTTATTAGTTGCTCAAAAGACTGCTGACATTCAGACGTCCAAGGTAAAGGCACATGCACTTCTTTCATGGTTAATGCAAGCAGGGGCTTAATTAGTAGGGAATAGTTAGGTATCCACTGACGGCAGTAGGAAGTGATACCTATAAAGGCGCGTACATCTTTCTGGGTTTGTGGAACTGGCATTTGAACAATGGTACTAATACGCTCTGGGGTCAATCTCCTACCCTCCTTCGACAGTAGGTGACCTAAGTAGGTGAACTCCTGTTGACAATACTGAAATTTTGAAAGGAATACTTTATGGCCATGCTGAGCTAAATGCAACAACAAATTAACTGTACTGTCTCTGCAACCTTGTTCTGTATCTGAAGCGATGAGCAAGTCATCGACATACTGTAGCAATACATTACCTGTGGGGAGCGACAAGGAATCCAACTGACCTTTCAATGCCTGACAATAGATACTCGGACTCTCTGTATAGCCTTGAGGAGTGCGACAGAACCTAAAACTTCTACCAGCTAGGGTGAACCCAAACAGATATCTGCTATTAGGATGAATAGGAATACTGAAGAACACATTTCTCAAATCAATGGCAGAAAAGAATTTAGCAGAAGAGGGAATCATTGTCAAAAGAGTGGTGATGTCAGGAACCACCGGAAACTGGGGAATCACTATTTTATTAACTTCACGCAAGTCAATCACAAAATGATAAACATCTTCATGATCATCAAGAGAATCTGAGGGCGTCCGCTTAAGAATGGGAAGGATAGAGCTATTACAAATATTAGCTGTTGTCTCCTCAACCACTCCCTTCTTAATCAAATCCTGCACAATTTGTAATAAGGCTCGCTCTCCTGCCTGCAGTATTTTATATTGAGGGATAGGAGGTAAAATAGCACCATCCTTAACGCGTATCAAAACAGGCGATATATGCAACAATACCACGTCTGTGTCGCCTTTTGCCCACAGAGTGGGTGGCACATCTTTAAATTCAACAGGAAGGGGCGCATCTTTGGACAGACACTGCTTAGCGCACACCACATCTGGACCCATTGTCATATAGACACCTGCTGGGTAACAATAAATCGTAGCATGCAGTTTTTTTTAACAAATCCAAACCCATCAAATTCTCACCACAGTTAGATGCCAGTAAAAATGGCGAATCCACAGTAAAAGGACCGATAGTCAATGCAAGGGGTCTTGAAATGGGGCTTACAACCGGTACACCAGAAAAACCTACCGAAACTTTATTATGGCTGGACAGAGCTGCCCCAGGGACCATATTTCGAGAAAGAGAACTTTTTGTCGCACCTATGTCCACCAAACATTCCTTAGTTGAACCTTGCAGTTCCGCTGTTATATAAGGACCACGCTGGTCCACAGGTATCGGTCCACTCTGTCCCTGGCTGTCCTAGCTGTAAGACATTCCTGTCTCTTCATCCACGCAAATAATCATCGTGGTAGTACTGACCATCCCGAGGGTCATCAATTAATTATTATCAGAACGACCCTGTGAGGCTGCAGCGTTCTGAGCCCTGCCTGCCCCACCAGCTCCACGACCCCTTCCATGAGAACCTCACCCTCTAGGGACCGCCACCTTCTGCAAAAGCACAGGACACTCGCTACGCCAATGTCCCTCCTCTTTACAATACGCACACTGATTCGGACCCAGGGGCATAGCGTTTGGCTGCCTACTAGTGCGTGGAAGCTTTTGGGCCAAACCACCACGTCCTCTACCATTCCCTCTAAAAGCCTGTTGCAACAACGCCTTTGTCTTCAAATCCTTATGCTTTTTCTCTGTCCTCTCCTTTTCCTCATTATCCCTATGCTCATAGTACTGTGCCATATTCAAAATAACAGAAGGGGAAGAGGTGGACCAGGTGCTTTCGGAAGCCTGCAATCGAGTCGCAATCTCAGGAAGCAAATTAGAAACAAATCTATTAACAAACAAACGAACACCCCCCTCAACAGACAGATCTTGTCCACTGTAATCCAGGAATATATCTTCAAACCGAGTGAAAAAATCAGAAACACTCTCATCTTTCTTTTGTCGACAAGCCATTAACTTGTCCCAATCAACCTTCCTTGGTGGAAAAACAGAATGCATATACGTAATGATATGGCCTGGCAAAGCAAGTATCTCTGCTCTAGGCTTATCACCTGGCTTCCGTTCCTGATCCCATACTTTAATTTGGTCCCACGTACCCCCCAACTCTGCAACATGGTCTTGAGTTTGCACCTGTCTCCAAATATCAACCGGAACAAGAAGAACAAAAAACATTTCAAATATCAGCCAGAGTCATCACAGTGGAGGAGGCGGCCTAGGTCAATTCTTTATAATATGCAGTTGGATTCTTCCTAGGATCAGGCAAATGAGTCTTGAGAGATAAAACTTCACTCCGTTTCCACGGAGTGTAAACCCATTGTTCCTGAAATCGAGCCACTTCTCTGGCCCTTATAACATTACTGCGGCCATCTTGCAATTCTGGTAATTCTGGGTGATATATAGGATGAACCTCCCGCATCGGAAACTGAGTCACCGTCTTGGGACTGTTCTCATGCATTCTTCCCCTATAGGCTATTATTGTCATGACATTACTGAAAACTTGTTCGGGGCTCAAGTCACTAACATACACACAACCTTTAATATCATGTAAAATTTTAGGCGCTTCTGATTCAAAACACTGCTGCCAAAGACCAATCAAAGTCGCCGACATGTGCTTAAGAGCATGCTGCTTTATAAAGGGCTCAAAATCTCGCATTGTTCCCCAAACATCCTCCACACTGTAAATGGGATTACGAGCCCACTGGGCAGCCTGATTAGCTATTACCCTTTTCTCTTCATCTCCCACATCAGATCGAACTAACGGCCCCATACGTTCCTTAAATTTCGTCCAGTCTCTATCCTCAAGTCCACGTACTGGTGTCCCACTACTCAGTAATGTCGGGGGATGAAAAAACAGAGTTGGAGTAGCAACGGAAGTAAAAGGCACTAACGTAGCTGCTGGCTGCATCACAGGTGTAAGAGCTGGCGAAAGGGACGCTGAAACAATAGGTGTGGCAGGAGTACTAGCAGTCACGGTTGCCACAGATGGCGAGGACAAAGAAAGGACAGGAGGTGCCGTGGCCAAAACAGTCTGATCAACAGTAGCAGGAGCAGAAACAGCAGAAACAGAAGGAACAAGTGGGTGGGACTGTGAGGGAATAGCAGGATATATCCTCTGCGGGGCATATGAAGGTGGGGGTCGAGTATCTAACAATTCTTCCACAAAAGTATCATTTTCTTCATGGGCCACATAAGATTTATCAATCTGTAATTGAAACCTTCTATCTTCACATTCAATACCCTTCTCCTGATTTTCCCTGTCATATGCTACGGCCTTCTGAGTCAACGTCTGCATTCTCCCTTTCCGGGCCTCTTTCTCTACTTTCATTCGCCTCTGTTTAGCTGCTTTTTGCCACGTTCTAAGGGAATCAAACATAGACTGTCTACTTCATTTCTTAAACAACTGTTCTTGTAAATACTCGATCTTTTGCTTATCAAAAGTGCCTGTCAAAGGCCACTGAAACTCGGCATTGTCCCTCGTATATTTTTGCCATAGCGTACTAAACATAATAGGGCCAAGGCCATGCTTCACATACATATCAAAATTCGGAGTGCCTTCTGGAGGCGCCGGCTGACTTTCCTCCAGTCAAGCATCAGCAGAACAACAACGACAGCACAAAGAAACCAGTTTACTTATTCCAGGCATTCTCAAAAGAAAACAAATTCACTACTTATGCCTGGCAAAGTATTTGCAAACACTTTTCACCCAAAATCGGTCTTCAGACCGTACCAAATACAAACCAAAATGGTACCATATACAGAAAGAACCAAAACAAACTCACCTGATGTATGCAGGTCAAACAAATTTATTCTCCACTGCCGACCCTTCAGACCAAACAGTCAGATCCAAGGGTTTCGCTGTTCAGGACCCCAGTCGGGATGACCGCTGGGCGAGGCACCGTCCGGCAGGACAAAAGGGGCAGCTGCGAGTACAGGAACTCTCTCGTGCAGGGAACCCTGATCTGTCCGTCCGACCCGACGATGGCCTCGACCTCCCCACCCGTCCTCAGGAGGGGATGGGTCACTCACCTGATGGTGTCCCTGTTTGGGCGCCAACTGAAGGAAGTGACCTGATTAGGGTCACCTGGGTCACTCACGACCACCTCTCAGCCTTCCATACAAATGAAGAGTCGGTCAGACAGTAGAGAATACAAACCAATATATTTATTCAGATACACTCAAGCGGAGCCCAGTCTGCCCAGTCTCTTAGGATTGCTGCAGAGGGACTGACATCAGCAAGCATGGTGATACATTATGTACGATTCAGAACCAATGAAGGCATGCCCACAATGGAATTTTCCAGGCAGATGCAGCTACACAAAGAAGTACAGAAGGATAAGTTTCGATCCTGAGGCCGGGCACACACTATTTACTACTCAAGGTCGCTCCGTCCGTGCCCACCGCTAGACTAGTGGGAGAAGGCCTCTATCTAGTGGGTAAGGTATGGTCTAATAAGAACAGTATATTCATAGAGAAAAAGCAGGGCCCAACCTTGGAGAAGCGAGACTTACCAAAAGCTGCTTTTTCAGGAAGGGAAAGATTAGTTTTGATCATGGTTCAAAATGGCGGCCAAACATAAAATGGTGCTGCGAATGCTAACTTACATAGAACAGTACATAATCAACACAGCGAAAACATTTTTATTCTAACACGTCCTGCAAGTCCAACGCTACCATCCAGTCTCCAAGGTCGAGGGCAGATAGGACCTGAGCCAATGTCAACATTTTGAACTTCTCCTTCCGGAGGAAGCGGTTGACGTCCCTGAGAACCAAGATAGGATGCAGGCCTTTGTCCTTCTTGGGTACCAGGAAGTAGTGGGAATAACAACCACGACCTACTTCTGGCACAGGGACTTGCTCGATAGCTCCCTTGGCCAAGAGAGCCGTATCTTCCTGATGGAGAAGGGCCAAATGATCCTCGGGCATGTGTTGGAATGTTGGTGGCATGGAGGGAGGGGTAGTCTCGAAGGGGAGGGAGTAGCCCCTACGGACTATCTGCAAAACCCACCTGTCCAACGTGATGTTGTGCCAGTGGGGGAGGTGATGGGAGATCCTGCCTCCCACTGGCAGCTGGTGGCCCTGAAAGGTCGGACTAGGAGGGTTTGGAGGCTGATGCAGAGGGGGCACTTGTGAACTGGCCCGCCTCCTGGAACCCAGACCGACTGCGCTGGGTCCCACATCCCCGGCCACGCAGAGGCCTAGCAGCCCAAGGATCTGGCCGTAGCCCTAGAGTCCTTGAAGCGCTCGAGCGCATTGTCCGCCTTGTCGCCAAACAGGTGATGGCCATCAAAGGGCATGTCCAAAAGGGTCGATTGGACAGCCCGGGAAAAGCCAGTGGACCTCAGCCAGGCGTAGCGTCTCAAGGCTACTGACGTAGAAATCATTCTACCTAACGAGTCGGCGGTATCCAGCCCACACCGAATGGTGAATTATGCTGCGTCTCTACCCTCTGCTACCATACGGGAGATTACAGCCCGGGCCTCCTCCGGGCACTGTGGCAGCACTTGCGCAACCGTGTCCCACACAGAGTGGATGTAGCGGCCCAACAGACATGTGGTGGTCACCGACCGCAGTCCTAAGCTGGCGGAAGAAAACATCTTCTTCCCAAGATGGTCCAGCTTCTTGGATTCCCTATCTGGGGTAGCAGTAGGGAACGTGCCTTTGGATGTTGAGGCTTGGACCACCAAGCTCTCAGGGGTAGGGTGTTGGGAGAGGAAAATTGGGTCACCCGGGGCCGGGCAGTGGTGTCGGGCAATCATCCTATCCACAGGAGCCCCTGTGTTGGGCTTGGACCAAGTGCCCAGAAGGATGTCTGTGAGGGCCTCATTGAATTGCAGCAGGGGCTCCGAAGAGGCGGCTGCCGGCTGAAGCACCTCAGTCAGGAGGTTAGTCCTGACTGCCACGGTAGGAAGCTCAAGGCCCAACGCCTCAGCCACCCTACGCAACACCACAGCGTAGGAGGCTCCCTCCTCCATGGCCATGGTAGGGGGAGAAAGCATACCAAGGTCTGGTGAGGTATCCAGAGCACTGGCCTCACCCAACTCCTCTCTCCAGTCCGGCTTTTCCAGCTGGTCTGCCAGAGGGTCAATAGACCCCTCCCAGTCCTCCTCACCCTCCTTTGGCTGCCACTCAGGGCAAAAAGGAATGCCAGGATAGAACAGTGGTACAAAAGTACCAGCCGGTACTGGCGTCAGTTGACGCCGGTACTGGCGTCAGTTGACGCCGGTCCGGATCCGTGTCCAAGTCAAGGGAGAGGTCGGGGTCGATGCGGGTCGGGGACACAACCGTCGTCGGAGGTGGCGGAGGTGTCGTCAAAGGAATCGGTATCGAAGGCCTAGAGCCCCCAGCCGAGTCTGCGGGGCCTGAAGGCGCACCGGTGGAGTCGGGCTGTCCAAAGATGGAGTGGAGGGCTTCGTAAAATGCACAAAGCTGGGAAGGGGACACTCCGGCTCTCGGGAAGGGAGGGAGGCTCGGAGCCGTCCCAGCAGGCTCCGCGAGCGGAGCCGAAGGACGACGACCTTCTGCGTCCCGCGTCTCATTGGCCGAAGGACGGGGAGAAGGCGAAGAGCGATGATGTTTCTTCGCCTTCTTCTTGTGCTTCGACTTACCCAATGACGCAGACTTCGAGGAGGAATGATAATGGTGACTTCGCGACCGGTCCCGCAACCTCCCTCTCGACCGGGACCTCGAGCGGCACGGAGCTGACTGCCGGGCCTCCAGAAGCTTTCGGGACCCCTCCCGCAAAGACTTTGGGTTCATGGCCCGACAGTCGGAGCGCGACTTCGGGTCAATTACATAGAAAGCTTCAGGCAGTTAAATATGAATTTTCATCCAAGTGATACATACTACAGGTTCCCACAGAGTAAAAACCAATCAAAAGACAGAGTTACCACTGCAATTGATGTGGGCTTCCTTATCACGAATAATACAATGCCAACTTCTGCCATTTCCTCAGCCTTCATGTTATCACCCAAAACAGTACTTACCTTCTTCGCCTCTTATCCCATCAGATGCTGATAACATTGTCCAATTATTCAGTTGTCCAAATATGACCTTCACACAGTAGGCCAACAGAAAACAATTTTAAATGAAAACACAGTGACTCTGGTGTCTGCAATAAAAAAGCAAATTATGCACAACATGCAATAATACACTATTGACTATGAAGTCGGCATCTAGGTCCACTCGTGTCAATATTAAGTTAAATATATTTTAACTATAGTTAATCAAAAACATATAAATCACTCGTTTCACTAAATCTAAATGTAAAATAGTGTGTGCTCACATATGAGTAATTGTTATGTATGTTACAGGTTAGGATTTAATTGAGCTCAAATAAATGATGCTGACACTGCTTCATCAATGGCAGGGGTAATACCACTGGAAACATTCCAGCCTATTTTTGGAGTACTCTTTTTCCCCATTGGGCAAATGTATCTTTGAAGCTGTTTTGCTTGATTTCCACATAAGCAAAGCTTGATCTCTCTCTGAGTGTACTAGGGAAGTTATGAATTCTAAACTGAAACTGTCATCTGAAATTTAGGCCACGGGCTTGGTATATGTGATTAAAAACCAAGGATATTTAGAATGTCCTCCGTGCCCCAGGATTCATATTCAAGAGTAAATAGGGTTCCTTTGTAGTTGGTAGTGGCTCAAATAGCCCACTTTACTTCTCAATATATGCTGCTTCCTGAACACAAACACATGATGATGTTACATATCATCAATAGCACAATAAATGATTATGCCCCATGGCGTTATACACTTGTAATACGTTGAATCAAGATACCAAAGATGTCAGTTTCCTATTGGAGACATGTTCTGGCATCAGATAGAATCTGAAGTAAGAAAATTATGTATGCCACATAAATGCAAGATAATCGTCACCCACAAATTATGAAGAAAATACCTAGCACTCCCTTGTTCTTTGGATCTTTACCATGTTAAGTTTATTGTATTACTGGGAAGGAGTTTTCCATTCCTGGTGTGATGTACTCATCCATCACAGCATAAGTCTTTTAAGCCATGTACTTTCTGTGAAGTAGAATCATAGAAAACTCTTGTTTATAAATAAAGACTTGTTACTTTCTCTGTAAAATCCCCCATAAAAGTCACCAAATTATAGAACCCCATGTTATAGCCCCAGAACAAGCTTAACAGATATATATTCTCCTGGTCACAATGAAAAAGTGGCCTTGAAAACCTAGGTAGCTGGTTCACTCAGGGATTTGACTTGCAATGATACACATATGAACTGAAAAAAGAAATTGCTTTTTTGTATTATCTCTTTGGAAATTCTGTAAAAACTAGAATAACCTTGACATTTTGGGCATTGTTTGACTGCCACGAGGCGGAGACTGGCCGGAGGAGTCCTCCTGCTGAACCGGTGAGTGATGGCTGGGCAGGGGACACGGCCGCATTGGGCTACCGCTCCCAGGAGAGGAGCATGTTTATTTCCTTCTTTTTGAAGGCTTATTACGCATTCCAGGCCTCCTTGTGTGGCTCACTTCTCTCAGCTCTCTTTGTGTGGCTGATCTCTTTAGTCTTTAGACTTTGGGGCCGATTCCGATTCGGGCCGGAAAATGTACCGACCGACTCGGTCCGGGAATAAAGTCCGACCGGCACGTACCGGGGCCGTACGACCCTGGTAGTACGATGAAATGCATGTGAAATCAGACCGACTCGGACGGAATACAAAACGACCGACCGAGCCGGACGGAAACAAGCCATCCGGCCGGGAAATCACGCGAAACGAACCGACCGACACGCACCCGGATTGAACCTGAACAAAACGTACCCGCGAACTCCGACCCGCGTAGTACGATGCTGTGCGTGCAAAACACGACCGACTCACCAGGAGCACAAGCCGTACGACCGACACGCATACAAAACCCAGCCGAAGCAACCCAATACTACGCGACCGACTCGTACGCCGCATATGAAACCTAGCTGACACACATCGGGAACGAGTCGGACAAGATCGCACCACACAACTGCAGCGTCCTACTCGGACACAAGAACGACTCCTACATGCACCAAAAACACCAAGGAAAAATTAGGAAAAAAAGGGCCAAACAAGCAACCACAAAGCCAATAAATACAGGCTTGGAAAAAAAAATGGAACAAGGACACACCTCCAACTCCACCTACATAAAGGCCACAAATCCCTACCATGATCCTTTGCAAATTCCACTGACCTGCCAGCACACAACACCATCACACAGCAACCACAGTAACACTCACAGCTCATACATCACACAAGCCACACACCATTACCACACCTACAAATAGCACCCTCACACACACCCAGCTAAACCTACACTCACACCCCCCACTTGCACACACACACATCAATCACCACCACCACCCATCCCCATGCCCCCAAAGAAGAACCATAAGTTCCTAGATAGTGAATTGGAAGTCCTGGTAGACGAGATCCTGAGGGTAGAGCCACAGTTGTTTGGTACATTGGTACAACAGACCCCCATGTCGCAGAAAACCAAGATGTGGGCGAGGATTGTCGACAGGGTGAACGCACAATCACCATGTTTGCGCACAAAGGAAGACATCCAGAACAGGTGGTATGATGTGTGCAGGAGGGTCCGGGACCTACTCAAAAAGGACTACCTCCTCAGCCAGCACACCGGCAGTGGCCCTCCTGCAAAACCAGTATACCTCAGGCCCTGGGATGAGAAGGTGCGGCCATCCTACCACCATTGAGCATATACGGACTAACAGACATCCCAGAGCCTGGTAAGTACACAACTAATATACACAATATGGTGTGACAACACACACACATCACAGTCAAGGGGATAGGCAAACCATGCACCCTTAGCAAATACACAGCAACCAAAAGATATTCATCCCAAGATGTGAATGCTAGTCAGACAAACACAATACCTCCCATCTCATAGTGATATGTAACTGTGTCATGACATGTACAAACCTAACAACAAATACAGCAAGGCAGTGGCACAAATAGAACCAACAAACACTCCCAGATATTTAAACACCACTAGAACACCACCTCACAGGGAAGCTCACAGAAAGGAAGGAATTCTGTGTATGCTGGTCAAGTCAGTGTAGCCAATAGCATGATGGGAGTGGTAGTCACAGATATTGGTCACACCCACAATTGGCCCATCAACACCACTCTGAACCATGCTCACATCACAGGGAGTGGAAAACAACTGACAAGATGGCTGACACTGGGTACTGCTGTGGGGAGCACAAGGCCCTGCTGGGAACTGGGCACCAACAAACAACAGGACCACACTGCCAGCCATCTTGCCATTGCTGTCACACTCACACACAGTGAAGTCCACTCAAAAGGAAGGAAGTATGGGCATGCTGGGAAGGGGGGTGGAGGCAATAGCATGATGGGAGTGGTAGTCACAGATATTGGTCAGCCTCACAATTGGCCCATCAACACCACCCTGAACCATGCTCACATCACAGGGAGTGGAAAAGGACTCACAAGATGGCTGACACTGGGTACTGCTGGGGGAGCACAAGGCCCTGCTGGGAACTGTGCAACAACCAACAGCAGAACACCACTGACTGACATCCTGAAAGACAACTTGCACTCCCTGCAATGGAAGCACGCTTCATGGTGGGATAACTGGGCTGGGGGAGAAGGAGGCCCGGATGGCAAGCAAATACCACCAATGCTGGTCATGCACACACCTCAACATTCACATTGACATGCCACAGGTTGGCAGGACAATGTGCTACACCAATATCACTCTCTGACTGTCACAATTTAGGAGAATGCAATGTCCAGGCCCACATCCAGAGGTACAGTCACAACTGTCAGGTGTTTGAACAATTGATGCCAGTAGAAACATAACATACAATCTGTGTCTCTCCCCAAAACAGGTGATGATGGGGACACAGCAGCAGACGAGGAGGAGTCCCTGTCCCAGGCTCCAGGGAACACTGAGCTCACTGGTGTGGATCAGCCTCTGCACTCCTCGGATGGCGAAGAACCAGCTGGACCCTCCGGTGCGAGTCATCATGCAGCACCAGCAGGACCAACATCTGCACCCCCTGCACCCACCCCTCCAACAACTGCCAACACACAGGCCACCCCTGCCAACACGGACAGACCAAGGACCACAGATGACAACAGCGCAGGGACCCAGACCCAAACTGGAGCTGGTGACAACGAGCCCAGGAACAACACCCAAGTGGGCCCACGGTCACCTGTGCGTGCCACCGCAGGTCCTGCACGTGTCGCCAGGAGTGGTGGGAGGGGTGGTAGACATAGGTCGCTCTTTGCAGAGGGGTCTGGACTGCATGATGACCCACAACTGGCACGCATTGCGGATGCGTACCAGACTAGCACCAGAGATGTCAGCCAGGTAGTGGGGATCCTCAAGGACATACAACAGCAGCAGGCTGCCCATCATGCCCGCTTGGACTCCCACATGTCCCGTGTCGAGACACACATGTCACGTGTTGAGACACACATGTCTGGCATGGAGTCCAAGTGGGACACTTTGGAACAACTGACAGCGGTGCATAGGGACATACTGACATGCCTCCGCCAGATCAGCACCAACATGGCCACACCTCCCTGTGAGCCCACAACATCTGCTGCTGAAACAACTGCAAATGCCACAGGGAGGGAGGAGGACTCTGGCAGAGAGTCCCCTGCACCGCCGCAGCCTGCACCTGAGGGTCCCCCCCCAAGAAGAGGGGCCATCCGAGGAGGCCAAACTGAGAGGCCGATGGCCATCTACATCCCCCAGTAAGCCAACACCTGTTCTGGAACTTTTCCTCTGTGTGCAAACTGCACGCCCTGTCGAAGCCAACCCAACTCTCCCACATGACATGGGGAGCTCTAGTTGGCCAAATTCATCAGATGACTGTGGACTTTACTCTGGACATCTCAGCTACCAAGACTTCCAAATCACATGGGAACTATGGATTCCAATTTCTATGTACAGCACCCACCATCTTGTGCACCATTCTCACACCTGTATGTAAATAAACTCACCAATACACCATATCTGCCTCTGTTGTGATTCCAACGTGCTCTCTGTCATGGAGATGGTGATCAGAAAAATGACACTGAGCATGCTAACTGCTACAGCAAGTCCAACACCGTCATGTCAGTCATGGCGACGTGACACATATGAGGGAGACACACCACTAGGGCCACACAACACATACACACCAGGGCCATCAGACTCATCACCTATACTGATGTTGCAACTAAATACAGTGGAATGCACAGACACGCCACCTATTCACAGTCTGTCAACTAGACTACAGGTGCAGTAAGCAAATATCAGTCAGATGTGTGACCACAGACAACGCACATCCCAAAGTGAAGCACAGGTTTATTACACATTTGCAACATGTTGTTTCCACTACAAATGCTAGCTAATCCAACCTGGCTGTGGCCACAAAGTCAAAAAGTGCAGAAGATAGAAAGTCCAGGGGTGTGTGGCGCATCACCTGTAGGGAAACGACTGCTTCCACCTTGCAAGTTGATTCATGGATTCGTGGGATCCAAGTTGATCAAACAACTCCGGCAGCACCCTGTGAAGGACAGACATGACACACAGTCAAAACCACTGAAGAACAGCACAGAACGGCAATACTCATGTCTAATACATGTCACGAGATAACTACACAAAACCAAGTTACCATGTCAACACTGTTGGGCAGTACAGACCACCTGCAAGGACACATCGCTGCACGCATCCAGTCAAGTAGCACATGGCCACACTCAAACAGCAACAGAGCACCACACACACATATCATGCAAACTCAAATCATTGACATTACAACCCTCTGGAGACTCACATTCAGCTGAATAAGTTGGTGATGAGCTGTGTGCGGACATCACCATCATCATCTTCACTGGCATCGTAACCTAACCCAGGCCAGGATCTTCCACAGGTGGCGGACGTTGGTCATCGTCATCCAGGATGAGAGGCAACTCCTTCCGCACTGCCAGGTTGTGCAGCATGCAGCAGACGATGACAATCTTGCACACCTTTGCTGGGGCATATGGGAGGGCCCCTCCTGTCTTGTCCAGGCAGCGGAAGCGGCTCTTCAGGAGACCAAAGGTCCGCTCAATCACCCTCCTCGTCCGACCATGTGCCTCATTGTAGCGCATCTGGGCTGGTGTCACAGGGTTCCTGAGGGGTGTCAGCAACCACTGCTAATGTTGGGGTATCCCGAGTCACCTACAGACAGACAATTGCACATTAGCCTATTTGAAAATGTGTGCGGAAAACAACATAGCAGAACACACACAATGGTACAAAGTCAGTACACACCAACAAGCCAGGCACGCTGGTTCGGCATCTGTGACATCATCCTCGGGATGCGACTACTCCTCATCACGTAGGCATTGTGTGCCGAACCGGGGAAACGGGCACACACATGTGTGATGGTCATATCTGCAAGACATACCACCAGAGCATTGATCGAATGGTAATGTTTACGGTTCCGGTATGCCTGCTCATGTGCCTGTAGTGGTATCAAAGCCACATGTGTCCCATCAATGGAGCCAATTACATGTGGCATCCTCCCCAGGGCATAGAAGTCACTCTTGACGTCAGTGAGTCATTGACGTTTTGGGAAATAGATGTACTGGTTCAGGTAAATCAACATTGCCCCCAAAACATCGCGTAGCACACGGCTGAACATAGTCTGTGACATCCCACCGGCAGTCGCCACAGTGTGTTGAAAGGTACCGGTGGCAAAGAAGTGTAGGGCTGCCATCACCTTCACCTTGGGGGTCAGCGCTGTAGGATACGGACGGCCAGGCTGCAAATGTGGGTCCAACCGCACTGCCAAATCCTCAATAAGCTGCCTGGTGAAGCGGTACCGTCGGATGCTGTCACGTTCCACCATCGTTGCCAGGTCTGGGAATGGTCGATGGACAGCAGGAGCCCTGCAGTGCATAGGTGAAGAAAGCAAGATTGTCAGTCACCCCAACTATGTGCCGTTCACCATACTCAATTTCACATGATACATCATTAACAAACATAAGTACTTGATGTGTGTGTCGTTCTGTTTGGACATATATGGCACCTACATGGACATCATCTAACATCTCTGTTCAACAAGTGTTGACAACAGGTTCCAGGGTGTGCTATGGGAAACCATTAGGCTGTGTCACAGTACCCATTTACTGCTCTCACGTTCCACACACATACCACAGTGACATGTCTGGACAGATGCTCCACAGGCATCACAGCTCATTGACAGGTAGATTCCCAGGGACCCTGTCTTGCCACATGGACACTGGCATGACATTGCGTATCATGTACACGTCAGAGAAACTAACATGACACCCACAGGTAGTGGCCCCTGTAGCCTCTGCAGGACAGACATGCACGTCTGTGACACAAACACACACAACATCAAAGTTCATGCACAAACCATGTGGATGTGGAGACTGTCTCCCATTGTGCACATGGAGTCAGAGACATGCGAAACACAACATGCACACAGACTGCGGAGGGACATCACTATTTTGGCAATGGGCCACCCTGTGACGTACATGCCTTCCCACATGTGAGCCTGGGGGTATGTGACATGTCATACACATACACAACCTGGAAATGTGACCATGACACATGCCCATAAATGAAAAGTTGCACACCACAGTGGTCAGGTGCACAAAACACAAAGGACCCTGTCCCCATGAACACGTGCACAGCCTGGGTGTGTCTGCCCCCAAATGCCACCCCAAAAACCACGTGTTCACCCCCATACACAGATAAGGTCATGCTGCCACACATGCCTTAGATACAGTGTGGACTGGGTGTGGTGTTGTAGGTGTGCCCCTGAGTCCCTGGAAAGTATATGTGGCTGGCATAGGTTCACCAGTGACCAGCATGGTGACATATGCGTGTGACCTGTCCAGGGACGCGTTGAACAGCAATGGACCAATCGGTGTGCCCGGCTGGCCCATTGCATTGTATGTGAGCGGGTACGCGTTGTATCCCGGGTACGCGTTGTACAGCAATGGACCGATCGGTGTGCCCGGCCGGCCCATTGCATTGTATGTGAGCGGGTACGCGTTGTATCCCGGGTACGCGTTGAACAGCAATGGACCGATTGGTGTGCCCGGCCGGCCCATTGCATTGCATGTGAGCGGGTACGCGTTGTATCCCGGGTACGCGTTGAACAGCAATGGACCGATCGGTGTGCCCGGCCGGCCCATTGCATTGTATGTGAGCGGGTACGCGTTGTATCCCGGGTACGCGTTGAACAGCAATGGACCGATCGGTGTGCCCGGCCGGCCCATTGCATTGTATGTGAGCGGGTGCAGCGTTGTATCCCGGGTACGCGTTGAACAGCAATGGACCGATCAGTGTGCCCGGCCGGCCCATTGCATTGTATGTGAGCGGGTACGCGTTGTACAGCAATGGACCGATCGGTGTGCCCGGCCGGCCCATTGCATTGTATGTGAGCGGGTACGCGTTGTATTCCGAAATACGCGTTGTACAGCAGTGGACCGAACGGTGCGCACACGTTGGCTGGGGCCTGGCATGGCAACGGACGCGTTTTCGAAGCTCCAACGAGTCTGATGCAGTGAATTCAGTTGGCCAGCCACAACAATGTTGCAAAATCATGGGTGTCATGAAGTTTAAGATTTGAAGGATGCTGTGGGTGTGTATTAGTGCTGCTATTCCATGGATTGGTCAGATTCAGAAGATGCAAACGACTTGGACCTATCACTTTGGACACATGGGACAGTATCTGCCTCTGCAGCACACATATAATGCTGGCTGTTCCCCTGAGAGCTCACTTGCCTGCACTACATGCTCCAGGACGAAATCTGCCACCAACACTGCTGCTGTTTATGCATCCTCTGGCTCCTGCAATGGCACGTACTGTGGAGAGAGCCCCAGCCTTCAGCCTTGAGGAGAACCAGGCCCTGCTGGACAGCCTCCTTCCACAGTACAGCAAGCTGTATGGGAAACCAGGGGAGCAGGTGAGTGTGCTGTCCACTGCCTCACTAATTGTGCATGTTGTCTGACTAGCAGGGCTTTCAGTGTGCACACCACTGGCTAGCATGCCCACTGAGTAGTTGTCACACCCCAAAGTGTGTAGTTACATGCACTGAACTGGTACAGTGCAGTAACAGTGCATTCCAACTAGGTTTACTTCTCATGCAATGATACCATGTAGTGACTGCTGGCAAACTGTTCATAGCCATTGTTGCACTGCCTGTGTACATCATATGCCCCTGTGATTGAGACATGTATATCCAACTGTGTGATGCACGTATATGTTGCATGTGTAGTAATGGCCTTTTCACTTTGTCATCCTCACAGGTTGATGCCCACCAGAAGCAGGAAATCTGGCTGACCATCGCCCGGAAAGTAAGATCCGTGGGGGTCTACAGGCGCAGGATCCGCAACTGCCAGAAGAGGTGGCAGGACCTTCGTGGCTGGACCCGGAGGATCGCAAGGTTCCAGCTGAAGCTGTCGCCTCCTCGCAGGAGGGGCGGACACCGGACCCTGACCCCCCACAAGCTCCGGGTCCTGGCGGTGGTCTTCCCTGACCTGGATGGGCAGCTGAAGGACAGACAGCAGCAAGGACTTTGTCTGACATGCTATGTGCCCTCCTCTGGCCTGGTTAAACTTCCACAGTACATCAGTCATGTGGTCCAGGACCCATGTCCCTCATTTGTGACATGCCCACTTCTCCTCTGATACGCATATGTGTGGCCCTTATAGTCAGGAAATTGTGTCATTTAGGGACTGTGTCATTGCATTTAGCTTTGCTCAAGCTGGGGGACAGCATTTGTTCCCGTGACTATGTTGTGCGATTCATGGGTGGGTCAATTGCTTACACAATGCCTAAGTTCTGACATGTAATCTGGGTGTAACTTTGATATGTGGTCCGCTTGCTGCTCTGACTCACCACATGTCCCTGGGGAATTTGGCACACACCCATGCTGCTGGTGGGAACAATGTTTGGGCCTCAGGAGTATGTGTATCCAGTGTGTCACACATGCTTAGCCACCTGCCTACTGTCCAGGACTCATCCCTCTTACAGGTGGAGCTGGACAGTCATGCCTACTCCAGGGCATGCAATGCACTCTGTACTCCCACTCCCGTGTATCATCTGGCATGTTGTGATCAGTGTAATGTACCCTCAGGTGTCTGCCTCTGTCTCATTGTGCTGTGTCTTCGTTGTCAGGACTACTGATATGTTTATCGGTTAGGGCTCAGCATGCCATCTGAGATGTGACCATGATAGATGATACTTCTGTGACTTATAGGTGTCTGATCACTTGACTGTGCACACAGGTGTTTGCGACTGTGACTTTCAGTCAGCTGTATTGTCATTCACAGCACACTGTGAGGTGCTCATGTTCAGAGAGTTGTGTTTCATGTCCCCCATATGTTCAGTTGGTATGACGTGGACAAATAGTAGTACAGATGATGTGGTATTTGGGGGATGGACATGTGCACTTGTCAGTCACATAACTTGCATTCCCCATGCCCTCGGATTGTGACACAGTGCAGACTGTTGTTGGCTGGCAGCCATGGCCATGTGACTTGAGACAGTAATGTATGACTTTGCACGCATTCCTGTGTCATGGCATTCAACTTCCTGAGACTGATCCTGCAGGGGAGTGACATGTGCAACATGCACCCCATTGTGGCATTGACTATCCGGACATGGGTGCATCATGGTGTCTGGTGCTGGTATGCATCACATGCATTTCTATTTAGACTCTGGCCATCCCTTTATCCGGACACCTGCACTGACTCAGTGGCAAGAGATGTGATGTGTGCATGTTCACATACTTCACCGTGTTCCCTGCAATGTCCAACAACTGTGTAGGTGGTGCATGTGTCCACACTGGGGTCTTACCATCAGACAGGCACCGGACAGATGGGTGCGAGGGCAGGAGGGGTGTGAGTCCCATGGTTGACCATCAGACTGACAATTGGCTTCCCTGAATCTGTGTGAGGACTTTAGGCAATGTTCAACTAAGGATGCCAGGGCTTGCTCTGTAATGTGCTGTACTTACTGTGGTGTGTGCGGTCAGTGCAGGTGACTGATGTTTGTCTGTTTCACTAATTGTTTGCAGATACATCCACGGCCACAGGAGGGGACAGCTCCATGGACCAGGAGGAGCAGCGGAGCCAGACTGGGTCAGCATCGGACGAGTGGTCAGAGGGACCCAGTGGCACGGAGGGCGAGGGGAGCCACACCGAGGAGTCCTCAGCACCATCCACCTCAGCTGAGGACCACAGCAGCTCGGAGAATGACTCCCTTGTGGAGGCGGGTCTCAGCAGCCACCAAAGGCCAGCTAGTCTGTCTGACCCCGCCACCACCACCACCACCACCGCCCTCCCATTGGCTCCCATTCCTGAGGTCCGTGGGGGCTCCCGTACTCGGGAGCATGTCTCCTTCGTACCAGGCACCGCAGCCCCTGCCCCTGTGTCCCCTGCTGCCCTGAGTGAGGAGTCTGTGTACCTCCTTTGGCAGCTCCATGTAGGGCAGACAGCAATGCTGAGTGTCCTCCATGCACACACCACTCTGTTGACACAGCTGGTGTCGTTCATGGAGGGCATCTCAACGGGTATGTCTGCCCTACAGAGGAGCAATAGGTCCATGGACTCCTCCCTGACGGCAGCAGTGTCCCTCCTCCAACAGTCCCTCACCCCTCCCACCTCTGCTCCATCCACACTTCCTGCCCCCCTACCTGTCCAAAGCACATGCACACCTGCACAGTCACCCAAACACTCAGACACGAGCAGCACAGACACACCCAAGAGAAAGGCAAGACGTGCACACACGCATCCTCAGGGGACTGATACCACAGACACAGGGGATGGGGAACACACACACAGGCATCCACATTAACTCCGCAGTCCTCCAAATCCTCTCCCTCCAAGACCCCTTCCCTTGCCTCGCCTGCTAACACACCTACACAGCAGATCTTCCTGTGTGACCTCGGCCTCATCCCCTCCAATCCTGCTGATCCAGCATATCGGGGGAAGAGGAAGTCCACCCACATAGAGGGGAGTGCCCCTCGCCCCCGGACACCCTACCCCAGGTGCAGGCAGAGTGAGCCCCCCACCTGCAAGTCCCCCCGGTCCCGGAAGAGCAAGACCCCGCCACCGCCCTGCAAGTCAACCACCCAGTCTCTCACCTCCATCCCCCAGGCCACCACTCCACAGGTTCCACCGCCACACCCAGCCCCAGGTTCACCCACACACCGATACTGCATCCCCAAACTGCTTAGGCCCTCCCCCCCTGCCACTTGCTCTTCCAACCCCAAACCAGATGCTCTGCCTGTTTGTGCCACTGGTGTGGAGACCGTGTCCCCCCCCTCTGTCCTGCCCAGCTCTTCTGCCCCCCCTTCCACTACCTTGGAGTCATGCACTGCGGTGGAGTCCACAACCACCCCGTCTGACTCGGGCACTGCATTGGGGACCCAGTCCACCCCATCTGACCAGCCCACTGCAGTGGTTGCAGCACCAACTCCATCTGACTTGAGCCCTGCGGTGGTGCCAGTCCCCCCTGAGTCAGACACCTCCACTGCAGTTGCCGGTGACACTCCTGCACCCACCTCCCCTTCACTGCCTCCTTCTGGCATCCCCTGATCCTGTCCCTGCGGTGCCTGGCCTGCCCCTCGTATGCCCCTCCAAGGGGGATGTCCCCTGTCCGTACCTGTGCAGGCAAGCAATTGTTGACAAGTTGTCACACATCACCCTGTTGGGACTGTATATTTGGACTGGCCATTGCCCTTAGTTTATTTTGGACTTTTGATTTGAGTTGCACACTTGCTGAATAAAGCCTATTTTTGTTTACTTGTGGTTAATCTTTGGAGGTACATGATGTAGATGTGTATGAATGTAGATGTGTAGATGTAGATGATGTAGATGTGTAGAATCATGCATTTGCTGTTGTAATAGTGTTCAGATCAGGTAAATTAAGTTTTGCTGTGATGGGCTCCATGTGGTCCATGGGATATATATCATGGACCACATCCTTTGCTGCAGTCTGAGGGTGTAATGTTCAGCATTTGACACAGGGATGTACGTTTAGCATTTGTAGATTACCATCTTTGTCCTACACTGATGCACATCTGGTGGGCTTACCACTGTCCTATGTTCCTAGTACCCTGACTGTGTGCCCGTCTCCAATGGACATGCAGTTTAGCACATCAAATTTGGAGGACTCATCTGTGTACACAGTGCAAGTTGCTTGACACATGTCTTGGGTGTATGCAGATGACTGACGTGACACTCCCGTGCCCAGGCTGATATGAGCAGAGCCTTCAGTGTGTTGTAGTTGTTGACTCACTGACCGAGTGTTCTGCTGACATGTTTGAGTCATGCACAGACAAGGTTTGGCACAGCTGACCTTCCACAGGAGTGGAGTGCCCTCATGGCAGTGCGTGATTCCGTGATATAGGCTGTGCCCATGTTGTGTGTTGTGTAGGCATGTCTGTGCGTGTTCCCTTCTCCTTTTCCTACACAGGCTGTGTCCCTACGGATGTTCCTGTTTGTGATGCTTGCTGAGTTGTTCTGTGTTCATCCAGCATCTTGGACCTGGTTACTCCGGGATGTGGGTGCATGGCAAACTAATGTTCATGAGGTTGTCATCCCTAGTTGTCTTTGTTGTCAGGGCTGGGGATGTGGGCAAACGCAGATGGGACACAGTCAGGATTCCTCTTGGCACTTGTTGGTTACACGAGTAATGTGATTTTCTGTTTGTGTATGCTTTCAGTGATTGTGACACGTTGTGTGTGTGACTGCTGCCACTCCTCAGGGTCAGAGCTGAAATGTTGGAAGTTGGCTATGTGTGTCCTTTGTGGGTCAGCTTGGCTTCTTCATTGGTGTGTGACTATGGCCAGGATCCCATTGTTTGGGGTGGATTTCACGTCATGCCCATGTACGGCATACTGTGCAGTGTGTCAGACATTCACAAGTATTGTTGACTGGCCATGTGTGATGGGTTTCTGCACCTTATTTCCCCCCACCATCCCTGGGATTGTCATGGGTGCATGTGCAATGTCAGCAGTCCATGTGAGCTTCAACGCTGCACATTGGTGGAGTTCAAGGTGTGTGGCGTTGAGTGTGTGCAAATGTGAGTTGTTGCACGGCTGGGGCACTACCTCCATATTTTCCTTGGCTGGCAGGCCGTGCTGAGTGCTTTGTGCTTGTATAGGTGTGATGGTAGTTTGTTATTCAGGACACATGGCTGTGGTTCACAGTGTGGATGACATCTACCTTTGTCATCACAGTGTGATTGTCATGCAGGCTAGTGTCACCACAATGTGGGGTCCCTGGGGGGAGTGCTGTGGTGGTTCTGTCTCTTGCTGTGTGTGTTGCTGTTCCTACAAGCTTGTGTGACATGTGTAATTTGGGCTCCCTCTCATCTCACAATGCCTGTTTGCCCACATTGGGGAATCCAATCCATGAGTTACTTTTGTATGTGACTGTGTTGACATCTGTGTATCAGTGAATCTGGCCTCCTCATGTGTTGTGTGTTTGCCTGGGGACACTGGCACACAACCCCCTCACCTGTTGTGTATGATATGCAGTGTGAGTCTGCCTGTTTGTGTTTGTGCTTTTGCACCACTGCATTGGCATATCTTTAGTTTGCCATTGGCTGTATGTTGTTTGTTGGCTTTCCCCTGCTGGCCCTGGGACTGCTAGGTCATCAGTCAGCACATTGATCATGGTTAGTATGTCCCATTGCTGCCATGGTATGGTATTTGTTCACCTGACATCTACAGTCTCCACAGGATATCTACATTTGTGTGTTCATTGGTGCTGATATGTGGGTCTGCATTATGATGCTCACTTCTGTCATTGTGTTATTTGTGAATGTAGACAATGTGGGCCCCCATGGCTGATGTTTGTGTGCACATGGCCAGAACGATGTGTCATTGGCACTGCACTGCTTGCCTCACACAATCTATGTTGCTATGGGACACAAGCACTACAATGCCACTGTAGTGTTTGGTGTTGTGTGGCCAGGAATAATCCCTGCAGTTATGTTTTTGCAGCTTTTACCAGGACTACACTTCCTTTTGGGCACTGTGGTGATGGGGCTTTGGGCCCCATTGCCACACTGTTCAAAATGTGCTTCAGCTATGGAGCACACACTTACCTTTTGGGCACTGTGGTGATGGGGCTTTGGGCCCCATTGCCACACTGTTCAAAATGTGCTTCAGCTATGGAGCACACACTTGCCTTTTGGGCACTGTGGTGATGGGGCTTTGGGCCCCATTGCCACACTGTTCAAAATGTGCTTCAGCTATGGAGCACACACTTGCCTTTGGGCACTGTGGTGATGGAGCTTTGGGCCCCATTGCCACACTGTTCAAAATGTGCTTCAGCTATGGAGCACACACTTCCCTTTGGGCACTGTGGTGATGGGGCTTTGGGCCCCATTGCCACACTGTTCAAAATGTGCTTCAGCTATGGGGCACACACTTACCTTATGGGCACTGTGGTGATGGGGCTTTGGGCCACATTGCCACAGTGGTCATGGTCTGCTTGCATTGTGTAGGCCACACACACAATTATGTGTGACACATCTGTTAGGGGGTCACATTGTATGTTCAATGTCATGTTCAGTGTTGTATGCATTTGACACAGACCACACACGCTTGTCATGGTGTTGGGGGCTGGGATGTAATTTACAGACAGTCCTTATGTGGGAGTATGCTAGTTGTGTCATGCATTACCCGTCCTATGAGTAGGGGTGGTTGTAGTGACAGGCATCCAGCCCCCATGAGTGGTGATGGTAGTAGTGGTAGGCATCCATCTCCCTAAGGGTGGGTATGGTAGTAGTGGCAGGCATCCAGGCCCCCTGGGTAGGGGTGGTAGTAGTGGCATGCATCCAGCCCCCTGGATAGGGGTGGTGGTAGTGACAGGCATCCAGGCACCCCTGAGTAGGGGTGGTGGTAGTGACAGGCATCCAGGCCCCCTGGGTAGGGGTGGTAGTAGTGGCAGGCATCCATCCCCCTAAGGGTGGGTATGGTAGTAGTGGCAGGCATCCAGGCCCCCTGGGTAGGGGTGGTAGTAGTGGTAGGCATCCAGACCCCCATGAGTGGGGATGGTAGTAGTGGTAGGCATCCAGCCCCCCATGAGTGGGGATGGTAGTAGTGGCAGGCATCCAGCCCCCCCTGAGTAGGGGTGGTGGTAGTGACAGGCATCCAGCCCCCCCTGGTTAGGGGTGGTGGTAGTGGCAGGCATCCAGCCCCCCTGAGTAGGGGTGGTGGTAGTGACAGGCATCCAGGCCCCCTGAGTAGGGGTGGTGGTAGTGACAGGCATCCAGGCCCCCTGGGTAGGGGTGGTAGTAGTGGCAGGCATCCATCCCCCTAAGGGTGGGTATGGTAGTAGTGGCAGGCATCCAGGCCCCCTGGGTAGGGGTGGTAGTAGTGGCATACATCCAGCCCCCTTGGATAGGGGTGGTGGTAGTGGCAGGCATCCAGCCCCCCTGAGTAGGGGTGGTGGTAGTGACAGGCATCCAGGCCCCCTGGGTAGGGGTGGTGGTAGTGGCATGCATCCAGCCCCCCTGGATAGGGGTGGTGGTAGTGGCTGGCATCCAGCCCCCTGAGTAGGGGTGGTGGTAGTGACAGGCATCCAGGCCCCCTGGGTAGCGGTGGTGGTAGTGGCAGGCATCCAGCCCCCCTGGATAGGGGTGGTGGTAGGGGCAGGCATCCAGCCCCCCCTGAGTAGGGGTGGTGGTAGTGACAGGCATCCAGGCACCCCTGAGTAGGGGTGGTGGTAGTGACAGGCATCCAGGCCCCCCTGGGTAGGGGTGGTAGTAGTGGCAGGCATCCATCCCCTAAGGGTGGGTATGGTAGTAGTGGCAGGCATCCAGGCCCCCCTGGGTAGGGGTGGTAGTAGTGGTAGGCATCCAGCCCCCCATGAGTGGGGATGGTAGTAGTGGTAGGCATCCAGCCCCCCATGAGTGGGGATGGTAGTAGTGGCAGGCATCCAGCCCCCCCTGAGTGGGGATGGTAGTAGTGGTAGGCATCAAGCACCCCATGAGTGGGGATGGTAGTAGTGACAGGCATCCAGGCCCCCCTGGGTAGGGTTGGTGGTAGTGACAGGCATCCAGGCCCCCCTGGGTAGGGGTGGTAGTAGTGGCAGGCATCCAGGGCCCCCTGGGAAGGGGTGGTAGTAGTGGCAGGCATCCAGGCACCCCTGGGTAGGGGTGGTAGTAGTGGCAGGCATCCATCCCCCTATGGGTGTGTATGGCATTGGTGTTGGCCATCCCACCCCTATGGTTCTGCTGTTGCTAGTGTACGTTATTTGTGCATCCCTATGTGTGTGTGACATATTTCGGGTACGTGTAGTTTGTTTGTATTGTTGGTGTTTGACTTACCGTCTGCGCCGTACGCGTCCGTGCCGGTCCCGGTAATAGATGTAGAGTATAGGTAGGACCTGCGCAATGGGATTCATGCTTTGATCGTCTCGTTCGGGTTTCTCGTGTCTTCGAGTCGTACTCGTAGCAGGCTTGTTCGTCTCGTAGCCGTGGATCGTCTTGTGGCGCGAAACGGAGCTTATGTACGGCTCGCCCGGATGCTCAAACGTGCCGGACGTAGCGACGAGTTCGGCGCGTACGGAAGACGCATCGTACTAGTCCAGCCTGAAGGTGCTGTGTATTTGGTTCCGTGCGACTCGATTCGGCGTTTACGGATCCGGCTCGGGCGGGGAACAGGAGCTGGAATGGGTAAGTACGGCTCGCTCGGAATCTGGGCTGTTATGCGCATCGTACTTGTTCATTCGGTAGAGTGTTCGAGTCGGTCGGAAAACACGCGTTCGGCTGGTATTTTTTCCGGACGAATACTGTTAGGTGCGCTTCCGGCCGACATCGGAATCGACCCCTCTGTGTATCACTGATCTCCACAGGCTTCCTGTTTGTCCAATCCCTCCATACTCATCAATGTGTATCCTCCAACCTCTTTAGAATCCTCAATAAAACGGACCAACTCCAAACATATGGGTGACAGCCACAGAGCTCCCTATGTGCGTTAGATTTTCCTATGGTCTGCGGCATTACTGTTTCCCCTTTTCAGATTCTTCTTTGTGTGTTTTACCAGCCTACTGAGATTCCCCCTTGTACACTTCTTCACACAGTTCCATCGAGGTTTGCTATCTCACCCTCAGTCTCCACACAGTGTATTTGGTAACTTTGAAAGGTTACCCTGTGCAAAGAATTCACATCTCCAGTTTCCCCGTGCACATCACAAGAAGTTCTGCCTGTTATGGCTGATCCTCCCATCAGTGTTGTCATCATGGCAGAGTATCTGTGATAGTCATTTGCCTCTTCTTTTTGAAGGGCCTCACTGCTTTATGTCTTCCCAGAAACTCAGTATGGTTGATTCTCAAGCCTCACTTTTGTAAATAGCCCACCTGACTCTATTCTGTGACTGATCTACCCTCAGCTCCCCTTGGGTGATTGATCCAACCAGGCTTCCTGTATATCTGACCCCCTTGTATTCCAGAATTAAGGTCTCATAAAATTAGTTCAAAAATTAATTTCCCCTCCATTCCCTATGTTCTTTCTTGTTTCCACTTTATTTGTGAATGTCCTCTTCTGCACCTTCTTTCTTGCTGTAAAGCATTTCCCTTTGTCTCCTTAGCTCTTTTTCCCGCTTCTGTATTAAATCAATGCTCCCTAAACCAAGATTCACAATGGAATCCTAATTTTTTCCTTCTTGAAAACTGTTTTTTACTATAGAAAATTTATATTGTTTTTTTAACTGTTCTTGTATGGGCAGAAGAGGATTCTATTGTTTTTGTGTTACTGTATTTCTATTTACCTCTTGACTGCTATTGCCTCCCCCACGGTGCCAAGCCCCTTTCAGATGTTAATGGTAGCTCACATTTAAACCTTCATAACGTTTTCTCCACAAAAGGTATCCAAACTAAATTAGCATCTTTTTTTCTAACATCCTGCAAATATTAAAGGTACCCAGGGTGTTGGCTTGCATGGATACCACAATGTTTTCTTACTGACAATGCCCTGCAAATCTCAAATTATGCATAAAATCACACATTTTCCTTTCAATTCTGTGACTTAAACTTCCGGAATAAGCAAGCTTCCATAATATTCTTGCTACCAAGCATTCCTCCACTTGTCCTGATAAAAATGCTACCCCCACTTGTGTGGCTAGGCCTACTGTCTGCAACAAGAACAGATCAAATCTGAGTCAGTGGGAGCCTCCAGCAGTGTGTGACGCAAGGGACCCCAGAGCAACACAGGACAGCTGCTGCTTTGGTGCCCAGTGCTTAGACATGACCTCCACATCAATAATGCGGTTATTTTGTTTCTAAACTCATGGATTTTCAACTTTTGACTCTCAGAAGTAATTTTCTCCTCTTTGTTTTTCTCTGAAATACATATTACACTCTCACGCTTGTCTCTTGATATTAAACTGTGCATGAGTCCTATCTACCATACTTGTTTGTTTGAAAGCACCTGGCTCTCCATTGTACCAATTGCAACTTCATGAAGAACCATGTGGTAGACTACCCCTCAGGCTAATAAGTTGCCAATATCTAAAAAATGTAGAAGCCAAATTTTAAACTGAGACACAGTAGCATGTGTCCCTAAACCCGATAACGAGACTAGACTGCATTACTTACTTATTCCTGACCCTACTTTCTATCCACTGATGCTACAGTACACTTAAAATGCTAAAATAGGATGCTCAAGCTAGACTGTTATTAAGTTACGGGAGTGTGGACAAAGTAAAACTGGGACAAAGATTGATTTGGAATAAGGAGAGAGGAAGGGGAGAGTCTGGGGACAAAGGGAGAGGGATAGAGCGGAATGGAAAGAGATAGAGGGTGCAAAGAGGATTATATGGAATAAAAGAAGAGCCAACACAGAGAGAAACAGGAAGAGAAAGACAAAAAGAGGATTGAAAATAGAGAAAGAGAGATTAGAGCGAGAGAGATTAAAGAAAGAGAGGGAGAGAGAAAGAGAGAGAGAGAAGACTGGAAAGAAAAAGAATTAGCAAAGCCAATAGGTCTGATTTTGGATGTCTGGCTCTGTCAGTGCTTGCTTTGTTTCTTCATGTTTTTTGCAAGACTTTATTGCAAAAAAGTGTGTCTGCATGCAAGGGTGGCCATCTTTGAATGGTTTTTATTAAAGTTAAAAAAGCAGTTAAAGATAGCTGCTAATGTGTGCGCATGCATGTGTATGCAAATGCACAGTGCCCATTTTTTAATTATTTTTTATTGAAGTAGAAAACATTGACGCATGACTGCCTTTGCTTGTGCATGCAAGTGAATGCACATGTATATGTGCCCATCTTTGAATGTATTATGAAATTTAAAACCTTAAAACATGGTTGCCGCCCACTTGTGTACATGAGTGTCTATGCATGCACACAACAGGGTGGCCATTTCAAGTGTTTTTAAAAAAAAAATTCTGAATCATGTAAGCGGTGTGTGCATCTGACCACAAGCGGCCTGGTAGCTGTGTTGGGGGAGTTGCGGAGTCCTCCCAAATATTACCAAAATAACTCCAAAAAAAAATGAAAAAATTGGTTTCCAAAGCACATGTTGCCATAAAATTCACTGGAACTGAAGGAAAGTACTTTGTGTACTCCTTATGCAAGTAGAATGTCTTCACAGACAGTGAAGTTAACCAATCACTGAAGTGGGCTTACCCACTACACTGTCCATGGTATGTAATGTAGTTATCGAAAGAAAAATGTGTATGATTGCAACAAAAGACAAATAGAGGAAGATGGCTGGCTGAAACCCTTTTTAAGAAAATATATTCTATATGTAATTTTAATTAAAAAACGTAGTAGCTAACGTCAGACCAAAAAACAGAGTAGAAGGAGCGAGAGAGAGAGAAGAGAAATGGGGATAAAGGAAAGAAAGTGGCGAGGAACAGGAGTAAAGAGGCAGCAGGGGAGAGAGGATATAGAGAAAAGGGATGGAGAAGGAAGATATAAACTGGCATTAAAGACAAAAGGACAGTTAAAGTGGAAATGCAAAGAGTGAACAAAGACAGTGAAAAAGAAGCCAGAGCTGGTCAGAGAGTTAGGATAGAGATGAGCTGGATAGCAGAAAAAGCAGACTGAGCTTTACAGAGAATGTAAGATGATAGGGCAGATAGAGACTGGTTTGATGCGTGTCAGTGATTGGTGGCACTGAGCACCAGCGCTCATTGTGAGGACCAGGACCTATTTTTCATCACCAGACTTGAGTCAAAGCAATATAAAGGCAGAAAAGGAAGCAAGAAAGAGAAAGAAAGAAAATAGTGAAAAATGCATAGATGAAAACGCATCTGCATCAGTGATGTAAAGAGAAAGGAAGGTTAGGGTAGTGAAAGGAAGAGCCAAGAAGTGAAATCAAGAATAGGTACCATTGGTGTTCGACAAACCCTGCTTCCTCTACAGCACCGGTGGCAGGCTCCTTGGAACATACTACGTGCGCTTGTACTTATATTTCTCATTGTTTCCTTTTATCTAATACATTTTAATTTTGTTTTTTCCTCCTGTTTGGTTCAATCTTTTGATAGGGCTTCCCCTTCATCACTACCCTGTCTGTTCTCATCTTTCATATTTTAATTATTTTATTTATAGGTACTTTTGGGGTATAAATGACACTTACTTTTTGGCGCGTGTGCCAAGCTCTTCTGCATCTACTTATCTTTGTGTTTGGCATGGAATTTCATGTTTTGGGGTTGCTATGCTAAATGATAGCATTTTTCCACTGCAAATAATCACAGATATTAGTCAAAGGTGAATGTTTTTGAAATGGCTGCTGTTTTATAAAGCGCCTCTTGGCTCCCACACCCGTTGTTGGTTCCAGTGCGCCGAGTGGTGCAGCTGGCGCCTTAAATGGACCTTTTCTGTGGGATCTCTTGACTTGTTTGCATACATACTGATGCAGCTAATACAGAGGCAACCCCTAAGCACGGAGGTGTTGTCAGCTTGCATACCTGAACATGGCTGAATTTCTTATAAGGAAAACAGTGGAGAGCTAATTTATTCCCTGGTTGTAAACTTTCTTGGTCACAAATGTGGCTTTGCTGTACATACAGCTCTGCTTTGGAGAAACTCATAGAACATAGTGAAGAAGCTGGAGTCAGCACATTTGTCAGCAAGGAATGCTACACTGGGCTCTCTCAGAACAAAGCACAGGTAAAGCCTTGTGACTCTGGGTTTGTTTCCACTAGGGAATTCCGTAGAGTTACATGAAAACTCCGCAGATTCCACGGAGTTTTGCCCATGTATAGAAATGTGTATGTCGCGCTGCTTGTGCTACAATTAAGGGGTCAATTCCGATCCCGGTCGGAGGCGCACCCAATACCATTCGGCCGGGAAAAAAGCCAGGCGAATGCCTGTTTCCCGACCGATTTGCACATACGTCCGAATGAGCAAGTACGATGCGCACAACTGCCCAAATCCCGACCCAGTCGTACTCACCCAATACAGGTCCTGTTCTCCGACCGAGGCGGATCCGGAAACGCAGAATCGAGTCGCACGGTAGCCAAAATGCTGCCCCGTCCGGCCGGACAAGAACGATGCGCCCTCCGTACGCGCCGAACCCGTCGCTACGCACGGCACGTCAAAGCATCCGGGAGAGGCGCACATAAGCTCCGATTCGCGCCACAAGACGATCCACGGCTACGAGACGAACACGCCAGCGACGAGGACGAGGCGAAGCAAAGAGAAAGACGAACGAGACGAACCAACCATGAATCCCAACGTGCCGATCCTACCAATATTCTACATCTATTACCGGAACTGGCACGGACGCGTACGACGCAGAAGGTAAGCCAGACACCCACCACACAAACAAACCACACGTACCCGACATATCACACACACACATAGGGATGCCGAAATTACTTACACCAGCAACAGCAGCACCATAGGGGCGGGATGGCTATCACCAATGCCACATATACACATAGGTACAACAAGAAAAGGGGTATGCCCAAATCACCCTCCTATACATGGGCATAGAACATCTGAAGGATGAAAAATAGAAGAAGTATGGAGGGATAAATCATTCATTTATTTCCGTCTAAGGCACCATCAATTACCCTGACGATCTCAATAGTTTATATTGCTACACATACTAATGATTTAATTAGATACACATACCATTGGGCAGGTCTCCGGCACATCAATAGATATTACATACATTAATCACATAAATACAAATAATAATACATATATAAATTTCACAAAACAACATACAAATGTATAAATTTCACAAAACAACATACAAATGTACATATACACAATATCTACAGTACCCTAACGATTACACGTACTCGTGTACACTCAAAAATCTGAGTGATACACCAAGAGATAGTCCTCTTCGCACTTATACACATAGGGGCCTGGATGCCAACCACCAACACCACACCTACCCAGGGGGTGCTAGATGCCTGTCACTACTACCACCTCTACCCATGGGGGGCTGGATGCCTACCACCACTACCACCCCTACTCAGGGGGTGCCAGATGCCTACCACTACCACCACCCCTACCCAGGGGGTGCTAGATGCCTGTCACTACTACCACCCCTACCCATGGGGGCAGGATGCCTGTCACTACTACCACCTCTACCCATGGGTGGCTGGATGCCTACCACCACTACCACCCCTACTCAGGGGTGCCAGATGCCTACCACTACCACCACCCCTACCCAGGGGGTGCTAGATGCCTACCCCTACCACCACCCCTACCCATGGGGGCAGGATGCCTGTCACTACTACTACCTCTACCCATGGGGGCTGGATGCCTACCACCACTACCACCCCTACTCAGGGGTGCCAGATGCCTACCACTACCACCACCCCTACCCAGGGTGTGCTAGATGCCTACCCCTACCACCACCCCTACCCAGGGGGTGCTAGATGCCTGTCACTACTACCACCCCTACCCATGGGGGCAGGATGCCTGTCACTACCACCACCTCTACCCATGGGGGCTGGATGCCTACCACCACTACCACCCCTACTCAGGGGGTGCCAGATGCCTACCACTACCACCACCCCTACCCAGGGGTGCTAGATGCCTACCCCTACCACCACCCCTACCCATGGGGAGCAGGATGCCTGTCACTACTACCACCTCTACCCATGGGGGCTGGATGCCTACCACCACTACCACCCCTACTCAGGGGGTGCCAGATGCCTACCACTACCACCACCCCTACCCAGGGGGTGCCAGATGCCTACCACTACCACCACCCCTACCCAGGGGGTGGCAGATGCCTACAACCACTACCACCCCTACCCATGGGGGGGCAGGATGCCTGTCACTACTACCACCTCTACCCATGGGGGCTGATTGCCTACCACCACAACCACCCCTACTCAGGGGTGCCAGATGCCTACCACTACCACCACCCCTACCCAGGGGTGCTAGATGCCTACCCCTACCACCACCCCTACCCATGGGGGGCAGGATGCCTGTCACTACTACCACCTCTACCCATGGGGGCTGGATGCCTACCACCACTACCACCCCTACTCAGGGGGTGCCAGATTCCTACCACTACCACCACCACTACCCAGGGGGTGCCAGATGCCTACCACTACCACCACCCCTACCCAGGGGGTGCCAGATGCCTACCACCACCACCACCCCTACCCATGGGGGGCAGGATGCCTGTCACTACTACCACCTCTACCCATGGGGGGCTTGATGCCTACCACCACTACCACCCCTACTCAGGGGGTGCCAGATGCCTACCACTACCACCACCCCTACCCAGGGGGTGCTAGATGCCTGTCACTACTACCACCCCTACCCATGGGGGGCAGGATGCCTGTCACTACTACCACCTCTACCCATGGGTGGCTGGATGCCTACCACCACTACCACCCCTACTCAGGGGGTGCCAGATGCCTACCACTACCACCACCCCTACCCATGGGGTGCTAGATGCCTGTCACTACTACCACCCCTACCCATGGGGGGCAGGATGCCTGTCACTACTACCACCTCTACCCATGGGGGGCTGGATGCCTACCACCACTACCACCCCTACTCAGGGGGTGCCAGATGCCTACCACTACCACCACCCCTACCCAGGGGGTGCCAGATGCCTACCACTACCACCACACCACCCCTACCCAGGGGGTGCCAGATGCCTACCACCACTACCACCCCTACCCATGGGGGGCAGGATGCCTGTCACTACTACCACCTCTACCCATGGGGGGCTGGATGCCTACCACCACTACCACCCCTACTCAGGGGCTGCCAGATGCCTGTCACTACCACTCACCCCTACCCATGGGGGCAGGATGCCTGTCACTACTACCACCTCTACCCATGGGTGGCTGGATGCCTACCACCACTACCACCCCTACTCAGGGGGTGCCAGATGCCTACCACTACCACCACCCCTACCCAGGGGGTGCTAGATGCCTGTCACTACTACCACCCCTACACATGGGGGGCAGGATGCCTGTCACTACTACCACCTCTACCCATTGGGGCTGGATGCCTACCACCACTACCACCCGTACTCAGGGGGTGCCAGATGCCTACCACTACCACCACCCCTACCCAGGGGGTGCTAGATGCCTACCCCTACCACCACCCATACCCAGGGGGTGCCAGATGCCTGTCACTACTACCACCTCTACCCAGGGGGTGCCAGATGCCTGTCACTACTACCACCTCTACCCAGGGGGTGCTGGATGCCTGTCACTACTACCACCTCTACCCATGGGGGGCTTGATGCCTACCACCACTACCACCCCTACTCAGGGGGTGCCAGATGCCTACCACTACCACCACCCCTACCCAGGGGGTGCTAGATGCCTGTCACTACTACCACCCCTACCCATGGGGGGCAGGATGCATGGCATCAACTACCACCTCTACCCATGGGTGGCTGGATGCCTACCACCACTACCACCCCTACTCAGGGGGTGCCAGATGCCTACCACTACCACCACCCCTACCCATGGGGTGCTAGATGCCTGTCACTACTACCACCCCTACCCATGGGGGGCAGGATGCCTGTCACTACTACCACCTCTACCCATGGGGGGCTGGATGCCTACCACCACTACCACCCCTACTCATGGGGTGCCAGATGCCTACCACCACCACCACCCCTACCCAGGGGTGCCAGATGCCTACCACTACCACCACACCACCCCTACCCAGGGGGTGCCAGATGCCTGTCACTACTACCACCCCTACCCATGGGGGCAGGATGCCTGTCACTACTACCACCTCTACCCATGGGTGGCTGGATGCCTACCACCACTACCACCCCTACTCAGGGGTGCCAGATGCCTACCACTACCACCACCCCTACCCAGGGGTGCTAGATGCCTGTCACTACTACCACCCCTACACATGGGGGCAGGATGCCTGTCACTACTACCACCTCTACCCATTGGGGCTGGATGCCTACCACCACTACCACCCGTACTCAGGGGTGCCAGATGCCTACCACTACCACCACCCCTACCCAGGGGTGCTAGATGCCTACCCCTACCACCACCCATACCCAGGGGTGCCAGATGCCTGTCACTACTACCACCTCTACCCAGGGGGTGCCAGATGCCTGTCACTACTACCACCTCTACCCAGGGGGTGCTGGATGCCTGTCACTACTACCACCTCTACCCATGTGGTGCCAGATGCCTACCATTACCACCACCCCTACTCAGGGGGTGCTAGATGCCTACCCCTACCACCACCCCTACCTATGGGGGGCAGGATGCCTACCACCAACAACACCCCCACTCATAGGATGGGTAATGCATGACACAACAAGCACACACCAACATAAGGAATGCAACAAAAAGACATCCCCCCCAACACCATGACAAGCGTGTGTAGACTGTGTCAAATGCCTACAACACTGAACATGACTTTGAACATACAATGTGACCCCCTAACACGTGTCACACATAAATGTGTGTGGCCCCCACAATGCAAGCAGACCATGACCACTGTGGCAATGGGGTCCAACTCCCATCATCACAGTGACCAAAAGGTAAGTGTGGGGTCCATAGCTGAAGCACATTTTGAACATTGTGGCGATGGGGTTTAAACCCCCATCATCACAGTGACCAAAATGTAAGTGTGGGGCCCATAGCTGAAGCACATCTTGAACATTGTGGCAATGGGGTCTAAACCCCCATCATCACAGTGACCAAAAGGTAAGTGTGGGGTCCATAGCTGAAGCACATTTTGAACATTGTGGCAATGG